>SMDT01000765.1:0-626583 GCA_005392925.1 Aquilaria sinensis | reverse complement strand
AATCTAGTAAGAAAGATTTCAAATGTTGCACCTCAACTCTCAAAAGGGAATTCACAGTGGTTATCAACATCTTTGCAAGAAGTCTTGGGTTAGCTTCCAAAGAAGGTAGCTCTCATATTAAATGACTTCGATGGCCTCCCAATTCTCATGAATGCTCAACACAAGAAAAGGTTCTCGGTTCTCCGCAACACAAACTCCAAAAAGGAAAGAAGTTCATCCCTTCCATCAAAAGACAACAAGGGAAAATTCAAATCCAAAAAAGACTGAGAACAATTCAAGTAAGGCCACTTGAGTCATCTCACTTCAAGAGGCAATGATCACGAGCAAAACCAAAAAGAGACTGCAAGGCAAGGCACTTGAGTCATCTCACTTCAAGAGAGTTATCAAGTATGCCATCATCATAGCTCACACAAAAAAAAAAAAAACAAAAAAAAAAGAAACAAAACAAAAAAAAAACTCAAGATAAAGCCAAAGAAAGAAAAGATAGAAAAAGTGAGCTATGGATTCTAGACTGAAAACCTGCAAAGGCGGTTTAGAAAACAAAAGTAACCCTCAAACCAAGTGTACATAAAGATTACGATAGTTGGGGGGCAACAGATGAGGTCTAACTTTCTGGAAAAGGTGGCAAGTTTGAAGTCATCACTATTGAGTTTTTCACCATAATCAAATCTGCTCACGAGTAGTATTAAAAGACCCTTCTTTCAAACCACTTAAACTTAACTTTCCTTAGACTTATCATCCTTATTCAGCTAAAAGACTATCATTGTGAAACATGTTTCTACCTTATTTAATACTGCTCACGAGTAGTATTAAAAGACCATTCTTTCACACCACTTAAATTTAACTTTCCTCAGACCTAACATCCTCATTCAGTCAAAAGACTATCATTGTGAAACATGTTTCTACCTTATTTAATACTGCTCACGAGTAGTATTAAAATACTCTTCTTTCACGCCACTCAAACTTAACTTTCCTCAGACCTAAAAATTTACCTCTTGATATTATCCTCATTCAGCTAAAAGACTATCATTATGAATTACGTTTCTACCTTATTGCCTTGCACAGTTTATGTCTTAAAGTTGGAAAGGGAAAGAATGACAGGATATTTTAAATTAAAAACAAAGATCGTAAATTACTTGGTCAAGTTTTGCAAATTGATGAAAAGTTTTTCTTTAAGGCCAAACCATTATTCATTAATGTGTGTAGACTTAAAAGTGAGGAGATAACTTGAGACTTTCTTTAAGAGGATGTGGTTCTTGTAAGAGAAATTCACGATCAAGTGCCATCACAAAGGTCTAGAAATGCTCGACCTTCTGTTAAATCAAAGGCGAGATGATACCTTTTATCCACATAAATACCATATTCAGGGGGGCAAAGTAGTCTCTACGAAGCGTAAGAGGAGTATTGCCAACAAAGAAGTTCAATAGACAAAGGGGGCAAGTCTTATGGATCAGAACCTGAGTTTAAGAAAGAGCAATCACTCAGATTATAGCCTTCGATAGTATGAAATCCATGACAAGGGATGAGTATTTGAAGAGATATAAAGTACGAGGCGAGCGAACATTAAAGAAATTGAGGCCAAAATTCAAGAGCAAATCAAGGAAAGAAGATTTTTGAAAAGAGTTAGGCTTTTGAGACAATGGACAATAGCTGGAAAGCGAGACAATGGACAACAGCTGGAAAGCGAGACAATGGACAACAGCTGGAAAGCATAAAGAGATTCAATGATAGAAGGCAATTATAAAGAGGATCCAATAAAGCAAAGATATAAAGAACTATATCCATAAAAAAAAATATAAAAGAATACAATCAGTTACGCATGCATTACATTCATGCATTTTACATCATGCATACATAGCTTTTACATAACAGGGATCAAATGGGAAGCACATCCACGGCACAGCTACAGCAGTATAAGCTGAGATCTCAATGACATCAGCTCTTATCAATCTGCTGCCGGATGCACAGCTGATATGTTAGAGCCAGCCCCATCAGCAATTCAAGGATAAAGTAGACAATATTGTCAAAAGCCTAGTAATCGATTCAATAATCGAGGCTACACCTGGATGGATAGAATTGACGCCAGCTTAGCAGTATCCAAGATAAGAGATAACCACGGTTAAAGATAAGCGCGGATATCAAGAAATATTGTCTTTGAAAATTTGTCAAAAGCGGACAACGGATCCAATAATCAAGGACTGGATCAATGTCATGCCCGATGGGATATCAAAGATAAGAAATATCTATGATATCAAAATAAAGTAGGATCCACTTTTCTGGTTAAGTGACGGATACGGTACTCCGTGACTCTCAAGTCGGTTCTCTCAGTTGCCCATAATAACTGATCCTTTCCTCCCTTCATTCTTTTACTTCCTCCTAGAAAATGGATCCTACTTTTTCTGCCTTGCGAAAGTATTTCCCCCTCTCTCCCAATGAACATCCTAAAAAAGATCTACCGAGTTCGCTGTGAACGATTAAGAGCTCTGATGCACAAAGGAATACCTGAAGATGTACGGTGGTTAATCGAAGCCAAGGTTCGTCTGGCAGGTGAAATCCCAGAGACATTTGCGTCTTACATGCCTGGTGTTGGCAAAAGTTCTTATGCCAGAAAAAGAAGAGCGAAAAGATTACAAGTCTGCCATAAATGTGGTAGGTGGACTTGTAAGACTAGGTGTCGTTCTTTAGGAATGATCTCCAATAATCGAGAAGATAAAATACGGTTCATCAAGAATGGCTTGAGTAAGGACTCATTGGATGATATCCAATTGACTCTTGAGACGCATTCTTGTGGATCTGTGCAACGTGAAATTCTTGGTTTATGGAGTATTTTTCATGAAGAACGAAACCGTTACAGTCCCGGGAATCTGACTTTAAACGACCCTGTTTGCCGGCTTGTAAGAAAGTTGGATGGGAAGCAGATCCTCGACTCATAGAAGCCGTTAATGCCGTTACTGGACGTAAAATCAATTGAAGATGTGAGCCACAGTCACAATTACTGTACATACGGTTTGTTATATTTGGAAAAATTTGCATTTTCTTTTGACAGATGTACATGCTCCCCTAAGTGTAATCGACACGTTATCTCTTTTCATCACTATAAATGCGTGTTCTTCCTTCTGATTAAGCAGCAGATAAGATACCCCGTGACTTCTAAAGTCGGTTATTCCAGTTTCCTACAATAACTGATTCCTTTCCCTCTTCTCTCAAATTCTTCTCTCATCAATGGATTCTACTCTTTCTGCACTGCGAAAATACTTTCCTTCCCTCCCACTAAAAGTTCTTAAAAAGATCTACCATTGCTAGATGTGAAAGAATCAGAGTTTTTATACGCAAGGGCATTCCTGACAATGTGCAGTGGATAATTGAAGCTAAGGTCCGTTCGGCTGGTGAAGTTCCAGATGCATTTATGCCTCGTATGCCCGGCTTAGGTAAAAGCGCTTATGCCAAAAAGCGAAGAGCAAAGAGGCTAGATGTCTGTTATAAATGTGGACGATGGAATTGCAATACTAAATGCCGCTCTTTAGGATACATCTCCAAAAATCGTGAAGATAAAAGAAAATTCATTAAGAATGGCCTGCGTAAGGAATCTCTGGAGGATATCCGAGGGACTCTTGAAACGCATTCTTGTGGAATAGTACAACGCAAAATAGTCGATTTATGGAGGACTTACCATAAAGAACAAGACCGTTACAGTCCCCAAAATCTGACTGTAAACGACCCTGTTTGCCAGCTTGTAAGAAAACTGGATGGGAAGCAAATCCCCGACTTATAGAAGGCATTGAAGCCGTTACTAGACATAAAACCAGTGGAAGATGAGAGCCACAGTCATGATTGCTGTACATATAAGCTGTCATTTTGAAATTTGTCTTTTCTTTTGACAATAATGTACTTGCTTCTGTAAGCATAATAAACACGTTATCCTTTCATCGCTATAAATGCGTGTTCTTCTTTCTGGATACGGTACTCCGTGACTCTCAAAGTCAGTTATTTCCGTTTCCTACAATAACTAATTTCTTCCTTTCTTCTCTTAATTTCCTCCTTCATCAATGGAGTCTTCTCTTTCCGCCCTACGAAAGTATTTTCCTTCCCTCCCAATAAATGTTCTTAAAAAGATTTATCAAGCTAGATGTGAACGATTCAGAGTATTTATGCACAAAGGCATTCCTGATAATGTGCGGTGGCTAATCGAAGCTAAGGTTCGTTCGGCTGGTGAAGTTCCAGATGCATTCTTCCCCCGTATGCCCGGCTTTGGTAAAAGCGCTTATGCCAAAAAGAGAAGAGCAAGGAGGCTAGGCGTCTGTCATAATTGTGGATGGTGGATTTGCGGCACTAAATGTCGTTCTTCAGGGATGATCACCAGAAATCGTGAAGATAGAAGAAAATTCATTAAGAATGGCTTGCGTAAGGAATCTCTGGAAGATATCCGAGAGGTTCTTGAAGCGCATTCTTGCGGAATAGTGCAATTTGAGCTTGTTGGATTATGGATAATTCTCCAAAGAGAACGAGATCGTTACAGTCTTGGGAATCTGACTTTAAACGACCCTGTTTGCCAGTTTGTGAGAAAACTGGAGGGGATGCAAATCGCCGATTCATAGAAGGCATTGAAGCCGTTACTGGATGCAAAGCCAGTGGAAGACGAGGACCAAGGTCACGATTACTGTACATGCTAGCTGTTGCTTTTGAAATTTTCCTCCCGTACCCACTCCTGACATAGCTACAGTCATGACTACTGTATATAGCTGTCACTTTTGAAATTTTCCTTTTCCGAAATTTTCCGTGAGCTACAGTCTATAGCTGTCCAAAATAATGTACCTACTCCTGACGTAAGCTACAGTCACGACTACTGTATATGCTAGCTGTCACTTTTGAAAATTTTCCTTCTCATCCGACAATCACGTACCTACTCCTGATGTAAGCTACAGTCATGACTACTGTGCATGCTAGTTGCTTTTGAAATTTTCCTCCTCTTTTGACAATAATGTACCTACTTTTGACCAGAGTCATGATCGCAGCTACTGTATAGCTGGCAATAATGTCTCCATTCTTGGAAAATAAAATTATTGCCTTATTTCTTCATCTCTATAAATATATCCTCTTTTCTCACAAGGGTAAGGATGGGAATGGAGGAAACCTCAACTCGTAAATCCCGAAGTATTTGTGTATTTTCTGGGGCTTTTCCTGGAAAAGATGAAGAGTATTTAAAGGCAGCCAACCATTTGGGTAGAGTATTAGCTGAGCGAAAAATACATTTAGTTTATGGAGGAGGTAGTGTCGGATTAATGGGAGGTGTAGCATCAGCAGCATCTCTAGGAGGAAGCCAAGTTCTGGGCATCATCCCTGGACCTCTGAAATTTGTTTCTGGGGGCACGATTGGAGAAGAATTAGTGGTTAAAAATTTGCAAGAGCGTGTGTTACAAATGCTTCTTAATGCTGATGCTTTTATCGCTCTACCAGGTGGTTTTGGTACATTGGGAGAAGTCTTCCAAATTGCTTCCATGGCCCAACTTAATTTGCACAAGAAACCTATTGGGCTTTTGAATGTTAACGATTTCTTTACAGGTCTGATATCTTTTGTGGATTATGCAGTGCAGAAGAATTTTATATCAAGAGTAGCACGACGAATCCTAATATCTGCAAAAACTGCTGAAGAATTACTTGATAAAATGCAAGCTTTTGTTCCTGAACCAGATCCAGCAATGATTCAGATAAACTGGACGCGACAGTCTTTCCCGAACAGTTCGAGCCCATAATAGTCCTCTACTAACCCTGTTGAAATATTGTGGAAGAAGAAGCGATCCGATCCGTTTTGCTTGTCCTTTAGTTTTATTATCAGCATTTTCTTTTGTGTTTTAGTTTTTCTTTTCAGGGAATTTCTTTTTTTTATAAGATAGTCTCGTCCATGCTGATATTAAAACCATAGGACAATGCCTTTAGGTTGGAATGGCTGAGTAAAGAGTAATTTTTATTGCTTTTGAGACGCATCCTATTAGGTCTAATAGGCATAACATTTTGGGGTAGTTAAGCTTCAACCTTATTTGGATGACATATCTCTCAAACGAATCTATATTTACTGAAGAAAATATTAGATGAACCTTGGATATTGAACCTTGGATATTGATTCCAAACATCCGTTCCCTTTACATAATTTGTTAGCGATATTGTCATCATCAAGATTCACTCATTTTATCGAAGTCTAAAGTTTCGCACTCGCCTATTATGAAAATTCACACTTTCGAAGAAAATTATTCCGATTTCAATTGCTTTCATATAAATTTCGCTCGAGGTCCTAAGGAAAGCTCCTTAGCCTCAAAATCAATTTCCATTCAACGGTAGGATTGCTCCTATCACCGAGGTTTTAAGGACGGAACCTTTGCCTCAAAATCAATCAATTTTCATTCAACCGTAGGACTGCTCCTATCGTCGGGGTTTTAAGGATAGAACCTTTGCCTCGAAAACAATCAATTTTCCTTCAACGGTAGGACTGCTCCTATCGCCGGGGTTTTAAGGATGGAACCTTTGCCTTGAAATCAATCAATTTTTATTTAATTAATTTCCTATCGTCGGGATTTTAAGGATGGAACCTTTGTCTCGAAAACAATCAACGGTAGGACTACTCCTATCGTCGGGGTTTTAAGGATGGAACCTTTGCCTCGAAAACAATCAATTTTCATTCAACGGTAGGACTACTACTATCGTCGGGGTTTTAAGGATGGAACCTTTGCCTCGAAAACAATCAATTTTCCTTCAATGGTAGGACTGCTCTTATCGCCGGGGTTTTAAGGATGGAACCTTTGCCTCGAAATCAATCACTTTTCATTTAATCAATTTCCTATCGTCGGGATTTTAAGGATGGAACCTTTGTCTCGAAAACAATCAACGGTAGGACTGCTCCTATCGTCGGGGTTTTAAGGATGGAACCTTTGCCTCGAAAACAATCAATTTTCTTTCAACGGTAGGACTGCTCCTATCGCCGGGGTTTTAAGGATGGAACCTTTGTCTCGAAATCAATCAATTTTTATTCAATCAATTTCCTATCGTCGGGATTTTAAGGATGGAACCTTTGTCTCGAAAACAATCAACGGTAGGACTGCTCCTATCGTCGGGGTTTTAAAGATGAAACCTTTTGCCTCGAAAACAATCAATTTTCCTTCAACGGTAGGACTGCTCCTATCGCCGGGGTTTTAAGGATGGAACCTTTGCCTCGAAATCAATCAATTTTCATTCAATCAATTTCCTATCGTCGGGATTTTAAGGATGGAACCTTTGTCTCGAAAACAATCAACGGTAGGACTGCTCCTATCGTCGGGGTTTTAAGGATGGAACCTTTGCTTCGAAAACAATCAATTTTCCTTCAACGGTAGGACTGCTTCTATCGCCGGGGTTTTAAGGATGGAACATTTGCCTCGAAATCAATCAATTTTCATTCAACGGTAGGACTGCTCCTATCGTCGGGGTTTTAAGGATGGAACCTTTGCCTCGAAAACAATCAATTTTCCTTCAACGGTAGGACTGCTCCTATTGCCGGGGTTTTAAGGATGGAACCTTTGCCTCGAAATCAATCAACTTTCATTCAATCAATTTCCTATCGTCGGGATTTTAAGGATGGAACCTTTTTCTCGAAAATAATCAACGGTAGGACTACTCCTATCGTCGGGGTTTTAAGGATGGAACTTTTGCCTCGGAAACAATCAATTTTCCTTCAACAGTAGGACTGCTCCTATCGCCGGGGTTTTAAGGATGGAACCTTTGCCTCGAAATCAATCAATTTTTATTCAATCAATTTCCTATCGTCGGGATTTTAAGGATGGAACCTTTGTCTCAAAAACAATCAACGGTAGGAATGCTCCTATCGCTGAGGTTTTAAGGAGAGTTCCTTAACCTCATAATTTAGGCGACGAGAAGGTTCTCAATGCCTAGCTAAGCCGGACAAAATTTGGTAACGACTTTGCATACATCATGTCCCATGAAGCATGCAAAGGGGGGCAGCTGTTGACACCCAATTTCGTCGGACCTGTAACCAAATTTTTAATTATTATTATTATTATTAAAAAAATTATTATTATTATTTAGCTAACTAATTAAAAATTTATTTTTTAAAAAAAAACAAAAAGAGACAAAAGAAGAGAAGAAAGAAAAAAAAAAGAAAAAAAATTCTATTATTAACTGACTAATTAATTAAATTAAAATTAAGTTAAATTAGTTATAAAAAAAAAATGAGATAACTCCTCCCCTCGGCTGAGCCTTCCCCAGGCTAGCCTTAAAGCCTCCTCCCCCTTTTGCGTTTTTCCACACCAGACAAAAGAGCTTAACCGCCTCACCTGATCCCTTCTCGATTCTTCTTTCCTTTCTACTTAAGCTCTACTCGTCCCTCTCTCTGGTCACCAGCTCTCCTTTATCAACTCACTTACTTCTCTCTCTCTGGACGGATACACACAGACACAAAACAAGGACACCCTTCACCTCTCTCTCTCCTCCCGATCATTCTCTCTCTCGGGAGCTCACTCTCTCATCTCTCCCTCACAACTCTCTCGACTTCATTACATTCCTCTCTCCTAGTCACTTCCGGTTGCCCCTCACCGTCCCAGCCTTCCCCTCGCTGGTGCTCTCTCTCTCTTACTCCGCTTCGCCTCCCCTGCTCGGTCGCCCCCGTAACAGAAAATGACAAAATTGTCAAAATCAGAAGCTTCTGATAATTATCCAGAGGATAAGAAACGTAAAGGACTGAAATTGTCATTTTACCAACTTAAGAGATAAGTTTTGATTATTTTTATTATTTAATTAGGAACAGTTCAGCCAAACTTCCTCTATAAATAGGCCTCCAAATTCATTGCTGAACACAAGAAAAAAATAGAGAAAAAGTTCAGAGCTCCGTTTTAAAAAAGAGAAAATAGAAGCCTTAGTCCTTACATGCTAGCTGTCGCTTTTGAAATTTTCCTCCCCTTTTGGTAATAATGTATCCACTCCTGACATGAACCAAAGTCTCGATTACTGTACATGCTAGCTGTCGCTTTTGAAATTTTCCTCCTCTTCCAGCGATAAGGTATCCACTCCTGACATAAGCCATAGTCACGATACTGTACATGCCAGCTGACGCTTTTGAAATTTTCCCCCATAATGTACCCACTCCTAACATGAGCTATAATTATGACTACTGTATATACCTGCCACTTTTGAAATTTTCCTTCTCATCCGACAATCATGTACCTACTCCTGACATAAGCTACAGTCGCGACTACTGTGCATGCTAGTTGCTTTTGAAATTTTCCTCCTCTTTTTGACAATAATGTACCCATTCTTGACCAGAGTCATGGTCGCAGCTACTGTATAGCTGGCAATAATGTCTCCATTCTTGGAAATAAAGCTATTGCTTTACCTCTATAAATATATCCTCTTTCTCACAAATGTAAGGATAGGAATGGAGAAAACTTCAACTCGTAAATCCCGAACTATTTGTGTATTTTCTGGAGCTTTTCCTGGAAAAGATGAAGAGTACTTAAAGGCAGCCAACCATTTGGGTAGTGTATTAGCTGAGCGAAAAATACACTTAGTTTATGGAGGAGGTAGTGTCGGATTAATGGGAGGTGTAGCATCAGCAGCATCTCTAGGAGGAAGCCAAGTTCTGGGCATCATCCCTGGACCTCTGAAATTTGTTTCTGGGGGCACGATTGGAGAAGAATTAGTGGTTAAAAATTTGCAAGAGCGTGTGTTACAAATGCTTCTTAATGCTGATGCTTTTATCGCTCTACCAGGTGGTTTTGGTACATTGGGAGAAGTCTTCCAAATTGCTTCCATGGCCCAACTTAATTTGCACAAGAAACCTATTGGGCTTTTGAATGTTAACGATTTCTTTACAGGTCTGATATCTTTTGTGGATTATGCAGTGCAGAAGAATTTTATATCAAGAGTAGCACGACGAATCCTAATATCTGCAAAAACTGCTGAAGAATTACTTGATAAAATGCAAGCTTTTGTTCCTGAACCAGATCCAGCAATGATTCAGATAGACTGGACGCGACAGTCTTTCCCGAACAGTTCGATCCCATAATAGTCCTCTACTAACCCTGTTGAAATATTGTGGAAGAAGAAGCGATCCGATCCGTTTTGCTTGTCCTTTAGTTTTATTATCAGCATTTTCTTTCGTGTTTTAGTTTTTCTTTTCAGGGAATTTCTTTCTTTTATCTTATAAGATAGTCTCGTCCATGCTGATATTAAAACCATAGGACAATGCCTTTAGGTTGGAATGGCTGAGTAAAGAGTAATTTTTATTGCTCTTGAGACGCATCCTATTAGGTCTACTAGGCATAACATTTTGGGGTAGTTAAGCTTCAACCTTATTTGGATGACATATCTCTCAAGCGAATCTATATTTACTGAAGAAAATATTAGATGAACCTTGGATATTGATTCCAAACATCCGTTCCCTTTACATAATTTGTTAGCGATATTGTCATCATCAAGATTCACTCATTTTATCGAAGTCTAAAGTTTCGCACTCGCCTATTATGCAAATTCACACTTTCGAAGAAAATTATTCCAATTCTAATTGCTTTCATATAAATTTCGCTCGAGATTCAAGGAAAGTTCCTTAACCTCTTTCAATCAAATTTTCAACGATAGAAAAGTTCCTATCGTCGAGGTTCAAGGAGAGTTCCTTAACCTCATTCAATCAATTTTCCTTCAACGGTAGGACTGCTCCTATCGCCGGGGTTTTAAGGATGGAACCTTTGCCTCGAAATCAATATATTTTCATTCGTCGGGGTTGTAAGGATGGAACCTTTGCCTCGAAATCAATCAATTTTCATTCATCGGGGTTGTAAGGATGGAACCTTTGCCTCGAAATCAATCTATTTTCATTCATCGGGGTTGTAAGGATGGAACCTTTGCCTCGAAATCAATCAATTTTCATTCATCGGGGTTGTAAGGATGGAACCTTTGCCTCGAAACCAATCAATTTTCATTCAACGGTAGGACTGCTCCTATCGTCGGGGTTTTAAGGATGGAACCTTTGCCTCGAAAACAATCAATTTTCATCATCGGGGTTTTAAGGATGGAACCTTTGCCTCGAAAACAATCAATTTTCATCGTCGAGGTTTTAAGGATGGAACCTTTGCCTCGAAATCAATCAATTTTCATCGTCGAGGTTTTAAGGATGGAACCTTTGCCTCGAGATCAATCAATCAATCCGAGGTTTTAAGGATGGAACCTTTGCCTCGAGATCAATCAATCAATCCGAGGTTTTAAGGATGGAACCTTTGCCTCGAGATCAATCAATCAATTCGAGGTTTTAAGGATGGAACCTTTGCCTCGAAATCAATCAATCAATCCGAGGGTTTTAAGGATGGAACCTTTGCCTCGAAATCAATCAATCAATCCGAGGTTTTAAGGATGGAACCTTTGCCTCGAGATCAATCAATCAATTCGAGGTTTTAAGGATGGAACCTTTGCCTCGAAAACAATCAATCAATCAATCCGAGGTTTTAAGGATGGAACCTTTGCCTCGAGATCAATCAATCAATTCGAGGTTTTAAGGATGGAACCTTTGCCTCGAAATCAATCAATCATCGAGGTTTTAAGGATGGAACCTTTGCCTCGACATCAATTAATCAATCCGGGGTTTTAAGGATGGAACCTTTGCCTCGAAAACAATCAATTTTCATCATCCGGGTTTTAAGGATGGAACCTTTGCCTCGAAAACAATCAATTTTCATCGGGGTTTTAAGGATGGAACCTTTGCCTCGAAAACAATCAATTTTCATCGAGGTTTTAAGGATGGAACCTTTGCCTCGACATCAATCAATCAATTCGAGGTTTTAAGGATGGAACCTTTGCCTCGACATCAATCAATCAATCCGAGGTTTTAAGGATGGAACCTTTGCCTCGAGATCAATCAATCAATCCGAGGTTTTAAGGATGGAACCTTTGCCTCGAGATCAATCAATCAATCCGAGGTTTTAAGGATGGAACCTTTGCCTCGAGATCAATCAATCAATCCGAGGTTTTAAGGATGGAACCTTTGCCTCGAGATCAATCAATCAATCCGAGGTCGAGGTTTTAAGGATGGAACCTTTGCCTCGAGATCAATCAATCAATTTTCTTTTAAGGATGGAACCTTTGCCTCGAGATCAATCAATCAATCCGAGGTTTTAAGGATGGAACCTTTGCCTCGAGATCAATCAATCAATCCGAGGTTTTAAGGATGGAACCTTTGCCTCGAGATCAATCAATCAATCCGAGGTTTTAAGGATGTAACCTTTGCCTCGAGATCAATCAATCAATCCGAGGTTTTAAGGATGAAACCTTTGCCTCGAGATCAATCAATCAGTCCATCTTACAACGATAGGAGCTTTCCTATCGTTAGAGGTTCTAAGGACCTTTCCTTAACCTCAAACAAACAATCAATCAATCAGTCAATCTTACAACGATAGGAGCTGTCCTATCGTTAGAGGTTCTAAGGACCTTTCCTTAACCTCAAACAAACAATCAATCAATCAGTCCATCTTACAACGATAGGAGCTTTCCTATTGTTAGAGGTTCTAAGGACCTTTCCTTAACCTCAAACAAATAATCAATGAATCAGTCCATCTTACAACGATAGGAGCTTTTCTATCGTTAGAGGTTCTAAGGACCTTTCCTTAAACCTTACTGTTTGGGCGGCGAGAAGATTCTCAATGCCTACCTAAGCCGGACGAAATTTGGTAACGACTTTGCATACATCATGTCCCATGAAGCATGCAAAGGGGGGGCAGCTGTTGACACCCAATTTCGTCCGGGTGTTTTAAAATTTTAAAAAAAATTTATTAAAAAAATTAATTTAAAAAATATATTTATTACTATTATTATTATTAAAAAAATTTAATTAGTTTAAAATATATTTTTGTTTTGTGAAAATTTGATTTAAAACGATATATGTGTGAATATGTGTATGTTTGAAATAAAATAAAATTTCATGAAAAAAATGACAAAAAATTAAAAGTTTGAGGTAAAAATGACAAAATTGAGAAGTTTCGGGCAAAATTGACAAATTCTGAAAGTTTCAGGAGCTTTGGGTAATTTTTCGCGTCAATTTTGGGCCTAAACGGACGTTTCTGGCCCAAATTGACAGAAAACGTTAAAATTGTCAAAATCAGAAGCTTCTGAGCTTATCCAGAGCTGGAGTAACGTAAAGGACTGAAACTGTCATTTTACCAATTTAAAAGATAAGTTTGATATTTTTTATTAATTTATCCGTCCACAGTTCAGCCAAGCTCCTTCTATAAATACCCCCCCAAATTCAGTGCTGAACACATAGAAAATCAGAGATAAAAAATTTCAGAGCTCCGTTTTAAAAAAGAGAAAATAGAAGCCTTAGTCCTAGCCTCTCCTCCCTCTGCCAAAACAGTCCCAAAATTATTTTTTTTTACGTTTCGACTACCTTCTTCCTCCGTTTTCTCTTTCTTTCTTTTGCCGTCGCCGTCCTATCCCGCTGCCGTCGCCCTGCCGCCGCCGTCTCGCCGTCGCCGTCGCTCCTACTCCGTCGCCGTCGCCGTCTCCGCCGCCGTTGCCGTTTCGCCGCCGTGCCCAGCCGTCCTGCCGCCGTCGTCCTGCCGTCTCGCGCCGCCGCGTCCAGCCGTTCCGCCGCCGCCGTCCCGGCCGCCGTCGCCCCGCGCCCTCGTCGCCGTCACCCGGCCGCCCTGCGCCCTCGCAGCCGCCGCCTGCCCTGCCCCCTTCCCGACCCCCGCGTCCTCCCCGTGTCGTTAACAAAAGATTCAAAATTTCAATGTTTTGGTAAAACTCTCATTAATCAAAATCTTTAATTTAAAAAGGGTAAACCTCTATTTTGTTCTTGCATCTTAATTCAACTTTTTTTTTTTTTGGTCACTAACGTTTTTACTAACCCTTTGTTCTTGTTGCATTAACAACTAACAACTAACTTACTAACCTTTTTTTTTTGTTAATAATTAACTTTAAACTTAACATTTATTATTTGTTAATTAATTACTAATTAAACTTGGCTAACTTTTATTTATTGTTGTTAATTAATTAACTTAATTAAACTTGGCTAACTTTTATTATTGTTGTTAATTAATTAACTTAATTAAACTTGGCTAACTTTTATTATTGTTGTTAATTAATTAACTTAATTAAACTTGGCTAACTTTTATAATTGTTGTTAATAATCAATTAATTAATTTGGCTAACTTTTATTATTGTTGACTTAATTAACTTTTATTATTATTGTTAATAATTAATTTAATTAACTTTTGCTAACATTTATTATTTTTTTAAGTGGATGGCCAAAAAGCCCCACTTTATTATTATTAATTTTTCTTTATATGATTTAATTTATTTAATTCACCTTTTACCCATAAATAAAAAAAAAACTAAAAGAAGATTCTTTTGTAATTAATTATTAGGGCTAATAAAAATTTAAAAGCCAATTATTTTATTTTGGAATACATGTTTTATTACTTCATTAAAGATAACAAAGTTAACTTTTTGTTAAAATTAATAAACAAACATGATTAAATCAATTCTTTTTAAATATATTTTTTTAATAATGATATTTAAAATAAAAATTCAAGAAAAATCCAAAAAAATTATAATTAAAATTAATAATTAATTAAATAATTAAATTTAAAAATTAAAAATCCATGATCAAATGATCCGCCAGGATCTACGGTTTGGAAATATCAACCTTTTTTTTTAAAACTAAATGAATTAAATAAATACAAAGATAAAAAATTCATATTTACAATATGGATTAAATTGTTTAAAATTTTACCAAATTCCGTGTCCAAATGACTCGGCAGAGTCCATGGTTCGGAATCAAATCTTCCGTGTCCAAATGACTCGTCAGAGTCCATGGTTCGGAAGTATAAAAAAATTCTATTCAAATTAACTTAAAAATCCACATTTTCCCATAATTCAGTTAAAATTTCTAATTTCAAAAATTAACTGAAAATTATTTAAAAGCAAAGCGAAACAAAATTAAAATCAACTAAGGTGCCAATTTTGGGCGCTATAACAAAGTTGTTTAAGCGTAACCGTACTCCCGATCCCCGAACTCTCGCAGACCAATTTTTAGGTGACCAATCGACCTAGGTGAAACAAATTGGTGGCGACTCCAAGAAAACCCGACGTTGCCACAGTTTCTATAAATGAAAATTAGCACAAAAAAAAAAAATAGTGACCCTATACTTTTACTTTACTGTGAACAAGGGAAAAAGGTAAAAAAAAATTCTATAATTTTTATAACTTTTCTAGTTGAGTCCTATAACTACATGAGTTTCTATTTGAGTCATATTCATTTGAAAACATGAGCTACGTTAGTCCTATATTAGACAGGGCTCACAGGAAATTCTATGTCGCACTTGACAGCCGTTAACTCTTGTCCTATTGGCACATGTGGGTGGACTTAATCCTAAAAAATAAAAGTTATATAAAAAAGTTTCACAAACACAAAATTACGGGTACTTCGAGGCCGATTAGACAAAATTCTCTTCTCATTGAGGCGTTTTGTCGAACATGTTTTCTTCATTCTTGTTTCTTAACCAGAATCTAAACAATTATCATATCCGATCAACCATTCATGATGTATTAAATGAACATGTCTGTAACCAAACAAAAATGATAGTTTCTCAGTTCATAGAGTGAGAAAAGCCACTCGTGTACTACTTTAGTTCAACAATCAAAGTAGAGGTAAAGGTTCTCTCATTCTAGTCTCGCTCTACCAACAATGGAAGCTTTCAACCTAAATAAATATTGGAGAGGTGGTGGTCATGGCTGATAGCCGAAGTGCTATTGCCCTTCAAACCCATAAGCTCGGACAAAGCACCACCCTCAAAAAGTTGAGCGTCACCCATAAGGAATGTGAGCACCAACCTCGGAAAAAGGGGGTCTGACACCCCGAACATCCGACCTCGGTGATCCATCATTGCCACCAGGAACGACAATACCGACCTCGGGAATACGGTGCATCGCCATCCTTGGTAAGGTGATCGAACCGGCTTCGGAAGAGAAAGACTCACCACCTCCGGCAGGGGAGAATGTCCCCGAAGGCGACCATCCGTGGCGAGGGGACTCCCGGATTACTGAAACGATCTCGGAAGAAAGCCTTCCTGTTCCGAAGAGCTCTCTTCTACCGAAGGGATCTCAGGAGTATGGCAGAAACAATTAAGAAGCCTCTGACATGCCGCCCTCGTACACAACACGCCGCCCTCATACACGCTCTAACACGCCGCTGCCGCACACGTCCTGTCACGCAGACCTACCCTGGCCTTGACCTTTGGCCAGAACAGCCTATAGCCGGCTAGAGGCCCCCACGCCCGAAGGTACGGATTGCATCCGACCGAACACGTGTCATAATCTGAGCGGGTTATGTTAGGCAGATTTATTCATTCACACCCTCCTATATATATATGGGAAACGACCTCAGTAAGGGGCTTAAGGGGAAGAAAAATATACATTCTTCATATTCTTACTACTTCCAATCTCTCAAAATATTGACTTGGGCATCGGAGGCTTCTCCCCGGGAAAATACTCTGGGGACCTCATAACTTTTATTCTTTGAGTGTTTTAGGCAATCTCTCCCCGGGAGTCTTTCGTTCAGGTGTTCCTCCCTCGCCAGAAGTCCCTCCCAGTCTCACTATGTCATAAAGTGAAGATGCCGATGGGCATTATCTGGCACCATCTGTAGGAACCCACTCCCAGGTGGCCGTTGTTGAAACTCGGCGTTCTAAGGACAAGGGGCTTCTGAAGTCCTCTTTTGCGCCTGAGGTTCAACCGGCAACTGAGCAACCTGCCGCAGGGACTTCCTTGCCAGAGGACAAACGTCCTCTAACAGTTAACATGAGCTTCTTGTGTGATTTTTAGCGCTTCGTCATGGCTGAAATGACGCAGCAACTGGACCGACGGTGGCCGCAGCCGCCTCCGGGCCGAAGGCTCCATTCACCAACACCTTATCGGGAGAGAAGCCCGAAGTCAAGTCACCAGAGTTCGGGAACCGAAGACCAACGTGATGAGTCCTCGACGGAAAACTTAAGCCCCAGGGTTTGACCTATGGGAGAAACGGGGTCCAAACAGCCCAAGACTCCCCGCCGAAGGATTTCTTCACCAGAAGAGAAATCGCAATCCCCTCGGCGCTAGAGTTATTCTCCAAAAAGGAGGCATCGCTCTCCACTACTGGAGGCCGCTAGGCAGCAAAAAGAAGAGCCCAGTGCCACACTCCTCATGGAAAAAATCCTAAAGAGGTTAGAGAGGGTGAAAAGACAGGTAGCTCAGCAACCCGTCTGGTCTAGGTTGTCAGAAACCTTCAACAGAAATGAATCGTCGTTTACCCAAATAGTAGTCGAAACACCTATACCGAGTGACTTTCGGGTGCCTCGTTTGGAAACCTACGATGACCAAAGTGACCCCCAGGCTCACCTAACCAAATACAGGCACAGCATGGTATTGCACGGTGCCGATGATGCCACCTTGTGCAAGTGCTTCGAGGTCACCCTCTCTAAACCGGCAACGGCATAGTACAACTCATTAGCCCCCGGAACCATCGTAGGATTCCAAGAGTTGTCTACCGCTTTCACGCAGCAGTTCATCGGAAGCAAACCGACGGTGAATATGCCAGTTCAAATGTTCGACATAGCGCAGAGGAATGGAGAAACTATTCACGACTATGTCGAAAGGTTCAATCGGGAAGCCCTAAGCGTGCCAGACTTCAGGCCGGAGATACATATCCTTGCCATGATACGGGGGCTTCAGAGAGACTCATAGTTGTTCTACGAGTTCTTGAATGACCCCCCGGACACCTTGGGAGAATTCTACTAAAGGGCCGAATAGCACATGACGGCCGAGGAACTCAGAATGAGGGGACTAAAGGTGGAACACCCTCGAGCCAAAGGACCAAGTCACTGGCCTCGTTGCCAAAATGAGGTTGGAGGAAGGCCCCGAAAATAATGGGGTAAAAGACCAATGACGTTCACTCCCTTGAACGCCACGAGGGCCAGCATTTTCATGGCCATGGAAAGGTAGGGAACTTAGATTCAATGACCGAAGGCCATGACATCGGACAACAAAAAGAACATGAAAAATTTTTGCCAATTCCATCAAGACCACGGGCATGATGCCGAGGATTGTTTCCAGCTGAGGAAGTACATAGAGTCCCTGATAAAGTAGGGCCAACTTCGACGTTACCTACGGATGCCCTCCCCAAAGGGGAGGAGGGAAGAAGAAAGGAAAGGGGATGACGAGAAATATGACTCCGACAGACGCCGGAACCGAAGTCCCAGAAGACATCTGCCACCTCCGGTAGGAATAATACAGACAATCACCACAGGACTACCCTCGGCAGAAAGGAAGAGAAAAGCCAGGGAGATCTTGGTGATGGAATATAGTAACCCATCAAAAAAGCTTATTCGGAAAGATGAGTCTACCATAATATTCCCTCATGAAGACCTCCTTCTGGTCATAGCAAGGATAGGGAGTTGGGACGTCAAAAGAGTACTCTTTGACGATGCTTCTAATACTGACGTCTTGTTTTCCCATATGCTGCCGAATTTCGGTATCCCAAGGGGCGATCTCAAGCCCGTCACCTCTCCTACTTTCGGGATGGGTCCATCCGAACTCCCTGTCCTTGGATGGATTGACCTTCCCCTGATGTTAAGAGGAACTTCACTATAGAACAAGGATGAGCTCTTTGCCTCCACAATGACAAGGTTCATCGTCATAGATGTCCCTTCGTCGTATAATGCCATCCTTGGAAGATAGACGCAGGGAAACCTTCACATTCATCCAGATGTGAAATACCTGATTGTCACCTTCGCGACAAAGGATAGAGATGCTGAGATCTTCATCGACCAAGGGGAAGTGAGAAAGGTGTTTGTCAAAGCAAGAAAAGCCCCAGGGAAGAGCTGCGCACGGACTACAGGAGCAAAGTCTGTACTCGCAGGAGAGGCAAAGAGGGAAGAAACAGAAGACCCCGAGAAAATAGAAACAGAGGAGATAGAACTTGTCCTAGGCCGAAATACCCGAATATTGAAAAAATTGGCCGAAAGTGATAAGGAAAAACTTGTATCTTTTCTGATAATGAACAAAAATCTGTTTGCCTACTCGCCGAAGGACATGACTGGGGTAGACCCTCGCATAATTCAGCATAATCTTAAGATGCGCCCAGACGCGAAGCCCGTGCGCCAAAAGAAAAGAAGCTTTTCGGCACATAAGAACAGCTTTGTAAAATCCGAAGTCCAACGGTTAATAGAGGCCGGCGTAATAAGGGAAGTCAAATACCCCGAATGGCTTAGTAATGTGGAAATCACCACAAAGGAAGGAAGTGACAAGCTTTGAATGTGCATCGACTTCTGAAACGTGAACGACGCTTGTCCTAAAGATTCATATCCACAACCGCCAATAGACCAGTTGGTGGACTCAACCGCTGAGTGTGGCCTCCTGAGTTTCCTCGACACCTTCAGTGGATATCACCAAATCAAGATGGACCCCAAAGAATAGGAAAAAACTTCCTTCATCACCGAAGTTGGAACATATTGTTACGTCAGAAATGCCCTTCGGGGTTAAGAATGCAGGAGCCACTTACCAGAAGTTAATGAACAGGGTCTTCAACTCCCAAATAGGGAGAAACATGGAAGTCTATGTCGATGATATGATAGTGAAGAGCAAACTGCGTAGGAGTCATATCACGGACTTGGAGGAAACATTCCGCCAGCTGATGATCTTCGGAATCCATCTCAACCCTGAAAAATGCGTATTTGGGGTGAACGCGGGAAAGTTCCTTGGATTTATGGTGTCGGAAAGAGGTATCGACGCCAATCCAGAAAAGGTCAAGGCCCTTCTAAGATTCCGAACTCCCACAACGACGAAGGATGTGCAAAGACTCACAGGGGGAATCATGTCCCTCAGCAGATTCATCTTAAGATATGGGGATCACTGCCGACCATTCTTCAAGGTCCTAACTAAGGCAGCGAAAAATGGTGGTGACCTCGGGAGTGAGGTACATCCTTGGAACGAAGACTGCCAATCGGCCTGGGATGAGCTTAAAGTCTACCTGACTCACCTATCGACACTTCGGCAGCCACAGAAAGGGGAACCCCTTATACTATACCTCGCCGTCACTGAAAAGGCGCTAAGTTCTGTCCTCGTGAAGGAAGAGGGGGCGGAGCAATGACCAGTATATTATGTAATCAAGTCTTTACACGGTGACGAAGTCAGGTACCCCCTACTACAAAAGGCTATTTATGCCCTAATACTTGCAAGCAGAATGCTACGTCCGTACTTCCAAGGCTATCCCATTATTGTCCGAAGTAACTTGCCTCTTCGAGATATCATGAAAAGAGTATACCACTTAGGAAGGCTTTCCAAGTGGTGCATAGAGCTCGGCCAGTACGATATCACCTATCGGCCGAGGAAGGCAATAAAAGCTCAAGCCTTGGCGGATTTCATTGCCGAAGTACCTATTTCTGAAGAAAGTCAACCAGAACTCGGGAAAAATAAACCGGAGTGGACTCTGTTTGTCGATGGGGCCTCCAGCTCCGGGCACCAGGGAGCTAGAGTAATCATTCGCGGTCCCAAGGGTATAGAGGTCATGAAATCCATCAAATTCGGGTTTAACATCACCAACAATATGGCCGAATATGAAGCTCTCATAGTAGGGTTACGCCTTGCTAGAAGAATTGGCGTGAGAAACCTGAAGGCCCACAGCGATTCTTAGCTAGTGGTCTGCAGATGGCTTGGGACTATACCGCAAGGGACCCAACTTTGGCAAAATATCACGAGCTCGTATCAAAGCTCATTCTGGAGTTTGACACGGTGCACATTGAAAACGTGCCTCGCCGAGACAATGCTGAAGCAGGTAGTCTGGCCAAATCAAGAAAGTCCACTGAAGTATTAAGCCACCCGAGCGTAGCAATAATGAACATAGCAACCTCGGAAAAAGGATGAAAAAATCCCATAGAGAAGTACCTTACGACCTTGGAGCTTTCTGATGATCCTCACGAAGCAGCGAAAGGGCGAAGGCACTCTGGGCGATATTTCCTGATCGGGGAAGAATTGTACCAACAGGGGTATGCAAGTCCGCTACAAAGGTGTGTCAGTGAAGATGACATTAAGACAGTCCTCGAAGAAGTCCACGAGGGGGCTAGTGGTTCCCACATTGGAACTGATGCCTTGGCAGGAGTAATACTCCGCCAGGGTTACTTTTGGCCCACCCTAAGGAAGGACGCGAGGTAGTTTGTCCAGAAATGTGATAATTGCCAAAGATATACTAACGTCCAGAGGTTACCCTCGGAATTGATAACCTCGGTTAACTACCCCTGTCCCTTTGCAGTTACCCCTGTCCCTTTGTAGTATGGGGCATTGACCTCATCGGGCCATTCTTGACGGCACCTGGAGGAGTGAAGTTCTGCGTGGTCGCAATGGATTACTTCACTAAATGGGTCGAGGTAGAACCCCTGGCAATCATTTCGGTAAAGGACATACAAAAATTCATTTGGAATAACATTGTGTACAGATTTGGCATACCGAGGGTGATGGTGGCCGACAATGGTTTCCAGTTTATTGACAAGGGATTCCAAGAATTCATCACTAAACTCGGGATAAAAATGCATTTTGCCCCGGTAGCTCATCCTCAGAGCAACGGACAGGTAGAGATATCTAACAGAACCATAAAGACAGTCTAAAAAAGAGATTGAGGGAAACAAAGGGAAAATGGCTAGGGGAACTTCTTAGTGTGCTATGGAGCTATCGGACAACACCTCGAAAGGCCACGGGTGAAACGCCTTTCTCGTTCGTCTTCGGCATAGTGGCCATTATCTCTATCGAGGTAGTCTATCCATCGGCTAGGATACAAATGTTCGACGAGGAAGGGAATGACCTCGGATTAAGAGCTAAGCTCAACCTAATTGGCGAACACAAAGAAGTGGCTGAACTTAGAAGAAAAGCCTTTCAGCAAAAAGTGGCTATGGCTGCGAACCTACGCGTTATGCAAAAAGGAATCAAGAAGGGAGACCTTGTTCTCTTAAAAGCTGAGTTCGAAACCCGAAGACCGTCTCACGGGGTACTTCGGGCAAACTGGGAAGGGCCCTATTTGGTCGTTGATGAGGTTGGGAAAGGAGTTTATAAGCTCGGCGATACCAAAGGTGGAGAACTGAAAAATACATGGCATTCGGATGCCTTGAAGAAATTCTATGCTTAGGATTTTGTCAAAAAATTGTACAGTTAGAAATTTTTCTAGGTACAAAAAATTTTCTGGAAAAATAACTCCACCTAACAAATCTTGCCAAACAAGGTGTAAGTAAGTACTTGCAAAAATCATACATCTCCTCCGAAGTTGGTTGGGTCATTTTCCCCAAAAGGTGCGTCGACCGAACACAGCTGATGAAAATAGGCCAAACATTGCCAAAAGGTATTCGTCAAAGCTAGCGTTTTCCCGAAGACGGTCGATAAAAAGAGCCAAAAATATCTTCCCAAGGGTCCTAGACCGAAAGTGGTCAAGACAACCCTTGGAAACGAAAATTATTGCTTAGGGACTTAGCCAAATTTTAAAGGAAGGAGAAATGTCATTGAGAAGGCCTTATTACAAGGAGGAGATTACAAGAAGAGGATTACAAAGGAAAAGAAGAAGACAAAGTAAAGCCCTAGAACCCTAAGGGACCTCGGCATCATGAGATGCTCCATCCCCAACATCCTTTGCCGTGACCTTTGGCGTCGGAAGAGGGGCAAATGGTAAGTTAAGGAGTTCAATCTTCGACCAAGTCCAGCGAGGCCTCTCGGGGAAGTTCAGGGCAGGCAAGAAGGAGAAGTCGAGGTCTGGGTATTTCGCCAAAACCTGGTGTCGAGCCAGACAGAAGCCATCTTGAAAGGCAACCTTAGTCGCCTGATTAGCCTTGTCTTTCTCAACAGACAAGTCTTCCACCTCATTCTGCAAATCGGCGACCTCCTTCTCCAGCTTATTCGTCTTCTTCTTCTTCTTGTCTCCTTCTTTAGGGCCTCAACCTCGATCTGAAGATCGGTGTTATCAACGAGGGCCTTTGTCAGGAGAGCAGAGTCTTCTTCCTTCTCCTTCCGATAAGCCTCGTTGGCAGAAGTAAGCTCAACGACCTTCGCGCCGAGGTTAGACATCTTCTGGGAGAAGTCCTTCAAGAGCTCATCCCGACCCTTCAAGAACTCCTCCCGAAGTTTGGCAATCTCCTCCTTGGCAATTCTACTCAACTCGGTGTTCTTGACGACCGAGTTGGCGCAAAACACCTTGGCCTTCTTCAAACGCTCTTCGGTCCAAGTTCGGACCAAAGACTGTTTTGCTGCCCAAGCTCTAAAGTATCCGCTATACGCCAAGAGTTGCAAAAAAAGAGGGGAAGGACATTAGGCAAAGTTGCACAAGGAAAACCAAACACTTGGAAAAGTTGGGAGAAAAAATAAAGGGTCTGAAGAGTACTTGGGCAGTATGCTTAGACATCTTCGCGGCGAGGATCACCTCGTTCGCGCACTTTTCGGCCACAGATTTGAAGGTGGCTTGGGTGAGCACGCCCCTCGCCATTTAGGGAGCCATTTGCTAGCCGTATTCAGAGAACAAATTCATGTCCTCTGTGAAAGATCAGAAAAGCGCCTTTGGGACCTTATCCTTCGGGATATTAGAGTCCCGAAAGGCCCGCTTCCGGGCATGCTCCATCATCCTTGCCGAGGGCGCCAATTCGTTTGCAAAGTCAAGACACAATTCCATTAGGACATTGTCCATTGGCCATATATCTATAAGATTAAGAATGCTAAAAATGTCAAAGGGACAAACATGGCGGCACCTCGGCGACATCATCATCGGAGTCCTGAACCTCCTCCACTTCGGCAGGGATGTGTTTGCCCTTGCTTCTTCTGCCCTCCTCGAGTTCCTCAGCAGAAGGGCTTCTGGCCGAAGAGCCTAAAAGATCTGCCGAAGTGGTAGGACTCCGAGGAGTGGAGCTAACGGCAAGCTCCGGTGGCAGGACGGCCTGGACCTCGGGCTGGTCCCCAACCTCCACGATGTCCTTCGGAGGAGGGGGAAGATGGTCCTTCTTCACCTTCTTAGCCGAAGACGGCCCGCCTCCAGACATCTTTCACCTTTTTGAGGCCCCTTCTTCGTTTGTTCCCCCTTCTCGGCTTGACCGAGGAAGAGGGATTTGTAGAAAGTGGATGACTAATTGTCCATCTTTGAAAAAATAGGAAAATATCAGTGTAAGTCCAAAGGGGTACTTATACCAAAAAATTGGAAAGTAACTTACTCTCAAAAAGGGCTTCGTAAGAGAGCTCCCCCCGAAGGAGCATCACTAGCCAGGACTTCTTCCCGTTAGCAGCAGGAGCTGGCATGCCGATGTCCATCTTATGTTCCTTGAGTACCCCTAGCTCCCGAAGAACCTCCTCGGTCATAAGGTTCCACTTAATGGGGAAGGGATACAAGGAGCGCGGTGGGACCTCGGCATCCCAGTCGGAGATAGCTCAGATACGGCTATCGAAGTCCTCAAACCTCGCTGCCAACTTAGAAGTTAGCAACTTCTTGGGATCAATGACATCCATCTCCAGTTTTCCACGCGCCCACCTGGTTGGCTTGTCTGACCATGCCTCCACCACCTTAAGGAAGAAGAACTTTCTTTGCCACGTTCGCCAACTATCTCTAGTACCAAAGGTGAACATATATTTTTTGCTCCCAGATCCCTAAGGCAGCAAGAAATAGAAGCCACCCTTCGGGACCGGATAGAGCTTGTAGTACTGCATGAAAATGATGAAGTGGGGTTCTATCTTGAAAACCCCACACATGCAGAGAAAAGCGTTAAAGTAACAGTAAGAGTTGGGAAGAAGCTGATTCACGGCTATGCCATGAAATTGGCAAAAGTCACAAATCATCTTCGGTGGGGGAAACCGAAGTCCGGCCCTTCAGTTGGGCCCGGAAAATGGGAACCTCGTCACCTTTGTTCATGAAGCTGAAGTGGCCGGGATGGGGTAGTCTGGTAGTGGCATAAGAGGGAAGAAAGAATTTAGTTGTCCACTTCACTAATTTTTCCCAAGTGGAACAACATGGATAAGACATCAGAGGTTGCCAGCTCTCGGGAATCGCTTGGACGGACATGAGGGGGACAAGGGAAGACATGTTCGGCAAAAGAAAATGACTTCGCAAAAGAGAATCAGAGGACTTTAGGAAAAAAGAAAAAAGCTTCGGGGGCTAGAAAAAATAGAAACCGAAACGACCGAAGGACATCTGGAAGAGAAACCCACCAAAACATTTGCCGAAGTCGGGATTGGAAGACGTTATCGTAAATGGTTACCGGAAATCGTTCCGCTGCTTGCACCTCCGTAAAAAGAGAAGGAAGGCCTCGAAAACAGATGAGAACAAGACAGAGGCAAAGAAAAACAAATAAAGGCCATGAGGGGAAGGAAGGTTTATATAGATCAAATAAGGGTAACCGAATCGTCGTCATAACTACTCTGCGAAGGTGAATCGTCGCCAAAATTACCCCTTGAAGGTGAAAAGACGTGGCTGGTGTAACCGACGCGACTGCCCCCAATCACCGCGTGCCACATGTCATCCAATGTGTGAAACGAGGACACGCTTTCTGACACCACGAAAACCCAGGCACGCCTATCCAAACTGACACTCCTGGTTACGAGACGTGACGGTCCACTGACCTGCAACAGAAAAAGTAAAAATAAAGAGAACGCACACCTCGAGAACACCAAAGGACTGACAAGAGGGCAGGTAATGACACCTCGGCAAGGGAGGCACGCCTTTGGGTGTCGAAGTGCCCCCTTCTACGGTGTCCCACTCCAAGTCCTGTAAGGTGCCCCCAGAGATTCTACGAGCCGAAGTCCCCATTTCAACTTTTCGAGGGGGGACATATGATAGTCGAAGTGCTATCGCCCTTCAAACCCATAAGCTCGGACAAAGCACCACCTTCGGAAAGTCGAGCGTCACCCACAGGAATGTGAGCACCAACCTCGGAAAAAGGGGGTCTGACACCCCGAACATCCGACCTCGGTGATCCATCATTGCCACTAGGAACGACAGTACCGACCTCGGGAATACGGTGCATCGCCATCCTCGGTAAAGTGATCGAACCGGCTTCGGAAGAGAAAGACTCACCACCTCCGGCAGGGAAGAACGTCCCCGAAGGGGACCATCTGTGGCGAGGGGACTCCCAGATTACTGAAACGATCTCGGAAGAAAGTCTTCCTGTTCCGAGGAGCTCTCTTCTACCGAAGGGATCTCAGGAGTACAGCAGAAACAATTAAGGAGCTTTTGACATGCCGCCCTCGTACACAACACACCGCCCTCATACACGCTTTGACACGCCGCCACCGCACACGTCCTGTCACGCAGCCTACCCTGGCCTTAACCTTTGGCCAGAACGACCTGTAGCCGGCTAGAGGCCCCCACGCTCGAAGGTACGGATTGCATCTGACCGAAAACGTGTCATAATCTGAGCGGGTTATGTTAGGCAGATTTATTCATTCACACCCTCCTATATATATATATGGGAAACGACCTCAGTAAGGGGCTCAAGGGGGAGAAAAAGATACATTCTTCATATTCTTACTACTTCCAGTCTCCCAAAATATTGACTTGGGCATCGGAGGCTCCTCCCCGAAAAAATATTCCGGGGTCTTCCTAACTTTTATTCTTTGAGTGTTTCAGGCAATCTTTCCCCGGGAGTCTCTCGTTCAGGCATTCCTCCCTCACCAGAAGTCCCTCCCAGTCTCACTATGTCATACAGTAAAGATGTCGATGGGCATCAATGGCACCACCTACCATCGCAATGGTAGCTCCACACATATGGACGACGGAGACTGACGGCAACAACGACGAATGCTCGTTCTTTGATTTGGAGTTCTTCACTGATGATGACGGTGCAGAGGACGAAGTAGCCGACGATGATTCAAGCGATGCGGAGATTGAGAAGTTAGATTTCACTCTTTGTTCGAGCCTTGCCAAGGAAACAATCGACCCAAATGCGGGGCAATGTTCGTCGGATGATCTGATCTTCAAAGGCAAACTTGTATCCATAGAGCGCAATTCATCGTCAAAACCGAAATCACAGTAATTTTCAGTTTCGCTCCAGAAATTGGCCGCAAAATTCTAGGTTCTGTTGCTCAAGTTCAAGAAATTAAAGCTTGCTACCGAGGACAAAACAAGGGAGACCAAGAAGAAATAGGATTTGGCCCTTCCCTGGAACTGCTTTACTTACTGTACCCTGAGTCGGACTGGGTTGCTCATTCCATAGCGGGGATGGGAAGGATGGGCAGTAGAGCAAGGGAAGGACGAGGCAGGAGTGAGAGCAGTGTGGGGAAAAATGCGAGCAACACGGCGGCGGAGCGTGACCGCCAGAGAAACGAGGAAGTAGAGGCATCAACTTGCCGATGGCGAGCAAGTGGCCGCACAAATCAACCACCAGGGTGAGCAAATGACCGCATCAGTTAGCCAACTGGATTAAAGAACAGCCTACTAGACAGAATTAAATGGCAGTGAAGTGTCGACTAAGATTTCGAATCATCTCCGTCCAATATAGGATTAACGCAGCTCACATTTTTTAGGAATCAAACATAAATTCATATAGTTATAGGACTCAATTAACAAAACTATAAAAATATAGGATTTTTTTTTTTGACCTTTTCCCGTAAACAAGTGCAAATTCAAACTAAAGATGTTGAAGAAAGTGAAAGAAAAGGAAGGATCAGTGAAGTATGTGATATTCAACTTCTTTTACAGATATTTTTTTTTATGGATGTCAAGCAAGCATGCAATTATTATCTATGCAATTTCTTACTTTACTCTTTTTATTCATTATAACCCCAATTTCAGATAGCTGAGGAAAGAAAGAAACAATTAACTTATTCATAAGGTAGTACAAATGAAATATTTTCTGTTATATGTTATGCATGTGTGAAAATTATTTTGTACACAATTACCAAGTCCCAATGCTTTCTTTTCCTTTTTTTGGCATTCTACGATTCACAGGATGCAAAGCCAAAAATGTTTGCCCGACAGTACAAAGTATAAAATCTATTCCATTTGATGTTATGCATCCATAAGTTTCTTTCCTATGCAATTAATAAATTCTGTGTTCCTTTTAATTTTGGAGTTCCAATTTTAGAAATCAATTAGAAAGCCAGAAAATTAGCTATATGGTACCAAGTACATAATCGCTTCCAAATGGATGTTGTGCATATCTAAATTTATTTGTTTATGTAATTAATAACTTCTTCTTCTTCTTTTTCTTTCCCTTTCTCCTCTTCAAATTTCAGAAACCAGACACAAAACCAAAACAATCATTCCTATAGTACCAGGTATGAAATTTATATAACTGTATGTTATTTATCTAAAAATTTATTTTCTATGCAATTAATAAGATGCTTATTTATTCGTAGTCTATAATTTATATTTCAGAAACCAGTGATAGCACAAAAAAGAATTCATCCATACAATACTAAAAAAATTCATATTGCTTGAGTATACTACACATAGCGAACAAATATGCCTGTTAATTAATACTAATCAGCAATGGATGCATATTTCACATAACTGAATTCAGCCAACTAATAAGCACAGTAACTTAGATAAAATATGGAGTAATTAAAAGACATATTCTAATACTTATCTTAACATCATTCCTATTTCCATAAGCGGCTTCGCTTTGTCAATCCCGTCCACTGGGTTCACATGTGTCTTGGTTAACATGGGATACAGAAAAAGAACAAGCCAATCTATAGAAGTTTGCGATGGAACATACGAAATAATATTAGATAGATGTAGGGCCAAAAAAAAAAACCTATAAGCATAGCACGATTTTACCTTCTCTGTACTAGCTCCACCGCCTACGGAGGTGCGTGATGAACACGCGCCATCTAGGTAGTGGACCTCATGCTACCGCCAGAGCCGTGATGGTCCTCTTTCACAGATAAGACAAGTTTGAATAAAAAATATCCAGTGAAGTAAGGGCAAAGACAACAAGCAAAATTAATATCTAGGGTTTCAAAACGTCACAGTAGCAAAATTAATATCCACTACCACAGTGCTCACGCAGTGCCCTGGCCTCTGAGTCTAAGGTAAGCTCTTGTCCCTCGTCTCTTGTCTCCCCGTAGTCTTGGCTATACCTATATGCCGATGCACCTTCTTCGAGCTTCGACATAGTCGTCTCGTCTCTCTCACACACTAATACTATTTTTGGTGGCGCTGCCTCGACTCAATCTCTGAGGCTGTTGCAATAAAAGGATTAGAGCAAAACATTGGAGATTAGATGAGGGAGAAGAATAAAGAGGAAGAGAGAATGAGATAGGAACAGAGATGGAAAATTCCTTCTTGCTTTCATTCATGCATCCTTTCCCCTTAAATAACCAGCATAACGGTATTATGTTAAGGATAGTATAACTCAGCAAAATTCTAGATACACTCCCCTAGATGTAATCCCTGAAATGGAGAGGAGCATGTAAGGTTCTAGAACTCTTCCTTGTCCTCAAGGTTGAAGTTTGGGAATTCTTTTTGCATTTCAGCAAGATTCTCCCAAGTTGTATCTTGTGGGTTTTGAAAGTGTCATTGGACCAAAATTTGATCTACAAAATGTACCTGCTGAAGAGTCTTTGGGAACCCAAGGACCTGAGCTGGTTAGTGACTGGGGTATGAGCCAATAAATTCAGTAGGGAAAGTGGCTTGTTGTGGAAAGGGATCACCTTTGCATTGTTTGAGGAATGAAATGTGAAAAACATTATGAATTTTGGTCTCATAAGGTAGGTCCAAATGATATGCCACAGCTCTAATTCGTTCCATTATCTGGAATGGTCTATAGAAACGCCGAGCAAGCTTTTGGGAACCCCACCTTGCAACCATTTTTTGACGGTAGGGCTGCAACTTAACAAAAACCCAATCTCCCACTTCGAATTGTTTTTCAGTGAAGTGAGAATCTACGTGGTTTTTCATCCGAAGCTAGGTTCACTTGAGATTGGTCTGAAGTTGGGTTAGGAGCTATGTTCGCTGCTTAAGCAACTCAACAAGGTCTGCAATCTGGGAGGTCCCCTAAACATAATCAAGCAGACTAGGCGGTAGTCGCCCATAGAGGGCTTCAAAGGGAGTCATCTTTATTGAAGATTGCGAGGCAGTATTGTAGTGATACTTAGCCCATGGAAGAAAATTTCCCCAGGCATTAGGATGATCCGTGGAATAGCATCGCAAGTAATATTCTAAACATTGATTGAGAACTTTAGATTGCCCATTTGTTTGTGGATGGTAAGCACTGCTGGCAGTGAGCACCATTCCTTCCAATTTGAATAATTCTTGCCAAAATGAACTCATAAATAGAGGATCTCGATTTGAGACAATCGTTGTTCAAAAACCATGTAATTAGTAGACTTCTTGGATGAAAATTTCTACCAATTGTGCCATTATGGTGTTGGGCCACAGATTACAAAAATGTGCATACTTTGTCAGGCGATCAATTACCACGTAAATTACTGTTTTGCTAGTCGAAGAAGGCAAATGGGTAATGAAGTCCATAGCTATGTTATCCCATTCCTTGCTTGGTATTGGAAGAGGTTGGAGTAGACCTTGAAGGGCTGAATTAAAGGGTTTCACTTGTTGGTAGACGGAACATTGTTCCACAAATTCCTTTATGTGTTGGCGTATCTGAGGCCAAATTAATGTAGTTGCAATTCGTCTGAATATGAGCTGGAAACCTACATGCTCCCAATAGGAGAGGTATGGTACTCATGGAGAATCAAAGGCTGAAGGGCAGATTCCCCCAGAACCAAAAGGCAACCCTTCTAAAAAAGTAATCCGTCCTTCAACATATGCTCAGGATATTTTGAAGGTCGCTCACCAATGGTGTTGAGGAGCTCTTGAGTTGGGCCATGCTAACTGTTGAAAGTTCTAAGAGCCTGTAATAAGGCTAATATGGGTTGTGGCATTATAAGTAAGGCCTTGAACGCTCATCTTGGAAGTTTCAAAAGGGCGTTTGTTGGACCTTTTTTTGCCTCAGTTTGTACTGACCCTATTAGTTTGGAGAGCCATTTCTATTGCTTAGGAGTATGACTGACTTGAGAAAAGATTTCCTTCAAGCTTTGATTGTCGGTTTGTATAATGAAGTGAGCCCCCAAAAGATATTGCCTCCACTTATGTACAACCTCCACAATGGCAAATAACTCCCAAACATATGTAGATAAAGTCCTCAACTTCGGACCTAATTGGTTGCTATAGTAAGAAATGAGTTGTCCCTTTTGGGATAGTACAACCCCTATCCTATCCCTAGAAGCAACATATTGAACCACAAATGGGTCAGAGAAGTTCGGCAATGTAAGAGTCGGGGTGGATGACAAAGCTTTCTTCAACTTTGTGAAGGTAGCAATAGCTTGAGGAATCCATACAAATGCCTCCTTCTGTAGAAATTGTGCTAAGGGAGCGGCCTTAATTGCATATTGGGAGATGAATTTCTAGTTGTAACCCGTGAGCCCTAGGAAGCCTCGGAGTTGATGAATATTGGATGGTTCTAGCTAGGATCAGATGGCTTGAATCTTCTCCAGATCAACCTTAACTCCGACCCCAGAAATTCAATGACCCAAGTAAAAAATAGTGGATTTTCTAAATACACACTTTGCTATGTTGGCATGGAGGAAATCGTGTTTCAGGATATCCAGAACTTGCCTAAGATGACATAAGTACACTTCCCAAGTCTGACTATATACAAGAATATCATAAAAAAAAACTAGGATGTGCCTTCTCAAGATGGGCCAGAAAATTGAATTCATCAATGCCTGGAAAGATTATGGTGCATTAAAGAGGCTAAAGGGCAGAACAAGAAACTCATAATGCCTTTCATGAGTCCAAAACGCCATCTTCATGACATCATCCGGGTGAATGCAAAGTTGATTGTAACACACTTTTAGATCCAACTTGGAGAAAAATTGTGCCCCATTTAGTTCATCCAACAACTCATCAACTGTGGGGATGAGAAATCAATCTTTGACGGTCATTACATTAAGATCACGATAGTCGATACAGAACCTCCAATTGCCATCCTTCTTTCAAACCAACAAGATGGGTGAAGAAAAAGGGCTAGTGCTTCGTTGGATGATACCGTCCGATAGCATCTAATATACTAATTTCTCAATCTTGCTTTTCTGGAAATTGGGGTAGTGTTAAGTGCATGGCATGTCTATCATTTAACCTTTATTTTTGTGCTTCATAGCAATAATTGTTAGAATTTAGTGTCCTTCTAGTGTTATTTTTATGTTTTTGTAGGTGAAGGTAATTGGAGCAAAAGAGGGATAACTTGCAAGTATTTTTTAGACATTTTCTTAGCAAATTCAGGCTTGGGTAAAACTATAAAAGTTGTAAATTTTCTTCTTAGCTTTGAGTGGGCTATTTAATTGCCTCAATAGGACACATGTGCGCAAACTTATGGTCAAAATACTAAAGAGTATTCGTTATGTCGAGTATGGAAACACGTAGTCGGGAGTGGCAACGCGTCCCCGGGACCTACTCTGTTTATAAAAATTCTAAGCAAAAAATTACGAGAGAGGATTCCCTTTTACCTGAAACCCTCCAGACTCATTTTTTAGCTAGTTTTCTTAGGGTTTTGGGTTAGGGAGCTAGAAGGATGATTTGATGAAGATTCTTGCTTGGATTGGAGTGAAAGTTCTTCTATAACAAGGATTTCTACTTGGATTTCGTTTTTCTAATCCTAACTCCTCGTTTTATTTAGTTTGAGATTCTTGTAAATATGTGTAGATTTATTGTTTCTATGGATGTTGTGAACCATTTGGAATGATTTGATGCTTGTAAATACATAAATCCATTAATTATTTTCATGATTTGTTGGCTCTTTTAGCTTATGCTTGAATGTGTATTTCATTTATTGGCTACCTATGTTGAACAACTTGCTAGACTTAGGAAAGACTCAAAAGAGGTTTTCAAGGTTGGAAGAGGGCTAATAGAGTATGGGTAATGGGTAGATTTGAGAGAACTATCGTTCCTACAAGGCCTTAGATGAGAACTTGAGCTTAATGGTTTTTAGGACAACCGGTTAACATGAGAATGTCTAACAAGATTCTAAGGAACTAATTGGCCCTATCTTGAGGGAGAAGGGTTGATACTATAGAGTTTTCCGGCTTGCAACTTTCAAGAAGCATGATTTGGCCTAGGTAGGTACTTGTGTCAAAGCTATGTCTTTGTAACAGCCCATTTCATTTAAATTCCTTAGAAACTTTGTAAATATGTGTTTAAGATAGTTGTTATGTTTGTTTGGTTTGGTAGTTGGGTGATCCACAATTTTGGTATTTTAGCTTCTTATTTATTGTTTTCCACGGTTTGCTTGCTCTAGCTAAAGTAAGGTCTCATCGTACTTGGTATTTGATAGGATTCTTTGCCATACAATTGTCTGTAGAATCGACACCTGACTCACCATTACTACAATTGGCATCGTACACTTGCGGGTGAAATTGGAGTTAAGGTTGAGAAGGTTTTTTATAAACTTCTGTCTCGCAACAAAGATTTTTGCGCTATTGCTAGGGAATTGTTAAGAAATTCCATCAATATCATTATGGTGATTTTGCTTTAGACTAGAGTTATGTTTGTTGTTTGCATATATTCTATTTTTTCTTTTATTTTAGTAGTTTAAGCTAGAATTCTTGACTACTTTTCTTAAATTGCAGTACAAATGGTGAAACAACCCAATGTTAGACACACAATTTGTTTTCTTTCCAATTAACCAAAACTTCATTCCTTGCACTACATGTATTAGGTTTTTGCATTTCTATTTGAAAACCATCTTTACAAGTGTTTCAACTCATGCTTCATAGAGAATTTTTTTCAAATTCATGCTTTGAGATGTCTTAGCTTGAATTGTGATTTTTTTTTTAATTTTTGTGGAGTGTGAAGATGGATTCATGCTTGATGGATGAATATACTTTCTATGGTAGAAGAGTTATCTTGGTTTTGATTTCTTGAGTTATATGGATATGCATGGTTTGATGTTATAAATTGTAGGAGAATAAAGTAATGTTATGTTGTTGCCTTTAGGTTGGACTAGCATTTGGATATGAAGAATATCATCATTTATCTTTGTTGTTATCCTTTTTCTTTGTTGATTAAATATGGATGATTAGAGATATGTTATTGCGTTAATGTTGCATGAGTTCTTAGTGAATTAGTATGGATTAGGTTCTGAGGAATTTGCCTATACTTTGAGTATTGTTTTCTCCTTCATTTTCTTTGTAGGTTAAAATCTACATAGTAGTCATTAAGGAGGCATTTCACCCACCATCATGCTTTTCTACCGGAGTCCATTAAGCTACTTATCACCTCTATCATTATTCCGCCACCACTACCACAAGTTTATAGGAGTCGTCGGAGGCGAAACTACCTTGCCTCACGAGTAAGATTCCTATTTCTTTTCTTTGTTTGTAAAACATTGAGGACAATGTTTATTTTAAGTTTGGCAAAGGGAATCACTACAAGAGAATAAGGTATTTGAGATGAGAAAAAATGTAGAGAAACCGTAGGAAATGATTATTTCCTACAATTAAAACTATCGGACAAAACCCATAGGAAATGATTATTTCCTACAATTAAAACTATCGGACAAAACTGTAGGTAAAAGTAGTGTCGGAAATAAAAACCGTTAGATAAGCCTAGATCAATCCTATGCTTTTGTGATGCCTGTGGACCCTAGCATGTCCGACGGTTTTAAGATGCATAAACCCCTACAATTTTCTGACAAAACTATTTCCCACGGTTTTGTGACCCCACCTATCCTACGGTTTTGTGACCCCACTTTTCTGACAGTTTTTTTACTCCACTTTTCCTACGGTTCTGTAACTAAATCTGTCTTATGGTATTTTGACTTCCATTGTGTGACGTTTTTTTGACAATTTTTATCCTACGCTTTTCTGACTAATTTATATCTTATGGTTTTCTGACATTAGTGTAATTCCTACAATTTTGTGGCAAAATAAAGATTTCTGTAAATTAATTTATACACAATTTGAAAATATATTATATAGCATTATATATATATATATATATATATTACATTATTAAAAACATGTTATTTAGGGTTATTATATTATTATTATTATTATATAACAATTGATCAAAGTAGTCAATAATTCACTATACATAAAAGTAATCAAATTTTACAGAAAAATCAATTACAAATAACTAAAGGTCTAATATAAAATTAATGGGATGTAGTGCCGAACTAATCATTACCATCTCGCTGGCTACCATCATCATCGTGATGCTGAGTAGAGGATCCGGTCCGTAGGTCGTCTGAGAGAGCTGATGCAGGTATAATCCCCTGCTGGATCAACCTGTTAAGCATGGCGCTCATTGTAGCCTCGGTCTCTTGCTGGACCTGAGTGCGAACGCCTGCCTGTAACCGGGTAAAATCACTCCGTAGCTGGGTGTTCTCAGCCCTCAACTGAGCAATCTCAGCCGAATCAGCACGTGGAGCCTAAAAAATTTAGTAAGTAGCAATTAGCAATATAAAAGTGATAAAAATAATTAATTAAGTTAAATACAAATGAAAAATACCTGATTTGGTCCAAAAGTGTGGGGATCAGCAAGTCAGAGCGGAACACTCGGTAGTCGACCTTTTTTTGGTGGGCCTCATACCTCGCTCCATACCTCTGCATCAAACTGCGGGCGGTCATTCGGATTCTGGTATTTTTCTTGAATCCGCTGGACATATCCATCCTACAAGAAAAAGAAATTAGAGTTAGTAAGACACTTAATATATTTTTAAAACATTGTTAGTAGTGGTAAATGAAAATTTATTACCTGCAGCTGCTGTGAAATCGGATCGATGGGCTGACCGGTCTTCTTGCGTCTATGAGTATAAGACCACCACTCATCAAATGATGGCTCAACTCCATCTCATGCTTTTGTCTGCACATTTTTAGATATCATTAAAAATGTAAGTAATTAATAAATCATATAAAAAATTGCAATGTATAGAATGGAGAAGTTGCCACCATATGATCTCAGTGTATTTCACCTGGGGTGGAGCCCATCATGTGCTTCAAAATAAAGCCTGAGTTATCCGTTGTGTGCTTGGCATGGGAACCAACTACCGATAACTTCTTCCATCCCTCCTGCCGCCACTGGTCACACAATTGGATCCATACCTGCTGACTGTAGCAGGATGGAACAGTTGGCCGCAGTAAATTGTAGTCGGGGTTGGCAAAGAAGTTGGGGATCTTCTGAATCGCAACGGACCTCCAATGATAGACGCAGTTTTGTATAGACCGTGAACAGTAGTCGAACACAATCCGGCGAATGGGGCCAAAGTCTCTAGGGTCCCATCTATAGTAATTCTGCAATATGAAAAGAGAGAAAAATATAAATTAGTCCATATACAAACTATTATTTAAAAATTTACAGAAACTAGTTACCTCTAACTTGGTAACATGCTCATCTCATAAAGCTCAAGATGCATGTGACCAAGCTATACAACTTTTGTCCTATAACCTACCATGAATGGAGGCTACGATCGAATGAACGGAGTCATCAATGAGAAAGCTGTAACAAATTTAAATTATATATATATAAAGTGATGTAATTAAAAACATCAATTAATTATACCAACAATTAAATTTGTGGGAGTTAGTAACATTTACTTTCGAGAGACGATCATCGGATGGTCCTGCGGAGGTGGCGTTGGTTGTGGGTCGTAAGTCTGTCCTTGTTTTCTGCTTTCCTTTGCTGTGGAGGTGGAGGTAAGTCAACTACCCGCGGGCCTCGCCCTCTAGGGAGTGGGGCCCCATCAGCTGGCTGCGCATCATGTGCAACGGCTGGGCCGCCATCATCTGGCTGCTGACTGAGGTGGTGATGGTTGTGGCTGAGGCGGTTGCTACTGCTGCTACTGAGTCTGGTGTAGGCCAGCTAGATGAGTGGCTATGCCAATCTCATCTGGATCAAGGAATGAATTGGGATCGAGCTCCCATGGGGTTGTTTGATACCTGTATGTTGGTAATGAGATGACCCGGATATTCCGCTCATATCCGGGTAATAGGCATCGGGCTGTGTGTCTCGAAACTGATGAAATGTGAAGCTCGATGCGCCAAATGTCTGGGGCACATTAGATCTAGGAATCGGAGTATATGGCACCTGGGTCTGTGGCTGGGTCTGTGCCACTGGTGTCTAAGCCTGGGTATGTGGCACTGGGGTCTGAGGCACCTGGGTCTGAGTTTGTAAGCCTATGACACTAGGGTAAGTGACTACATCGTGGACCCCGTAAGTGCGTCGCGGGTCCTGTAAGTCCTTAGTGTCGGCCTTTGCCCGAGCCTGACTATCTGGGTAACATGTTTATAAGTTTTTTAATTATTGTAGAACCATTTATTATATAAATATTTATTTATAAATTACCATTACATCATAGTAATTTATTTACCCCCTCCGTCCCAAAAGTTTTGCTCTATTTGTTTTTGGCAATTAATCTATGATTTTTTATTTTCAAAATTTTAATATATAAATAAAAAATCTTTGTATATGAATGATAATTCAAGATATGTAGTTTCTAAATATAATTTTTTTAGTTTTTCTAAAAACAATAATATGAATAAAATTAAGTCAAAATAGAATAAAAAGTTTCAATCACCATTCTGGGACAGTAAAAAGTATAAATTATGACCATTACTACACTAACATTTACTTATTAAATTTCATATTGCAGTAAAATCATTAATTTATTAATTACTATTGCAATAACATTTATTACACCAACATTATTGAAGTAACATTATTGTACTAACTTTAACTGATTACACTAACATTATTGAAGTAACAACAATATTATTCTAACATTATTGACGTAACAGTTTTTTATAACTAACCACATACATATTACATGCTTTTGTATAAATATAACTTACCATTATTACACTAAAAATTATTTATAACTAACCACATACATATTACTAACAACATACATAAAATTACTTAAAACTTATAATATAAAAATGCGCATTAAAAAATATAACATGCAATACATGCATTATGTAAACAACGACTATAATAGCAAACATTAATTATATAAGAAACAACTACTTAAAAAATTAAAAAAAACCTGGTTGAAGTAGCTCTGTAGGGGATTTTAAGAGTGGGTTTGGAGGAGAGTGTCACAGAAGAGAGGGAGAAGAGTGGTGAGGAACTAGAGAACTCCCACAAATTTAAAGGGAAGATGCAGCAGTTAAGCTACCCAAGTATCCTACAATTTTCTTGCACTTTTCAAAATTGTAGGAAAAGCGTAGCAAATTTTGCTACGGTTTTTTTTACAAAAATTAGAAGATGCCTCAAAAGTGTAGGAAATGAAGAATTTAACCTTCCCGCCATTAATTGGCTTCCCGCTTTTTGTCCTACAAATTTGCCGACATCCTTTTTGTGACAAGCTTCCTACCTACTTTTGCTACTTATTTTTAAAAATTAACTCAAAACCATCGGATAAAACACTGCTCTAGGTGATCTAGTCCTACATCTTTCCTATGATTTTTTAAAACTGTGTTAAAACCGTCGGTCATATCCTACACTTTTCCTACATATTTTTAATATTAACTCAAAACCGTCGGACAGCGCATTGCCCTAGGTGATATAGTCCTACATCTTTCCTATGATTTTTAAAACTGCGTTAAAACCGTCGGTCATCACTTACACTTTTCTTACGTGTTTTTAGTATTAACTCAAAACTGTCGGACAACGCGCCACATCATTGTTGTATAATATTTATTCATAAATATATATATATATATATATATATATAATTTATAATGCGTATGGACTATGAACTAATTACTATGTTTGGAAGTTAATTGGTTCACTTTTTTTAGTTGAAGAATAAATGAAAATATTTATATTTGGAATTTAAAGTTATGATTCCCAACTGTATATATATGGTCAGCTTGAATCTCCCAAATTTATTAACATTATTATTATTATTATATTTTTAGAAAAAAAAATGATATATTCATTTCAACATAGCTAGGTAATTATATATGTGGTGATTAAATTTAATATCATTTTAGTCTAAAACGCACATGCATTCAAAGTTATTACGCCTTTAAATAAAACATGCAGATGTTTTGAACAATTACACTTAATCAAACATCCTCGATTTCATCTGACTCTAAACTAACTAACGATGCCTCATCATCTAATGTATCCCCATTGTCTTGTGTGACCCCAATATTATGATTCATGTCTTAAATGATTTCAGGATAACATGTAAAATCGACAAGTATGTTAATCTCATCAAGGGTGGTCCTATCAGTTGTTACCATAGGTACTTCACTTGAAATCGCTTCTTGGAATGACTCGTTTGTGGTTTCTAACACGTGTGTTTGCTCATCAGAGATTTCCTCTTTGCCCTCAGACCGATCACTAACATTACTCAATGAACAATCGATGAAAGTTCCTAGTTTCATCTTAACAACCGCCCACTACTGATGAAGATTCTTGTTAGGGTACTCATAGTAGTAAACTTGTTGAGCCTGTGTCGCAAAGATAAATGGCTCAAGTGGTGGTAATCTTGACTTCCGTTTAATGTCAACAACACCGATATGTGCGCAACTTCGAACACCATGTGTCGGATCAAACTAAGTACATTTGAATAGCATCATGACTTCATGCCCACTTCCATGGTACTCAATGCATATAATCTCATTAATAAGGCCATAAAAATCATACTCATTGGATCCCCAAGCCTCACCCTTTATGCAAACACCATAATTCTATGTTGTTTTGTCTTTGCCGTAGGATTGTGTGTGGAAACGAAATCCATTCACAATACATCCATTGTATGGTGTGCCAGCTTGAATAGGACATCGGGCCAATTGCACAATTTGAGGATATAATTTATCCTTAAAACTGTCAATTTGAAAATGGATAGTTAATATAATAACATAACTACTGAGTAAATACAAACACAACACATTTAGGTACATAAAAATTATCACGCCATGATACTCACGTATAATGAGAACCATTGGGTGAAATATTTGTCTTGATAACTTTGTAATTGACTTTCATTAAATTGGTGAAATGCTATCGATATATAAGAGTCAAAGTGCTTGAAATTATATTTATCCATAAATGAATTAAAGCAATCCAATTGAAAGAAAAAACCTTAACAATTGTCTATATATATGGCACCTGACAATCGATATAATATCATTGCAGTTTCGGGAAGTGTAGATGTGCATTTGATGTCTTTCAGTGGGATTCGGTAATCATTGTCACTCATGATTAAGTATATTACGACATCTTGTATTGAAGATATATAACAATTGACCCTCAACATGAGCCACAAGTAGATCGATGTCATCATTTTGTGGCACTCTATTTAACTGTGTAGGAATATTTGGCTCAAAGTTGTGGCTACAAAATGTAGACATTTCCTAGACTAAGTATGCTTCGACAATTGAACTTTTAATTATAGCTTTATTTCAGGTCTTTCACTTCAATGACCGCATTAGTCTACCAAGTTAAAAAAATATAACAATTATTGACATATAATATGTGAAATTGTTGACATATAATATATGCAAAAATATTAACAGAAATATGGATGTAAAACCAAAAATTACCTTTCAAATGGATACATCCATTGAAATTGAACTGGACCACACAACTTTGTCTTATAAGGGAGGTGGATGACAAGATGTTCCATCAAATCAAAAAAAGCAGGAGGGAATATTTTCTCTAGTTTACATATGGTAACCACTATATTCTGCTCAAATTGTTGTATGTCATCAAATCGAATCCTACTTGTGCATAATGTTTTGAAAAATGAACAAAATTCAGAAATCGTCTCCCATATAGGACATGGTATATACCCACATAATGCAATAAGAAACAACATCTGCATGAACACATGACAATCGTGGCTCTTGAAGTTATAGAATGTGCAGTCACTTAAGTTAACTGTACGACTCAAGTTTGAAGCATGCCCATCAAACATCTTTATCGTTCTTAGCCACAGAGTAACTTTTCTCACATGTTCCCGACTCAATGTATAAAAAGCTTTTGGTTTCACACAGTTCACCCTAACATTTTGTAAATGTAGTTTATGATGCATATTTTTTAACTCCTCAAACGAAATGGGAGAATTTGAGTTATCTTTTGATTTTCCCTGTATATCCATAACAATTTTGAAAATATTCTCGAAACAATTTTTTCAAAATGCATGACGTCCAAATTATAACGGACTAGCAAATGTTTCCAATACGGTAACTCCTAGAATATACACCGCTTTAACTAATTATGCCGCTCTCCAAACCCCGTAATTCAGTGCTTATCATATGAATAGCCAAACGGAGGAAAACAATACCCAACCAACATATCATGAATTTCTTCACCTAACTTATATAGACTAGCGACAGCACTAACCTCCTTTCTTGGGACGAAGGATGTTATATTTGAACAGAATGTGTGATTATGTGGTAAATAAACCCTGTGACAATCAACCAACATGGTTTTCTGCATTTCTTTAACATAAATGTGTCAATTTCATCCATGCAATATGGGCATGCAAGCTTATCATGTGTACTCTAACTCGAAAGGTTTCCTAGTGTAGGAAAATCATTAATTGTCCATGATAAACATGTCTTCATAACAAAATTCTGTTGTCAAGAACTGTGCAATGTAACAACCTCTTCCGACTATAAAGTTTTAAGATCCTCAATCAATGGTTGTAAAAATACATCAATGTTACGTCCTAATGTTCTAGGAGCAAGAATTAGGAGAGTCATAAAAATAAAGAGCTCCTTCATACACAGTTCTGGCGGAAGATTGTGAACAACGATAAAGATCGACCATCTCGTGTATGTTCCCCCAATAACATTATTCGGGTTAAATTCATCGGTACATAATCCGAGCCTAATATTTCTGATTTTATCAGCGAATGATGGGAATATTCGGTTTATGTGTTGCCATGCTTTAGGCTGACATGGATGACCCATACTTCTAGCATTGCAAGATTTATTATAATCATGTCAAGTCATGTGAGTCGTTGTTTTCAGTGACATATACAGGCTCTTTAACTTGTTGGTTATTGGTAGATACCGTAACAATTTTTTAGGAATTAACTTCCTTTTTCCAGAAGTTATTCTTTCTTTATATCTACTACTCCCACATTCACGACAATGTGTTAATTTATCATCTTCCTGATAGAATAATATACAATTATTCTCACAAGCATGAATTTATATATATGGCAACCCAAGTCTTTTTGTGAGCTGTTACGCATCATATAGTGTGTCTAGGAGTCTATTAGTTTCAGGCAACATTTTTGTCATAAGCTCTAACACTCGATCGAAACAACGATCCGTCGTATTAAACTCATTTTTGCAACTTAACAATTGGGTTATTGCAGATAATTGTGTATGTTTAGTGCAACTATCGCACAACGGTGCATTTGCATCACCCAACAAATTATAAAATTGTTGTGCAGTCGGATTAGGTAACCCCTCTCTCATTTTAAACACATCGAACATATTATCATTATTATCACTAACATTATCATCTTCTTCAACATCTGTATCGATAAACTCTTCATCCACCAACATTCTTTCACTATTTCCAGATCATACATTCGATGATAATGGACCAATTAATTCATGTACCATTTGTTTATATGCATTTACACTACTTGATTCCTCACTTATCGCTCCATATGAGTGTGATGGAAAATAACTACGGACCATATTGAAATTATGCAAATTACTATCATGTTCTTCATTGTGAAAGTGCCATATGTAATAGTTTGGTGTAAATCCACATTTATACAAATAATCTCCCATTTTTTCTTCTATTCTATAAAATTTGTTATTACATTTTCGATAAGGGCATTTTAATCATTTTTGACTCCATCCCACTGTAAGCAAGCTGTAAAAACTCATTAACACCAGCCATAAATCCAGGATTCATATACCCATATGCATCTGTCCTCCAGTACATCCACTCACATCCATTAATAGCCATTTGGTTCCCTTGTAAAATAAATAGTAAAAACCCTCAACATAAATATGTAATAAATATATTATATTTCATATAACATAAATATAATGATAATGTAAATGAATTGCTTATATATGTCATGTATGTATATCGACTTTCCATGACTAAGCCACCTATTTGATTAAGGTAAGGGCCTTATTCTATTGAAAGTTGCATAAGCAATCAAGCATTTTAACTGTTCCATTTTAGTAGCATTTTATGCAAATTTTGATAGCATTTTCCTTCAGTTCTCATTCACAGCATTTCCCAACAATATCAACTTATTGAGAAACACGCAACAGGAACAATTTGGGAAATAGTCTACCAAAATTCACAAACGACTACTACGAAATGAGCACATTAACTGCAATACTGCTTATGCAACTTTCAACTGTCCAACTTGGACAATCCATGATTATGTTAACACAAATATAACTTAATCCAATACATTTTGTTTACCTAAAATCTGAATTGGACTAATATTATATTTGTCATCAACATAATCATAAATGGAGAATCTAAGGTTTAATGAATAAATACTTATATTATGCAACAACAAGCTGTCTTATAATTTAGCTACCTAAAATAACATAACTATATCTTCTAAAAAACAAGTAATTACTATCTAAATTACTAACCTCTAAATTACTTTGAAACACCTCGATTGAGCTGAAAAACAAGTTGAAACAGAAGCCAAAATGGATGCCGAAGGAGTAGATGATCGAGACGAACTAGAGAAAAGGAAGGGGGAAGATATTTATTAGCAAAATCTGTAGCAAAATCGTGGGATATATATAAAAAGTCAAGCTACATGACTAGTGTAGCAAATATGTAGTAATTTATGTTCCAAAAATGTGAGGAAAATAAACTGTAGGAAAATCGAAGGAGTAAAATTCCTAAATTTGTAAGACACCCATATCCTTGTTTATCACAAAAGCATAGGAAAAGATATTTGCAGGAAAAGCATTGGATAACATGTCCAACGCTTTTCCTACGGCTGTGGTCCCCACCCATTTAATTCACATGAAAAGTGTCGGACTCTTTGGCGCCACAATTTCCCACCATCTTATTCTAAAACTTATGCTATGATTTTATCTATCACAATTTTATTGCAGGAAAACTGTCAGATAGATTCCATATTGACCAGTCAACGCCTTTTTGTCCGACAGTTTTCCTGCAAACTTGTTCTTATGCTTTTTCCGTATGAATTGGTTGTAGCAAATACTCCTTATCCTTGTAATGAATCCTACTTGAAGATTTTGTTAGGTTGTTTGCTCTTACTTTTCTTTATGTAGTTTGCATAAGTTTTAGGTAGTTGTAGTTTGGCTACATTTTTTGTAGTGAGTTATTTTTTTTGGTAATTTTGTTATTTTTTTATATCATTTATTCTTTATTTTGATTGTTTGTACATAATAGGTAGATAATTTATTCATTCTTTATTCATTTAGGTTGCATCTAGCTATATTTGAGTTCAAGCCAATGAGAGAAGATGATATGTATTACTATGCTTTGATTGTAATGATTCTTGGATTTTTTCATCTTGGATGATTCACCCAATTTGAGGTCTTGTTAAGTTCATTTTCTCCCACTATACATTTTACACAAAACCAATATGCTTAGTTTAGTAGTTGATTTGAATGAAGTGTTTGTTAATCATTGGACTATGGAACTTTGCTTTCTCTAGTCTTTGTTTGATTATTACTTGAAGTAAGCATTGGCACTTACCTTGTGGAGTCACTTGCAGCCTTAATTAATTGATTAGTAAAATAATGTGCTTTAAAGATTAATTTATTTTATTCTCTACTCCAATATTTCAACTCACTTGGTAACCGGGGGTCTTTTCCCAAGGTAAGAGTCAATCTTTGCATAAAATGGTAACTTGAGATATGAGTATGTACTTAGTAATCAGGAGCCTTCTCCTAAGGCAAGAGTCAACTTCTGCATAAAACACAACTAAAAAAAGAGTAATAATTGAAGAATTTATTCAAAAAAAAAACAAAAAGAGAAAAAAGAGAAAAAAAAAGATAAGATAATTAAAGTGAAGGAAGTTTTGAAATGAGAAAAAGACTCTTTTGACTCCACTTGTTAAGTTCTCTTATTTATCAAGTCATATGAAAAACAAATTTTAGAGTTGGAGTATTTCATGCTAATCTCAATGTTATGTAGTCCATTTATTAACATTTACTAATTTTGAGTAACACTAGTCTAAGGAAATTTGGTTGAGCACACATTTTTACATGGGAAATTATGAAATTAGCAAGAAATCGATTAAGTTGAAAGTCTAGATAAAAAAATATGGAAGAATCACTATGATCATTGTATTGTTTTGATTATTGAGACTTGACATCCACCATAACTAATGCAAGTAACTTTTGTAATTAGATGCATTGTTAGTGTAGGTTAAGTCCTTATTCTTCATTGTTTACTTTGTATGTTTGTTTTGTTAGCATAACTTGTATGTTTAGATGAACTTGTATGATAGGATAGGTTAGGTTGATTCATTCACTTGACCATTATCTATATCATTAGTTGTTCATTGTTCCTACCTGTCATGCACTTAACATAGCCCTAAACTTATTACTTTGCTCGGACGAGCAAAGTAATAAGTTTAGGTCCGAGCAAAGTAATAAGTTTAGGGCTATGTTAAGTGCATGACATGTCTATCATTTAACCTTTACTTCTATACTTCATAGCAATAATTGTTAGAATTTAGTGTTATTCTAGTGTTATTCTTATGTTTTTGTAGGTGAAGGTGATTGGAGCAAAAGAGGGGTAATTTGTAAGCAATTTTTGGACCTTTTCTTGGTAGATTCAGGCTTGGGTAAAAGCATAAAAGTTGTAGCCTTTCTTCTTAGCTTCGAGTGGGCTGTTGAACCGCTTCAATCGGACAACTTTGCGTAAAGTTATGTTCAAAATACTAAAGAGTATCCGTGCTATCGAGTATTGGCTATGCGTCATCGGGAGAGGCGATGCGTCACCGGGACTTGCTCTGTTTATAAAAATCCTCGGCGAAAAATTGCGAGGGAGGATCCCCTTTAACCCCAAACCCTCTGACTCATCTTTTAGCTAGTTTTTTTTTTTAAGGTTTTCATGGATTAGGGAGCTAGGAGACTGATTTGATGAAGATTCTTGCTGGGATTGGAGTGGAAGCTTTTTTACAATGAGGATTTCTACTTGGATTGGTTCTTCTAACCCTAACTTTTCTTTTCTTTAGTTTAAAATTCTTGTAAATGTGTGTAGATTTGTTGTTTCTATAGATGTTGTGAATCATTTGGGATGATTTGATGCTTGTAAATACATAACCCATTGATTATGTCCATGATTTGTTGGCTCTTTTAGCTTATGCTTGAGTGTGTCCTTCATTTATTGGTTACCTGTGTTGAACAACTAGCTAGACTTAGGAAAGGCTCGAAAGAGGTTTCAAGGGTTGGGAAAGGGCTAATAGAGCTTGGGTAATGGGTAGATTAGAGAGAACTATCGTTCCTATGAGGACTTAGAGGAGAACTTGAGCTTAATGATTTCTAGGACAACTGGTTAGCATGAAAATGTCTAATGGGGTTCTAAGGAACTAATTGGCCCTGTCTTGTGGAAGAAGGGTTGATACTGTAGAGTTTTCCGGCTTGCAACTTTCAGGAAGCATGATTTGGGTTAGGTAGGTACTTATGTTAAAGCTATGTCTATGTAGCAGCCCATTTGGTTTGAATTCTTTAGAAATTTTGTAAATATGTGTGTTAGGATAGTTGTTATGTTTGTTTACTTTGGTGGTTAGGTGGTTCAGAATTTTGGTAGTTCAGCTTCTTATTCATTATTTTCCACTTTTTGTTTGCTCCAGCTAAAGTAAGGTCATCTTACTTGGTATTTGATTAGATTCTTTGCCATACAATTCTCTGTGAGATCGACACTTGACTCACCGCAACTATAATTGGCACCATACACTTGCGGGTGAGATTGAAGTTAAGGTTGAGAGGATCTTTTATAAACTTATGTCTCATAACAGGTAGCGATAAGGCTTCACGTTGACGGGCAGCATTCTTGGAATGAGAAAGATTTGGTGATCAACAAAATGAGTTGGGGGTAGGTTTCTGGGCTCCTCAAACACGGATTCATATTGCTCCAATAGGTCCTGAAGATTATTGGTCAATGATAAGGTAATATAGGTTGAGGCGGCTGAAGAGTTGATGGATAGAGTAAAGAGTGCAACCATGTCGTTAGCCCTTAACTCATGATGCAACTGGTTGTAGGAAATAGGTGAGAGGTCAATAGTATTTAGTCCATGGAGAGTGACCTGTTCTTGATGGTGCATAAAGCTCATTAACAAGTTTCTGTAATAAAAAACAACTGGGCCCAAATTCGCCAGCCATTGGATGCCCAAGATTATATTAGCTCTATAAATAGGCAATAAATATAAGTCTACTTGGAATTTATGTTGGCGCAAATTAAGAGGTACCTGGTGGCATCTACATAGGCTCTCCAGAGTAGCCTCGTCTCCCATTGTGACTTTCATATGGCCCACTGCCAGAACGGCGAGCCCAAGATGCTTAGTTATTCAGGCCTGTATGAAGTTGTGGGTCGAGCTTGTATTCACCTGCACCATGACCTTCTTGCCTTGGATAGATCCCTTAATTCATAGTGTGGTGAACGCTGTCCATCCGTCGATCATGTATGAGGATATGGCCAGCTATTCACCTATTTCTATGGTGATTTGATCCAAAATAGAATGGTTCCATTCCTCATCATCTTCCTCCGCCATCATACATAAGAACTATGGTGGCTTACAATGATGCCCTGGCGTAAAGCGTTCATTGCAATTGTAGCATAAACCTTTTTCTAGTCGTGCGGCCATTTGGCAGAAGTCAGTATCTAATTAGCAACTTTGAGGGAACATATAGTCTGGTTGGGGTATTGCTTCGGTTTGGATTGAAGGGAGCGATAGGGAGCCTGGAAGTGCTGGAGCGTGGAGTGGATCGCGGAGCGAACATAACCTTATCTTCAACCAATTTCGCCATTCCCATGGCCTGGGGAAGGGATGTCGGTTCCAAAAAGAATAGCTCCCTCTGAATATCCTCAGCCAGCCCCAAAATGAAGTAGCTCAAGAGATTCTGATTCAAGAGCCCCATAGTTCGTGTTGACAGTAGCTCAAACTTGACAATATAGGCAAAGACTGATGAAGCTTGTTTCAGTTTATACAAGGCCGCTTTATGATTGACATATGTCGAGGGACCAAATCGCAATTCCATAGCTTAGGTGAATGTTTCCGAGGTGGTGAGCTGTTGGGCGGAATGCATCCAATGATACCAAAGAAGAACCGGTCTGGTCATGTAAAAAACTGCAATTTCCAGCTTTTGGTTCGGCTAAGTATGGTGGTAGGCAAAAAAATTTTCAATCTGACATATCCATCCTAATACTCCTTCACCTAAAAATATTGGGATCTCGAGCTTTGAGAGGCGCAGTGATGGTAGGTTTGCAACCTCCATTGTGGCCGAGCAACTGGGCTGGGTTTGATGGAAAGAGGTAGTTGGGGTTGTAATGATTAGTGGTGAGAGTTGGGTTGGAAGGAGCGGAGGCTAATTTGAAGCGAGGTGGGCTAGTGGGGTAGAGGAAGGAGATGGTTGTTTCTCTATCCTAGCGAGCTTGACCATCATATTAGAAAGGACGGTTTGCCGTGACGATAGTCTTCTGGATGGCATCGGACAAGGAAAAATGCTTCTCTATGGCAGAGACATGTTGCTGCACAGTGGAGCAAATAGGCTTCATGTTCTGAAGGGTTGCCGAATGGAACTACAATTGTTCAATGAGCTTCTCCACATTTTCTTCCAGAGCTTTCGTTCTGGTGGTCATGCCTTCTTCCATAGTGGTGTAGCCTCTCAATGAAAGCACCAAAATTGTTGCAATGAAGGGATCAGAGCAGAAGATTGGAGATTAGATAAGGGAAAAGAACAAGGAGGAAAAGAGAATGAGATAGGAACAGAGATGGAAAATTCCTTCTTGCTTTCATTCATGCATCCTTTCCCCCTAAATAAAGAGCATAATGGTATTATGTTAAGGGTAGCACAACTCAACAAATTCTAGATGCACTCCCCTAGACGTAATCCCTGAAATGGAGAGGAGCATGTAAGGTTCTAGAACTCTTCCTTGGATGACCGTCAGGTCTGGGCTGAGCAAAGGTTTAGGCCGCATCAGAAGCTCTCATCTATTCAGGCCCAATAGGCTAAAAAGGTACAAATTTTGTAGTTCAGGTTTCATGGAGTAGTATGTTTTGATGAAGGGTTTTGTGTCAAAATCATTTCCTATAGGACTGGCTGTGTTCAATGATCTTCCTTGTACTATTAATTTAACCTAGTTCACGTAATGGTATGAGTAGCAATTTTATTTTTAGCATTTCTGAAATGACCAGTTTTATCTTCTCTGTCTCCATCAAACTCCCTAAAATTCCCGAATATTTGATCCGTGGAGCATTGTCTAATTGAGCCCCAAGAGTTAGTCTTCTTCATTTATGTTTCTTGGAAGATAAATTTGTCTCGTTTTCTCTTCACAAGCTCCAAGAACATTTTAACTCTATCTTTTCTCACAGTATAGCACCAAAATGTGATTAATGACATCAAAATTATTAAAAGTTAGAAAAGGCTTGGCAGCAAGCTAGCTTCTTTCTTCTTTTACATTTTTTGCGGTTACTTTGATTTGAAATTAAATTGAATTAAAACATTTTGGTTCAGTTTGAGTTCAGTTTTAGAGATTAATTCAACCTATTTAGTTTTTTACTGTCTAAAAATGAAAATTGAATACATTGACTAATTTGATTTTGGTTTAAATCAAATGAACCGATTACTCACATATTTCTTTTCATATGACAAGGTAATCTTCTATGTTAGAACACCTTTTAAGAATCATCCTTACATCACATAATTACCGAAATAAGACAAAACTGACAGATTAAGTGCAAAAATCGATGAGCAGATCAAAGAATTGGTCGCCCTTAGAATTAGATATTATTGTCATGAGTCATTTTGCTTTTCATCTGCTTGCTCTTTCTTAGACGAATTGGCGGACCCTGCAGCTTCGTCATCAACGCTTAGTTTAACTCCATTTTCTGCTACATGGAGGCTGCCGTTCTCTGAAATCCTCCTCCCTTTGGGGTTTTCAACTGTTTTTCGGAGATCGCTTGACGAAGCCATTGTCGACAGCCTATGAAGTCCCTCGCACAAGCTCTTTGTGTTGGTCAGGAGAGCAGCTCCACTTTGGTAAAAACGACCAAAGCACATGACACAATGGGAAAAAAAAGCCCGCCTGCAAAAGTTGACTTGAAGCTAATTATAAACCTGCCAAGGCTCTGAAATGTGGGTTTTAGAAGTAGATCAAAACATATTTAGTATGGTAGTACCTCAATAAATGCTCGACAAAACAAGGCGAAATTCATTTCCAAGTTTTCTTTTTTTAATTCGTGTAGAGGTAAGACTGCTATTGAGAGTAGTGGAAATTATTAAGACCCTAAATTATTAAATTTTAGAAGACCCTAAAGAAATTAAAGTAGATTATTTTGTCAATTTATTTTTCTAATTTCATAAGATTTTTAAATAAAAAATACTTTAAAGTATTTTTTGAAATTCTTAAATCGTATGATCATAATTGATATATAATTTAAATAAATAATAAATACATAAAAAATCACAACTTTTTTTAATTCTCTGCCGACCGTATATTTTATGTTGATTAGTTAAAGTCAGGTTTTATCAGGTTTAGACATCAAATTATTTCAAGTCTAAGGTATTCTAATTCAAGTATTTTTGGGTTTTTCTTAAATTAATTTTTAAAATTAAGTCGGATTTGGTACAGTAGAGTTTATCACCAATTATGTAAATTTTTTCAAAATACTATCATCATTTAAATTATGTTCATTAATACATGACAAATATACTATACTAGAACCCTACAAGGTATACAAAATTCGACCTCAAAAGCAAAAAAAGGTTCAATTAAAGTTCAGGCACTGCTATAAATTCCAGCTCTAGCTGCTTGGTTCTTCAGTGCAACACACCTTGACATAATACACGAGCAAATGGATAAGCCCATAATACAACCATGGAGACCCGACCCGAATCCATTCAGGCAACCGGAGCCGCCACTGGAGCCGATGGAGTTTCTGTCTCGTTCTTGGAGTGCATCGGCTGTGGAAGTATCAAGAGCCCTCGCGCCGTCTCAGCCGCCCCTAATGCCGCAGAAGGACTCCTCCTCCTCCACCTCCGGCGGCCATATTCCTGAGGGTGTCAATGTCAAGCTGGAGGAGACCCCCATTATTTCCGGCATCATTCCTTTCTCCTTCGCTTCCTCCGAGACCTCCCAAATGGTGCTGGAACGAATCATGTCACAGTCGGTGAGTTTAGTTTAACGTTATATATACGAACAGGATCATGGGATGAGCTCTCGTCTTAAACATTTGAATTTTCTGGTGGCAGCAAGACTTGTCTCCTCGGACTTCCGGCAGGATTTCGAACAGCAGCGATCATCTTAACCGATCTCATAGCGGCAGTTCTAGCAGCCCTCCGATCTCTCCCTCTGACGTTGATGTTAAGGTTTCCTCTGTTTTTTAATTTTTATTTTTGAGTTGTTCGCCAGTTACAGTAACTTATGTTTTGTAATTTATAATTTGAACTTTTCGTACCCGTTAACTTTCAGCAATCATGTCACCTTAATAATGGGCAGTTCCTTGCGGCAGCCGGCGCCACCGCGATGGCTCCACCGGCCGTCGCAACTGGAAGCAAGACTGTTGGACGTTGGCTGAAGGACAAGAGGCAGAAAAAGAAGGAAGAGGTTCGTGCCCATAATGCCCAGCTCCACGCCGCCATCTCCGTGGCAGGGGTGGCCGCAGCTGTGGCCGGAATGACCACGGCTAGAGCTGCCTCCTCCACCACCGGGAAGGACGAGCAGATGGCTAAGAACGATATGGCGGTTTCGTCAGCAGCCACCCTCGTGTTCGCGCAGTGCGTTGAGGGGGCAGAGGCTTTGGGGGCCGAACGCGACCATCTTACCTCTGTGGTCAGCTCCGCCCTCAACGTACGGTCCTCGGGGGACATAGTGACCCTAACGGCCGCCGCAGCAACAGGTAAAGAAAATTTACGTATGATTAAACCTACAAAAGAATTATACAAAATCTCTTACAAATCTTTATATAGCATTGAGAGGAGCGGCGACATTGAAGGCGAGGATGTTGAAGGAGGTGTGGAACGTAGCGACGGCGGTGCCGTTGGAGAAAGAGAAAGGCGGTGGCCGACCAAACGGGAATCAGGATGGTGAGCTTGAAGCTGAAGAGAATTTTCTGGGGGTTAACAACGCCATTGAATTACTTGCACGAGGATCCCAGCTACTCAAGCGCACACGCAACGGTAAATCTTGTTTTTTTATTGTAGATTTTGGATTAATTGTTAGTAGAAATATAATTACATTACGTTAACCTCTTACTAATTATTCATTATGTTGATTTCATTTCATTTAGAATTGTACAAAATTTAGGAACAGTTGGTTCCAGATTTAAAGTAATAGCCCATATACATACATACATACATATATATATATATATATAGTGAATATTTATACAAATTATTTGAATATCGAAACCCTACATTTTAAGAAACTCAAAAATTATTTTTAGAAGAGTTCTTATAAAAGGAAAGTATTTAGGAACAGTTAGTTCCAGATTTAAAGTTAATAGCCCTTATTCTTAAGTATATACTAATAGTTTTTATTAAAATTATATGATTATTGGAATTCTGAAGTTTAAGAAACTCGAAAGTTATTTTAAAAAAAATTTTATAAAAGGAAGGTATTTTTTGTCAATTTTATTAAGCTAATGAGTAAATTAAAATGTTCATAAAAATTATTATGCCTATAGTATTAATTTTTAAATAATATTAGTTCCAGAAAGAAAAAAATAAATTGAAATAATTCATAGTAATGAATCATTAATGTGAAAGGAATTGATTCCTAGTTATGTTTAATTTATCATGCATAGGGCTTGTTCCAATCACTTAATTTATTATTTATATTCATGTACAAAGTTCATTCCTGTCCACTATCTTTCTCTACCGTGATTTACACATCATAAGTGAAGCTAAAAAAATAAATTACATATATTTGTGTGTATGTAATCAGAATAAATTTTCTAAAATGTATAAAAATTCTGCCTAAGAAGCACAAGCAGTAGTTCTCATTACTATTTCTCTAATCATTACAGGGGAGCTTCATTGGAAGATGGTCTATGTCTATATCAATAGAATGAACCAGGTAAATATGAGATATTCTGATAAATTTTTCTTGTCCAGTTATAATTAATATTTCCTGAGTGGAAGCAAAATCTAACAAAGTGGCTGCTAAAGAGCATAAGTGGTCACTGATGTTTAAAAATTTCATCAACTGCATCATTAACTTCAACAATTTCACAATTTGATCATTATGTATTATTTTTGTATGCCAAATTTCGAAAACTGCCATAACCGAAAAATTATTAACAAGTGATACATAATTTGGTAATATGACTCTCTAAGCTAAATAACATCTATTGCACCAAAAAAGTTGGTCTCTTTTACCTTAAAAAATACAAAAAGTGAGCCACTGTTTGTTCTATACAAATAATTTTTTATTGTAAAAAGTTCTGTTTTGACCCCTTAATTTTCATATTCCTTCCTTTCCTAACCTTGAACTTTTTTTTATTACTTATCTCTTCAAAAATAGGAAAAGTTAAGCACAAGATAAATTTAAAGAGATTAAGAATAGATATATATGTCCAAGGGCTATTAGGGCACTTTTGCCTTTATATTTCATATCGTTATAAAAAATGCTTATGTGAATTATACATTTGATTATTTTAATCTTTAGTGTTTGTTATACCTAAAAAATAAGAATACTCATGTATGTTTATGGACCCTTTTAAAAAAACCCTGGATCCACTACTAGCTATGGCAAAACATTTAGGATTATATAGTGTTTCTTTTCCTCTTGCAATCAAAGACTTGAATTTTTTCAAATGCTTGATTTCTAAATAAATAGGCAAAGAAAAGCTGATTCCTGTACCGTGAGCAGAAGAGTTTGGAAAATAAACAGGAGTCCTAGAGTCCTAGATTAGCACGTTCAAAATAGTTAGAACACCAAAAGTATGAATAGTGAAACATAAGTGACCCAAATGAAGAATGACTCAAACTTTAAAGATAAGTGATGGACTTAAAGCAGGAAAAGACGTTAAAAGCAGCTTCAGAAGATAAACGGATGTGCTTTCTTCGTTATTTGCAATCATTTATTCATTCTTTTCATACTTCTTTTTGTGCAGGTTATGCTAAAGATGAAGAGCAGACATGTTGCTGGGACCATGACAAAGAAGAAAAAGAGTACGTATAATTGATCACTTTAATTTGTTTCTTTCTCTATTATGGGTCAACTGCTTGGGTCTGGTGCAAAGCAACTTGCAACTAAAGTGAAAGAGGTCGGGAGGAAATGGGTCTCTTCTTTTGTCGTTGGTAACACTTTTGAACTGATGTTTTTTCAGATGTGGTTGTCGAGGTGGTCAAGGAAATGCCTGCTTGGCCTGGCAGGCACCTGCTCGAGGGAGGAGCTGACCGGAGATACTTCGGGTTGAGGACTTTGTTGCGCGGCGTGGTAGAGTTTGAGTGCCGGAATCAGAGGGAGTATGAGGTCTGGACACAAGGTGTCTCAAGGCTGCTCTCCATATCTGCTCAAAGGAACACTAGATATAGAATTTAATGTTTGATTCCCAGATGTGAGTCGTAGGGATGGCAAAATTGGACCTAGTCCAACCTATTCGAGCTTAAACCTGACCTAACATGATTTTGCTAGAAAAGTAAAAAATATGAATCTGATTATTCCCTACTCGACCTGAATTAAACCCGATTTAAGTAAAACCTGAATTCAAATGACCTAAACCTGAATTATCCAAACTCAAAATGACCAAACCCAAACTAGCTGGAACCTAAATAACAAGCCTAAAATAGCCCCATGTTTGAACCTAGAAAAGCACGACTTTAACCTAAATATATCCAATGAGTCAACCCAAATCTGACTCAAAACTCAAATAGTCCGATCTAAAGTTACTAGAGACTAAAGCAACCAAATCCAAATAAAACCCAATCCAACCCAATCTAAACCTGAGATTCACTAAACTGAACCCAAAAAACTCAATTTGAATCCAAATTGAACCAAAATTCATGATAGTTCGATTAAACCTGAATCTAAATGACATGATCTAAACTTGGCCAGCCTCGCCCAAGTGCCATCTCTAAAAGTAAGAAGTTGTTTTGGGAAGGTTGTAAGAAAATAGGAACTCGAACTTTAATTCTGCAAATTGACTACTTTTAGTTTGGACCTGCTTTCTGAGCTTTTATGGGTCGTTATATTTATTTTTTTTATTTTGAAAACTAGTTATTTGGTGAAAATGAGTGTGCCATATACTTAGACCAGAAGAGTGAAGAGTTGTTCCTTCTTAGACTGCGGAATCATGATCACCCACCATTCATCTTGGGAATGACAAAAGTAATTTTTTCTCACTAACCGTTGGTATTGCTCCAGCAAACCATTATGATGGCTTGCCATTGAAATTTTGAGATGCTGAATCATCATGGTCGCTTCGGCACAAACCATTTTGACGACTTGCTCCTATAATTATTGGAATCATTTTATCTCAACCTAACACAATTTAGTACTTCCGAAGCAAGCCGCCGCAAGATGAAGAGTAAAGAACTTGCGGCCGGCCGTTAGAATGTTGGAGGTCAGGTTGTGACGGCTGGTCATTGAAGGAAGATTTTCTGATGGTTAGCCATTGCATTGCCTAGAGTGGTTGGCTGTCAGATGTCTATCCAACGACTGACCATTGCAAGGGCAATGCAATATGCTTGGGTCCTCTAATAGCTTGTTGTCAGAAGCCGTTAAATTAAAACACTAAGGGAGCTATCATAAGACCACTTTAAAACACCCCCAGCTCCCCCAAAATTCCATTTTCTCCTTCTTGATCCCATGCCCAACACTTCGCTTCAAAAGCTCCACCACTAAAATTTGCTGATTTTTCAATAAGTGATTTACCAACAATAAAATTGTTGATAATTACTAATGCGTTAAATCATTGATAACGACTTTTGGTTTTTAATGGCCTAAATTATTGATAATTACCAATGTAAATAACCGTTGATAAGGCTTAAACTGTTAGAAAGTGAAAAGATATGAACATTCTGAAAAAATTATCAAAAATTAATTTGGGACTAAAGTGGAGTTGGACATTTTTTTTTTTAATTTGGGCTTAATACCAACTAGTCCTAGCCAGACATATATATCTTAACCCTCTTATCTCTCATGCCAACCGTCCACATCATCTCACTCAGCTTTCAGCCAACTTTCTCGGCTCTCTTGCTTCTCTCACCCTAGCCCTTCTCGCCCTAGCATCTCTCGCTTCTCTCACCATCTTGCCGCCATTCACATCTCCCTCATTTTTCCTTCCATAGTCGTTCTCTCATCTTCCCTTCGCCCGTTTGCCTCACCCCACCGCCTTGTCCCTCAGCCGTCCACGTCGTCCTCCGCTTCGCCGTCCTCCTCCCCAACTTGCCTTGCCTTTGTCACCATCCTAGATCTCTTGCCACTACATCCTCGGTCACCCGACATCTCCTTAATTAGCCATCGGCATCCTCGGTCACTTGACATCTCCTTGCCTTGCCGCCTCACCTAATGCCACATTGCCAAACACCTCCTCTCCTCCTTGCCTTTCGCCGTTCATGTCATCACAGTCACCTTGCCTCTTTAGTGATTTCGAGTTTCATTTTATTTTTGATTTCATGTTTGATTTTGTAGATCTGGTTGTGAGTTTGGTGTATAATTTTGTAGATACGGTTGTGATTTTCAATTTTTTTTTGAACCATATGAATTTTGTGTTTAATCTTGTTTGATTGTAGATCCAGTTTTTATTTTTTGAATTTTTTAGTGAATTTTGTGTTTGATTTTTGAATTTTTTGTGAATTTTTGAAATTTTAGTGAAATTTTAATTTTAATAAATTTTAGTCAAATATAAAATATAAATGATAATTTATGTAAATATAATTTTTTTGTACTAATAAAATCTTAGTGATATAATTTTACTAAATATAAATTTTAGTGAATATAATATATAATTTTACTAAATATAAAATATAATTTTTTAAATATAATTTTATTAATGTTGTTAATATTAATTTGTTTTAGTTTTGTTAAATATTAATTTTTAATTTTTTTGTATAATAATTTAGTAAAATTCAATGAAAATTTTAATATTAATTATTTTAATTTTTTTGTATATTTTTTTTAAATAAATGGCAATTTCTAACAACTCCACGTTGGAAAATGTTTTAATTTTTAAAAAATTTGAAGAGAATTACTATTGGTCAAACACATTGGTATGTATCAATGGCCTAAACCGTTAATAATTTACCAACAATTAAACGCGTTGGTAGATACCAACAACCTAACACATTAGTAAAAGTTAAACATATGAATTTTGAACATTGGTAATTTCCATTAATTTTTTTTCCAACGGTTAGATGTTGGAAAGTATCAATGGCTTAGTATTCAGCCGTTGGTAAAATTTTTTTCAATACATTGATTACCATTGGCTCACTACTAACAGTATCACATTGATAATTTTAGTAAATGTCCTTTTTTTAGTAGTGCTCCCAATCGCTAAATCGCCTCCTAGCTCCATTTTGGATGTATTTTTACGGATGCGAGCCAGATAAAATGCGTAGATCGGCCTTGGCAGAAGGTAAAACCACGGTTCTACTTGGTCTTGCGTGTAAGATAGTGTGGATGGATAAATTTGGACTTTTGGTTGTCTATAAGTTTGAAGCTTGAATTATGTTGGGTTTATGGTTGTCTCTAAAGGCACGTAATGGTCATTGTTTAGCCAGTGGCGAATCCAGGATTTTTGGTTCGGGGGGGCAAGCCCGGAGGAGAGTCGGCGAAGCCCGGAGGAGAGAGACGATGTCGCGGTTAGGTAAAACTATAAATTGGGACTAATTCACACTAATTCAAAGATCAATGAGCAAATCATACGAGTTGGAAGCGTTTGAGGACTAATAGTGCATTTAGGCCATGTTAGAATACCCCCTTAATGTAAAGGGAATAACTACTCACTGGGTCCCTACTTTCTTCATAGCCTACCTTATTGCCCCCCCATCTTTATATTTTTCCACAATATTTGGGGGGGCAAAATGCACACACAATCCTTAACTTTTGACAAAATCATCAAATTAATACCCCATATTTACATTTTTTCAAAATTCCCGGGGGGGCAACAGCCCCCCCCCAGCATAACGTAGCTACGCCCCTGTGTTTAGCGGATTGGGGGACTTTGTGTTGCATGTTCGTGAAGTCGGTATGCTAAAATGCGTATTTTTTTTCCCTTTGGCAATTTTGTTAAAAAAGGAGAAAAAAATTAGCGTAAATTAGGTGTACGCTTCATTGAGTTTGAACTTTTTCTTGTTCTACGCAAAGTACCTCAAGGGTCTAGCCAGTGGTAAATACACCTAAATTTCATATCACCTTCAATCACTTGTAGGTAAAGACATATGGTCAGGAGGACCACAAAAGAGGCCCATACGATACCCAAATCAATAAGAGTGTAGTATATAGCATAAGAAGAAGCGAGAGAGATACCCTCTATTTATATATGTATATACGAGGTTATGTCGGTCTACACATTATAGCAGATATTTTTTTTTTGTAATAAATTTAGTATTAAAACAAATCTTAATAATCAATTAAAAAATAATCACTCATAAATTTATGTAATCAATTAATATTTTATTTTATTTCAATTTTGTGACTGACTTTCTGTCACAAAGTAGGGTTTCAGTGCCCCGAATTGCTTAACTTGTAGGCCCTTTTGGACTGTAATTCCACTTAGTTACTATTAGCTAACCATTACTTGTGGGTAAATTAAAACAATTTACGTGCAATTAGTTCATTAGCCTAACCTGCAAAAAAATATGTATGCATTTGTCCTGGCTATGCAAAACAAATGAGTAAACCATTTTGAGATAACATCACTCAAGCATTCATTTGAAACATACTTAAACCATGCCATGACAATAAAATATTAGTTACTTCAACTTCAAGTAATAGTTTGTGTGTACTCTACAACACTAGCATGCATCCAAAAGTAACACAATAGTTTAACACCCCAATGTATCTTAATAGAGGCAACATCTTAGTACACAAGGTACCATATATATACAAGACAAAAATCCTTAATTAAGATCCTTTACTTGAGCCCCACCTATGAGTTATCAAGCTCTAAGTGCAAGCCCCTTTCTTATCCTTGTGCACCACTTAACCTTTAAACTATAAAGGCATAACACTTAGTTAGTATAAAGTTTAATTCATAAGAAACTTAGAATCTCAAGGATTATGTAGAAATAGTACCTGCAAAAAGAGGAAACTTAGCCCACAACTATCCACTTAGTTGTTAGGCTCAGCGTTAAAACTTGTACAATAAACTTAAAGGAGTGAGTGCATGAATGTACTCAGCAAGGATCTCTTGGGGTATCTGCAAAGAAGATAGCAAGCAAACATGCAATATGGCACACAAATAAACATACAACCAACCAACAAACAACACAGGACAACATATAAGAATATGCAATGCATGAATGTATGATATGTAACACACACAATTCTTGGGACTTCTTATACCCTAGATGTCTTATTCTTACTGTGGCTCAAACAGCGGAGGCACTTAAGACACTGCTCATATCCTGAATCCTCTACCTCCTTTAAGTCCCATTTACGGGTTCTAGAGTAAGTCATCACCTCCTCTCAAAACTTACCCACCTTACCGTTAACTTATTGTGCAAAGTAGCCATCTTATGTGGTCCTATTTGCCAAACTCTTAGAGCTTAGCTTAGAGCTCCTTAGTGGCTTACTTACCAAACCACATGGTTTGGTTAGGATCTCCTTAGGTTTCTTCCTTATTTCCTAAAGGTTTAAGACCTAACTCTTGGGCCAATGAAGACTCTGAAACCCAACTTAATCCCTCTAGTGACCCCTTGATAATTTGAGCGCTTTTACCCTCTTGACATTCTACTTAGCTCTACCTTAACTACACGACTTAAATATCACTTAAATAATGCATAATTCTCAATTTAGGAATGAGTCTTAGACTTAACTAAGGTTACGGAACATCTTAGAATAGCTTAGGGATGGTAATCGAAAGATTGGGACATTCTTAGGAAGCCTTGAGCTTGAGGGACTTATACTTTGGTGATGCCTTCGACGATGTGTTGTTAATGGCATCAGGCCTTAGGCTTCCTGGAGAATTGTTAGTGATGCATTGTTCATGACACGTCACTAAACTGCGTCACCATTGGCTTTTCCATCATTGCGCGACTAAGTGCAAACTTGCACAAAACTTGCTCAACCTTCCAATCCCCAAAACCAATTCACATGGGTCTTGTTTCTATTTCATTCCCATATGTAATAATATATTTCTATGCATTATTTGAGCTAAATTAACTTAAACCCTTACTTCAATTTAGTCACAAAGTAAGAACAAAGCACAAGCACATTTGAGCTCAACTTAGCTCTCTTGAGTTTCAAACCTAAAACTAATGTGATATGTCACCAAAAACCTCAAATCAAGACCATTTCTAACTACTCAAACAACTTAGAACCAGCTCAAATCAAACCAAGAAGCTTACCTTAGGTTTCAAGCCCAAAACAAGCGTAAAAGAGCCAAATTGGAGCAAAAACACCAAAAACTTGAGGTTTCTTGGATTCACCTTAGGACTTTCAAATTTAATGGAAACTTGAGGAATTGGGGAGATTTGAAGCAGAATTCCTGGTGAGGAGAGGGAGGCACGAAAATGGGAAAATGAACAAATGGGTAATGGAAGTCAAACTTGCCCAAATATCCTAATCACTTCACTAAGGCATAGTTCTTGTTTTCTTGCCTTTTGGCTCTCAAGTTCTCCTTTGATTCACCTTGATCACTAAACACTCACCCAAAACCATTCCTCCTTGGTCCTAAAGGAAGTTCATAAGCCTCTTACACTTAGCCTCTTGGACACTTAAGCCACTTAAGACATAAATGACTCACTTGAGCACTTAGTGCAATTTTTGCATTTTTCCTTCAAATGATGGTTCTAATAGCTAAGATAACTTATGGTCTTAACTTAATTAGTCAAAAAAAATTTTGTGACCCTAATTTCATAAAAATTACAGTCATGCCACTCACTTGAGTCAAAATTACTATTTTGCCCTTTTGACTCTTAGGTGCCAAACCACACTTAGGAACTCATCCTTACTTTACTTAGTTTGTATTTCTTGCTTAACAAGGTGCTAACTTGAGGTACTTAAGTGAAAACACTTAAATAAAACATACTAACCCGGTCAAATTCCATCGTTGACTAGGAGAGTCGTCACACTTTCTTTATGTTATGTTTTTTATTATTAAAATGATTAGTTATGATCAAAACATAAGATCGTGAAACATAACATAATATATGCTTCAAAACCCATGGATTTTTTATTATTAAATAATAATTCACTAAAAATATTTCATCAATTATCAATTCATATTCCAAATCTTAATATCAAGGAGAAATTTATGTATAATAATTAATTTTCAATTTTAGCAAGCATGAACTAAATTGCACTATTAAACCATAAAGCCTTCAAAATAAATAACTCAAACTACAAAAACTCAATCATTAATGAGGAAAAAACATTACCTAAACATAAAATTTTGTTCTATTTATATTAATAAATTAACGGTTTAACTATTAATTTAATAACTATGAAAAGAAAAGAAAATGAAATAAATTAATCAAAGCCAAATCAATCTGAACCAGACCAAAAAATGGACAAATCATAGTGACTAAAGTTTTTATTTTTTTGACAAAAGATATTTCATTCCAATTAAAAGTGAGCCAAATGACATCTTACAACCCAACGATGACATAAAACTGACTACAAAAATGCTACTCGTTCCTGCAATACCAAATGAAGAGAAGAGAATCAGGTCAAGCCGAATCTTCCAAGTAAACTAGGGTAAATTTGGGATACATAATTTATAAAGAACTAGAATAAAACCCATGGTAGAACAACAATAATTAAGCAATGTTGGAACCAACATAACATTAAAGGCCCCAATAAGACTATCTATGAAAATGAAAAACAACCAATAAAATCTAAAAAAATAAAGACTAACGTTATTCTATACAATTATCTCCATATTTGTTGCCAAATGTCATGACACTTTAGTATGGTCGAGATTTCAATGAACCTAATAGAAAACTTAGGTCTATCATTGCTCGCCTTCAATTGAAAATCTATCCTGTGGGAGTTTTAAATCCCTTTGAAACACTAGAATTTGAAGAAGATTACATCCACCATAAAATTCAATAGATAAACATCGTATAAGATTAATCAAATAATGAAAAAAATGAAAAGAAACTAGCCAAATCCAAACTGAAGTCCAAATTTGGCTGAAAATAGTAGATGATAGTAAAGAAGGCAGTAGAGAATTAGGTTTGGGGAAAGAGAGTTGAGTTTGCACCGAATGAAGAAAATAGGTTAATTTTTCACTAATCCATAATGACTAAAGTTTTGTTTGAGGAAACAATAATGAAGGAAAATGACAAAAATAATTTAGGAATGAAAAGAGGAAATGAAAAAAATTTAGATATTAAGAGTCTCTTAATTGACTTAATAAATGTAAATAAAAAAAATAGAGAAATAGTTTTAGGGGTGATTATTCGGTTTGTTTGGTTTAAACCGAACCGAATTAGTCGGTTTATTCGGTTTTCGGTTTTGGATGCTAAGAAACTGAAATAACAGAATTAGTCAATAAAACCGAATTCAAACCGAACCGAAATATTTCAGTTCGGTTCAGTTTAAACTGAATTAACCGAAAAAATGGTAATTAAATTCTATAAGAGATGAAATGAGATAAAGATATCATTTTTTTTTTTTCAAATTCCATTCAATATAGAAGATTCATTGCCCATAGAAAGAAAGAAAATAAGAATCCAAGTTAATTTGGGTTACTTGGTAGCATTATTGTTCATGAAACAAATAAAAAAAATTTGGTATAAAAAATTTCGGTTATTTCGGTTACCGAATTAACCAAATTCTAAAACTGAAACCGAACCGAATTACCGAATTAACCGAACTGAATTTCAAATTTTTTTCAATTTTTCGGTTTAAACCGAATACTGATCACCCCTGAATAGTTTTGCTAAAAAACAAACAAAACATGGTGACCAAAATTTTACCTTAAAAGATAATATATAAAAAAACAAAGAAAAAAAGTTTAGGGACCAAGAAAGCAAAAAAAAGGACTATGATTAAGTAATTATTAAATTTGGGACCAAAATGTCAAACGGATCAAATATAAGGACTAAAATGGGAAATATAAGCAATTCAGGGATTCAAAACTTGTTTTAACAAAAAAAAAAGTGAAACAAAATGAAATTGGGGAAAATAGCAATACAGGCCCTCAAAATGTATTATCTTTTGAAAAGGTGGCCAAGTTTTCGAAAGAAGCAATCACATCCAAAAAGAATATAAGGAAAAAAAAAGCAATGCACACTGTTTATTATTATAGATGAACAGTGTGTGTATCAACCTAAACTAAGTTCACTGTTTTATCTATAATTTATTGGTTTTGTATGGACAGTACCTTTTTTGGCAAAGTTTAAGGACCAAAACAAAAGAAAAAATATTTACAAGGGTTAGAAAAAGAGTTAGGCCAACACCAAGGGAAAAGCAAAAAAAATAAAAAAACAAAGGGAAAGAGCCATGCACTGTTCATGAACAGTGATAAGAGGCAGTAATTAATATATAGTATAATAGCCAAGTAGTGAGCTAAATGGACCTATGCCTAGCTCTCACGCCCACACAGGCTTTACTAAGCCTCTATTTCTAATTTGGCCTTAGGCTTGATAATCTAGCGACAATTAAGTTTATTTTAGGTTATGGGTACCAATGAGTCCTTCCTCCCTAATGAATATGGGGTTTAAAGGGTTCCTACCAAGGTTGTTAAAATCGCGATTTTGATCGTAGGATCGTACGATCCTACGATCCTAACATAGAAAACCTTGTCAAAATGTTGTAGGATCGAAGACATAGTAGGATCACGACTAGGATCGTAGGATCGAAAGATCCTATCTATCCTACCCAGTTATTGATTTTTGTTGGGAGTAAATTGCATGAATGGCCCCTAATATTTGATTTTCATTCTGTTTTCATCTATAGTTTATTAAATATTCTGTTTAGATCATAAACCTATTTAAAATATCCTATTTTGGTTCTAAATCCATTAAAAGAATTTCATTTTGATTCCCAATTGAACGAAATTTGTTAACTCAAGGTAATTGTTTAATAAAAACTTTTTAAAGTATAATTTAAATTATTCGGTAACTGTCTTACTGTAAATTATATATATATATATATATAATAATAATAATAATAATAATAATATTTTTTATAGTTAATGGATATTCAAATTACCCATTTTTCCTCTATGTAAGTTGAACTTATTTCATCAAGAAGAAAAAAAACTATTAATTTTAAATTATTTACATACTGTAAAAAAATCATTATACATTTAAAATTTATTAGAATTCAATTACTGAATATTTAAATTATGGACATTGTACTCTTTTCTATTTGTCAATAATGTGTTTGTTCACGAATTTTTTTCAAACTTGTGTTAATTATTTTTTTGATTATGTTGATGTATACTTTATTAAGGTTTGAATTTTATTTGTATTGTATCAATAATTATGTTTTACCATTACTATGACACTAAAATTTTACCTTAGTTTTTAATATAATTGGTTTTTTACATAAACTATATTATTTAAACAAGAAATTCTAAATTTTTTGTAGGATCTTACGATCTACGATCCGATCTTACGATTCCGATCTTGTACAGTAAAAAACGATCCTGGGTAGGATCCCGAACTTGACAACCTTGGTTCCTGCATTCTCTTGTGCATATATGGAGAATGCCCTTCCTATAGGGGTTGCTTAAGTAGTTGGAGTTGAGTTAAGCATTAAGCATAGGCCTCTATACATGTTGGTCCCTTGGAGCAAGCTAACAAATGTTAGGAATAATGAAGTTCACTTAATAATGACTTGGGCACATGACATTTGTAGGACCTACTTTTGAAGCTGATGAATAACTATATTAAAATGGGTTAGGTTTTGGTTAGTGATGATGGGTGTGAGATGTTTTTACCATAGGACGCAAATTCATAAATCCCTCATCAAACCTTCATTATAGAGGCTCTTCGATGCCAGGTAGGTGCATTTGCAGTTGTCTTTTTATTCATTTTGGGGGGTCTCACAAATGTCTTAGTGATCTAGTCTCCCATTATAGAGGGTAAATTCAATTTGTATCATCTATGTAAGCTTAGTGATAGTAGCCTAGAGATTTGTTTCCATACAAGCCTTAGACGCAACCACCATGTTGCTTTAGTAGGATTTATGAGCCCTAGAGGCTTCTAAATACATATCTGTTGCACACAATTTTGCTTGTAGGACACACTTTCTTAATGTCCTTCAAGAAATTGTAAGAAATAAACCATTTGGCACTAGTAGCTTGGGTGTCTGAAGCCAGTAAGTTGGAGGAACCTTTATCTTTACCCTTCTAGAAAAAATTGTGTATCATATTTTTTATGACTAAACATCTCCTAAGGCTCTAGCCTCAATGCAGCAACACAATAACAAACCTCTTGAAGTCCTCTTGGTCTCAAGTGCTTCTAGATCTCTGTATATGTTTACTTGAGGCCTAGCCTTCTACTCACGAGGCTAGGCTCTTCTCTTGAGGACTTTCCTATATCCTCCATTTTAATGGATTGGCCTAAGTTCCTCTTCTAGGAAGCCTTCCTTGATGCCTTCATCTAAGAGGCCAGACTCCTATGGGCCTCAATTTTCCAAGGGGCATTCTTCATATAGACCTAACTCTCGCAGACAATTTAAATTTCTATATTTCTAGTTGAATTACTTCACTAGGTGTTCAATTAGTTGAAATGCTCAGTTTAGTCATAAATAACATATATTTCGACATTATCAATAGTTCTAAGATGAAGGTGTAATATTTTATAGTTTGAGAATGAATATACAACATGGGCAATAGTTTAAGGATGATCTATGTCATTTATCCAATATATATAAAGTAGAAGTTTGAGGGTCAAATTATTATTCTAATACTTGACCTTTGAGATATTGACATATGAGGAATAAATTTTTAAACACTAGAAATCATATGTCAAATTAATGCTAATAGAAGCAGAAGAAGACTTACTTACATTTAGGAAGAGAAAAAATGATACTTGAATTTTTTATTAACTATAAAATATAATTAATGAAAACTTTAGATATATTAGAATGTTGTTACTATAGATTTTTGGTTTGAATTCTAAATGTTAAGTGTCAAATAGTACTAATAGGGGGAAAAGGCCCTTTTGTTCTAAACTTTACTTATTTTTTCATTTAAATCCTAAAATTTTTCACTTTTCTAAATGAGTCATAAACCTTTGCAACTGCATAAATAGTTAATCTTAAAACTTTTCAATTTTTTGAAATGAGTCTTAAAACTTTCCACCTTTATAAATAATTAGTCCAAAAACTGGTTACTTTTCTTAAATCAACTTTTTTTATGATATAGTTTAGACTGTTTGGTGATTAACTTTCAATAAATTCAATTTGTACAATAATTTTTATAGTTGATGGATCATTAAAATTATCAATTTTTCACTCCCTGTATATTGTATTTCTATTTATAATAAATTTATTTTAATAAATAAAGGACTAACTATTAACACTTTATTAAAGTTTTAAGACTAATTTAAAAAAGATAAAAGTTTTATGACTTAAATAAAAAGTAGTAAATTTGAGGACTAAAAAAGATCTTATTAGGTTTCAAGCATGGTGGGAAATTTGTAGTTAGAATTAAACCTCATTCATAAAATAAAATTTAAATTCATTAATCTTATTGACAACACGGTACAAATTGGGGATGTCAATGGGGAATGTTCAAGTAAGGTGTTGCTAAATCTAAACTTCCCAACGTGTAAGTATGTTCGAGTATTAGTGCCCTGTAGGTGGGCAGATATTACCCGTTTACTCATTTGAGATATAATACATGTTGATGTGAACCCTACAAGTATATGGCCCATGAACCTTTCCCAAGATGTTTCAAGCTCCAAAATGAACCTTCTTCAATGTTGGAACCCTTACCCCAAGTCAACAAACTCAATTGAAATAAGAAGCATGAAGAATAATGTGCAAGAGTACAAAAACCTTAAATACCTTGAAGTTCAAAGTGAACTCAAGAGAGAATGCCTAAACCAATAATTTTTATTAAACTCTAAAGCCTAATGAACGTACATTAGGCCTATTTATATTGTTCCTGGCCTTTAAGAACAAAATATTTAAGCTTAAAAGGAATAGAAGTCATAAGTATGAAGAAAACCTAAATTGACTATAGTTTGGGTGAGAAAACACGCAGTATATACTCTTTGTGTGTTTAAGGCATGTTTAAGCAAAACAATGTCAAACACATGGTCAAATAACCTATTTAATCCTTAGAAGTCTTATAATTTCTACAAAATATAGTAAAGTGCCTAGCTAAGGACATTAGGGGGTCTCAGGAAAATATATAGACCTTGGGCGTGCATGGGGGCTCTTGAGGTATTGTCGAGTGCACATGGAACTTGGGCTTCTAGTATGATTAAAAACCTTATAGAACTATCCTCATTTGGCTCCTTCCAGCATTGTGCTTATTTTAATGTTCTTCAATCAGCCTTTAAAGTGCTTTTTTTAGATCTTTTTCACGCTTCTTTGTAATAGGTCCATATATGATCTTTAATAGATCCTTAGTGTCCTTGAAACTTCTTAATCCAAGCTTTCTGGGTTTGCATCATCTGCCTCTCCCTCAATATGATTCATCCTTGAATCAGAGCTTACATCAAGCAAAGACAAATCAACAATATTGAAAGAAGTAATAATGTTGTACTTACCTAGCAAATCAAGCTTATAAACATTGTCATTGATTTTTTTAACAACTTAGAAGAGCCTTTCTTGATGCAGCGAGAAATAGAAATTGATCAAGCAATACATTTAATCAACAAGAAAAATGATATTCTACTTGTAAAGATAGTAAAGGCTCTGAAAATGCTTTAATATTATTCATAGGCTATCTAATAATACGTATGGAGGCCTATTTATAGGTTTACAAAGAAACCCTAATCCAAAATAATTAAAGAACCAAAAAATAATAAAGAAACAAAATCAACACAAACTTTAGAGGCCTAGATACCCTTCAAAATCATGCATTCTTGACCAAAAAAATGTGGTCACAAAAGGCAAGCCCTTATGACAACTGTAGAACATGAAATTCTCTTCTAAATGACATATTATAACAGTTATTCTGACAATTGTAGCAAAAGTTATGGCCTTTGGAAGTTGGGGTTCGTGCGAGACCTGTTTTCAAGACTTCTTCTTTAGTTTCGCATAATCTATTCGCTCCATGAACTCATCTACTAAAGACTCCACATCACTTCTCCTCTTTGACGAAGCTTAGTGAAAACCTTTGTTTTCTTATATGTCCCTAGACTGAATCTTTAGGCTCAAACATAACCATTTTATGCCCTTTACTTGCTGCACTTATATATTATTTTGTTTTTTTTTTCTCAATTTGCATCGTTACCTTCTTATGTAACTTATTTATTAAATTTACCTTACATGCTTCATTTATACTAGAAAGCTCACTTTTAGACATAGGCATTAGATTCATATGAGTTAGTGGATTAAACACATACACAACCTTAAAAGATAAGAATCTAGTAGTTGTATGCACAATTCTATTGTATACAAATTCAACATGTAATAAAAAATCTTCCCAAGGTTTGAAATTTCTTTTGATAATGGCCCAAAGTAATGGAACTAAAGTTTTATTTGTTATCTTAGTTGGTCATTTGTTTGTAAGCAAAAAGTGGTAGAAAACAACTTTTGTACATAGTTTGCCCCCACAAAGTCCTCCAAAAGTAACTAAAAAACTTTACATCATGATCTAAAATAATTGTTCTTGGCATCTCTTGCAAATAAACCACTTTTTCTAAAGAACAAGTTATCCACATTTACCACATCATCCTTTATCCTTCATATGGCATGGAACAAAATAAACATCATTGAAAACTTATCCACAAAAAAAAAAATCTCTACCTTTCTTTGTTCTTGGAAGTCCTATAACAAAATCCACTGAAATATCAAGCCAAGGATGTGAACGAATAAGTAAAGGAGTATATAAATCAAAAGAAGTTTGTTTTGCTTAGCCTTTTTGTATGTAATGCAATGTTCACAAACCCATTCAACATCCATTTTCATGCATGGCCAATAAAAATGTTGTTTTAACATATTTAGTGTTTTGATAACACTAAAGTGTCCTATAAGCTTGCCACCATAAGCCTTTTTTGTAAGCAACTCCCTCACTGAAAATGGAGGTATACACAATCTATTTTCTCTAGAATGAAACCTTCTTATTGATAAAACTTATCACATACTGTTTTAGCACAATTTGCTTAGAGTTTAGTAAAGTCAATATCTTTGGCATACAATTCCTTCAAAAACTCAAATCCGAGTAATTTATCATCTAAAGTAAAAAGCAAGTCATGTCTCCTAGACAATGCTTCAACAAGATTGTTCTCCTTACCTTGCTTATATTTGATGGCATAAGGAAAATATTCAGTAAACTCAATCTACCTTGCATACTTTTGATTAGCTTACCTAACCCTTTTAAGTGTTTGACTGATTGATGATTAATATGAATCACAAACTCTTTAGGCCATAGGTATTGCTGCCATGTCACCAAAGTTCTTATTAAAACATACAACCCTTTGTCATAGATTGGGTATTTCAACACTATCCCACTTAGTATCTCACTAAAATATATTATGGGTTGGCCCTCTTGCATCAATATAACCCCTATGTCAATTCATGAAGCATCACACTAAATTTCAAAATTTTTAGTAAAGTTAGATAATGCTAACAATAGTGAATTGCTCAATTTTTCCTTCAACAATAAGAATGCATCATTTTGAGTCTTTTCCCAATTAAAACCAATGTTTTTTAACAATTTAAATAAGAGGTGGCAACAATTATTGAAATACCCTTTACAAATCTCCTATAAAAGCTTGTTAACCCATGAAAGGATCTTATCTTAGTCATAGACCTAGGTGTTGGCCACTCTTGCATTGCCCTTACCTTTTCTAGTTTTACCTCAACTCCTTAAGAACTCACAACATAACAAAAAAATATGACACAATTAGTACAGAAAGGACACTTCTTCATGTTTCCATACAACTTTTATTCCCTCAATGTTAACACATGTCTAAGATACTCTATATGATCTTTTAGGCTCTTGTTATAGATAGAAATGTGGTCAAAGTGCACAACAATAAATCTACTTATGAAATCATGCATAACATGGTTCATTAACCTTATGAAAGTGTTAGGTGTATTAGTCAACTCAAAAGGTATAGTTAATAATTCATACTAGCCAAATTTGGCTTTGAAAATATTTTTTTGTTCATTCCTCTCACTCTTTCAAATATGGTAGTAACATTTCTTTAAATCATTTTTAGAAAAAATGTTAAGAGTCATGTAATTCATCAAACATATCATTTAATCAAAGGATATGGTGGTGATACTTTATAGTGATCTTATTGACTGGCTTATAATCTGTGCAAATCTTTCATGAATCATCCATCTTATTAGGCATCAAAAGCATAGAAATAACAAATGGACTCATGTTTTCTCTTAAATAACTTTTTTTTTCAACAATTCCTGCACTTGTGTTTGAATCTATTTTGTTTCCTCGGGATTACTCTTATAAGTTGGCCTATTAGGTATAAGTGCTCCTGAAATAAGGTTTATTTGATACTCAACATCTCTAATAGGTGGCAATCTACTTGGTTCTTTCAAAATCACATCTTCAATTGTTACAGTAAAGACACAACAAAAATTGGAAAAGAGTTAGTTAAGTTAGTTAAAGCAATGAAAAAATCTTTGTAAACTAAAATTGACACTAGTCTTTGTGCTCTTATGGTTTTCTTCGCATCACTCATTTTATCTAAACAGCTCTCTTTTCTTCTTTCACATTCTCTCTCAATTTCTTCTCTTGGATTCTCTCTTCTCTCAACTTTTATTTCTTTTGTTTTTTTGGCCTTTTATTTTCTCAATCTTCCCTATTTCTTTCCTTTGTTTTATTTTTTTCTTGGCCTTACCAAAAATCTTGCTTAGATCTTTTAATGCTTGTTGAGGTGCGAGTGGGATGAGAATAACTAGCCTGTCCTTAAACATAAAATAATATCTTTGTTTAAATCTATCATGTGTGACCCTTCTATCAAATTTCTAAGGCCTCCCTGGTAAAATGAGTAACATGGATAAGAACTAGATCATCCAATACCTCATCCTTGTGCTTTTCAATTTCAAAAGAGACAAAAATTTGCTTTACTTCCATGACGTCTCCAACATTGTTCAACCATACCAAATGGTTGGGACTTGATGTTTGAGTATAGGTGGTTGTAATTTCTCTACCAAAGTAGTGCTAGCAATGTTAGTACAACTTATGCTATCAACAATCAAACTACATACCTTGCCTTCAATGTGATATCTTATATGAAAAATGTTCTCCCTCTAAAGGTAGCATGGCCCCATAATTAGATTCATCCTCTGTTTATATCTCTCCATTGTCATTCAAGATCATGGTTCTTTTGTTTGCATATTGAGAAGCAATTTACCCTTCCCTTGCACTTAAAACATTCAATATCTCAATTTCAAATAATAGACCTAGTTGTAGGGGTATCTTCCTTAAGATGCAGCATATTTTCCTTGCATGTAAAAGCTTCGGTCTTGGTTTAAGTAGCCCTTTCTTGGCCTTTTTACTCCATGGTTACTTCTAATTAGAGCCATACTTGGCTACCTTTTTTCTTTTAAGTTACTTTTCTACCTTGATGGCCATATGCACCACATCCTCTAGCTCTACATAAGGCTGTAACTCTATAATGTTGGCAATACTAGAGTTTAGCCTATGCAAAAATCTACCCATTGAAGCCTATCGATCCTTCTTCATGTTGGCTCTAACTAATGCCATCTCCATCTTTTTAAAATAGTCTTCTACTAACCTTGAGCTTTATGTCAACATTTTAAGCTTTTGATAAAGCTCCCTATAATAATAACTTAGCACAAATCTCCTTTTCATTATAACCTTTAACTTCTCCCATGTTTCGATCAATCTTTCATAATTCCTTTGTTTGGTAAGCGCCATCTGATTCCATGAAATAATAGCATATTCAGTAAACTCAACATTGGCTACTTTTGCCTTCTTTTCTTCAGAATGGGTTGGGTAGTCAAAGATTGTCTCCATCTTTGCTTCCCATTCAAAGTGTGCCCCAAGGTCACTCATTCCCTGGAATAATAGAATTTGAAGTTTTGATGGTGTTCAAATTTTAGTCCACCTTATGTAGCCCTTTTTGCATTTTTTTTAGAGATTGTTGATTTGCATTCCAGTGCTCCTCTTCATTCTCATATTCATACCCACCATAGCATCTGGTTGGCTTTCTCCTTAGTGTCTCCCTTTTTTCTTTTCAGTCTAAAGCATCGCTCCTTGGTGTCAATTGTGTGCTAACCTTTTCCCATCTCCCCTTTATCTCTCCCACTTTTTTTTCATTCACCACCATCTTAGCTAGGACAAGTTTAAAGTGAGATTGCATGCCTTGGATTGACAAATCAAAGTCCTTGGGGTGCTCATTCTTCCCAAAATCTTTAGACATTGTTCCTAAAATTAAAGAACCTCACAAACTCTTTCACATGTTTGACTCAAATTGATAGCACTCACACTCAATTAGTTAGTAAATTATGAAGTAATTGCTATATGAGATCTATCTCACAAGTTTTAAGTGAACTAAACTAAAAGCATATTAGAACAATCAAACAGTTTTACAAAGAAAGAATTTTTGATGTAAAGTTAGGGTGTTCTAGTGAAACTTTATAAAAATGGAAAGAATCTGGTGAAAAGATTTTCCAACCATGAAACATTGCAAAGAGAAGAGTTTTGATGCACAACTTTGTCCAAACAGCAAGAAAATGTTTCAAATAACTTGTTTTTGAGAAACACTTGAAATCTTGATTTTCTTGTTGCTTTTGTTTTCTTTTTCCTTTTTGTTTTCTCCTTTTTAAAATGTAAACTAATGTAAATAACAAGAAAGAGATGATTTAGAAGTGAAAAAAACACAAACTTGTATTTGGACAAGACACAAATAAAACAACAAAAAACAAAGTAAAAAAAATGACTTGAATGGATGCATGCAAATGAGAAATAGAATTTTTAGAATGAAACTTGGATGAACAATGAACAAATGAATGAAATAAGAATGAATAGAAACAAGAAATAGAAAGAACAAGAACAAATTAAGATAGGATATGTCTTTGAGGGAAGTTGTAGCTCTGATACTATTTGATGTGAACCCTGTAGGTATATGACCTAGGAACTTTTTCCATGATGTTTCAAGCTCCAAAAAGATCTTCTTGCAACTTTAGATACCGTACCCAACTCAATAAAGTGAATTGAAACAAGAAGTATGAAAAATAATGCACAAGAGTCTAAAAACCCTAAATGCCCAGAAGTTCAAATAGAACTCAAGAGAGAATATTCAAAGCAATTGTGTTTACCGAACTCTGAAGCTACTTAATGGATGTACATAAGGCCTATTTATAATGTTCCTGACCTTTGAGAACAAAATGTCTAAGTTTAAAAGGAATAGAAGTCCTAAGTATGAAAAAACCTAAGTTGACTATAGTTTGGATGAGAAAACATGCAACACACACTCTTTGGGTGTTCAACGCGAAGCTCTAGAAAAAGAATGCCAAACACATACTCAAACAACCAATTTAATTCTTATGAGTCTTAGAATTCCTATAAAATATAGTAAAGTGCCTAGTTAAGGACATTAGAGAGTCTCAAGTGCACATGTAGACCCTAAGTGCTCGTGGGCGCTCACAAAACTTGGGCCTTTGGCATGATTAAAAAAAATCTAAAAATTTTCTTATTTTTCTCTTTCCAGCCTCGTCCTACTTGAAATGCTCTTCAATTAGCCAATGGAGTGTCATTTTGTGTTCCTTTGCATGCTTCCTTAGAATAGGTTCATAAGTGAACTTGGATGAATCCCTTAGTGTCCTTGAAGCTCCTTGATCTAAGCTTGCTAGGTAGGTTTACATAGCATGTTTTTTAAGAATTTGGTAGCTAAGATTTGGGGAAAATAACAGCCAATTCGTTTCGACTTTAGCCAATTGGCTACAAAATGACTTTTTTTTATTTTTACATATTTTTTACTTGAAACTAATTTTAATTAAAAGCCAATATTATGTAGTTATAATAATAAATTAAAAATATAATTTTTATAATCTTACTAAATTTTTATGAATTTTTCTATTTTCAAGTCTTAAAAAAGAAAAATTCATAAAAATTTAACAACATCCTAAAAATTTACTTTCAAATTGATTATTGCATCTACATAACATTGACTTTCAAATGAAATTAATTTCACATAAAAAAGATAAAAAAGTTAAAAAAAGTCAGTTAATTTAAGACGAAACGAATTGGCCCAAGAGTGGGTAAGTTATCCAAAGTACAATTAACCTAGACAGGTTTATCTCCAGTGATGGCTTCTGGTGGCCAAGAAAGTCAAGCACTCTATTACAGGGGTAAATCGGTACTTTTACACTTCGACCACGCGTTGTGAGTCTGATATATTATCATAACCAATTCTTCTTTCCCCGTCTATCGCGTGGTCGACGTAAAGCTAACGCTTGCTACTGCCGAAGGAAATTCGAAGCGAATTCGTTCACGAAAATGGTTGCTCCAGGAAAGGTGCGAATTCTTCGACCTCTGTTCTTGTTCATGGTTTCGCTTACTTTTCTATTCTGTAGCTTTTCTAGTTTTTAATAATTTACTTCCCGCAAAGTTTCGGTTGGAGGAATCTGATTGAGCAGGAATTGAATTGGTTAGGTCATTTGGATGCTCTGTGTCGACTAATTGTGTGTTCAGTTGTGGTTTATGCGTTTGAAGTTGTGATTAAGTTCTTTGTACTCGAATACCATTAACGATTTTGCTTGCTTTTTCCATACTTTAGCTTTTTCGCTTGTTGATTATTTACCTTCCGCCATTTTTGGTTAAAAAAAAAAATTAAGCATGAAATGGAATGGTTAGGTTAATTTATTCGGGTGATTTTTTTATTTAAATTCTGGATTAGACTTTTGTATGTTGTGATTGAGGCTCGCAATCTATGTGTTTAGGTCATCAGTTTGCATTTGGCACTTCCTGCATCTCCTTTTGTATTCACTCCTTCTCGGTGCCCTACTAATATATGTGTTCATTTTGGGTGATCAAAAAGGGAGAAAAATGTTGTGATTGAGTCTCTGTACTAGGGTGAATTTTTCCTTTCTTGACTGCAAATTTTCCATATAGATGAGAATATATAAAAGAAGGAAGTTCAGGAATGGAGGAAGGATGAAACTGGGCATAGTAAAATTTTTGTAGGATGAATGTTGGATATGGCCTAATGGCATGGGTGGAAAAACACATCCAGTTTTAGTTGATGTCTCACTTTTTTAAATAGTTTGCAGCATCTCTTAGGTTCATTGCTTTGGATGTATGGTAATAAGAATATACCTTGGGTGATTTGGTCAAGTTTGAGTACTCATTCCCCCCGCCTCTTCCCCCTTCAATGGTTTGGATTAGCTAAAAGCTAATGTTGGACATCAGTTATGCTATTTGCATGGCATGAGATGATAGTAGAAAGTTCTATGATTTTCTTGAGGGAGTGTTTCAAGTACCATTGTACAAATTGGTCCTGGTCCCCTGGATTCAATGGAAAGGCTTGAAACTCATAATTGTACCAAGGCAATATTGTGACCATTGGGTTCATAAAACTTCTAAAGGCACAAGAGTGGACTTCTATGTCTTCTCATTACTAAAATGAAAAGGGCCTTATCTAAGCCCTATTGTGAAAGGTTGATTTTAAATGTGTTTAGTAATGTCAACAGGTTGTGTGTGGGAGGGGTTCTACATCTCCTGAACCCCATTCGAGCATCGGGGTTAGGTGCATTGTAACCCAAAAATCTAGTTAAAATTAAAATTTCCTTTCCTCTATTATTATGAGATTAGCCAAAACATCCAGTTTTGTAGTGAGAGAATCTGAACATATCAGATAGAATCTCAGATTTCAAACAGAATATTATATTATTCAAAGTTATGATAGAAAATGTGACAAGTGGTAATGGAGATGAGAATTGAAGGCCCAGATGAGTTCTGCAAAAGTAAGTGAAAATTTTGTGCTTCGCATACCTTGTATGTGGGCCAAAAAAGAAAAAAATCAATTAGGAGGAAATGAATTGGGAATTGTGATGTTTTTTGTTCCAATTAGTGGCGAGATGTTGTGACAAGAAATGTAGAGGAAACAAGTCTTAAAAGATCAATCTGTAGTTTCAAATTCCAAAATAAATAAATAAACAAATAAATAAAGAGACGGTTGGTGGGAGATGAGTCCGAGGATGAGGACTACATTTTGACGGGCTTATGATGAGTAAGAGGAGTTAAAGCAGTTTTGGTAGAAGACGGAACTGAAGAGGAGAAATTGAAGTAGCAGAGAGATGAGACGAAAGATCCAATGTCTCTCATGTTTCTTAGAAGAATTGAATTAGGTTAGATGTGTTATGTATAGTATTTACGAGTTTGAGTACAAGATTTCATATAGTGATATGAAGCTATACTCCTCTTGATGATATCAGATTATGCTATACTCCCTCTCTCATTTTGATTACCCCTGTGATAGTTCTTCAACTTTGAGAAAAATGTTTTATCTTTTGGCTATTTTGTTCGCATTCACCTGTCAAGATGTGAGGCACATATTGAGAAGAGAATACAAGCCAATCTTTGAAACTGATTACCAAATGAAGTAAACATTCAACTGTAAAAGGAAGGGGGATCGTGTAAAATGTAACAAAGGAAATATATGGTCTTAAAGACATAATAAGGATATTAATTGAAAAAAGATTATGCAATCGGGCAAGTGCTGAAACCTGCACCTGCCCCAAATACCACTAAGGAAGAGATGTTTGGTGCAGATCAGGTTAATTTTGTCATCCCTAAATGTTGTAGTATAGATGATTTCAGTTTTCTGCTATTGTTCATCCTTTCTGGTGTCCTTGCCATGATTTATTTTTCAACTATTTTTCTGTCACCCAAATGTCCTTTTCTTATTTCATTCGCCTAGGGGAGCATGTGAGGTGGTTTGTGTGCCTGGCCTGCATGGCTCTAGCTCCTGTTCGTTATTTTGGTTCTGTTTGGTATGATATATCAGATGTGAACTGAAGAATTTAAAGTGGTTCCTTTACTCTTAATGCAGGATCCAAGGGAGGAAGTCATCCAAGCATGGTACATGGATGATAGCAATGAAGATCAGCGACTTCCTCATCACCGAGAACCAAAGGAATTTCTATCTTTGGATCAACTTGCTGGTTAACACCTTGATGTCTAGGTTCCTATTTTCTCAGGTTCAAGCTTTAATATTCTGAATTCATTGAAGTCGGTGGTTTATTGTCACAGAACTTGGAGTGCTGAGCTGGCATTTGGATGCTGATAACTATGAAAATGATGAGGAGCTGAAGAAAATCCGTGCAGATCGTGGATACTCATACATGGTGTGTAATGTACCTTCTCCTGTATTTGTTTCAGTTCCAAAGCAAAAATAAATCTTTGCTGATTTCTTAAATCCTGAACATGAGTTCTCATATATGCAGCTTTTTTGGGGATGGTATGTCAGTCCTTGAAATTTATTTGATCCGTTGTCTTTACTGGATGTTGCCAAGCTATAAGAGGTCTTGTGATAAAGTTATTGATTTCTCTTTCCACCATGATGCCTCCTTACTCTACCCCTTTTGCCCTTCTGTGCACCAAGATCATCTTTGTGTGTTCCTTTAATTTTTTGGTAATAAATTGGTGGATCACTCTTTGCTACCCGCCCACCTTCCCCGTTCCCCTCGTTTTATTTTCTTTCATTGCTTATAGGATTCATCAGTGAATGCTCCTAAGTGGATGCTTTTATTTGCAATTTTGGTCAAACACACATGATTAGATCACATTGTCTGTTTTCTAGGAAAATTAACAAGGCATTTCTCTGTTTCAGGACTTCTGTGAGGTCTGCCCTGAGAAACTGCCAAATTACGAAGAGAAAATAAAGAACTTCTTCGAAGAGCATCTTCATACTGATGAGGAGATTAGATACTGCGTGGCAGGAAGCGGTAAGCTTTGGCTGTTGTTCATTTCTGTTTCATAGTTAGTTTTAATTTTCTTCTCAACTTTCCAGTTGAATGACTCGAGTAAGTTTTTGGATAGGTTATTTTGATGTAAGGGATAATAATGATCGCTGGATTCGTGTATGGGTGAAAAAAGGAGCAATGATTGTTTTACCCGCTGGAATTTATCATCGTTTTACTCTTGACACCAACAACTATATCAAGGTAAACTAACTAATATGGCTATTTCCTACTAAAGAAATTGGATGAAATACCTTCTGTTGACAGCCTTTGATTTTCATAATGTTATATTTCAGTGATGAGTCTGAAAATGTTGATGGTTTTGAAAGTCTCTTCCTTGTTTGGAAATTACTAATTACCTCATCTATGACATGTATGACTTGATCATTTAATTTGATAGTTGCATGCTGACCCTTCTGTACTGGCATTTTTTCTTTGTATGAATACTGAGACACAAGAGCATGGGTTGGTTCCTAAAAGGAGGGGGAGGGCTGTGATGCGATAAGCATTGGTGGAGTAAATTTTATTTCTGCTCTTGTTCTATTAATCGGTTTTAACAACAAAAGATGAGTTGAAATGGTCTTAACTTCCTGTTGATGTTGGCATGAAGTTCATCATGCTGTTTTTATTAATGTGGCTTTACTCAAGACGAAGGATGTTTCATTCATGTGGACGAGTTGTCTTGATCGCATTTACTTTTCACAGGCCATATGTTCGCTTTCCCTATTCTCTTTAAGGAAGTTATAAACCAGATGAAAATTTCTCAAAAATTCATATGTTGCAGGCAATGCGACTTTTTGTTGGCGATCCAGTTTGGACTCCATTTAATCGTCCTCATGATGAGCTGCCGGCTAGGTAGGCCTTTCTGCTTACGTCATTGGAAATGTTAATTGCAAATGGTCATGATCCACAAGTTGAGAGGTCTTTATAGTAGAATATCAGTTGAGCGGGTTGCATGCTGTTCCTAAATGCGATTGTTGTGTCACAGGAAGGAGTATCTGAAGACCTTTGGCCGGAATGAATCTGGAGGAGATGCTATTGGTGCTGCAGCATGAGATGGAGTTCTCTTATGTATCAAAGTTGAGACAATGCAGCAGCAGCATATTCAGATCAAATACAAATACAGTGTTGAAAATAAAGCTTCATCGAGCTAACAAAGATATGCATTTATGAACTGTTTCCTGTGGTTTCATGTTCAGGTCGTGTTTACCCTTAAACCTGCAACACCGTTAATGGTGAAGTACATATGATGTCATATAAGCGTGTGGCTTATTTCTGGTCCTGTGTCATCTCTGTATGTGTGCTTACCGTCAGGTGATGGTGGAGACCCTTCTGATCCAAGGGCCCATGTTATTTGATGGCCTAAATTGATATGTCAAAAGGACAGACCGTTTCTTGTTATTCTAATCTCCTAGGGTAGGGTGGCTGGAATATTGCCATGGTGCTTCGGACAGAAACAGGGGGAACTAACACCCAATTCGTTTTAACTTTAGTCAATTGATTACAACCTGATTTTTTTTTTATTTTTACATCTTTTTTACTTGAAATTAATTTTAATTAAAAGCCAATATTATGTAGCTACAATAATCAATTGAAAATATAATTTTTATAATCTTACTAAATTTTAATGAATTTTTCTAGTTTCAAGTCTTAAAAAAGAAAAATTTATAAAAATTTAACAACATCCTAAAAATTTACTTTCAAATTAATTATTGCATTTACATAACATTGACTTTCAAATGAAATTGATTTCATGTAAAAAAATGTGAAAAAGTTAAAAAAAATTAGTTGACTTTAGACAAAATGAATTGGCCCTAAATAATTCTCATTACTGTGTATAAGCACTCTTTTCAACCTTCTGACCTCTGGCTTTTCACGATTTGGCATCTTCTTCGGTCTACACTAATCTTCACGTTTATTCCCCAATAAATAAAGGGTATTGAATTACATCTTTTGTTAATCATTGCACATTGGTATCAAATTTTTATGTGGTGTTGGATACTAGTTCTTAGACCTATGGGAAAATTGAGTTAGCATCTAGGAAGAATTGATAATTTAAATAGTTTATTAATTGTAAAAAAAATATAGCATGACTTGAATTTATTGGGAGATAGCCACTGAATAATTGAAATTAAACTTTGATAATGTTCTATAATTATTGTGAGAGTTCAGGAATTTTGTAGGGTTAAAGACTAATATGCAATAAACTTTAAAAGTTGAGGATCAACATGCAATGAAAGGTAGTTTGGGGACTAATTTGCTACAGTAATTATAGGTTTGGGACCAACCGTGCAATTTGCGACTTATATATATAATATATCGCTATTGCCCCCAAAGAAAAGGAATTAATATATTCTGAGTATACAAACAAAACAAGGAAAAAAGAATGAGAGGAGCTCGTGGTGTCAACACAACGTCACCAAAATCTAATCGTCATAAAGGTACGTGAATCGCACAAAGAAGTCCGCATTAGGGGCCCCAGAAGGTGCCAGATTTAAAATAGAAACTTTGAATGATTATTTGGGTAAAATAATATTAAACCAACAGATATTTTATGCAAAAGCTATACTCCATCAATCACCCTCAGACTATGCCTAGTTTTACATTTTAGTAATCTCCAAACTGAAAACGCTGCAACCTTTATATTTAATAAAAAAATTTTATTGCGTTGAAGTTCAAATTTCATTTGATCAAGTACATCTGTTGTCCTCCCTATGCACTGATTGAAACTTAGGTTAAGACTAATTTCATTTAGAAATAATTTTGTGATTAGAGTTAGGATTTAAGATAATTTATAGATGATTGAGATTACTTTTAGTACAACAGAAGTGCAAGAAAGTGATTGAACAAACAACTGAAAATCGGCTACTGAACTCATCAATCACTGATTAGTCATTCTCACTTCAACCTTACGGTGTTTTTTTTCAACTTCTAACCTTATAGTGTTTTTTTCAACTTCTAACACTAAAATCGACTATTCTTGGATGCGTTTGCAAACACTTGACGTAAACCGTTAATGTTATTACCAGTTTAGAGTAAAGAGAATTTAGTGAATTTTGAGGCTGTAGCATTGTGAAAATCCGCTGGCTTCGTTGTAGTAAGGAGATCAAAATAAAACATTCTGCATGGCCGAAACATTTCACCTCAATGGTACCGTTGGTCCTTGGATTGTACCTTTATTGCAGAATGATCTCTAAGAAAAGTTGCTAAGTGTCCCTGAACAATTTATTGGTTGCACGAATGGTCCTTGCGTCTGTTTTCCTCCGTCAAGAATAGGTTTAAATACAACTTCTCGTAATTCTATTTAATTGTTCCCATTTGGTCCCAAGCTTTAAAACTTAACAGACAATTGTTAAACTATTTTAAAAACAAATTACCTACATAATGACCGCTGGAGGATCCAATCCGCAGGTGTTTCCATCGTATCAGACGGGGGCTCAGGAGGAGGAGGAGGAGCGTGATCAATCGAAGGATTCATTTTAAGCTTGATTAGGAAAAACATTAGTTTATAGATATTTCTGTAATTTCTTATTTTATTTAAACTATGGATATTTTACTTACTTAATTAATTAATTAATTTAGATATGTTTATTCCAATCATGTATATTGACTTTCTAAAACTTTTATTTATTTTCATTATAAGAATCTAGGGCTTTTGTTAAGGCAAAAACCATAGTAAAATCGTAGCAAATACAAAATTTGCTACAATAAAAATCATCGCAACAAATGGTAGGAAAAATCCATGTCACAAATTAGAATTGTCACAATATTGAGGCAACTCAGTGATGATTATGATCGTTGCCATGGTATCTATGACTTTCCCACGATATATTATTTTTTGTATTTTTTAAATGATTATAGTGTATTTGTTTTAATTATTACATTATATAAATTATTATTATTAGATTAAACAATAGGAAAAATAAATGACATTGTAAAATAAATAATAAAATATTATAAAACTAAATATCTATTATTTACAAAAATGTGTTAGTGACATGAATTAATTATGCCTCTTGAGCACAATTAACATGAATTAAATAAGTTCACTATTGAATGAGGACATGATATTTAATTCCTCCTCCTGCTCCTTCTGCTTTTTCTCTGTGTCACGGGTTAGGTTTCCTGTGTCCCAAATTGCTTAATGTGTAGGCTCTTAGGGTGTTACCACCTCACAAAAATGGGAGAATTACAAGTGTGTCATAATGGCTAAAAACCATTATATTGTGTAATTCTCACCATAGTGATTGTAGTGTGGGGGGTAAAAGGTATGATCAACACCTCTTTCAAAGTGTTCCAAGTTGGTGACTTGGTCTCCAAGAAAAGCCTTAAGGATTGCTTGTTTGTCAAACAACCTATGGACTTTTTTGTAAGATTTTGAAAATTCGGGTACTCAATTGTGAAACTTTCACAAAAGAGATTTGGAGAGTTATGGGAAGGATATGAATGGTATGAAAGTACTATTGAATGACCAAATTGCTTATGGAAGACAACTAAGGATAGAGAAAACACAAAAAGGTATAAAGGACCTAAGTGTTCTAATGTAGGCCTTAAGATGTGTATGTCTATGACTTAAGTCAAATGGAAGTTTTGTGGGGCTATCTCACATAAGGAGAGCTGCTAAAGGAAGATAAGGATGGTCAAATGTGGGCCAAGAGATTAAGACTAAGAAACCATAGTCTTGTAGCAAGGAAAATGACATAAGACAAGGTTAAAACTACTTAAGTGTGTTTAGTGTACTTTTGACTATTTAAGTAATCAAGACCACCTTTGCTTCTCTAAATTTCGGCCTCCACCAAAAAAAAAGAAAGCTAGCCCTTTCCTCCACACTTCCTCCATAGCCACCATACCTTCAAACTCAAAACTACTTGTAATTGAAGTCAAGGAAACACAATTGGAAGCTATTTGGTTCTATTGCTTGAGTGCACCTAGGATCAAGCTTCAATTTCAGCATACCCATCAAGGTAAGGGTTCTCTTGCTCTCATGGGTTGTTTTCTATATTTTCAAGCAACCATGGAGCTAGGGCTAAGCTTGGAAGAAAGCCATAAGCTTGATGAACCAAACTTAGTGAGGGGAGTGCACTTACTAAAGGTTTTGTGACCTAGTGTCAAGTGCATAAAGATGGCAGTGAAATAAGGGTTTCTAGAGCCCAAAGTTAGTACTAACTACTGTGAAAATCCTTCTAAGACCAAGCATTAGCTTGAGGAGGTCTGCCATAGTGATTTGGTTATGTTTATTATGTGTTTTATGGACTAACCTATGGTATATGTTGCTGCAACATTTCATGTGTTTATTGTTTGTGTTTGGCTGCTGCATTTGGTTGCTATATCTTATATATATGCATTGTGGTTTTTTTTTTTAGTGTCTTTGGATGTAGGTTTTAATGATGGTTACATTGCCTATTGAATCCAAGTGCTACCCTTACTAAGTTTCTCAATGAAACTTACTCCCCTCAATTTTGTCATTTCAAGTCCAGCTGAAAGATCACCTTCAAACTAACCTTTGTGGTTTGATTTTTAATCTGAAATTTCAGGTACATGAACTTCCATATGTCTAGTTATGATCTGGAAAGTTTGGTGAGTTTAGGAGCACATTTGGTATTTTTAATGGTGGTACTTATTGTGTTGTGCAGCAGCTGTCCAGCATCCTGTTTTTGGAGTCCATTGTGTCTCAGGACCTCCTGTAACCTAGGGTGTGTATTTAGCTGAGTTAAGACCATATTGTAGTGCATGTATGCATTTACATGTAGTGTATGTAAAATGAGACAAGTATGTGAACATTTGAGTAATGTTTTGGCTATGTAAGTGATGTGGTGCAACGCTGCCTAAGTGTGAATGATGGGCTGCTTACTTGTAAATTTTGTTTTGGCCACATAAAGTTGTTAAAAGCAAAGTACTGTAATTGTTATGTGTAATGGACATATATGGGATAGCTTTGAAGGGTTTTCCCCTTGTGAATGAAGTATTTGCATGGTTTGGAAAAATTGTATAGGTAAAATGGTCCAAAAGTTACCAGAATTTTGACTCTGGACCTAAAGTTTAATATCTCCCTGTGTAGAATGAATCTTGATATGAAATTTTGACCAAACCTAGAGGACATCTAGAGGGTTAACTGGGCTTTGGAATTTTTAGATTTAGAGCCTTGTAGCGAAATCTATGACGTTACAAAATTGGCCAAGTTACTGTTCATTTGGTCAGAATTTTGTAACCAACTTAAAAAATCCATAACTTGGTCCATAGGTGGGCTATTGATGTAAAACAAAATTTTTTAGTTTACTCTAAGTCTCTACTTGATAATGGAGCAAATAAAACAGGGGGTATATGGCTAGAATGATACAGTTTATTAGTGGAAGTTACAAGTGCAGTAGCTGGTCACTAGAACTTAACAAGATTGCCTAATGTGTGGAAGTCAAAACTAAGACTTGTGCTAGTTTTTTCCTTCTTAGCTGCCATAGTGTGCATAAATGTAAATATGTGTGTTATACTTAGACCAATATGCATGTATTTACATGGTGCTCAAGAGGGTCACTTGAGTATGTATACTAGGGGTGTTGTTCTAATGACCTATAGGACACACCAAACCTGGGAGTTTAAATGCACAGTTTTGGCACCATAACTGGACTACCCCAGAGTGGGTAACATAGGGACTGTGATCTGACTTAGTTACTATTAGCTAACTATTACTTGTTGGTAAATAAAAACAATATACGTGCAATTAGTTAGTTAGCCTACCCAGCAAGAAGATATGCATGCATTTGTCTAGGTAATGCAACTCAAATAAATAAAATAAGTATAGAAAATGTCGCTTAAGAACTTCATTTAAAGCATATTTAAAACGTGTTAAGACAATAAAACACTTGTACTTAAAATTCAAGTAATAGTTTTGTGCACACATATAAGCTATAGCTTGCACCCAAAAGTAACTTGATATTCTTACACCACACATCCTAATAGAGCCAGTGTCTTAGTACACAAGGTATTATATGTACAAGGAAAAATACTACTAAGATAATCTACTAGAGCTCCCATCTTTGAGCTATCAAGCTCCAAGTGCAAATCCCTCACTTGTCTTTGTGTAACTCTTAACCTCTAGACTGTAAAGGCACAAATACTTAGTTAGTACAAAACTTAGCTTATAAGTAACTTAGAAACATAAGGTTCCAAGTAGAATAAGTACCTGCAAAATAGAGGAACTTAGCCCACAATTATCCACCTAGTTGTTGGGCATGGGGTTAGTATCTGCACAAATAAGCTTAAGGGAGTGAGTACATTATCATACTCAGTAAGGGGTCACTTGGTATTTGCATGGAAACCCAAGGAATCATGTACATATGGTAAACAAACAGCCAAGCATCCGAAAATTAACCACCAATAAGAAAATAATAATAAATGCAATGCATGAGTGAATGATATGCAACATACAACACTTGAGACTTTTTAGACCCTAAGGTGTTTTAGACTTACCACGATCTTAAACGGTGGAGGTACTTGAGACACTGACCCACGTATCCAAAATCTCTTACCTCCCTTAAATCCCGATTATGGGTCCTAGAGTATAGTGTCACCCACTCCCGTCACTTGCTCGTCTTTCCCTTGCTTATTGTGCAGGGTAATTGACTTGGTGGCTTGACTTTGCCATGTTCTTCAAACTTGACTCGAGCTCCCTTAGTAGACCTACTTACCAAGCTTCTTAGTTTGTTGGGACTTCCTTAGAATCTACTCTAGTGGACTGGGGTCCATGACCCAACACTTAGGTCATTAGAAAAATCAAACCATACTTAGCCCCCCCACTTGGCACCTTAATTCTTCTTTAAGGTACCCTTAATTATCTAGCAAACTTAGCCCTCTTAAACCACACACTTAATTGCCATACTTAATTGATGCTTATAATTGGTTTAGAAGTGAATTTAGAATATATTTAATGCTTTGCCATAAAGTTGGAAGTGGAAGGAAGCCTTTAATAATGCATAAATGCCATGTAGGATGAACTTTGGGCAAAATAAGGCATGATGTAGTTGCACCCCAATATGAGGTGTGATAACATCTCAGTTTTGGCCACTTTTCTAGAATTGATGTGGTTACACTAGCCATGGGGGTGCGATCGCATTACCCCTAGAGGTACAACCATTTTGTGCCTACCATGCCCTTTCATCAATTTCCATCAGTCTCTAAGTAATTCCATCTCTTTGGCACTTCCAATTTCATTTCCATTCATGAAATAAACATGAAATGCATCAATTTAAATTAAATTAACTTAACCCCTTACCTCAAATTTAAACCAAAGTAAGATTAAAGCAAACAAACCACATAAAGCCTACTTGAGCTCCATTTGTTTCCCTTCAATTCTAAGCCTAAATTCAAGCAAAAGGGGCACCACAAACACTAAATTAAGACCATCACTAACCATATTTCAAGCTTAGAATCAAGTTAAACCCATGGATAAACTCATCTTAGGGTTTGAAGCCAAAACTTGCAAGAGACAAGGTAAATGCACCCACACCACAAAAAATAAGCTAGAGCCTTGATGTATATGTTTTAGGACCTTCAATTTTGCATGAATTTTGTGGGATTTTCAATAAATGGTGAAGATGAGCTATGTGGGAAAGGGAACGATGAAAATGGGTTGGGAGAGGATGAATAGTTGTCTTGTTTTGTTCTAAAAAATCATCACGTACTCTCACTAAAACGTTGACAATATTTCTTTCACATGTCAATTTAATTTTTTTTTTCTTTCCTTCCCAACCAGCTGGTTGACTTTAGGTCACAAATGGGAAATTTTGTTTCCTTGCCCCTAGCCTTTTCATTTTTATGCCACAAGTGGCATAATACCCATAATTCCTTAGTTAGTGCTTTTTAGTCTCCTAACTTTCATTTTTGGTTCAATGGTTAGAGTAATTTATGGTCTTAACTTATTTGGTAAAAAATGACCTTAACTTCAATGAAATTACAACCATGCTACTCACTTGGGTCAAAATTACCACTTTACCCTTTATGCCCTTTGGTGCCATTTTATACTTAAGAAAACAATACAACCTTATTTTTCTTCCTTAATAGGAAACTAATTTGAGGCATTTAAATAAAAGAACTTTGATTAAACACATTTACTGAGTTAAAACAAGACATTGACTAGGAGAGTTGTCATATTCTCCATTCTTTCATAAATTTGATCCCTCAAATTTCTACTTAATTGAGCAAATTCACTTAAATATTACCTTTGCATATCCTACTCAGTCTCCCAAATAGCTTTCTCTTCACCATGGTTAGACCATAGTACCTTGACTATTGGGATCCATTTTTGTTCTTAGTTTCTTGATTTGGCAATCAAGAAACTTAATGGGGTACTTTTCATAACTTAGGTTCTCTTTTATTGGTATGACGGATGGGGCTAATGCTTGCCCGGGATTCACAATGCATTTCCTTAATGAACTTATATGAAAGGCATTGTGAACATGGGCCAAATTTGGTGGCAAAGCCAATCGGTAAGCTATTTTCCTTACCTTTTCAAGGATTTCAAAAGGACCCATATACCTTGGAGCTAACTTATCCTTTTGGCCAAACCTAGCCCCTCCATTCATTGGGGAAACCATGAGGAGTACTTTGTCTCCTACATCAAATTCCAAGTCTTTCCTTCGCACATTGGCATACTTGGCCTGCTGGTCTAAAGTAGCTTTGCTCCTCGTTTGATCAACTTAATCTGTGTCATGGTCTCGACAATGATTTATGGGCTAACAACTACTCCATCTACCTTATCTACCCAATAATGAGGCATCACGCACTTACACCCATATAAAGCTTTATAGGGCATCATTTTAATAACTTCTTGATAGCTATTATTATAAGCAAACTCAATCAAAGGCATGTGTTGTTCCTAATCCCCTTTAAAATCCATCACAAAACTTTGCAACATGTCTTCCAACATTTGGGTCACCCGTTCAGTTTTCCCATTAGTCTGAGAGTGATAAACAGTACTTAGACTCACAGTGGAACCTATGGCCTTCCAGAATCTTGAGACAAAATCGGGATTTCTATTATATATAATTTGATTGAGGATTCCATGGAGTCTCACCATTTCCTGGATATACAATTTGGCCAAATTTTCCATGGTGTATGTGATCTTATTGAGGATAAATGTGTACACTTTGTCAACTTATCTACCACCACCCATATCGAGTTATATTGACTTCTTATATTGGATAACTCAACACAAAACTTCATGGTGATGGATCCCTACCTTCTTTCTAGGAAGGCTAAACTTTGTAGTATTCCTGATTGCTTCTGGTGCTCTTCCTTCACCATTTGACAAGTGAGGCACCTAGACACATATTCATATATGTCCCTCTTAAACTTTGGCCACCAGAAAAGAGTTCTAAGGTCATGGTACATCTTATTCACACTGAGGTGCACATAGAGTCAAGCACCATAATAAAAAAACTCATCATTGTGCTAAAATTCTTTTAGTACAGTACCATGTATTTCTTCCCTAGAAATTTTCTTCAAGGTCAGGTCCTTGTCCTAAGCCTCTTTAACCTTAATAGGTCACGGTGACTAAATCTCAAGGACTATAACTCAAGCCATCTCCTAGTCTCGCCATGTTTCAACTAAGACCAAAAACTGTTCCACATTGGAACTTTCTGAAGTACTAGTCACTTGATCGTTAAAAAGAATCACCCTAGAATACTTACAGCTCAAGGCATTGGTAACCACATTGCCCTTATTAGAATAATGGTCTATCGAGGAATCGCAATCCTTGATATACTCGATCCACCTTCTTTGCCTCATGTTCAAATCCCTTTGTGTAAACCAATACTTCATACTTTTATGGTCTGTAAAGATCTTAAATGACCTTCCCATAAGGTAGTGTCTCCAGAGCTTTAAGGCAAACACAACGGCTGCCAACTCAAGATCATGCACCAGGTAGTTTAATTCGTTAGGCCTTAATTGCCTAGACCCATATACAATCACTTGTTTATCCTGAATTAACACACATCCTAATTCTGTCCTAGATGCATCGGTATACACCACAAAAGTATTATGTGGATTTGGTAGGATCAAGATGGGAGCAGAAGTTAACCTTTTCTTAAGCTCCTAAAAACTTTTGTCACACTTAGAAATCCAGATGAACTTTTGTGCCTTCTTTGTCAAGGCAATCAACGATGAAGCTATCATAGAGAATTTTTCAATGAACCTTCAGCAATAGTCTGCCAACCCTAAAAAACTTCAAATTTCACTTACTGTTGTTGGGCATTTCCGCTCCATTACTGCCTTTACCTTTTCTGGGTCAACACTTAGTCCTTAAACATTTATAATATGCTAGAGGAATAAAATTTTACTTGCCCAGAATTGACACTTAGATAGTTTTGCATAATATTTGTTATCTTTAAACACTTACAAAACTATTCTTAAATGTTCTTCACGTTATTGGCAAGTCTTAGAGTACACTAGAATATCATCAATGAACACCACAACAAATTGATCTAGGTAGGGCCTAAAAATTCAATCCATGGAATCCATGAACACTGCTAGAGCATTTACCACCCTAAAAGGCATAACCATGTACTCATAATGCCCATACTCAGTCTTGAATGCAATTTTTGGGATATCTTCTTCCTTTACTTTTATCTGGAAGTATCCAGACCTTAGATTTATTTTAGAAAAGACCTTTTCCCCTTTTAACCTATCAAATAAGTCATTGATCCAGGGCAATGGATATTTGTTCTTTACAGTTACTGCATTCAGCTTCCTGTAATCTATACAAAAATGTAAGGTTTCATCTTTCCTCTTCACAAACAACACCGGGGCACCCCATGAGGAAACACTTGGCCTTATAAAGCCCTTATCAAACAACTCTTCTAATTGCTTTTTTAGCTCATCCATTTCAGGTGCTAACATCCAATATAGGAGGAGGGTATGAAAATTGATTCTGCCTTAAGCTATATGTGTATAAAGAATTCAATCTCCTATTTGAAGGTAACCTTGGAAGGTCTACAGGAAAAACTTCTGAAAAAATATTGGCTTTGGGATTTTCTTAAATTGCTCTTCGATTGCCAACCCATTCGGTGAGTAATATTCTTTTTCACTCATAACGGGAATAGACTCCAACAACTTGAGGTGTCAGCTCTTAGCATTACTTACCAAACCGCCCGTACAAGTCACACTTACCTCTGAGGCATCTTCAAGGGTGACCTTACAACCTGCACAGTCGATCTGGGCCTTATACTTAATCAATCTATTCCAAGGACAACAACATATAGGATTGAGGCTAAAACCCAAAGGTCACACAAAAACCTATGACCCCCTAACTCCAAAGGATACCCTTTAACCATTTTATTAGTAAAGATAATATTCCTCCCAGCAGTTTTAATAAATCTCATCTCATCCATTAAAGTTCTGTGCAATCTTAACTTGACAACCATGCTCAAGGAAATGACAAAAATAGGAGCAACAATATCAAACAAAATCTTAATACTACTATCCTGAATATTAAAGTTACCTTGTATAACTGTCGGCTCTTTAGGTATCTGGCCCGTCAATGTAAAAGCATGTGGTTGCACAAGGGCTATTGTAGGTGCATTTTTGACACTTAAGGCTTCGACCCTTCCTTAGCCTTACTCTTGCTTAATCCTTAGGCACTCCTTAGCCCAATGTCTAGGCTGGCGGTAGTAATTACACAAGTTAGTCCAAAGGGTGCAAGGTTTATTACCATGAAATCTCTGACACTTTTGGCAACGACCATCCCTATTCTTCTTGCCCTTCTTGGATGGACCTTGGTCTTCAGCCAGGTTAGGCCTTTTGCCTGACAACCTCGACTACATTGGGACCTTTGGCTCAATGGCCTTTTCCTTGGATTTTACTTTTGTCAACTTTCTTTCTAAAGCCAAGGCATTTTGAAAGGCCTCATGATAAGTTTGAATCTCAATGACAGCCAATAAGGTTATTAACTCCATCTTGAGTTCAAGAACAAATTTCTATGCCTTAAATTCATCCTTCCTGGCCATATGAGGAGCATACAGAAAAAGAGAACTAAATTTCCTTTCATGTTCATGGACCATCAAACTTCCTTGAACTAATTCATCAAATTCTACCCTTTTCTGGTCTTAGGATGCCTTACTGTTGAATTCATTCCAAAATTCCTTCTAAAATTTGGCCCAAACAAGAACCTTAGCCCTTTGCTTGGGTCTTCCTTCATTATAGGACTTGAGTTTCTCCATGACATCCTTTCACCACAAAGATGCCTTGCCTTCCAAGAAAAAAGGTACTAAATCCATTTTAGCCTTATCATCCAACTTCATGTTCTCAAAGATTTCATTAATTTGGTACAACCAACCTTCGGCCACATCGGGATCACCTACACCATTAAACTTAGGAGTGTTAATTTCTTGATATATCGAGACAAGCCCCATGTGATTCGGAATAATGGGTTTTTTCTTCTCCTAAGGGGATGGATATTTTCCTCATCTTCCTCCTCACTATCCTTCTCAATGCTCACTTGAACACACTCATACACTTGTTCTTGACCTTACAGTTGCTTTTAGGCTAAAGGATTTTTCCCTGACCTTGGTGCATCGTTGGCCCTTGATGCACTTCGGCCCTTACCCCATTAGGGTCCTCCAAGGTCTCCCCTCCATTCATAGGTTGAGCATGGTCCTCAAGCAGGATAGCCATGCCATGAATTTTCTAGTCCTAGATTCATTGAGCCTACGCAACAAAGTCACCACTTCTTTCATATCCGCCTCATCGGGGTCATTATTTCCCACACTAGGAACCTGACCATCAGTAGTAGCACTTGATTGAGTGTTCACCATATCATACCCAGAGCAAGTTATAAGCAGTACTAACCACACATAGGGCAAGGAATACTTAGATCTTAGTTCACTTATTGCCTTTACTAGGACCATTGATTAGCTCTGATACCAAACTGTCATGAAGCAGGGTCCCAGTGCCCCGAATTACTTAACGTGCAGGCTTTTAGGGACTATGATCTCACTTAGTTACTAACGGCTAACAATTACTTTTTCATAAATTAAAACAATTTGCGTGCAACTAGTTACTTAGCTTACCCTAAAAGGAGATATGCATGCATTCGTCCTAGCAATACAACTCAAATAAATAAAATAAGTAAAGAAAATGTCGCTCAAGAACTTTATTTAAAACATATTTAAAATGTTCCTAGACAATAAAACAATAGTTACTTAAATTTTAAGTAATAGTTTTATGCACACATATAAGCTCTATCATGCACTCAAAAGTAATTTAATGGTTCTCCACCATAATACATCTTAATAGGGGCAATGTCTTAGTACACAAGGTACTATATATACAAGACAAAATACTACTAAGATCATTTACTGGAGCTCCCACCTTTGGGCTGTCAAGCTCCAAGTGCAAAGCTCTTACTTGTCCTTATTTAACTCTTAGCCTCTAGACTGTAAAGGCACGAACACTTAGTTAGTACAAAACTTAGCTTATAAATAACTTAGAAACACAAGGTTCCAAGTAGAATAAGTACCTGCAAAATAGAAAAACTTAGCCCATAACTATCCACCTAGTTGTTAGGCCTAGGGTTAGTACCTACACGAATAAGCTTAAAGGAGTGAGTATGTTATCGTACTCAATAAAGGGTCTCTCGGTACCTATAGGGAAACTCAAGCAATCATTAACATATGGAAAATAAAAAACCAAGCATACAACAATCAACCACCACTAAGAAAATAATAATAAATGCAATGCATGAGTAAATGATATGCAACATACAACACTTGGGACTTCTTACATCCTAAGGTATCCTAGACTTGCCGTGAGCTTAAATGGTAGTGGTACTTGAGACACTAGCCTATGTATCCCTGAATCATTTACCTCCCTTAAGTCCCACTTATGGGTCCTAGAGTAGGTTGTCACCCACTCACATGACTTGTCTGTATTTTTCTTGCTTATTGTGCGAGGTAATCGACTTAGTGGTTTGACATTGCAAAGTTTTTTGAACTTGACTCGGGCTCCCTTAATGGACCTATTTACCAAACTTCTTAGCTTTGTTAAGACTCCTTTATGTTCTACTCCAATAGCTCGGGGTCCATGACCCAACACTTAGGTCATTAGAGAAATCAAACTCTACTTAGCCCCCATTTGGCACCTTAATTCTTCCTTAAGATACCCTTAATTATCTACCAAACTTAGCCCTCTTAAACCACACACTTAATTACCATACTTAATTTTTTCTTACAATTGCCTTAAAAGTGTCTTTGGAATATATTTAATGCTTTCCATGAAGTTGGAAGTCGAAGGAAGCCTTTAATAATGCATACAGGCCACGTAGGATGAACTTTGGGCAAAATAAGGCATGGTGCGATCGCACCCCCATATGAGGTACGATAGCATCAGAGTTTTGGCCATTTTTTTGAAATTGATGTGCTCACACTAGCCATGGGGGTGTGATTGCATCACCCCTGGAACTGCAGCCATGTTGTGCCTACCATGCCCTTTCTTCAATTGCATTTAATCTCCAAGTAATTCCGTCTCTTTGGCACTTCTAATTTCACTTCCCATTCATGAAATAAACATGAAATGCATCAATTTAACTTAGATTAACTTAACGCTTTCCCTCAAATTTAAATTAAAGCAAATAAAGTGACATAAAGACCACTTGAGCTCAATTTGTTTCCTTTGAGTTCCAAGTCTAAATTCAAGCAAAATGGGCATCACAAGTACTAAATTAAGGCTATCACTAACCATATTTCATGCTTAAAACCAAGTTAAACCCATGGACAAGCTCACCTTAGGGTTTGAAGCCAAAACTTGCAAGAGACAAGGCAAATGACCCAAACCACAGAAAATAAGCTAAAGCCTTAATGTATATGCTTTGGGACCTTCAATTTTGCATGAATTTTGTAAGATTTTGAGGAAATGGTAAAGATGAGCTATTTAGGAAAGGGAAAGATGACAATGGGTTGGGAGAGATGATGAATAGTTTTCTTGTTTTGTTTTAAAAGATCGTCACCTATTCCCACTAAAATTTTGACAATATTTCTTCACACGCCAACTTAAATTTTTTTTCTTTTGCTCCCCACCAACTGACTAACTTTAGGTCCCAAAGGGGAAAATTGTTTCCTTGCCCCTAGCCTTTTCAGTTTTATGCCACAAGTGGCACAATACCCCTAATTCCTTAGTTAGTGCATTTTAGTTCTCTAACTTTCATTTTTGGTTCCATTGGTTAAAGCAACTTATGGTCTTAACTTATTTGGTAAAAAATACGTACATGACCTTAATTTCAATGAAATTATAGCCTTGTCACTCACTTGGGTCAAAATTACCATTTTACCCTTTTTGGCCTTTGGTGCCATTTTACACTTAAGAACTCAATACAACCTTACTTAGCTTGTTTTTCTTGCTTAATTAAGGCATTTAAATAAAGATACTTTAATTAAACACATTTACGGAGTCAAAATGAGGCATTGACTTGGATAGTTGTCATACTCTGCAAATAAATGAATCCTAGCAAAAAGATCTAAACTTTTAATGGGTCAATTATGCTAGCATGGAAAGAAATGAAAAGGGAAACCCCAATCATAAAATCATGGAACAATCAAAAGCACAGCTCCAAAAGAAACATCAACATATAAACTCATATCAATGATTAACATAGATTGTACATAGAAAATTAATTAAAAAAAACTAGAGAATCTTACCTTGAATATGATTATCATGAAGCTTCTGTGCTACCAGAGAAAAGATGAGAGCTTCCATCTTGCTGGAGAAAAAGAGGAGAGCTTCCATGCTGCTAGATAACAAATGAGAAAAAGAAGTTTGAGGGAATTACAAAATGAAAGGCCAAGAGACATATGGTGTTTTATCTTCCCAATTAGCAATTTTGATGGATCTCTAGCGACAATTTATATCCCTGCACCTCTGGTTACCAATGATTTTCATATGTTTATCCCCGTTATACTCTCAAGTTTGCCACATAATTTGTGACGATTTAAATCATTGCAAACTTGACTGCCAAAATTTCCACCCAAAAAGTTTGAACATTTTCACTTCCCTCCAAGGTATTTTACACTTTCCTATTATTTACCTATGAATTTGCCTCGATTTCTAGGTTTTGCTACATCATTATCAGTTACTAAACTGTAAATTCTTTTGAATTTTGGGTGAAAGCTTAATTTTTTGAAAGTTCGGGGTATGTCACAGTTATATTATGAATGAGTAAAGTGGTAATTTTTCATATATAGCTGAAATACCGTTCCCTTCTATTTGATTTTTCCTATGATTTAGCCTTGATTTGTTATTACTTTCCTACAATTTTCTCTCAATTTCTTATTATTTCCTATAATTTTCCTACTATTTGCAACTATTATACTATTAGTGATTAAACTAACAAATCATAAAAATTTTATGTGAAATTACAAATTATTGAAAAGTTTAGGGCCCAATGAAAGTAAAAATTATTGATGACTAGAATTGATTTTTTTTTTTCAAAATTACAATACCTAATTTCACTAATACAAAAAAGTTTAGGGACCAATGTTACAATTTTAACAAATTTCTACTAAGATCATTAAACTTACTAAATATGAAAACCTTAAAAGAGATTCTACTTTATAAATATAAAAAACCCTAAACTGGAAACTTACTAAATATGCTCATTTTCTAACTAAAACATATATATAGAAGTTTCTTGCCTTAATTAAGCATATAAAATTAGTTCAATTAAGTACCTAACCCTACCATTATTCAAGGCTGATTTTTGTTAAGGCTCAGGAGGTAAGAATCATAACAATCAGTTGCAATTAGAATTGAGGGTTACCCAAATTTTTAATATTTAAGGTTTTTCAGATAGGGTTTTAGTATTGGTGGTTAGGATTGATGGTTAGGGTAATTAGCGTGATAGCTCTCCTAGTTAATGACTTGCTCTGACTAAGTAAGTACAGTAACTTTAAGTGTTTTTTTTTTTTTGCATAAATAAATCAAATAAGTTTTTTGCTAAGCAAGAAAAGCAAGCTAAATAAGGTAAAGTTGAGTTCCTACGTGTAAAATGGCACCAAATGGCAAGAAGGGCAAAATAGTAATTTTGTCCTAAATCAGTGGCATGGCCATAATTTTAGTGAATTAAGGTTATGTAAGTATTTGTAACAAAATAAGTTAAGGTCACAAGCATTTCTAGCCATTTGAACCAAAAGTAGATGTTAAAGGTTAAATATGCACTAAGTGTGAAAATGAGTTATTATGTCTTATAATAGTTTAAATGGGTTAAGGGCAAAGTGTGTAGGCAAGAAAAATCTTTCTATGGGACCAATTAAAGATGGTGGAGGAAGGGTATAAGTGGCCTAAGTGAATCAAAACTAATTTTTAAGGACCAAAGTGACAAGTAGGTGAAAAATTGGCTAATGGGAGTAGTTGAGATATATTTGAATTAGATTGTCACTATTCATCATCGTCTTTCTAAACCATTTATGTATCTCTCTCTCTTTTTCCTCCATAGCTGATCATCATCATTCCTCTAAAACTACACAAATTTCTGGCAAAATTGAAGGTCCCAAAGCATCCACATCAAGTTCCTAGCTAGCTTTATGCATTGGGTGCATTTAAGTTTTTTTTTGTAACTTTTTACTTCAAACCCTAAGGTGTGAGCCCTCCACTATTATGATTTGGTTCTAATCTCAATAAATATCTAGAATTGTTCTTAATTATGTTCCCTTGGTGTCCATTTTGGCTGGAATTAGGCTTGGAACTCAAAGGGAGCTAGTTGAGCTTAAGTATGCCATATGGTGTTTGCTTGCTTTGATATTGTTTTACTTGCAATTTAAGGTAAGGGTCTAAGTTAATCTTGCTGAAATAATGCATATAAATTTTTTTTTACATATGGAAATGAAGTAGAAGCAAGTCCTAAGTGGATTGGCCATAGGGATAAAAAATTGGGGCAAGTTTGGTGCATGTTTGCATAAAGGACGAGCTCCAAGATTTGCCTCAGTGCCACGGCACTTAGGCCAACTCTGCAATGCCTATAGCATGACCTAGAGACAAATGGGAATGGCCTATGGCACTGTCTTTGGCATTGTAGTGCCAAGGCCAAAGCCCCTAAAGATTAGGGCATACTAAGAGGTTCTAATCACTCGGTTTTCTTCCTTAAGCTATCCTAAGACATTTTATAACTTTAGCTGGGTCTAAAATTCATTTCTAAGTTTTGAATTATGCATTATTTTAAGTGGTAATTATGTGATGTGGTAAGGTTAAGGAAAATAAGAGCAACTAAGGGGGGTTAAGGAGCCTTAAAATCTAAAAGGGCATTAAGGAGACTAAGGATGGGTTTGAGTACTTCATTGGCCCAAGAAGAAGGTCTTGGGTTTCCAGGGTAGTGAAGTAAAACCAAAGGAAGTCCTTACCAAACCATAAGATTTGATAAGTTGAGCCACTAAAGTGCCTAAGTCAAGCTCAATGAGCTTGGCAAAGTAAAGCCATATAAAGAGTTACCAAGCAAAATAAGATAAACGAAAGACGAGTAAATGCAGGGGAATAAGTGACGACTTATTCCAAGACTTTTAAGTGGACTTCATGTGTAAGTAAAAAGCTAGCATTGGATGCAAGAGGCAGGTGTCCAAGGAACCCTAACTGTTTGAGCTAACTTCAAATTTAAGACACTTATGTGTGTAAGGAAGTCCAAACTGTATTGTGTGTGTTCATCCATCCATCCATGCATCTCATATGCATTTGCATTATTACTTTTGTTGTTGTTGTTGTTGTTGTATGCTTTGATTGGATGCTTTGGTTGTCATATCTAGCATATTTTCTCGCTTGTGAGTTTTTTTTTGTGGTAATCCCCAAGTACCACTACGTACTCATCCCTTGAGTTTCATTATGTTGGTTCTGTTAGTGGCCTAACAACTGAGTTATGCGTTATGTTTTCTTGTGTGCAGATATCTTTTTTTTTTTTAATTCATGAGATTCCAAGTTTACTTATAAGTTAAGTTTGTGCTAACTTAAGTGTCTATGCCTTTTCAATTAAGAGGCTAAAATTTGCATAAGAAAAAGTAAGGGCTTTGCACTTGGAGTTAGCTAGCTCAAATGTGGGAGCCAAGTTTTATGGGTTTTAGTAGTGAGTTTGCCATGTGTATATAAGTGCTTTATGCACTAAGTAGTTGCCTTTATTATGACTCATTGTTGTGTATAACACTTGAGTTACTTTTGGGTAAATGCTAAGGTTCTAAAGTGTGCACAAGTTATTGCTTGAAGTTCAAGCAACTAGAGTTTTATTGGCTTGGCTTGTATTTTAACTTGCAGTTTTAAATAATTGGTGCCAATGTTTTCTTATTTTTTATTTATTTATTTTCTATATCATAGCTAAGACAAACACATGCATCTCTTCTTGCAAGGTAGACTAAGTAACGAATTGCATGTAAATTGTTTTAATTTACCCCCAAGTAACAACTAGCCAATTGTAAGTAAGTAGGATCATAGTCCCTAAACGCCCACAAGTTTAAGTTAATTTAAGGTCCTGGGATCCTGTTTCACCACAATTAGGTGGTGAGAATTAGGACTAAATCCCAAGTGTTAGAGTTTAAGGATTTACAGTTAGGGTTAAAGTTTAGGAATTTAGGGCTTCGAGGTTTAAGGTTTAATATTTTGGTTTAAGGTTTAGTGTTTAGTGTTTACGGTTTAGGGTTAATGGGTTAGGATTTAGGGTTTGGGTTAGGTTGAGGAGTTTAGGGTTTGGGTTAGGATTGAGGGGTCTAAGGTTTAGGGTTTAATATTTAGGGCTTAAGGTTAAGGGGTTTAGAGTTTACTATTTAGGGATTAGAATTTAAGGTTTAGGGTTAGGGTTAGGGGTTTAGGGATTAGGGTTAAGGTTAGGTTTTAGATTTTAGGGTAATGGTTTAGGGATATTTATGGTTAAATTTAGAATTTTAGGGATTTAGTGTTAGGGTTTAGGGTTTTAGGGTAAGGATTTAGGAATTAGGGTTATGCTTTATTTAAATGTTTATTCTTGGACTTTTAGTTGCATTATGTTGAATTTATGCTAATAATGAATTTTTATGCAGTATTAATAAGTGTCTTTGAACAATTATTTATTTAGAATTTTTATAAGTCTTTATCAAACTGAAAACAATTAAATAGTGAAATTTTTTTATTTATATTCATATTGTTTCATTTAGATTTTCATAGCAAAGTCATAGTAGATATTGTGACTATTGTGCTACATACGACTACTGTAATCTATATCATAGAAAACTATCACAAATTTTACCCCTAAAACTTACCACATGTGACTCGTTAATTACTCGCTGCAACTCCTAACCTAAGCTCACAATGACTGATTTTCAACAAAAATGCTAAGATTGTTGCTCTATGTGTTCATTTGAGTTGCCCTCTTATGTTTATGGAGGAAGTGAATTGCAAGTATAGCAAATTAAATGTAGAAATAAATGTAGCAAACCTAGTAGGAATATTTTTGATCGAACTCATTAGTATCTCTCAAGAACTGTAAGGAACTTTGGGATACCTGCCTATTCTCTCTTTTTAGGCCCATAGATGATCGAGTGCCACACCGCTGGGTCAAACTACGGAGCAATGACACCAGTGTCTTGTAGTTTTCCTAAAATTTTGTAAAAGTGAAGTCCGAAAATAAATTGAAGAATAAATATGTGTAAAGATAAAGAAGTTCAGTTTTAACTTGCATCTTCCTTTTAACCTAGAAAACCTTTAAGTGGTCCCTTTCTTTATTTTGACCCTCCCATAGTACTCGTGCCACATTGGTTGCCTTTTGAACTTAGCAGGTTGTTACAAATAACAAGCTTAACATTATATTCATCAAATTTAGAAAACTATTAATTGAACATACAAATTAAAATTGAAATCTTACCATATTATTGAAAAACATTTCTATGGCCGACTACCCATAGAATGCTTTGGCCTTCATAACTTGGTGCTACATCATTTGCTTTTTTTATTCTTCTTCCCTTGTAGGCTTCTTTGCTTCCAATTGGGAGTGTACATTTCACACAACTTCATCCAGCTACTAGATGCAATCTCAGTTGGCCAGTGAGGAATCCAGCTACTAGATGCAATCTCAGTTGGCCAATGAGAAATGATATGAGAGTAATCCTTATTGGGGTATAAATTAGGGCCAACTTTCTCAATCATTGCAAATAAAAGTTTCCTAAGCTTGTTCTTGTAACTTTACTTATAAGCATTTTTAACAACTATGTTATTCTTAGCCACCCATTGCTATGTTTGCTAAATTTTTCACAGTACAAAAAATTTAGGTGTTGCATTAAATATTTACAATTTGAAAAAAAAAAGTAAACTTTAGAACTAAAATTACTTATAGCATCTCCAAATACTTGTAACTACACTTGATGCCTTTAAACTCTACAACTTCAACCTTAAAAAATGACAATAAAATGGTGCTAACCCTATCACAAACTAGCTTGCTATGAAAAGCTACAATTAAATGCATTATAGCTTGTTAGGAATTAACAATTTATGAAAATTGTTATGAAAATAAAGTTATTGTACAAATTTTAATCAAGCTTACTTAGATGATCATACAATAACATTTCTTTGATCACTATTCAGTTGGCATTGATTATGTGTCTTTAGGACACACTCCTAACAATATATCATACCAAGTTGGTTCTCCAAACCAGACTATGATACTCGGCCAGGTGATTCACATGTCCTAGGAAAATCTCCAAGCTCATAATAAAGCCCCCGCATCACCCCTTCACTCTAAATAGAAGTAGAGATGTGTAGAAATGGATATCGGAATAAAGCAGTAGCATATTGATCATTATGCAACCAAGTGTACGTATCCCTAGGAACATACTGAAAAGTAAAGCTAAATCCTCTTTGAGCAGGCTGAGTGTCCTGAACTATTGGTTGAGCAGGCCAATCCTCCAACCTACCATGAATAGCTCTTCAATAACATTTTTATTGTCTATCGTGATAATTAACTAATAAATACACTTTTTAGATGCTTTCCAAACCCCTCCATGAATGGCGAAAAGTTTTGCAATAAGTGCACTATGAGTATAGCCAAAAGACCCACCTGCCAAAATCAAATGTCTTGTGTCATCTCTAAGAATGCCCCCAGTAGTAAGTTTCTTACTCTTATTGTCCTAGGCACCATTGGAATTGAGCTTGACAAAACCACTGGGAGGCTTGCACCAAAATTTGAGCTTGTTCGAAGAGGAATTCCTAATGATAGTTGGCTTTTCTAGGGCCCAAAATTCTTGGACAACATACTTGGCTTTGTGAACAACCAAACTGGGATACACAGTCTTAACCCCAAAAGACTGCTATATACATTCCTACCCTTCCATATATGCCAACAAATAAAGCTGATTTTAGAACATAAAAGCTCAGATTCTAACCTTGCACACAAGAAACCATTCTGAGTAGCCACTCAAAAACAGTTGTCATTTGCTACTTATGGATTGCATAATTCAAAGCACCAAACCAAACGACTAGTATTGTCTAATCACTCAAGAGCAATGAATGCTTAATTACTGGTTTCCATCAAACCACAAAAAGTTAACTGTTGGTGTTTGATTTGTAACTGATTGTTACTATATTGAGTTTGATATATAACCCCGGGATTTTATTTTCTATTTTTTCATACAATAATTCTGAAACTCATACGGAACTTGGTAAGGAAAAAGTTGATATATAACTGCCAATTAACGTTAACGTAAAAAAAATATAAAATATAATTGTAAAAAAAAACTTAACATTCTGTGGACTCTCATATGTTGGACAAATGAATGAAAAATGTTACCATGGTCATATGTTAAACCAAATTCCTAATATCTATAATCAACATATATAAACTTTAAATACTGAATCCCGTTTCGTTACGATCGATGTTGGGAATGAGGAACTAATGGAAAAAAGTTGGAAAACACAAATATGCAATTACTGAGCTAAAAAAAAAATCGACAATTTATATATTTCTTCTTATTTTGTAGGTGATAATAAAGGCAGCCTACAAATTAATGTAATAATCAACTATTCGTGAGGGCTAACAACTATCATATTCATTTTTTTTAAAAGCATCACATGCTAAAAGTGTTACATAAAAACAAATCTGAGTAATTAGGGTGATTTTGATGGAGATTTTCAAAAAGTAATTTGTTTTGTAAAACTATATATTTTTATGTTTTTTGCTTTGTTATTTTGGAAAACGTGAAAGTTTTAATTATTCTTGAAAAAATTTTTTATTTTGGTAACCATCAATTTAATTAATCAAGCCCAATGCCAAGAAAGGAAATTGGGAAAGCAATAAACAAGCCAAGAAAAAAGAAAAGCAAAAAAGTGATGACAAAAAGTAGACCAAAAAAAACAATTGTTTATATCACTACTATTTGTATTAAAGAAAACTGCTAGCAACCCTAACTCCATATCTCTGTCTACCTCCCTCACTTCCTCCATTTTCTTCTCCTTATACCAGATCCAGAAACTAAGAAATCAATCTCATCTCTTCCATCAGAAACACTTCTTCTACATTCCATGGTTCTGGAACATAACATCATGTCACATTAATCCTTTTTAGATACAAGATCAAAATATTCAGTACTGTAGCTCGCTCCAGTACTGAATTAAAGGTAATTATCCTCCATAAATTCAGCTCCATGTCTACTCCTCAGCCGATTGAAGGTCTGCATGATCCGGGACTGCCTCCGTTCCTAAGGAAGACGTATGATATAGTGGAGGACTGTGCCACGGATCATATAGTCTCTTGGAGCAGCGGCAACAACAGTTTCATTGTCTGGGATCCCCAGACCTTCTCCATCACCCTCTTGGCTAGGTACTTCAAGCACAGCAACTTCTCCAGCTTCGTCCGGCAGCTCAATACCTATGTGAGTTATATATTATCACACATAAGCTCATATATATACCTAGCTAGCTAGCTAGCTTCACTTGGCAAGTTCTACTAGTTCAAGATTTTGCTGAGAAAGATCTGATCTTGAGCTTTTGGACTAGTCAGTTTGTCTAGCTATAGGTAGCTTTACTTTATTCCAAGATACTGGTGATGATGAGAAAGATCAGATCTTGTCTCCAGAGGCCTTCTAGATTTGGAGTAGAATGCTTTTTTTTGGTTGATTATTTACTTACAGATTGGAAGACTTAGTGATCATTTTATGTGAGAACTTGCTCATGTAAACAATTTGTCGCTCTAGGGGTTTAGAAAGGTTGATCCGGACAGATGGGAGTTTGCAAATGAGGGGTTCTTAAGAGGGCAGAAGCACCTGCTGAAGGACATCCGGAGGAGGAAGACAGCCCAGCAACCTCCCGGTGGTTCGCATCAGACGCTAGAGGCCTGCGTCGAGGTGGGGAGGTTCGGACTGGAGGCGGAGAGGGACAGGCTGCGGCGGGACAAGCAGGTATTAATGATGGAGCTAGTGAAGCTGAGGAACCAGCAACAGACCACCAAAGCATGCCTAGAAACAATGGAACGAAGGCTGAGGAAGACCGAGAAGAATCAGCAGCAGATGATGAGTTTTTTGGCCAAGGCGCTGCAGAATCCAGCCTTTCTGCAGCAGCTAATGCAGCAGAAGGACAAGAGGAGGGAGCTTGAGGAGGCCATCAACAAGAAGCGGAGAAGGCAAATCGATCAAGGCAACAACATTATAGATGACCAATTAGGCCAAACCCAAAACTTATTAGCTGGACCTGAAGATGAAGAATTAGTGTTTGTGAAGGCTGAACCTGATCAGAACTGTGGCACTACTTTCGACGATCAGTTCCAACTACTGTCAAATGCCACGGATGAGAACGTTGTTGGAGAGGTTGAAGTAGAAGACTATAGTTATGATAAAATGGTCATCAACAAAGGGAAAGAAGTTGTTGATGAGGAGCAGATTTGGGAGGATATTTTCAATGGAGGGGCCAATATTGATACACAAGAGATAGTTGATTTGGGACGTGTTGATGATGAAGAAGACATGGATGTTTTGGTGGAGCAGCTAGAGTACTTGAGATCTAGTCCAAAATAAATGGTCATGGGCTTCTTGTTCATGTAATTAGTTGCTCCAGAATCAACATCTGCAGGCAACATATGTTTGTGTTCCCTTTTTGTTGGACAATTGACAGAAGATTATGTTGTGTTAAATTCATGCTAGTGTTGGTGAGGTCTGGCAAAGAATTAATGTCACCAAACCCACATTAACACAGCACGTCATGAGACCATATAAATAGATGTAGGTCACTTGGAAAAATATCCTGTCTCATGAATCGTGTGGAAAGTACTAGTGTTTATAAGCAAAGTCTTGTCCTTGAACCTTTTTTTTTTAACAGTTTAGGAAATGAGGGGCTGAACTAGAAACTTTGAAGAGCTTTCCCGAACACTGAATTTTCTAGTCTAGTCCAATATTATTTATTGTTGGGAAAATCACTAAGTGAAGTTACTAAGGTTTATGTTTTGGCTCGATTTGGACCCTTTATTTTTTTTTTTCTTCTCTTGGGCCATATAAAACATGGTAGACAATAATAAATCATGTCAAATATGCCACTTGCGCTCATGTTTGGAGTGAAAATGGATGGCAAGAAAACAAAAAGCAGGCAAGGTGATGAGGCAAGGAGTGGTGGTTGGTGGACGCTATGGATAGTGAAGACTAACACGAAGCTTGTCAGACAAGTGCTAAGGTATCTCATAGCTACACCGAGCTTGCACATCAATGGTGCTTATGGGCCCTTTGGCTCTAGGAAGTCTGCACATTTCTTGATGCTTTGTTTAGCTGCTCATTAGTGAACACACTCATCTTCGATGTGATTCTTCTTAACGTTTGGGTGGCCAAGCACTCATTCTAGATGGTGGCATACATGACATAAACTTGATTGAAATGACAATTTCGTGGGAGACAATTTCATAATTTTCCAGGTTACGCCTTTCCCATTGAAGGTCTCAGCACATGATGAATGAAAAGGCCCTCAAGGGTGCGCTATCTCCGTACCAATGGAAACGAGCATGAGGGGATTCAGGGATATGTCTTCTTGCAAAATTATCTTACCCACATTGAATCTTATTTGAAATTGCAATTATTCAATGTTGAATTGTCACTTTGACCATTTTTGTAAACATCGCTGGCTTATATGAGCTAATTTCGAAACGGTCAGTCGGTCATGTCATATGGTTCATTTATTCTAAAAATATTTAGTGAACGAAAACGTAGAGAAGTCTTGAAAAGAAAATACTCCCTTAATATATCAATCATGTTGTTTTTCTTCCCTTCAGCTTAATTAAGTGCTTATTCTTGTAATTTTCCGAGTATGTCCACCGTATTTGTAAAGAGATCTCCTTTCAAAATGAAAGTATCATTTGCTCTTTGCCAAAAAGATAAAAATAAAAAGAAAACCAAAAAAAATAAAAATAAAAAACAAAACAAAAAAAAAAGAGAAAAATGTCCATCCATTTGGTTACAACATTAATTGAAATAAAAAAAAAATAAGGTGTGTAAATATTTTTTTCCTATTTTTTATTTTTTTCATTCTATCTCCATGATAAATGCCAATAATTAAACTATGACCTTTCAAAATTTAAAACTGGATATTTTAATATAATTTAGCAATTATTTTTATAATAATTAAAGTAACAATTCTAAAAAATTATAGCAATCAAATTACAATTTCTTAAAAAATCAAGGTGATACCCATATTCGACTAAGACCCACAATTTTAGCAGGCAAGCAAGACACTATTATGGGCTTGATCTATTAAAAGTATTCTTATGGGACAAATTATGAAATGCACATATATGCATATGCACATACTTAATGGTGTTAGAGGAAGGGTCATTTTCATTTGGTTTAGATCATTTATAGTAGTTATTTCTGCTAAGGTGGAAGATTTGATTAAATTCTAATTAAGATATTAAGTATATTTAAAATTTTTAATTATGAAAATTTATTTTTAAACATTTCATTATTTATTTAATTTCAAATCTTTATTTCTTCTTCTCCTTCACGAATTTCAATAGATTTTTGTTCTCTTTCTTTTTTTTTCCGCAGTTGTTCAAACATTAACAGTTTTATTATGAAAACTTTATGAATTTGAATTCATTTGGAGAAATAATCTTAAGTAAACAATAAAGATAATTTGACAAATATGGTAATTATTTAAAATAATTTTATAAATATTCAATTTTGTATAATAGAAATTTATTTTGTGTAATATGTCATTTTCTCATGAGATAGTTTTGCCATACAGATTAATACATTTTACATCCAGTTTAATATGTTTCACGTACCATCTAATAAATAGCTCACACAGTTTAATGTAATTCACTATCAGTTTAATACATATCTCACATAGTTTAATACATTTTACTTTCAGTTTAACATATATCCCACACAGATTAATAGAATTCACTTCTATTTTAACATATATCCCACATAGTTTAATACATTTAACTTTCAATTTAATCATTTAGCATCCAATTTAATACATATCTCACACAAATTAATACAATTCACTTCTAACTTAACACATATCTCGTTCAGTTTCATACATTTGCCACATCATTTCCAGATTCATCCTCACTCTGATCCTTTTGAATTATAGATTTGCTGCCACTTTTTTCCCCGTACTCATATCACCACAATTGACGAGCTTGTGAGAGATATCCTACATAGGTATCCTAACCTTTCATTGCCATATCTACACATTCTGCTCCAAAAAAATGTACTTAAGTCCACGCAAATAGTTCAAAATACCATATAAATAAATCTTAATTTCATACAACTCATTTCTACTTTAATACAGTACCGAAACTAAAGACTTAAAACTCGTACAAAATCAGAAGAATACAAAAAAAAATCTAGAAGCATACAAATAAAGCCCAAAAGCATACAAATAAAATCGAGAGTCATACAAATATTTTATTTGTATACAAATGTAAATATACATATGTATCTTTGTTCTTTACAAAATTAGAAGCATACATATAAAATTCAAAAGTGTACATATATATTTTTGTTTTTATGGACACGAGAGCATACATACAAATTCCAGAAACATACATATATATTTGTGTTCTTTACAAAACTAGAAGCACACATATAAAGTCCAAAAGCATACATATATATTTGTGTTTTTACAAACACAAAAGCATACATATATATACACACACCCAGATGCAAATCACACACACGTAAGTACAAATATCCAAATCTCAATCATAATAAACAATACATTCACCAAACCATACAAATCTCACACACCGAGTTTTCTGACCACTACACAGATCACACATACCCACATACTAATCACACACAACCATACACAATTTATCCAGAACAATAAAATTTCCATATGTTATAGGATTTGCAAACTCGAGATCACACATTCTCTTCTTCTCCAAAACCCACCGCAAGCACCGCCGTTGGCAGCGGATCAGAGACCCTCCTTCGTACAGCCTGCCACATGCACCGTCCTAATTCTTCCTTTTCCTCTTATCGCCATGGTGCTCCTTCTTATGGATTGATGCTACTGTACCAGTGTGCCGGTTTCCAAGTGTCTTCTTTCCAGGGTTTCTGATGTCCTCCTCCATTGCCATTTATGGAATCCGAAGTGATTGTGAAAGATGTTGTGTTTTTTGGGAGGAAGCGAGCGTGGCTACCTTTATACTTGCTTTCAGAATGCGGCAAAAAAGAATGGAAGAATGGGAAGAGAAGCGACAGCTAACAAAAAATAAAATTAGAGCCAGCAACCCTAGGATATATATATATAGAGAGAGAGAGAGTCACACACACACACATGCACATGTGCACGGAGAGAGAAAGAGAAATGCAATCTGTTATATGGTTATTATGTGTACATACATACATGTGTATAATCTCATATCTCTTCTTATGGTCCTAATTACCATTAATTACAGCTATTAATAATTGAGTTTAAGAAGGAAGAAAATCCCTCAAGAGCAAGATTTTGATCCAAGAAAGTAAGAGTTTCAGCCTTTGGTTAACATGCCATTAAGCCTATAAAAAGGCTTCTCATGGAAACCCTTTGTAGCTTCTATTTTTTCCTTATAATATCCTATAGTATCATCAAATAATTACTAACTTAAGTACTAGAGAATCTTCCCTAAATGCAAAATTTTAGGCGCCCTAACATTTTCTTTGATTGTAGGTCTAGCCCATCAGTTCACCCAATTCACATTCACCATGTATCAACTCAGAGCTGTCTGTGGGAACTACAACAATGGTTGACACAAGGAGATCAAGTCTAAATAATAGGAGTACCTGAAAGGAGGTTAAGGATGATGGAGGAACAGGAATGAATGAGCTCCCTCCATTGATTTAAAGTGCCTTGATCGACAATCAGGTGGATGCAAAACTAGCTTGCCCCCTTTGCTGCAAGATCTGGCACAAAGAAAGGCTTTCGTGGGCATGACAAATGATTGGTTCAATGCCCTAAAGCATTCCCTGCTGTAGGACTTGCATGAGCGATAGGATTAAAAGATCTTGAGAGCTCTCCCTTGACAACCAGAGAGCAACTATATTAAAAAATCATGAACTTGCCATAGGACCAGCGACAGAGGGATAGAACTCAATATGAGGTAAAGGTCAGCACTATTAAAATGATCCTCTATCATCTAGATGAAAAAGATGAGCAGCTAAAGGAGAAAAGGTTAAAGGAAAAATCATAGTTACTGCTAAGCATCAGCCGCATGCATCTTCAACCACTCACGAATGACATCTAGAATGCACCACCCTCCTTTGGGCTTCCGGATTCCAAAGGCAAATTTATATGATTGCTTGGAAAATCTAGTCAATTATTTGAAGAGGTACATCATTATAATAAACCTCAAAGGGCCAATGATGCCATCATGTGTAAGGCGTTTAACTTAACACTCTTTCGAGCAACTTTAATGTGGTTCGACAGGTTGAAGAAGGAAACATTCGTCTTTTTTAATGAGTTGTCCTAGGAGTTTCTATGGAAGTTTATATGGAACCACCCCTCGAAAAAAATGTTAAACCAATTCCTCAAAAATATTTAGTGAACGAAAACGTAGAGAAGTCTTGTAAAGAAAATACTCCCTTAATATAGTATAAATGATGCTGTTGTTCTTCCCTTTAGCTTAAGTGCTTGTCCTTGTAATTTTTCTAAATACGTCTAGCATATTTGTAAAGAGATCTCCTTTTAAAATGAAAACATCCTTTGCTTTTTGGAAAAAAAAAAAAAACAACAACAACAACAAACAAACAGACAATTAAAACAAAAAAAAATTTAAAAACTATCCATCCATTTTGTTACAACATTAATTGAAATACAAAAATTAAGGTGTGTAAAATTTTTATTTTTTCTGTTTTATTTTTTTACATTCTATCACCATGAAAAATGTCAATAATTAAACAATGGCTTTTAAAACTTTAAAACTGAAACTTTTATTATAATTTAGAAATAATTTTTATCATAATTAAAGTAAAAAATTATTAAAAATTTAGCAATCAAATTAAAATTTTTTTAAAAACCAAGGCAATACCATATTCGACTAAAACTCATAAGTTTGGTAGTCCATGAAGACATTCTCATAAGTTTGATCCATTGGAAGTATTTTCATGGACCTATTCACCATTAATTATCACTATTAATGATTGAGTTTAAAAAGGAAGAAAATCCCTCAGCAGCGAGATTTTGATCCTTACTTTAGCCGGCACACCGTCAAGCCTATAAAAAAGACTTCTTGTGAAAACCTTTCAGTAGGTTGTATTCTTTCCATATAATATCCTATATTATTCTTAGACTATTACTGACTTAAGTATTAGATAGTATTCCTTTAATACAGAATTCCAAAGCACCCCAACATTGTCTTTTATTACAGGTCTAGCCCATCTCCAAAGTGTCTTGCAACCAGTTTGCCCTCACCATGTATCAATTCAAAACCGTCTGCAGGAATTACAATAATGGTTGATACAAAGAGATCAAGTTTGAACAATGGGAGGACCTGAGAAAAGGTTTGGAATAATGAAGGAACAGAAGTAGAACAAGTTATTCGCATTGATTCAGATCAATGGTAGAGGGATGTGAAACTAGCTTGCCCCATTTTCTATAGGATCTAGCATGGAAAAAAGCTCTCATGGCTATGAAACATGACTAGTTCAATGCCTTTAAACATTCCCTACTATAGAAATTGCATGAGTAACTGGATTAAAAAATCCTGAGAGCTATCCTTTGACTACTAGAGAGCAACTATATTATGGAATGATTGACTTGCCGGAAGACTAGCGATATAGCGATAGAACTCAAGATGAGGTAAAAGTCAGCAATATTAAAATGACTGTTCATCATTGAGATTATAAGGAGGAGCAACTGAAGGATGAACAATTAAAGGAAAAACCATCAAGGAGCCGCTGCTAGACATCAGCTAGATGCATCTCCAGCCATTCACAGATGACATCTAGAATGCACTATGCTCCTCCGGGCTTTCGAATGCTAAAGGCAAATTTGTACGATTTCTTAATAAATTCAATCAATCATTTGAAAGGGTATATCAATACAATGAACCTTAAAGGGTCCCATGATGCATTGGAGTGACAATGAGCTTATTGTGTTCTTAGATGACCATGTTCGAGAAAGCAAGTTACAAGAATACATTTATTATGTCACTCCCGGTAGACAGAGGGCACAAGAACATCAATTAAAAGACCAAATAGGGATCCAATGGGTGATGAAGAACATAGAGGAAGATCTCCACCACTAATGATCATGACCAAAACATGGCCATTAAGGTTAATTGAAATTATCACGATAATAGAGGGGTTTTTCGGAAAAAAAAAAAAGAAGCACAAAGTCACCATGGCAAGCACAATCAACAGAGAAGATAGGTCTCAAATCATGGTCCTGCATACTGACCCATTTTTTTATAATAGCCAAAAATGTAAACTAGGTTGTGAAAAGGGTTTACATTGATGGAAAAGCCATCGTCAACGTCATCTTCAGCTATGCCCTGGAGGCCATCAAAATTCAAAGGTCTTCCTCGTACAGATGTATGGACAAACACAAGGATTTAGCTTATTTGGCTGTTGTAAAAGGTTTGAATAGCCAGGGGCTAAGAAGAAAACTCCTAGGGACTAGTTTAGGAGTTGTACCATGAAATATTCTTTGAAGAAACATAATATTCATATCATTTAATGACCAGTAGCAAAATTGTTGATAATGAAAATGTTAATGGTGAATTTGCTCATAAAAAAGGTTCACAAGCAAAATTATGGATAGCAATTGGGTGGATTGTGTCAGGTTTGAGTCGAGCCATTTAGATTTAGGATTAATTTGGTTAGCATAAATTAGGGTCCAAGTTGGGTTATTTGGATTTAGGTTAGGTTGGCTCGAGTTTATTTGTATTTGAGTTCAATATAGCTCAAGTTAATTTTAGTCTCAAGTTATTTTGGTTTTAGACCAAATTTAAGTTTGCAATCGAGTTTTCTTAGATTACTAGTACATAAACTAAAATGACTGAATCAATTCAATTTTTTTTGTTCAATTTTTGTTAAAATTTATATTTAAAGAAGTAGGTTTTTGGTGCAATTGAATTTAGATTACTTTTTTTAGTATGTTTAATTAAAAAATTCATAAAAGTTTTCTTAATTATATTCTGATAAATTTCCTATAATTTTAAACTTTCACTATGAAATTGCTATAAAATGTAACTCCAATTCACTATTAGGAACTAAATTGCAATTTGAAAAATTTAGGGACCCATGTTGTGGTTATTATGGGGGATTAATTATAATTTTTCAAAATTTATGTACCCTATTACACTTTCCTTAAAAGCTTAGGGACTAATATTATAATTTTGACATTTGCCTGCCAAGATCATTAAACTTGCTAAATATAAAAGTTACTCATTTTAGAAGAACCCAAATATATAACTTACTAAATATGAAAATTCCCAGATAAGGGGCTTACTAAATATGGATGTTAAAAAATGGAAGTTACAAAATATAAAAACCCTTAAATATGAGACTTTCTAAATATAGAAGATAATGAAAAAGGAATGTTAAAGTTTAAACTAATGGTTAGGGATTCAATGTTAAGGTCTAAGATTTAGGGTTTTAGAGTTAGGATTTGGGGGTTTAGCGCTACGATTGAGAGTTTATGTTTAAGATTAAAAATTTGGGTTTTAGGGTTTTGGGTTTATATTTATAGTCTAGAGTTTAGATTTAGGGTTTATGATAAGGGAAACTTACAAACCCCCTCCCCCAAGAATTTGGCCTAATCTACAGCTGCCCCCTTCTTTTTCAAAAACCTATACTTTACCTTCTAATAAGAACCTCCATACTTTATGCTAGTAGAGTCAAATGCTTTTATTGCCCATAAGGTTTCCAAATCATTCAAATCAATCACAAGGTTCATCCTATGTCACCTCTAATCCAATTTTCTACACACACACACATACATAGATATATTATATTTCTAATAAATTTTTTGCTTTTGAATAATATCTATATTGATAAATTTACTAATAATTTTTTTATCTATAATATATTTCTATTTTTATAAATCAAGTTTACATTTTTTATTAATATCAATATTTAATTCATATTTGTTTGTTCTATTTAATTCATATTTGTTTGTTTTGGTTAATGAATAAAAATTCATGTTCATTTTAGCCAAATTAATAAAACCATAATAACATATTGTCCGATTCATTCATAAACATCGTATTTGGTGCTCAGTTAAGGTTTATTTATGTTTTTTTCATGTTTGTGTCAATTTTTTACTTTTGATTAATTCACCCAATAATTAGTTACAAGTCAAAATTCTTTTACACTTACTTTTACACTGCCTTATATTCATTTCATTTTACAAAAATTGACCCTTTTATTATTTACAATAATTAATTTATGATTTTATTTCTTTCAAAATTTATTATAAAAATATAAATATTTTTTATGAAAATGAAAATTTAAATATTTTAGTTTCTAAATCTCATTTTGAAAAAAAATTTCAATATATATTAATATGAATATGTTCAAATCAAAATTCAATAAAAAAAAAGTAAAAAGGTCAATCAATGCAAAAGGGATGGAATACTAATTTTTAAAGTAACTTATCTATAATTAGTTTAACAACTAGATTGTTTATAAAGAATGTTCTATAAATTAAGTATTAATATATATTAGGAAAACTTACAAAAAGTCTTAAAGTTTTGAATTAACATACACTTACCTTTTTCTATTTTAAGAACCCTACATTTACCCACTGATAGTAACTCCATATGTTATGTTAGTGAGCTCAAATACTTTGATTGCCCAATGGGGTTTGCAAATCAATCATAAGGTTCATCTCATGCTACCTCAATTCAATTTTTCCTAAATACATAATATATTCCTAATAATTTTTTTACTTTTGAATAATTTCTATATTTATAAATTTACTAATAATTTCTAAATCTATAATATATTTTCATTTTTATAGATCAAGTTTATGTTTGTGATTAATATTAATATTTATTTTTTAACATTTTATTCACTTTTCAATTAGTTCAAATAGAGAAGTATCATTTTTAAAGGACAAATATATTTTGAAAATTAATATATATCATCTTTCAAGGAAAAATATATTTATAAATATGGATATTATTATTAAATTAATAAATATGGACATATATTCTAGATTAAAAATTATTAGCAAATTTATAAATATAGATATTATTCGAAAGTAGAAAATTTATTAAAAGTATACTATATCTTTAGAAAAAATTGGATTAAAAGTCGCATGGGATAAACCATGTAGTTGATTTGAATAATTTGGAAACCTTTTGGGCAATTAAAGCATTTGACGCCACCATCATAAAATATGAAAGTTACTATTAGGGGCAAAGTGTAGGTTTTTTAAAATAGAAAAGGATAAGTGTAGGTTATATAAAACCCTGGAAGGGCGATTTTGTGCGTTCCCTTTATGATAAAGGCTAGGGTTATGTATAAGGTTAAAGTTAGGGTTAGAGTTTAAGTTTACGGTTTAGAGTTTATATTTAGGTATATGGTTTACGGTTAGGATTAAGGGTTAAGTAAGGGTTAGTGTATAAGGTTTTAAGGTCTAGAGTTAGAGTTTTGGGTTTAGGTTTAAGGTTTAAGGTTTAGATTTAGGGTTTATGGTAAAGTTTAGGATTAGGGTTTAGGTTCATGGTTTAGAGAATTTAGATTTAGGGTTTAGGGTTTAGGTATAGGGTTTGTGATTAATATTAAAGGTTTATCGTTTATGTTAGGGTTAATGTTTAGGGTTTCAGGGTATATGGTTTAGAGTTTAGACTTATAGCTTATGGAAAAGGTTAGGAGTAATGTTAGGGTATAGTTAGGGTTAGGGCTTGGAAGTAATAAAATTCATAGTTCAAAACATTTCAAATTAATTAGTTTAAAATTTAATTTTATGAATTGATGAATTAGTTTTCAAGTTTATCAAATTTGAAATGTTTTGAAAGGTAAAATTTTAATGTATTTGGGAATCACTTTTATTTTTATTTTTGAGAGAATTTGAAAATAATAAAGACCTCTAAACAAGTAAATCTTAGAAGATCTCAAGAGAAACCAAGACAAATAATTTTATTAATTTATCCTTCAAATTCCATAAAATCTCTACAAATATTTCAAAAGTATTTTTTAAGTTTCCTAAATTATGTGATCATAATTGATATATAATTTGGGTAAATAATCAACATATAAAAAATAATATTTTTTTTCAAATCTTTACTGGCATATATTTTATGTTAATCTGGAGTAAAATTGAATCTTGTTGGATTTAGTTATCGGATCATTTTGGATTTGGTCATTTTTTGTTTGTGTCAATTTGGGTTTAATCCAATTGGGCTTAGGTCATTTCAGTTTTAGTTCATTTGATTTCTAATTTTCTCAGGTTTTACTCTAATCAGGTTCAAATTAAGATTAGGTTCAAGTTGATACCTTTGTTTGTTAAATTGAGCCAAATCAGACTTAAATTTAAATGAATTGAGTCAAACCATTCAATTGGATCAAATTTTACCACCCTATGCATAACTACTCACCCCGTAAATTTTTTTGACAAATATATATTTGATAAGTCTCAGATGTCGAATTGTGTGTATGCTATCCAAAAATGATGGCTGGTGATCCCGGAATGATTAAAGGTTTCAAACAAACGCAAATGGGGGAGGGCGTGAGCCGAGACAATTTCATTTGTCAGGTTATGGCTGACTCTAGCCTGTAGGGCCAATCTCCTTGTTCTCTCGTGAAATGTGATTATTTTATAATACTTCTATTTTCAGTCTTTCTAGTTTTTAATTTGTTAATGCTTTTTTTTTTTCTCCTTTTCAAGCCTCTGGATCAATCTAGCAAATGGCAGGGTCCATTTGAAATCGACAAAGATGAAGTTGTCACTTCATGCCAATTTGTATTCAACTTTACTTATTACGTAGTGGATGGTCTCTCTTATCTTTCTATTTTATAGAGTAGTCTTTCTTATACCTGGTTAATGTCATGCGTCATTTCTAAAAGGTTTATGAATTACTTTTTCTGCTTCTAAATAGCTCACCTCCTTTGACTTGTATATATATTAAGGTTTAAATTTTTTTTTATTTTTTTGTTTCAAAACTACCTCTCATGATTATGTATTTATTTGTAAAAAAATTAAAAAAAACTGTCTTCCACATATAGTCTAACATGGTTACCACATGGGTATCTTTGTAAATGAGCATATATAATTTTATTTGAAAAGAAAAAAAGTCAATTTCTTTTAGACTGCCATAAAAGGAAAATGTGTCAAGTATTATAAGATTGAGGAAGTATCCTTTTGACGCCAACATGGAATAGTACTATTCATCTATTTATTGCATGTGCTAATGAAGTTGTGTAGATAAGGATGACAATGGATAGGATATAGGTAGGATGGTACTAAACCTACATCTTATCCATCATGTTTAATGCTCAATCTATATCCTATCCACCATCAATCAATTTTATAATTTTAATATTCATATCTTATCCATTTTAAAGTGAGTAAGATCGGATAAAATCCACTTACCTACTGCATACTTATATAATAAAAAACAATAAATCTATAACATAGTACCCTAAAAATTATTAAAATTGATCTTGCAAAAAAAAACAATATTAATAATAAAAACAGAAATCGACTTAACCATAGATTAATCATAAAGAATTTGTCCAAATCAAAATAGCAAAATGAGCACATAGTTAGCATTAATACAAGCGTACAACTTTGTTGAAAAAAAAAAGTGGGGATTTTCCTCGGAGCTTTGCAATGACAATGATACTTAATTGTAATTACAAATAGTTAAGTCAATTAAGTTGTTTTGTAAACTATTATATTTCCCTTAGCATATATATATATGATACGGGGGTAGGGCTGAAAATGGGTCGGGCTTGAGCTCAACCCTATTGCAATTCGGTACTACTTGAACTCGAGCTCGAGTTGCTCGAGTCCAAATTCGAATACAAATATGAATTTAGAAAAAATATGAAATATATCATAAATTTTGACAAAACATAATAAACCAAATCCAAATATCAAGTTTTACAACTAAATAAAAACATCTAAATGAAAAGAGCATAGCAACATGCCAAGTCTAAAGTGACAACTCTCAAGCAACATAAACAAAGCCATAAGCAAGCCAACCAACTTTAGTGGGGAAACTCCTACCCATGATCAGCAACACAAATACATATGTCTAGAGTTCAGTTATAATGAAACTAATAGTAATAACATCTGAAGAACAAGTAGCAACATAACGCATCAACAGAGCACTACAATACTTCTAGCAGTAAAAGAACGCATCAACAAGTAGTAGTATGCATCAAGAAGTAGCAGAACGCAGCAACAAAAGGCAGCTATTGCACGTAACAACAAAAGGTAGTTGGCAGTAGCAGTTGAACACAACAATAATACTTCCAACAATAGAAAAACATAGCAACGGAACCCTATAGCAAAACAAAACAGTTCTCATGCTCACTTTTAGTTTAGGTAAATCTCAACCCCATCATAAGGCATCACAATTATCACTACAACACCTTTTTCATGCTGTTCCAGAAAAAACAGAAACAATTGAAGCTAATTCAAATAGAGTAAATACTATACTAGGTTATCCAGTACGATCATTTTGAAGTTCACCCAGGTGATAACCTATTTTCTACTTCGCCAACCAGAAAGATTTGAAACATATTCTGAAACACCAAACCCATCATAGTAGTCTAGACAAAGAAATTTCAAATTCAAGTCAATCCAAACAAAAGTTGCTAATCACGGAGGAAACTGAAAACACAAAAAAAAACAAAAAAAGATAATTAAGCATCATCATATGAAGTATTCGAAATCAAAGGATGGTTTGGATATTTTGAGTTGAGAAAATGGGTGAAAAAGGCTCAGGCTTTTTTTGGGCTTTTATTTTTCAGGTTGGATAAATAAAAAAAATTCATGAAAAATTAATAACAAACATCGACACTAAAACATTGCAAAACCATAAATTAAACAAAAAAACACAAAATTTAGATAGAAAAGCCTAAAGAAAAACTTAGATACCAGGTGGAGCTCCCAGGTCCAATTACCACTGATCCCTAGTTAGTGCGATGACAACCCAATGCTAGACCCTCATCGGTGGCTCAGTGCAACGCAATCGTCGTCGACACTTAGAGTTCGGCCACTAATTGTGCTTGGGGCTGAATGAATTAGGACCTAGGAGAGTGTGCTGGTGCATCACAGCGTGGGTTTCTTCATGCTTGGGGCCGAGCCGAACAACAGATTAGGGAATAGGGCAGGGGCTTGGTGCGTTGGATAGGAGATTGGTGGTCTCTAGAAGTGGAGGGCGACCGGGGGAGTAAGGCAATGAGATCATGAGATGAGTTCAATGACTTAAGTCGTTGACGAAGGCTGAACTGAAGTGAAGGACTAAGGGGAGTGGGCTGTTAGGTAGGAGCCTGGGACAGAGAGAGCGAGGGCCTGTTAAGCTCGAGAGCCTAAGGGGTTGAGTACCTGTAGGCTCGAGCTAGAGCTTGAAATTAACTCGAGCCTAATTTTCGAGCTCGAGCTCGAGCTCGAGCTACCTGAAAAAAGCCTGACCCTTTTTCACCTCTAATGAGGGGGAGGTAAGCCTAAATTGAGGCAGTCGCTCAAGTCCTAACTCGTACTCATGCCCCATAGCTACTTACCCAACGTTTTTCGCATCATGCCAAACTCGGTGCTTTGTCTAACACTGACAAAAATTATATAAATAATAAAGCATGTCCTAGCAAATGACAACGTTGGCCTCATGCAAGTCTAGGCCTATTTCCTAATGAATTAATAGTTTGGTTTTGGTCCTAAACCCAAATTATTTAAAATATTTCATTTTAATGCTAAATTTATTAAAAAAATTTCATTTGGTCTTTATTGGATGAAATTTATTAACTGAAAATATTTATTTAGTAATATCTTTTTTTATCATAATTTAAACTTTTTTAGTAACTTTTTTACCATAATTTTAATGTGAGGTAACCCTATAAAGGGGTAAGACCCTATGATGGGTAAGATAACATAGAATTTTACGGGATTCAAGAACATAGAGAATTGGGGAAGCAACCAAAGAAATGAATTGGTTTGAAAGTCAAGGTGTTGCAAGGAGAGCCTCAACATCGAGGCTATGAAAAAAAATTTATCAACCCCAAGGGCATTATGAAGAACATAACAATTATGTAGAGGAAGATACATACCTCGCAAAGGTGGAGACAAGTATTGCTTCACTATGAAAGAAGTAAGACAATGGATTGAAGCTAAAAGATGTTGGTTCATGAACATATATACCAAAGAGGAAAGAAAAAAAAATTAAACACCTTTGGTATAAAAGAATTATGAGAACCAAAAAGAATTTAAAATTCTTTGAATGATTTATCCTAGCCATAATCTTGGATGAAAAAATCACATTGAACATGTTAGAAAAAAACTTGATCCACTTACAAAACTAAGGATGAAAGGGAAGTCATAGCACCACACCCACTTGATACTACACTTGTATTAGGAGAAAAAACAAAAGCTTTACCTTTTAAAACATTTATAAAAAATCCTGAGAATAGTGGAAAATCTGCTAAGAAGAAGTAACTAATAATCTTAAAATCAATAATGATTCAAAATACATAATACCTACATCAAAAACTTGGCATAATACCTTATTCTTCGTGTTAAGCCCCATAATGATATAAGTTGCACAACACAAAACTTAAAGGGATAAGAACCCAATGATTCTTAGTAAGGAATTTACAAACCTATAAGGAAGATTATTATGATCCAACATATATAACAATATAATGAAACTTAGCCCAAGTTTTTTATGTTCCAAGATCTTCATTAATGGCCACTAGCATAGGTTCTATAGAAGGAAACTCATCTTCAACCTAGTCCTACTTTTTGTTAGAACCTAGTTTTTGCTTTAACAAGCTTTGCTTGCAGATGTCTGAACCCAGCAAAACCTTACTTTAACTCAAATCAACATAAAATATATAGCCGGTAAAGAATTAAAAAATGTGATTTTTTATGTATGGATTATTTATTTAAATTGTACATCAATCATCATTAGACACTTTAAGAAGCTTAAAAAAACACTTTAAAAATATTTTTTGTTTAAAGATGTTGTGAGATTTGAAGAATAAATTAACAAAATAACATACTTTGATTTATTTAGCAGTCTTCTAGAATTTTATGGTAAATTGAGATATTTGAGGGAATTCTCAGGTTTCATGATAACCAAGTTAAATTTTTCTTGTTTACATAAGAATAATGGAAAATGCTTGACTTAATCGGGATCAATCCATGAATTCTTGTAGAAAATATACATTTTGTCGCGTACCCTCACTTGAGCAGGTGGCTGTATTAGATAGTCGGCACAAATTGAAGGAGTCATGTGTCTTGTAATTATTGCAGATGTTGTACTTCAAGGACCATCTAGAGCTGCTCTTTTAGTTCAATGACAAAATAGCAAACACAATAGATAATTTATGGAAGGTTCAAGCAATTTACAGCTATTCACCATTTATCACTTCTGTGAAATTACTAGAAGATATGTTATTCTAAAATTGTGTGAAAAAGTAAAAAGTTTGTCATGTACTTTGAACGTTTTGTTTTATGTTTTCTGTAAGCGGATTTAACTGATACAACATCATAAAACTAATGAAAAAGTTAAAGAATCGGATAACTTGGAAAGGATAGACTACCTTTTATCATGTTTACATAGTGATGGAATTGTTTTATAGAATCTTTTAGATATCCATGATCCAGTTCCCTTCACTTACTTATACAAATAATAGCGATCCATGACCTCGTCCTCTCTACTTAAAATTATTTGTGGACTATTCACCATTCCAATGCTCTAAACAATCAATCAAAAGCTACCATTATTAGTTGGACAAATTTAATTATATATTCCCATAAACTATCAATTTATTTTTATAATTGATTATTCTAATAATCATCAACAATTCATTATTACCATTTCAGTAAGAATTCACAATATGAACAGCCTTTCCCCCAATCAACGATCATTATAACAATAATTTTCTTAAAATTGACAAACACATCTTCACGCTATTCATGCCACTGAGCATCATCTAGCTCAGCTACAAATCAGTGAGATACCTCAACCCTCATGGAGTGCTTTTCCACCCAATATTGTTAAAGTTAGACTAGATTGGCTGGTTCAATTGCGAGCTGGTCACTCTACCGGCTAGGTTATTAACTCATTTTTTATTTGGTAAAAAAATCAGTCAAAACTGCCTAAAACTGTCAAACTGAAATAAACCAACCATCTAAAACAATTATTTAAGAATTGTAAAAACAGAAAAAGGGAGAAAATAAGATAAAAGAAGACAAGAAGAAGAAGAAGAAGAGAACAGGAAAAGAAGAAAAAATAAAGACAAAAGAAAAAGAAGAAAACAGAAAAAAAAAAAAAAAAAAAAAAAAAAAAAAAAAAAAAAAAAAAAAAAAAAAAAAAAAAAAAAAAAAAAAAAAAAAAAAAAAGAGTAGTGCGCTGCTTGTGGCTTTGCTGAGATGGGAAAATTAAACTATTTATATTAGAATTTGTAATTTAATATATTAGATAAAATGTAAATTTAGTCCTTATATTATGTGCGAAATTTTATTTTATCTCATTTTTTTTATTTTTTTCACATCACTCAACAGTCATGTAATACAAGTGCAAAAGAACAATGAGTCGTCGGTTCAATCAGTAGAGCCAATTGAACCGTGATGCAGAGACCCTGCTCCATCAAATAACGTTTGAATTTTTGGTATATTGGCAGGTAGAATTAAAGGGGCTAAAGTTGCAGAGGCTATTAAACATGAGCTAGAGGAGTGGCATCATGTGACAAAACATGAGAACCATAAAAATGGGATAAATGGGACATGGCACAAGCGCTGGAACCTAATCAAATCTCAAAGCGGCTATTTTAGGCAGAAAGCGGAAATTACTCGGATAAAGGACTGATGCTAACGCTAACACCAAATATTCCCATGTTAGAAGTGTGACCCACATACCATTTTGATTTTTTAAATTATTATTATTATTAAATTATGCATATATTAATTTATTAAATTAAAGGTGATAATTAAATAGTTTTTATCATAAAAAATTTGGTCACATGTTTTGGTTTAAAAAGGATATCTGCTATTATAGTAAATTTTATGATGGATTGAGTTAATGTAGCATATTTCTATTTGGTTAGGATTTTCGGTCTAGCCTATATTTATGAGCTTATGCCCTCCATTAGAGACAACTATGAGAGCAAATAAACATAAATAAAAACACTCTCTCAACTCTCTCTATTTTCTATAACTCAAAGCTTTAGGATTCACTTGATCAATCATAGTTGCAGGTATGTTCCATCAATTTTCTGATGCACTGTTGTAAAAATTCTTACACTATGATATCAGAGCTATAACTCTATACCATATTGATTAGTGATTCACGGCTTACCATTGTACTTGGTTATCTACGATTTGCCAATTTTGTTTTCTGCCAAAATTTGATTTGTTGAATTTGTTGTTTCATTGACATGTTAAATTAACCTTGAATGGATTATTATCTAATTAATTCTATTAATCAGCTGCATGTGGAGACAACCCTGGTGAATTTTGAAATGCATATACATGCATATGTACATATTTGATGGCATTAAAAGGAGGGAAGTTTCTGTTTGGTTTCGATCATATATGGTAGTTATGCTTGCTAAAGTAGAAGATTTGATTGAATTCTAATTAAAATAATAACTGTATTTAAACTCTTTAGTTATGAAAATTTAGTTTTAAACATTTTATTTATTTATTTAATCCCACATCTTCATTTCTTCTTCTCCTTCATGAGTTGCAATTTATGTTCTCTTTCTTTTTTTTTTCCTCAATTGTCCAAACGTTAATAATTTTATTGTGGAAACTTTATGAATTTGAATTCATTTGGGAAAATAATCTTAAGTAAACAATAAAGATAATCTAATAAATATGATAATTATTTAAAATAATTTTATAAATATTCAATTTTGTATCATAGAAATTTATTTTGTATAATATGTCATTTTCTCGTATGATTGTTTTTACACAGATTAATATATTTCATTTTCAGCTTAATACATTTCACGTACAGTTTAATATATAGCCCACACAGTTTAATACATTTAACTTTTAGTTTAATCATTTATCATCCAGTTTAACACATATCCCACACAAATTAATACAATTCACTTTCAGCTTAACACACATCTCACTCAGTTTCATACATTTCCCACATTGTTTCCAAATTCATCGTCACTCTGATCCTTTTGTATTATAGATTTGCTACCAATTTTATTTTTCAAGTACTCGTCTCACCACAATTGGCACCTTATAAGAGGTATCCTACATAGGTATCCTCACATTTTATTGTCATATCTGCACATTATGTTCCAAAAAAATTACTTAGTTCCACATAAATAATTTATAGTACCATATAAATAGATCTCAATTTCATACAACTCATTTTTACTTTAATACAATACTGAAACTTAAGGCTCAAAACTCATACAAAACCAAAAGCATACAAATAAAGCCCAAAAGTATACAAATAAAACCCAGAATCATAAAAATAAAACTAAGAAACATATATGTGTGTGTGTCTTTTAGAAACTAGAATCATGCAAATAAAATTCACACACACACATAACTATACATATGCATCTTTGTTCTTTAAAAAATTAAAATCATACATAAAAAATTCAAAAGTATACATATATATTTTTGTTTTTATAGACCCGGGAGCATATACATAAACCCCAAAAATATACATATATATCTATATTCTTTACAAAACTAGAAGCACACATATAAAGTCTAAAAGCATACTTATATATTTGTGTTTTTACAAACACATAAGCATATATATAAGCATCAGAAGTATACATATATATATCTATGTTCTTTACAAACCTAGAATATACATACAACTCCCAAAAAAATACATATATATTTGTACTCTTATGAATCCAGAACATACATATAAAACCCAGTAGCGTACATATGTACAAACTCATTTTATTTTGCAATATAAAATACAAATCGTAGATGTTTTTATCATCGATCTCAAAAAATGATACGGACCTTCTATTTCTTTGCCGAAATCAACTTCTTAACCACTATCGTCTGCTATACTCGCTTCCTAAACCTTTTTGTATGCTTTCCCTATTCACGAGTTTTGAGCCATCGCCGTCTGCCGCCCTCTGCTTCAGTCGTTGCCGTCCTCGCCTTGCTCATAACATGTTCACCTCTCTCTGAATGGTTTCGCACTGCTTCGGTCTTCGCACCGCCTATATCTTCGCACCATCAGAATCTCTTCTCCTTCATTTCTAGTGCTTGGGTTCCGAATGCCTTTTTTTTGCTGGTTTTCTTGGCAAAGGATGCAACCAAGAGCAGGGGGAGATCATAGGTTTTCTCGTGGGATTAGGGTAGAAACTAATTTTGGCTGGTCTTTATATGGTAAATGACTCTAATCAGATAACTCCTCATTTTTCTCCCTAATTTTTTGCCTCTCTCTCTCTATTTTGGATGGAAAGGTAATGTCTGCGATGGACAGAACTTGTTAGTAACACTATGTATAAGCACTTAGGTGGATAGTCTCATACCTCGACAAACCCTAAGCCTTCAATTCAATGTAAAGCATTCATGTTCATGTGTAGTAATCATTGGCATGATTCAATTTTGTAACTATTATGCTTCCATTCAGAATATGCGTTGATAACTGAGAATCTGGTGTTATTTTTGCAATTTAATTTTAAAGTTGTATATTTATTTATGGTTATGCATGTGAAGCCGAGAGTATATATAAGCCTATTCTAGAAAATTTCATTGTGCATGTGCTTGACCGAGCATAGTGGCTCTCCAAGGCCTAAAATCATGTTACTAAGGTAATCTTTGTCATTTTTGTGATTTTAAATACTTAGAATAATTATCATAAGCAAAGTCTCAGTTTAATGAAGTATAGTAGCTTAAAAAAAGAGTAAAATTAGTCATTTAGGCAAGTCGGGCCGAGAGGGGCATTTTGGTCAATTTAATAGTGACCCATTTTTACTTCACGATTGGATAAAGAATGAAAAAATATTGAATTTGAGGTGCCATAGTTTTTCATAATTCTCGGTTTATTCTCTTTAAATTCTGAATTGACTAGATTGTCCATAGGTGGTTAAGTGTCATCTTTAAAGATCTGAATATAAATTGCACTTTCCTGAAAGATAAGGACTGGACATGTAATTAAACTTAAGAAAGAATCAAGAGTGCGTAATGCAAGTTTTGGTCCTAAAATTTGTTCTATATTACAAATCACTAGCTGAACAATGTGAAGTGACAATTAAGGGACTAGCTATGTGGCATGTGAATCTTGAGACACAAGTTGTTTTAATGTTGACTAAGCCTAATCGGTGGCCTCTTGACAGTCCCATCCTGCCTGAAACTCTCTCGCTCTCACTCTCTCTCAAACCACCATAAAAACACCATGGCCGAAGGTGACGAAACTCCCACCAAGCTAAATTAACGACAAATTATTAAGATTTGTGGAGGAAATTGTGAGGAGCTAACTTCGAGCTCAATTTTTCCAAGCAATTATTTAACCTTCCATGAATTTCTGGGTTTTCTCCAGTTAGCTAGCTGCTGGAATTTGTGGTTTAACTTGGTTCCTTGTGTGCTTGGTGGCTAAAACAATCAAGGGGTAGCTTGATATTTGGACCTAGGCTACGGTTATGAGAATGAAGAAGTAAGTAACGTGTGTTTGTTCCTTTGTTTTATCCCCTGTTTTGTTCCAGCAAGGGCAGCTGGAAATAATCGAATTATTCCTTTCTTAAATTTATAAGTGAAGCTAGCAAACGAAACATGTGAAATGTGGAAGGGGACCAACCAGGACCGAGCATGTTTGGATCCTATGTTAATTCTGAATTTGTTTCTGTTCGGTACCATCTGGGCTGGAATAAATGGTTTTTCGTTGTTTGTAAGGGAAACAAATAATAAGAACTAAGTTTGAAGTAATTTGGAACAAAACTTAGGGCACAAGTAACATGAAGAGCCAATTACTATGTAAGTCCAAGAAAAGGGTTCTGTTAATCATTTAAACCACATGCGACATTGCTAATTAATTGTATAGGAATGGTTTAATTATGTGTTAAATGATAAATTATAGGATATTACTCAAGCTGCTACTAGAGGTATAAAGAAGATTACGGAATCGAGACCACAAGGATATTAAAGCTTTGTGTTGTTTGCATTAATTATTCCAAGTAAGAAATTTAAGTTATGTAAAGTTATAGTTGATGTATTTTTCGAATGTTATGTTGTTGGACTACGTGTTAGCTTAAGCCAAGAAGAGCATTAAGTTATGGGAGGCAAGAATGGGGGAACTCGTGAAGGGATTCCTAAGGCTATTTTTAAGGCTTGAACATACAAAGCCAAGGCTCAAACATATTACCTAAGTTAGAAATACATCATAAGGAAGTAAATTGAGTTAAGTGGTGGGCAAGAAAGAGAAGCTTAAGACCCAAGCAAGTTAAGGGACCTTAAGTCAGTATATGGGTGCTAATTATCTAAGGGAGGTCTTGAACCTTAAGAGTATCCTAGCTAAGCTACCATGCTTGGCAAGATGAGCCACTAAGATTTAAGTGACACTCCCATACAATATGGCAAGCAAAAGTAAAAAAGCGGCAAGCAAAACTAGTGAAGGCAAGAGCTAGGTTTTTGAAAAAAGTAAGACTAGATTGAGGATGGGTTCCCTGCCATAAAACCTGTGCTAGTGGCCATTAGTGAAGATCTTGGAACATAAAAAGCTTGGGTTAAGTTTCATTATATTGTTATATATGTTGGATCATAAAGATCTTCGTTATAGGTTTGTCAATTTCTTACTCAGAATCATTGGATTATCATCCCTTTAAGTTTCGTGTTGTGCAAAATCATTTTGGGGCTTAACACCAAGGATAAGGTGTTATGCCAAGTCTTTGATGCAGGTATTATGTATTTTAAATCATTATGATTCTAAGATAATTGGTTAGACTTTATGAAAAGCTAACTAAGTTGTTTGATTGGCCTCAACAGTTAAAGCCTTAAGGTGCACAAGGAAGTAGAACCTTTCATCATATGAGCCCTAAGTTTAAGTGAAAGTTTAATTGGTGATCTTAGATAAGATTAGTAACTTGGATACTAGTAGTAGCAAGTTATGCCTCTAGAATAGACAAGTGTTATCAAGACTTATTAGTGTTTATGAACACTAAAGTTGCTTTTAGGTATACGTTAAGTTAAGCGTTGTGATCTGCACAGGGTTAATGCTTGAAGATTAAGATACTAGACTTATGGCTTTGATTTTATTCTTATTTTTTTTTTATTAAAGCTACAACAATTTTTAAAGTGTTTGTTTGTTTTTTTCAATTTACTCAAACCTAATGTAACTTATGCATATACATGTCATAGGTTAATAAACTAGTTGCATGTAAAGTTTTAATGAATTGCAAGTATTGACTAGCCAATTTTGACTAAGCACGGGATTACAATATCCTGACTAATAAGTTATCCTAGGCAGTATCCCTTTCACTGGTATTAGAGTAAGGCTTTAAAGATCTTGTAAGAGCCTTACTAGAGGGCAAGTGTCTAAAATCAAAGAAATGGTCCTTGTGCTTAGTATAAGTTTGTTTCATTATTATTATTATTATTTATTTCTAAATGTAAGTGGAAGTATGTTTAGTTATTATTATGAACTGCCTAGGGATGTTTTCTAATTTTGGTTATATGAATAATAATGAACATAGAGCAGACTTGCTAAAAATCTTAGTAAGGGTCCAAGTGACCTAATAAAGAGCAAGTGTCTCTATGGTAGGTAGGTAACCCTATAAGGGGGTAAGATCCTATGATGGGTAAGATACCAAAGAATTCTAAGGGATTCAAAAACCTAGAGAATTGGGGAAGAAACCAAAGAAATGAATTGGTTTAAGAGTCAAGGTGTTGTAAGGAGAGCCAAAACACCAAGGCTAAGAAAAAAAATTATCAACCCCAAGGCCATTATGAAGAACATAACAATTATGTAGAAGAAGATACATACCTTGTTGAGGTGGAACCAAGTATTGCTCCACTATGAGATAAGTAAGACAATTCATTGAAACTAAAAGATGTTGGTTCATGGACACATATATCAAAGAGGAAAGAAAACAGTTAAACACCTTTGGTATAAAAGAATTATGAGAAACAAAAAAAAATTAAAATTTTTTGAATGGTTTATCCCAGCAATAATCTTGGATGAAGAAATCACGTTCAACATGTTAGAAAAAACTTGGTCTACTTACAAAACTAAGGATGAAAAAGAAGTCACAACACCGTACCCACTTGATACTATAATTGTTTTAGGAGAAGAAACAAAAGCTTTACTTTTTAAAACATTTATATAAAATTCTGAGAATAGTGGAAAATCTGATGAGAAAAAAGATCTTTTGAACATCATAGCATAGAAGAACTATACAAATCTTTACTTACAATCGATAGGTAAACAAATGAACAGAATTAAGACATCATTAGACAAGCATAAGTTTAGTCTTACAAAGACTTCAGGTTTTAAACCAAAAATTATATTACAGACTACAAAATCAGCCATAATTTTTCCCATAAAAACTCCCGAATTTAGGCTCAAACCAAAATATAGAATTGCTGATTTAACCGATGCAATAGCTAAACTAACAATTCAATCTAAAACAAATCACGAGGATTCATCTGCAAATAAAAAACAGAAAAATCTTGAAATCAATGTTATTGGTTCCAATGAAAACATTCAGGAAGTTATTAAGCCTCACCAGAAAAAGAATGAGATGTTAGAACTCAATCATCTGAAAATGGAAAAGGGAGAAGAGGTCCAACAAAAACTTGGATAATAGCTCACCCATATACATCAAAATCATCCTCAGTTGATTTGCGACTACAAAACAGTTTTGAACCATATGTTTTTATAGAATATAAAGGAGACTTCATTAAAGAATGGAACATAGATGGTGTATCAGAATATCAAATCATAAACACCATACAAAACATGATTATATTTAGAATATCTAGTAAAAAGGGAGCTAACAACTCAAACCTAGAAATAGCTAAGATGATCATAGTTGGACTTATAGGATAATTAAGAAATTGGTGGGAAAATGCTTAATAGAACAAGCTAGGTAAAAAATAAAAAGTTGAAGAAAAATTGTCACAGCACAACATATAGAACACATAATAAACTCAAGTGAATATGATGTTGTTAATACTTTGCCATTGACCATATTCCCATTTCGTTGGTAGCACGACAAGTAAAGAAAATAGAAATGAAGAATTGTTATTAAATTTAATATGCATAACTTTATTGGACTTAGAATGGTATAATGATACTATTCTCACAAGAGTTTATGAAAGAGACAATTGTAGATTATCAATTTGGAAGGAAGAGTTTATCCGAGGGTTGCCAAAACACTTGGGCAATTAGTCATGGATCATATTAAAGAAAAGAACCGAGATCCTTTTAACCTATAAAATTACACTTATGGCCAAATATTGGTAGAAATTAAGGAAGTTGGCCTAAAGATGTGTTTTGAAATGAAATGGAAGAAACATTTCAAAAGAGCAAATATGGTTGGTAGAAAAGAAATGGGGACATTTTGTTCTCAGATTGGTTATGATATTTAAAAACCATATTATGAGAATTATTCTAGAAAACAAAGAAAACATAAATCTTATAAGAAGTATAGAAGAAATAGGTTTGAAAGATCAGAAGAAAAACCCAAATCCTCCAAACAATTCAAGAAACAAAGATTCACAATAGACCCTCGGGTTTGTAGGAAATGTGGAAAGCCAGGATACTTTTCAAATAAATGAGAGACAAAATAAAAAAAATAATTATTTAGAAATTGATGAAGGTCTTAAGAAAAGCCTAATGCAAATCTTATTAAATAGTGACAGTGAGTAAGAAGAAGAACAGGAGAACATAACTTTTGAAGAAAGTTTCGAGGTAATGAATGTCATTGGTCTTAAAGTTTTGAGAAAATTGAACACATAATAAGAAAAAAGTTTTGTATAAGTATCTTAATAAAGCTAGAAAGCAAGAACATCAACAAGATCAAGGTCATTATAGAAGAAATTCAAAGAAGAATATTGATATACAATAATTGACAAAACCACCAGTCTATAGCCTTAATGAAATCCTTAAAATGATTAATGAATCACAAAAAAATTATAAGGAATTGACTGTTGCATAGTTAAAAAGAGAAATCTCAAAAGTGAAAGCAGGAATAAAATCTTGGAAAAGTAGAATTAAGATTTTAAAATTTCAGAACTTTGGAAAATATTTTCAAAATAATCAAGAAGGTGAACTTATCATAGAAGATATAGAAGAAATTGATTTTAAGGCAAAACAAAGAGAAAGAAGGAAAAATGTTCTAGGAACAACTAGGGGAAATAGGAAGATCCCCAAAATCTACCCGTTCAAATTAATGAAGTCTATTCTTTGCCTAATTAGAGATTTACAAATATAATGACTTTGTTTGTAGAAAATCAATTGGAATTACAACAATAGTTTTGATAGATTCAGGGGTTGATAGGAATTGCATTAAGGAAAGAATTATCTCTTATCAGTACTTGGATAAATCATTTGGATCAATCGTAGTAACAAACAAAGAAATATTGCCTACAAGATTTAAGCTGACAAATGTGGATGTGTGCAACAATGATGTTTGCATTAGACAACACTTTTTAATTTTAAACATGAATCAGAACATAATCTTAGTGACTCCATTTTTAGTTGCTATTATGCCTTTTGAAGTTGAAACAAATGGTTTCACTACTAGAAAAATTGACAAGAAAATAATTTTTAAGTTTGCTAAGCCTCCTAGAAGGTCTTGGTTAGAAGACCTTACTGTTGATTTAGGAAGAAAGCAAAATGTACTAATGTGTTTACAAAAAGAAGTGAAATATAAGAATGTTGAAGAAAGACCAGAAAAATTAGATGAAAAACAAAAGATTGAACACTTTTAGGGGATTTTAGCAAAAAGAATATATGTAGACATTCCAAATGCTTTTGGGAAAAAAATAAACATATTGTGAATCTCCCTTATGAATTATGTCATACTAAGGATTGTAAGCATTTTTTTTATAGATTAAAGAAGAATACACCAAATTGGGGAAAAGAACAAACTAGAGTAGTAAAGATGGTTAAAAGAAAGACAAAAGAAATTCCTTGTATTAATATTCCTAATCCAAAAGCTTTTAAATAGTTAAAACAGAAGCTGGTGACATATGTTATGGAGGGATATTGAAACAGAAAATTAGTGAAAAGGAACAGCTTCTAAGATTTACTTCAGGAGTCTGGAATCAGGCTCACAGGAATTATGCTACAATTAAAAAGGAGATTTTGGCTATTGTCTTTATGAAATTTGAGCAGGACCTCCTCAATGAGAAATTTCTCATCATAGTTGATTACAAGACAGCAAAGGATGTCTTGTTCAAAGATGTTAAAAATCTGGCATCTAAACAAATTTTTGCTAGATGACAAACTATCTTATCTAGCTTTGATTTTGATATAAAATATATTACTAGTGAGATAAACTCTCTACCTGATTTATTAACCAGATAATTTTTGTAGGGAAGAAAAGATGGCAAACAAAAACAAGAACAAAATCATTCTCGGCCAAGAAATCCAAGAAATTGAAGCAATAGAAATGGACATGATGTCATACACCAATTTTTTAGGAAGAGAAAAACCAAAATTAGAAGCATAACTAGAGCCATCTTAGCTCAACATCTTGTATATCTAGACATACATCATACTTTTAAGAAAGTAGGAGAATCTTCATAGAAAAATAACAGGATTGAAAAATGATCCTCCAAGAAAAGAGATTTCTAGAATGGTAATGATGAACCATTACCTTTTCAAGAAAAAAGGAATTACATGAATTACTAGAGTAATTCCCGATAAATCCATCAAAAGAATATTATTACAAGGTCTCCAAAAGCCCAAGAAATTACTATACATGAACTAAGTATTCCAATGGTATACCAAGAAATTGATAGGGATTGTTTGATTTCCCCAAAAAACAAAGATATGAAACATTTATCAATTTTTGAATTGTCATAAAAATATTGGTCAAATCATCAAAATCCCTGGTGGTAGTTTCAGGCCACCAAAAAATATTCATTTTTTGAACTCATATTATAGGCAACTAGCTTAGTGGAGATTGAGAATAAAGCAACGAGAACAAAGATCAAAACTTGTAATGAAATATGGATGCCTACAGAAAAATTCATCTTAGAAGTAGGAATCTCTTAGTTAAAAATCTTAAAGGTCTGGACTTTTGAAGAATGAAGAGTTCCCTTGTGTAAAAAAAGAATCTTAACCCAAGAAAAGTTTGAAAACTTGGTTTTCTCTTATTAGGACCATGTGAAAGCTTGGTATGAAGTTTTTCACATTCAAAATAGAGATCATCAACACTTCAAGATCAAGCAAAGGAATTTCCCAAATTGGTTTCATAATTGATGCTAAGTAAAAGGTCTGCTTAGAGATTCATTCCTAGAACAAGTCCAAAAATTCTTTGATGGGTTTTGTTGATACCAAGAACAGTTTTGCGAGGAAGGTCAAGTAATGCCTTTCCCAAATTTTTTTTTCATGTCTATGTATAACATTCCATGGATCCTCTAATGACATTACGAGAAGAGGGAGGTGGATGACCACGAGCATTTCACACGATGGCCAGAAAGAGTATGAGGCATTAACTGGTGGGATAAAAATATTATTAATCAATACCTACCAAATGCCATTAGACTTTACAAAATTGATATTATTGATGAAGAAAATTCAGATAAAGATTTCTTGGACATTATGCTAAGTAAATTTTATTAAGAAGGAAAAATTCAAAGACAATAAAATTTCTCTTTTTATCATGAAGAAGAAAATTATGAGATATGCTCAAAAGCAGCTATCTAAAAAAAATAAGCAAAAAGGTTATTCTTCTTTGATAACATCACAATCTAGTGAATCTAGTAAAATAGGGCCACCTTAGCAAAAGTGAAAGCATTTCCAACTAAGAATGCTTCTACTTTCATATGAAGAAAGCATTATTGGCCAAAGAAAGATAGACTTCATTATTGTAGGGTCAGAAAAATCATCATGCTGGTTCCACCAAAAGGAATCCAAGAATATAAAATTGGGCTATGATTCTATGAAAGGTGACAGACGTCACGGACAAAGTCCCATAATAACGGATGGCTCATATTCGCCTGTGACGTTTATCATCTGTTATGTATGAATTTCCCTATAAAATGGCCACCAAAGAGTATGGCCCTAAAATTCCTCTACTTCTAATTGGTGGAAGTAAGCTAGCCTTATCACCAATATCTAAGATACATGCTTATTTAAGGAAGCTTCTTTATGAGAAAGAGGCATCCTTCTTTTCTTTAAGCATTCTTCTAATTATGTGCTGGATGTTTTCTTTCTTTCTTTTGTTGGAATTAACATTAGAATAATAATGAAAATAATAGACCATTTCAGTCAAATTCTAATAATTATATATTTTTACTTTCTCAATGATTTATCCAATTTAAAGCCGATGGTCGACGGTCAATTCGTTTTCCTTACTCCAAACAAGCTGGAAAAGGTGTCGAGTTCTTGGGTTTCACCAGTCTTAAGGTCATCATTGAAAAGAAATTAATGGCACAGAAGGGAGCATTGTGACCACTGAAAAGCCTAGTTTGTTTCTTGTCCAATCCTGATTCCTTCCATGAAGAAACCCTTGGAATGAGCACTGCTAAGGCTCAACACCATATGGAGACCTCTTCCAAGGAGTTGGCTGGTGTTCAAAGAGTGTGGAGCGAGGAAACAAATTGGCCATCTTGAAATCAAGGATAGACCGCAATGGCTTCATTGCCAATTCCCTAGGCAAAGATTTCATAATCGCCCAAATTTAAGGACAAGATGAAGAGGCTTAGAGGAAGTACTTAGACAGTTCTACAAAGTAAATGTCCAACTTTTCAAATCCACATAAGAATAAGCTCTTTAACTCTCAGCATATAAAGATTGAGAGCCGCACCTGATACTTCTAGGTTTGAATGGTGTGACCGAGTCAGATCCTGATATTCGCTCTGAGGATGAGCCTTTATGTGAGTGCCTTTCAATGTTGAAAATTTTGATCTGGGAATCCTTATATTGGAACTTAACTTCAGGTAAATATTTGATTGCCCTTGTGCAGGTACTATGATTGTTTGATTTTTAGACGCAGTAGAATCCTATTTTATTTTTTAATCATGTTTAGTTTCTAGTTTTGGTAGGAGAGATGCCTTAAGTTTATTATTTCTGATAATGATTTATTGTTGTTACAAGATCCAAGTTTTAGTTGGATATAATGATGTCTTTTGTGTTGTGTTTAATCAATTTTATTCAGTAATTGAGGAAGGCCTACAAAAGGAAAGAATTATGCTGGTGAGCAGTGAATTTTATTACACATGTGGCTATAAGTCCTTACAAAAAATACATTACAATTCATACAATTTCATTTATAACCATAGAAGTTCTCATTTGGGTTTGTTTGTTTTGAGGCTACACTTAGTTGACATGGCATAAGTTCATTCATTTAATCACCTTGTTGGTGCATAGAGTATTGTCTTGTCCTTGTACGTTTATACAGTACATAACAGATCGGGATTCCTCACCATTTCTTAGTTAAGTAAGGTGAAAAATGTATCAAATTTCCTTAACCTATTAAGCACAAAGTAGCCCTTTACATTGGCTTGAAGGGCTGTTAATAGATTTACAATTTAGGAAAAAAGACCATTACCTTTACACACAAAACTTGTTGGCCTTATAGTTAAGGTTTGAGAAGACTACCTAGACTTATCACCTGTAAGACACAAAATAAAGGTGAGTAGTTAATATGAAATAAAGGCATGTATTACATACAGAGCATAAATTTCAGAAACACAAGCAGAGTTTCAGAAAATATATCAAAACCTAGTAGCATAGAATTTTCCAAATATCTAATGAGTCTTGAATTAAGCCTCTAGTGCAACTTTTTGAGTCTTACCAATTTTATAGCATTATAACAAATAATTATGAAGAGAACATACCCTCATTGTTCAAAGTGCTACACTGGCCCCCAAACTTACTGTACTCAAATGAGGTTGTTCTTGAACTTGGGCACTGCACATCAACTCTAACTTCAAAAAAAATAGGTTGTTTCTAAAAAATCTCTTAGCTTTGTAAAATCCATAACAAGGAAAACAGATTTAAGGACCATAACAAACACACAAGTTCATCTTTAGTCACATGATTTTTTGGGGTTGCTCCATAAATTCTTTAAACTTGTGTTTAATACTTGTAAGACAGATTTTTTTACAATGTCTATATTTGTGTTTAATGCTCATGTGACAAATTCTCTAAAGTTGCCATATGAACTCTAAATTTATTAATTCTTGTACGATTTTAGTTAGGAGTTTTATGCTTCCTTGATTAAAAGATAATGAAGTTATTCTATTCAAACTAAACTGAACCAACTAAGCCTTGTACTTGCAAAGATTCATCATGAAAATGAAATTTGCATTACTGCTGACTTATTGTTTCTTAGTCACCTTTTTGCTGCTGCCTTCTACTTGATTTATTAGTTCAAATATTTTTTTTTGTCAACTGTTTTTGGCTTATCATTGACTTATATGTGTTTTTCTCTAAGTCTCCAAATGGGGGCACCCTAGGACATATACCTCTACTATAAGATAATAGAGTAAAGGCTCTTCAAGTATTTCCACATGCTCAAATGCCGAGGTAAGTAAATCCTAAATTATTTTCCTCAAATAAGTTTTATTAAGCAAGTAAAGTAAGCTAAGTAGGGTTAAGTTGACTTATAAAGTATAATTGGCACCTAAATGCCAGAAAGGGCAAAATAGTAATTTTGGCCCAAGTTAGTGGCATGACTGTAATTTTATTGAAATTAGGTTCATGCAAGTTTTTTTAGATAAATAAGTTAAGACCCTAAGTGTTTATAATAATTTGAACCAAAAGTGAAAGTTAAGGGTGAAAAATGCACTAAGTGAGAAATTGAGCTATTAAGTCTTATAATGGCTTAAGGTTTAAGTGTGTGGGTAAGAAAAACCTTTCAATGGGAGCAAGGAGTGATAGTGTGGGAAGATTTGAAGTGGCCTAAGTGAATCAAAGTTAAGTTCGAGGGCCAAAGTGCCAAGTAGAGGAGAATTGGTTTAAGTGGAGTAGTTGGCTATATAATGGAAGGAGAATGACAATATTCATCATCTCCTCCATTTGCCATTTTCGTGGCTCTTTCTCCTCCATAGCTCCTCCTCATCAAAGCTCCCAAATCACCCAAAATTTCATGAAATTTGAAGGTCCCAAGTCATCCCAACAAGCCTTTAGCTCATTTTTTATGAAACTGGTGCATTTGGAGTTGTTCTTCCAAGTTTTTGGTTCAAAGTCTAAGGTAAGCATCTTTGATCCTTGTGGGTTAGTTCTAAACTTGTTGAATAGTTAGAAACGTTTTTAATTTTGTACCCCTGGTGTCCTATTTGGTTGAATTCAAGCTTGGAACTCAAAAGAACTTCATGGAGCTCAAGTGCGCTTGTTGCTTGCTTCTTGCTTTAAGGATGATTTAAGGTAAGGGATTTAAGTTAATTCAGCTCAAATAATGCATAGAACGTAGTATAACATGTGGGAATGAAGTAGAAACAAGACCATGTGAATTGGCTTTGGGGATAGGAAGGTTGGGTAAGTTTTCTACAAGTTTGTGTGCAGTTGCATAATGCTAGAAAAGCATTGGCGAACGGCGATGCGGTTTGGCAATGTGAGTTGGCAATGCATCACCAGCAATTCTCCAGGGTACCCAAGGGTTGATGCCATTAGCAACGCATCACCAAGGCACAAGCACCTTAAGCTTGGGGCATCCTAAGAATGTCCCAATCTCTTGGTTATCATCCCTGGGCCAATTTAAGATGTTCCATAGCCTCAGTTAGGTCTAAAACTTATTTCTAAGTTGAGAATTATGCATTATTTAGGTGGTAGTTAAGAGGTGTGGTTAAGGTAGGGTAAGTAATTATAGCTAAAAGGGTTAAAGTGCTTAAGTTGCCAAGGGAGCACTAAGGGGATTAAGGCGGGTTTCAGATTCTTTGTTGGCCCAAGTGGGAGGTCATAGACCTTCAGGCAATGGAAATAAAACCCAAAAGGATCTTAACCGAACCTTGTGGTTTAGTAAGTAAGCCATTAAAGAGCCCTAAGCTAAGCTCAAAGAGCTTGGCAAGTTGAACCACATAAGGCAGCTACCTTATATAATAAGTTAAGGGAAGATACAAGTAAGGAAGAAGTAAGCAGTGACTTACTCTAAATAACTTGTCAAAGACAGGCAAAGGTTGAGTAAGTGACGACTTATGGCGCCCGTAAGAGGACTTTATGGGGTTGGTTAAATGCTAGCATAGGATACGAAGGCCGGTATCCAAGTACCCTAGCCGTATGAGCTCATAGTAAGTTTAGCACCTATGGGTGTAAGGAAGTCCTAAGTGCATTTGTATTTGCATGTTTCACTTATTCATCCATCCATCCATCCATTATTTGCATTGTTTGTTGTTCTTATTCCTGTTTTTGGTTGTATTGTTGGTTGCTTGTTTGTTCTGTTTGTTACACACACACACACACACACACACACACACACACATATCTATATGCTTGTTGTACTTGCCTGTTTGCATTTGTTTCCTCCTGCAGAAGCTAAATCCCTTACCGAGTGCTTTAGAGTACTCACCCTTTAAGTGTTATATAGGTTTTAAGCAGGCTAGTCGAGCTTAATAGTTGGTAAGGGGCAACTGTTAAGGCTAAGTTTTATTGGTTCAAGGGTACTCTCTAAGCAGGAAACCTTACATTTCTAAGCTGCTTGTAGCATAAGCTAGTACTGATCAAAGTGTTTACCTTACAGTTTGAGGCTAAGTGAGTACAAGGAAAGTATGGCTCATCACTTGAAGCTAGCTTCCTTGAGTGAATAGCTAAGGATGGATCTTAGTAGATACATGCTGCTTCTTCTATATGTATGGTATTTCATACAAAGAGATTGGTTCTACTGGTGTCCATTGGTGTATATAACACTAGGGTTACATTTGGGTGCATATAAGATTAATATGTATGCACATAGTTGTTACTTGAAGTTAAAACAACTAAAGTTTTATGTCTTAGCTTGTATTGAATTGTGTTTTCATTAATTGCCCCGGCACTATTTTCAATGTGTTTTCATTTATTGTTAATGCATAGCCGAACGATACATGCATACTTCCTATGCAGGGTAGGTTAAGTATCTAGTTGCACGTAATGATTTAAAATATTTCACAAGTAATAACTAGCCAATTGTAACCAAGTGATAGTTTCTTACGAGCCTACCAATGAAAATAAATTCAAGGTCCTGAGACCTTATTCCGCCACATAATTTGTTCCCCAAATTATACCTTCTAATATGCTACTAAGTTTGTTGTATTTTCTTTGTTTGTAGCCTAGATTGCCCCCTCAAGATTTCTTTGAGCTTGGGGCTGAAGTTGGATATACTTTCTATTAGTCTTTTGAACAGACAAGAGACGCGGCCACACACCAACTGATTATTTGAAATCAAATGCCGCTGATTATGTGAAATCAGTTGGGATGATTCATTTTGTAAAAATGTATTGTTAACTGCTATTAGGTAGTCTATTATTTACTAGGTACTTAAAGTTTTGTTGTGATGATAGTTATAAGTAGACATGTCTATAAATGACAATGTTGTAATTCTAGCATCCAGTTGATTGGATGACCTCTCTGTTATTGTTGCTGTTGTTGCTATTATTCTTTTTGTCTATCTCTTGAGCAATAAGCCTATGATCACGTCCATATTGTCGCAGCCCTTACGCATGGGATCATCATTCCATTTATTAAATGCAAACATTTAGATCCTTCTAGTCAAAGTGTAGATATGTTAGTTGCACAATCAACCTATAACCTAATATTTTCACTCTTCCGCTTCGAAATCGACCAACCGAATTAGCTTAGGAGCTGTAGTTCCAAGGATGGAGGGAACATCTTCATTAAGAGAAACTAAGCTGTTTGGTCGTTTGATCTCTTCCATTGTAGGTTTCAATTTTCAATGAAGCTAGAAAAGCTTTCTCCTAATAAAACCATCATTGGGAATTAATGAATTTTTTTAGAGAAGGATAACTAAGAAAAAAAATGATCAACGGGGAAGTTTTTCATTTTTTAGCATGAGTCACAAGTCAGAAAAAAAAAATCTATAGTGCGCACAAAAGGATTGAGACTTTTAGTGTTTGAATTTTTTTTGTGCGATTCAAAAATTTACTTTGTAAACTTTTTTCAGGTGGTGGTTTTCAGCTCTGCAGGCAATCCAAAACATACTTCTCTTCACTTTCTTTATCGATATTCAAGCTCTAACTCCAAGTTGTTCTCATGCGCATTGAAATTAACAAGTTAGGAAGGAAATGCTAGAGGAGAACTCAAGAAATTTTTTGAATTACTTTTTAAATTCTTTGGCTTCGGTCATTCAAATGTAAGCATCTTCACATATACTCTACAAGTTTCAGTCTCAATGAACTATTTAATGACATACCTTGAATAGGGAAGTGCAATTCTATGAAGTGTAATATGAGAAAAGAGCTGGGATTTGTGATTTCACTTGCATATCTAGTAAGAATGTTATTGTGTGAGTTTATGATCTTCTAAACACTTCAAGTCTTTGAATCTTTTGAGTTTGGAGTAGTTCACAGTGGTCCATGAAGAAAATTAAAGGCTAGTTTTTAGTGAGTCTTAAAGAACACTAGAGAGTAGTTTTTAATTAGCCTTGAAAAGGAGCAAGGATTTGTTTGGTTGAACCTTAAAGAAAACACTATTATAATATTTATCAAAAGATAGTGGAGGAACTTTCAAATGGGAAAATTTAAGAAGAGGACATAGACTATAGTTGGTGGAGTTGAACATCTATAAATTACAGTGCATTATTTTCATTACCTTTCTTTATATTTTATGTATGGTTGCTTTAGTTTGTTATTGATATTTGATCGAGTGAATTTAATTGCAAACTTGATTTTGTCAAAGTTTTTAAAACAACCAATTTACCTTCTTTTGGTTGAAATTGGGAAAACAATTGGTATCAGAGCTTAATAATTTTTGCTTTCAAAACCTTATAGTTTTAAAATTGAAAGATTTATGGCAATCATTAGTTTTTTGCATCTTGAAGGGTAAAGTCCATCTAAGCTACATTATTTGATTATAGAAATTTTAATTGATGGAAAACTAGGATGCAAATTCAAATTAAAGCTATTGATTATGCTTTATGGAGAGTTATCAAGGATGATCCTAAATATTCATTCAAAAGTAATATTAGGGTATGAAGTGATCTTTCATCGCCCTACTTTCTTAGTACCTTGGACAATCTAGGAATTATTCTAGTAAGCTCTCCCTTGGACAGAGACAATTATTACATGGAAGTAAGCAATGCAAAACACCTTTCGTACAAAAAAAAATTGAGTTTTTTTGATGGAACTATCAATAAACCAAATGATGATTCAGACCTATTCTAGCCATGGGAGAAAAGTAACTCATTGGTGCTAGCATGGATATACAATGCCTTGTCTCCATACCTACATGACAACGTTGCATTTATAGACATAAGAAGAGAGAAGTAGATCGATCTTCTAGAAGGTTCTTCCAGGGGCACATTCCTTGCATTCATAAGTTAGAAAGATAAATAACTTTGATGTAGTAATATGATCAGTAAATTGTTGGATATTTCACCAAATTGAAGGGCCTACGGGATGACTTGGCAACCAACAATAATGTTTCGAGTTACACATATGGTGAAGTAAAGGCAATTCTAGTCAAAATTTTCTTATGGGTTTAAATGGCAACTTTGGTATGGTTAGGTCACATATTTTGAATATAGAACTCTTACTTTCACTCAACAAACTATATGCCTTAGTACTGAAGCAAGAAAGACAACAAAATGTGGCAGTCATAAGGTAGCCTCTATGGATACAATGACTTTTGTTGCAAAGAAAGGCCAGAACAATGCACAAAGTAAGGAAAAGGGAACTAAGCTTCATTGTGACCATTGCACAAAATTTGGGTACACAACCAAGTCCTGTTTTCAACTCATAGGTTATACAGATTAGTGGGAGAAAAAAAAGGAAAAGATACCTAAGAATCAAGCCAGGTTGATGTTGGGTTTCGGGAGCCAAACAGCGCAGCAGAATTTAACCGAAACCCTCCAGGATCCAAGTGAAATGGGGTAAACCGGGTGTTCGAAAATTTTCATACCTAATTTTCGGTTGAGATCTCTCACTCAACTGTAGAGTCGAATCACAAAACCTGAACAGTTGACGTGTTCAAACTCTCTATGGTATCCACACGAGCCTCTCGGGATCACCGCGCTTCCACCACGTCCCGGCAGATGCGTTTCTCTTGCGCTCGCAATGCTAGCTTGTGTCCTCCAAGGAATTGCAAGAGAAGAGTGCGACTGTCCTTTTGGGAGGCTAGGGCAAGAAGACCTTCGAATTTCCCACTTAAAAGTTGTATTTATAGTGAGACTCAACTTCCAGGCCTAATGGGTTTTAAAGCCCTAATCCAATTAGGATTTAATTTCGGGCTTAATAATGGCTCAACTCTTGGGCCCATTATTAATACGACATTAAAGTGAAACCATAACCCAAATAATTAGCCCATGCATTCTAATGATCCAAATTGCTCTATGTGTGCGACCCAATAGGCTCTTATCACGTTGGCAATGGTCATCAATCACATTTATGATCATAAGCAATGAGCGGTGTCTAGCAACACATCATTGCTACCCAAGTGACAAGATTGTCGATGATTCGACTATACCTTTATGATCATCACCGATATATGCCATTGTCCCTTTGTCCAAGATATCAAGACTAAGCACGAGACATGGAATGTGTCACTCTCGTATAGCCCAATCTTTGGTTTCTTGATTACCAAGTAGACTAACTTAAACTGATGACATTGATATCGCATATCAACTCATTCGAGCATGGCCATGCATTTTCTAAGTCTCACTCTATCAAGGGGCCCGAAGATATCGCTCCCGTTACATAGGAGGGACAAATCCCATCTTGATCATACAAATCCCTCCGCATGATATGTGACATACCCAATGACCTCCTTCAAGTTCACTCAGTTACGAGCAACAAAGGAAAGTATCAAAGTATGTGACTCACATGTAGGGAACCTTGATGATCTTAGGTCGAAGGACTACATATACCCTGATCACTATGGGAATCACTTATGATACTCATATAATAATCCATGTAGTGTTCTCATGGTGGGTCGGTCCAGTACACAAGTTCTCCAACTTGTACCCATATGTAGACTACATATCTCATATTAGTCTCCACATATGCTAGTCGTTATGTATTATTTCAACCCGCTCCACAATAATACTATACCAGGGACTTTTAAGAATATCATTATTCTAAGGTTACAATTATGTTTATTAAGTTACGCAGGAACAAAACAACAAACATAATTGTTGGATTAATGCCTTAATAAAATATCATGACTCAATGTGCAAAAATACAATCATCTCATGATTGGCTTTTGGGCACAACACTAACAGTTGAGACAGAAAAAAAAAGGACAGTCAACAATGTAACTATCAATTAGGATGAGGAAACTGCCTTCACTCATACAATGAAAGTATCATCAACTCATCTCCTTATTAAATCAAATTTAAAATTCCATGAAAAATTATGCTGGTAGGAAATTAGTTTATTCTCTTGATTGGATTATTATTCCAAAGCCTCAAAACATATATGTTCACGAATGATAGGGGATTCAATAGATAGAAAAAAATCACCTTTAGTCTACCTACGTAATAAGGTATGTTTAAAAAGACATATTCGTGGTCAAGTACAACTTTTTGAAAATATTAAGCTTAAGAGTGTGTTGCTTGTTCCTAAGTTTATGTGCAATCTTCTTTTGGTTAAGAAAATCACCAATGATCTAAACTGCTCCATAACATTTTTTCCTAAATTTTGTGTAATATAGGACCTGAGCTTAAGGAGTCTTAATGGCACAGGTGAAGTACATGATAAGTTTCATTACTTCACAAGGATCACTGCACCAATCACAACAGCCATTGGAGTTGATACCTCACCATTTATATGGCATAAGTGACAAGGGCATAAACCTTTTGAAAAATTATCTTTATTTCCTCAAGTTGATAAACTGTCAATTAAGAGCATGAATAAAATTTGTGACCCTTGTCATCATACTAGACAAACAAGAAACCTTTTTTTGGTTTAGTTATAGTAAAATTGAAATTTATTTTAATATTTGTCATGTACAGAACACCCTCTCTTTCAGGTACTCACTTTTTTCTTACTATTTTGGATGATCACAGTAGATGTACATGGACTTTTTGATGAAACAAAAATCCAAAGCCTTCTTTCATCTTTAAACATTCAATGAATTAGTGACGAATTCATTAGGCATTCATCAAATTAGGACATACAATGCGTCTAAACTTGTTGCTGGCCCCATGTAAAATTTTCTTCTAAAAAATGACACATTTCTTTAGACGCTTATTTTGAAACTCCACAACAAATTAGCATAGCTAAGAGAAACCATCACCATGTTTTAGACCCTTCATTTTCAAGCACATTTACCCATAAAATTTTAGATTGAATATCTATTGACAACAACCTTTTTAATCTATCACATACCATCTTCTTAGTTTCCCTATGAGATCTTATTTCCCAAGCAAGCTTCTTTTGATCATCTTTGGGTGCTAAGGTGTTTTTTCTATGTTCATAACAAATCTAGATCAAAATAAATCATGCATTTTTTTGGGTCTCTGAATAAGCAAAAGAGTTACAAAGTCTTTGATATAGAATTAAATCAAATTTTGGAGTCAAGAGATGTTATTTTCTATGAAGATATCTTCCCTTTAAAAACGAACAACTAAGTTCAACAATTTTATGTTCCTCAAAATAATGAAGTCCATGCTATTGATGAACCACCTTTGTTTATCCAAGATATAAAATAGACAGAACTAGGGATGTCAATGGATATCCGGTTTGTCAAGCATCCAATTGTATCTGATCCGATGGGTCATTTTTTTTATCGAATTTAGGTAGGATGTGGTTTTTCTTTTTTCACTCGCTGTTGGCTTTGGGGTCACCCACCCCACATCTAACTCATATGTATGTGTGTGTGTGTGTGTGTGTAACATATTAGTATTAATTATGTGCTGAAAATTATTTATTTGATTAGTGATGGGTAAGATACGGGTAGGACGTTTGACATAGCAAGTAGGATGTCAGAATATGCTCATCTGACCCAAATCTGACCTATTGAGATAGAACATGTGCATAAAACAACCCATGACACTACGAAACCTCATTATTCTCCACCTAAAGAAATTTAGCCAAGAGACCCTAAAGAGCCAAGAGACCCTAAAGAACTAGAAGGCCTCTTGCTTACCCTGACAATTATGTGTGTGATTTTGTGAAAGCAAGCAACTCATCAACAACAGCTGCTAGTCACACATCCTCAAGTAAGCCCTATTCTACTATAAATCATATTTCATAATTGCACTTTACCGCATCTTATAAGGCATTTCTTGGAGCTATTACAAAGTATCAGGAATTTCAAAGCTTTCTACATGCTAGTACAGATCTTATGTGGGTAGAAGCTATAAAAAAAGAAATGGATACCTTCCATAAAAATCAAACATGGACACTTGAGCATTTACCATGCAACAAAAGGCCCATCGGGTCCAAATGAGTGTACCAAATTAAATATACCATCACTCCAAAGTTGTTAAGATCCCAATCCAGATTTTAGGTTCTCGCGATCTCGTGATTCAATATTATAAAACCTTGTCAGAAAGTAATAGGATCAATGATATGATAGGATCACATAAGATCCTGATTAAGATCTTAAGATTGGTAAGATCTTTCAATCCTATCGCTCATACTTTGTATTATTTTTTGTTGGTTACACTTATATTTTAGCCCAAATTAGAAAGTTTGAGTTATTGGACCATTATTAACCAAGTTGGGCCACCCAAGCTAATGGTTATATGACTTGAATTGTGAAATAAACCTAAAGAGAAAAAGAGTTCACTTCTCTCTCACATTCAAGAGATAAAACTCGAAACTTCGAAAGCATCTCCACAAATTTGCCGTTATTGTATTAGTTATGTTTGTTTATGAATTTCTTTTAAATTTATTTTGGTTCTTGTATTAGTTATGTTGATGTATGCCCCACTAGGGCTTTAGCTTTATTTGCACTTTGATACTAATTATGTTGTATCATTGTTATGACACTTGAAATTTATTAAGTTTATAATATAATTGATCTTTTATATGAATTATATTATTTATTATAAGAAATTTTTATTTTTTAGTATAATCTTACTATCTATGTGTTGGCCCAAGTGCAACCAAGAGGGGGGGTGAATTGGTTGTTTTAAAAACTTTAGCAAAATCAAAATTTACAACTAAATTCACTCAACCAAAGATCAAGAACAACCAAGTAATGTTAAGCTCAAATAAAGCAAATAAATAAATGAGGATAAGGAAAAGAGTGCACCGGGATTTATAGAGGTTCAATTCCACCAACTGGAGTCTACGTCCTCTCCTCAAGCTTGCCCACTTGAGATTTCCTCCACTATCTCTTGATCAAGATTACAATGGTGTTTTCTTCAAGGTTCACACCCAACCAATCTCTAGTTTTCTCCAAGGCTCACTAGAAACCACTCTCTAGTTTTCTTCAAGGCTCACTAGAAACCACTCTACACTCAAGAATTCTAAGACTTTGAATGTTTACAAACTAACAAGCTCACACAATAGCACTCAAGCTAGATATACAAGTGAAAGCTCAATCTCTTAGCATTTCTCAAACTCAAGCTCTTTGAAGATTAAATCTCTTTTCTAATTGCCAAGAGTTGTTTCCAAAGTGTTTCTCCATATTTTTATACTCTTATGGGGGCCAAAGAGACGTTGGAAACCTGCTGGGGAAGTTTGGAAAAGTTCTTGAAATTTTGGTGATCGTTGCTCTGTTTTTTGTGCAAGTTCCAGACTTCGCGTTAAGTTTCGAGTTTAACGGGTTAAACTCGACTTTTCCCTTCAACGGTCAAAAGTAGCTGGAGACAAAGCATTTAATGCGCTGCAGGGATGTACAGGTGGCACCCTCTAATTCGTCCGAATGCCATTTGAATCTTTGACTTCAAACGCGCCACTTGAAGCATTTGAACGCAAACCTTCAGACTTCAATTTAACAGGTTAAAACCAGCTTTTAACGCGTTACCTGATGTTCTTCAAAAAGTCACAGGAAACTTAAACTTTGAATTAAACCAATTTAACGTGTTAAAGCATAACCTTGGGAACAAGTTAAACTTGGGTAAAGGAAACACCTGTTAAACTGTAACTTTAATGGATTAAACTTAAAACAACTTAAAAACACTTGTCATTTGGAAATCAAACTTGATTCAAACTAGTTTCTTTTCAAAAGCAATTTTTCCTCAATATTCTTAAAACATATTTTTTGAGATAATCACTTGACACACTTGAAAATTAAGCATAAGTTCAATTAACATTATTTTGACCAAAGAAGTGAGATTAAAATTATTAACACACATCATTTGTCATCATCAAAATTAAGGTTTTCTTTGGAACAAATCTAACACTATGATTTAATTTTATGATTTCAATCTTGTATGATAAAAAATGATTTTGGATAGGACCTGATTTTAATAACCTTGACTTAGACTATTGAGATAGTGGACTCAATTGGTTTTTTTACTCATAGAGATACAAGAATCGTGCAAATGAACCCCAAATTTATAATTTGAACATTAATTGACTCCATGGGTTGTTTTATTATTTAATGAATAGTATTTAGATTTGACTTTTTTAAATTTAATAAAATATCTAAAATATTTTTGCTAATTCGATTATTTGATGTCCCCTTCTATTGTTTTAAAAAATATTTTAGCAAGATCTTTTTTTCGCATGTTCATAAATTCACGGTTTTCTTAATTATGTTTCTTATCTACTTCTATCTTAGAAATATTTATGTACTTAATGAATCATTATGTGCTTATATTTCTTATCTTAATCGTTGTTCTTTTTTATTATCTACTTTTTTGTTGCCTTTTTATTTTATTTATGAAATCAAATTTTTTTTCTTGTTATTTCAATTGAAACCGAGCTAAAATGAAATATTTCAGTTCAGTTTGATTTTCGTTTTATAGGCCAATTTGGTTTCTATTATCTGAAACCGAGAATAGAATAAGCTAACTAATTTAATTCGATTTAAACCAAGTGAATTGAATCCTCAACACTACTTAATATACATAATATGAAATAGGCAGCAGAATATCCTGTCAAATTTCCGTCATGGTGAAATGGCTCTGTTTTGTGGAGGCAAAATCATGTCATGGCCCAATGAGTCAAGCAGACGCCAAAATTGAGCTCTCTTTCAACTTCATTGGTTGCTTGACCAACGTGTTTCTAAAATTCCTTGGTCACTGGATCAACCTTGGATTCAGTTTAATGGAGAGTGGCCTGCTCGTTAATATTCTAATCTAGACTTTAATGAAGAGTGGCCTACTTTGAGACAATCGCTACTACAATGGTTTATTTGGTTTAAAAAAGGATTAGAGTTCAAATAAGCCTATCGAAAAATAATTAGTGTTTTTTTTGGAATTTTACCTTCTTTTAGAACAAAATGATAAAAAAGAGTAAATGTCACCCATGGTCCCTAACCCTTTATTATTGTACCATTTTGGACCCTAACTTACATTTTTTTCATAGAACATCTCCAATTTCATTTAATTGTTCTATTTTAGACCTTTTATAGATAAAATACATTAATATGGATAGAAAATGCCACATGGCACTCCGACATGGGCGATTGCCATGGTAGCACCTTCGCCATGTTAGAACAGGCCTGCAACTCGCTAGTGGTACAAGAATTACAAAAATTAAATAAATTTAGGGCCTATATTATAAAAAAATGAAGAAATCTAGGGCCTATATGGTGTTAGCCCAAAATCACATGATCCCTTTCTCTCCCTCGATTCGATCGGCTTCCATAGCCGCCGCCCTAGTCCCCTCCTCCCCCCATTCGTCGCTCCTCCTGCCCTCCTTCCCCCATCCGCCCCACCTTCCCCAGACTTATGGAGGGCAAAGGTCAGACGCTGCTTCTTCCGTCAGACTCCTCCAATTTCTTGATCTTTTTTTCGCGGCTCCTCAATTTTCCAAGTCCCGTGGCCGCTGTAGAAACAAGTGTCCTTCTTGGTGACGGGAACGCAAGGGCTTGATAGATTGCTCTCGATGGAGCACGAGGACTCGACCGACTGGCCTCTACAGAGTGCGACGGCTATGGATTGATCTTAACAGAGCATGAAGGCTCGACCGAATGTAGCGAATGAAGATGGCTACTGTTGCCTCCAATTTCACTAGGTTGGTTTAGAAAAAATTGAGGAACAGCGAAGAAGAGAGCAAGAAATCGAAGGAGGAGTGTCGGATGAGGGGAGCAGCAGCAGCGACTATGGAGGTCGATCAAACAGAGGGAGAGAGAAGGGCTGGTTTTTGGCAAAGCCCAGATAGGTCCTAAATATCTTTATTTTTTATAACATAAGCCCTAAATTTTTTCAATTTTTACAATTCTTGTATCACTAGCGAATTGCAGGCTAGTTTTATGTGGTGAAGGTGCCACCGTGGCAAATTACCTATGTTAGCATGCCATGTAGCATTTTTTTGTCTATATTAATGTTTTTAGTCTACAAAAGGTTTAAGATGAAACACTTAAATGAGGTTAGGGACATCCTATGCAAAAAACACATATTTGGGTCCAAAATAGTACAATAATAAAATGTTAGAAGCCACGTGTGCAATTTGCTCTGATAAAAAAGACAAAAATAACAAGTGAATCCCTCATGTTTTCGTGTTGGCAGATTCACCTACTAATGTATTTTGGGCAAAAACAAATCAATAACATTCAAGTCGCCCACTCTTGTGACTTTACCCGTTAAGTCTAATATAATCTTAGTATAAAATTCCAAGTCTAGTATATATATTTTCTCCTTCTGCTCCCAACGCCTCTAAAGTTTGCAAATCTAACATTTTAATCACCACATCCACCTTATTCTCCTAGCACCTCTCCGCTAAAGCCAACAAGCTCACATTTTGGGTCATCACCGCCACAATCACAACATCCACCCATACTCCTCCTCATTTCTCATCGGCGCCAACACCATTTAAGGGCTCACATTTCACTTCACAGCCATTATAATCACAACCTTCACAAACTTTCAGCAGTTGCAATCTTTGATTCTTCTCTTCGATTCGTTACAATAGTGATAACGCAACACTCATACAGGCTTGGGTTACTGCAATGACCTTGAGGGTAAGGTTAAGTGGCCATGATGGACCTTTGGTGGTAGTGAGATTGGTGAGGTAGAGGAGAATATGGCTTGTGAGCTTGGGCTCTTCTTCCATTAAGGATGATGGTGATGCAAGGAAGGCTGCTGCAAGATCTGATGGGGGCCGGACAACATTAGTTTATTTGAATTATTTTAAACCAATTGGATCTGTACTATTAATTTTAAAAAGATAATTGTAGAGTTTTGTAATATTTCAAAGCCAAGTAGCTGAATTGTGCCATTTGAACAATGTTAGTGTTTATGCAACAATTTGAATAATGTCAATATTTTATTCGGATGAAAAACATTAGTGGCCAATTCGAGCGATGCCAAAATATTAGTGGTTTATTTGTTATTTTTTTTCCAAAACAAAATAAAGCGGAACGAGCAAAGGATGAGTCGGTATCTCTTTCAACAACTCAAAGCCTTCGTCTCTAAGCTCCCGTCTCTGTTCCTCTCGCCATATTTTCAATTTCCGATTCACGTTTTCGTTTTCAATCTCAATCTCTGTGTTCAAGCCTACCAGATCCACATCTATCCGCAATGCCAGTTCATCACGAGGGGAGGATTGGTTGACTCACCCCTCTGATCTCCATCTCCGCCGATTCAATCACCGCCGGGAAATGGGAGCGGTGCCTTCGACGCCGCGCCAGACCACCAGCAGCGACTCTGCCGAGTACCTTATAGCCACCTTCGTCGGCGAGAAGTCGTTCCCCTTGTCTTCCGATTTCTGGCACAAGCTTCTCGAACTTCCCCTCAGTTTCCGCTGGCCACCGCATCGTGTTCAAGAAGCTTGTGAGCTGTTCGGTTAGAGCTTCTTTTCCCTCTAAAATCTACTTCCGCACCTACTTGTGGTTTTTGTTGATCATGATTGTTAATTTTGGCTTGAATGCTGTTCTTAATTTCGGAGGACTGAAGGGAACTGGCGGTACTATAAACTTCAAAATCTGAAGATGATTTCCTTTCAAACCTCTTTACTTCGTTGGCCAGAAGCCCAGTTTGCGGAAAGAATTTTTTTTATTAGAAGAAAATCTTTCCTTATGAAAATCTAGCAAGGCGTTCTCAAACATTGCCGAGATACTTTAGCTTTCCTTTTCTGGATGTTCAACTTAGTGGTTGCATTTGTACTCCTGAGGCTTCGGATCATATCTATAATGAATTAAGACATCAAACCTTTTCTGTTTGCTTCATGCTGTTTACTGGAACTGTGCAGCACAAAGTAACTGCTTTACTCGACATCTAGCGAAGATTTTAATTCACCTTGGATGGTCTTTACAAGAAGCAATTCGTAGTCCTGGAGCTTTGGCAACTGTTTATACAAGGGCTATAAACGCAGTGTACATATCATCTGTTTTCTTGAAGTACACCATTGAAAACTCAAAAAGCAACAGCATCGAGGAGCTATATTTATCCTTGGATGAAAAAGAAGCAATAGCAACAGGTTTTGTGGCAGGTAACTGAATGGGCTCTGTTCATTGTTCAATGAAGCTTATGATCCTTGTGCTGATACAGGGTTTTAGATGCCATTTATCTTTTGCATTTGAGTTTTGCCATCTGGACTTCATTTACATTTTGAAATTATATTTTCAATCTTGATGCTCAGCTTTATATGCTCAACATCCCCCCCCAAAAAAAAAAAAAAAAAAAGAAAGAAAACAAGAACAAAACGAAAGAATGAAAAAAACAAAAACTGCAGCTTACTCGTGATTAATCAAGACTGAGTACATGATGGTATTGTCTAATTTTATATGATTGTTTGATTGCATTTTTCTTTATCATCTTGAGCATCCCTACAACTTGACATGGTCTAACCTTCATTTTTTCAGCAGATCAAAGCATTGGGAATCTTGTCATGCAAAATGTTCTCAGCTTTATTTCTTCAGTCGATTTGACGTATGTCTTAGGTTCCTTGTATTTTCCTGCCATTGAAATATTGATTTATGTGTATATACCTAAAACTTGGATATTTTTTTCACAAGTCCCAATACATATCTTCTGCACCAAGAGCTGCTTAACTTCATGCTTGTGGCTATGTCAACTCAGCTTCTTTCTGGTCCATCTCCTGGACTAAAAGATGTCAATCCTTTTCTTGATGCGGCAATGTCTCAGGTCACAGACTGAAATACTTAAGATATTTGAATCCTTTTTGGTTTTCTGTGTAAACTCTTTTTTATTCCTTGCGTTGCAACAGGATGGTTCTTTAGTGGTCTCGGTGGTTCGTAGGTTACTAGTTAACTATATCATGCGACCTCACATTCCTTCAAGTTATGCATCATATTCCGTCCTTGCTGATGGCAATCAACCAAATGTTCTACTGCGAGTTGGCTCAGCTGCTGGTATGTTGTCATTCATACCCTAAAAGAAAGCTGAGGCAGACCAAACAAATGACTTCACCTTAATTTATTTCATACTTACTTTAATTTTGAAACCTTTTTATTGATATTTTCCATTTGGCTTGCAGCAAATTTTGTGTTATTGCCATTCAATTATTTGGTCAATTCAAACAATGGAGGCTCAAGAAATCATTTAGCGGATTGCAGCCTTTGCGTGCTGCTTATTCTCATTCATTATCGCAAATGTCTTCTGAATGACGAGATCACAACTGATAGAATTGAGGAGATTGCCACTACAGGTTCTATTTCCAAAGAAAATGCATATTTTTCTGAGAACCCTTATTGCAAGGCATTAAATAACGCAAGGGATATTGAATGTAAGATTCTGTCTTGGCTTATTTTTCCTTCTGTACCTCTTTATTATCTTGGTGATATATAGCACAGTGTTTTTAAGAAGTATCATGCTTGCAGTTGATCGTGCTGATGTTGAAGGAAATGCACAAAATGGCCCAGTTGTGAGGGTACCTTTTGCAGCCTTGTTTGATACCCTTGGCATGTGAGTATCTGTTTTGATGCCCAAATATTGGATCCAAAAAGTGATCATACTTTGCAGCTTTCAATGTCATTAAGATTCATTGCGTGGTAATCCACTTTCACTGAATGACAAACTTCCTTCCCAAAGGATAGAAAGAACCATAACTGAGGGATGACATTTAACATATTGAGAATTTGTTTGTGGTTTGCAATTACTTCTTCCGCGTGGTTTCCATGACTCTAAACCAAGTCTTATAATTGATGTTTAAATAAAAAAAAAAAACTTTGAAGACTACTTTTCCATTTAAAAGTTGAAGTTGGAACCTCATAGTAGATGTTAACTTGATACTCATTTATTATTTTCTGTGTGTGAAAATAATTGATGATCATTCATGATTGCTAAGTTAATGATCTCTTCCGGCACTTCTTGATCATTCATGTGGCAGTTTATGATATTGTTATCTTCGTGAAAAACTTGAAATTGATAAATTGATGCCTCTTCCCAATGTTGCTAGCATCAGGGTTTGCTATCGGTGCTTAACTGTTTGGAATTTCTTTTTCAATGGATAAAATACATAAAATCTTCAGGTGCTTGGGTGATGAGATTGCTGTCCTATTGCTCTATTCTCTGTTGCAAGGAAACTCAGACTTTTTAGAGTATGTCCTGGTGCGAACTGATCCTGATACATTGGTAAGAAGCAGAGCTTATAAAAAATCTGAAGGCCAGGATAGTTTTGGATTGCTTCAGACTTCTTTTCTATTTCAATTGGTTACATTAATGCAACAATTACTTGCATATGTTTTTAGTTCTTGATTGGATTGTCATTGAAAGTGACATCACCTGGTGTATGTCGCTTGCAAACTATAGCGTTGAATCAATGATCCTAAGGCCTAGGCAGAGGATTGGATATTGAAGCTTTTCAGGTCCTTGTCCACTTTAAGCAGCTTGTTCTTCCATCAAAGGAGAAATGAAAAGGGAGTTGTAACCAACATTCTTTAAACATGCTGGATAAGCGAAAAAGGAAAATTGGCTCAATTTTTTAAGTGATGAGTTCTTGTAAGTGTAATTTAAGCCTCATTTAGCATGTACTTTTATTATTTTCCATCTAATAATTTTGGACTTCCTTTCCATGGGAGCCTTACTGCTTGGTAACTTTATCTAGTCGATCTTGATAAAACCAACAAGAAAGCCTTAACTGTATGGCAAATATTAAGCTGCTCATGGCTGTTATGGGTGCCTGATTGCTAATTTGCCATGGACAATGCACGATTGCATGAGATGTTGCATTCCCCCTACCATGTCTGTGCTTAGCTTGGCGACTTTTATTACCAGGTTGTTGATACTTATTTAACTGTGTTATGGCTGTCTGGGTTGCCTAATACCAATATTTATGTGATGAAATCAACAGTTGATGCCCATTTTGGAGACTTTGTACGATGCTTCAAGGAAAACATCTAATCAAATATATATGCTGCTGATTATACTTCTTATTCTTAGTCAAGATTCGTCTTTTAATGCAAGCATTCACAAAATGGTATGTGCATCTTCCTTTTGATTGTATTTAAAAGTCATTACCTTTGTGTTTTGTTGATGTGTTATGTGTTTGGACAGACACTCCCTAGTGTCCCATGGTATAAAGAACACCTTCTTCACCAGACATCTCTTGGTTCTCTCATGGTCGTAATTTTGATACGGACTGTAAAGTACAACTTGTCCAAGCTACGGGTACGGGCATCAATTTGTTTTCCTTCCTTGGGATAAAAGAGAAATTTATTTTGAATAGTTAGTGGATTAAATTTATTTTGTATGATGCCATAACTTGAATAAGAAAATACTCTACATGCTGGTCAATTGTCCTGTCAAAGTTCAAAAAAGTAACTAAACTTATTCTGCTTGCAGGATGTCTATCTTCACACAACCTGTTTAGCAACCTTGGCGAACATGGCACCTCATGTTCATCGATTGAGTGCATATGCTTCACAGAGACTTGTTAGCCTCTTCTACATGCTTTCACGCAAGTATGGCAGTTCTTCTTCTTCTTCTTCTTCTTCTTCTTCTTATATTATACTTTCAATGACAAGTTGGATTTCTTTTTTACCTTTCCTCTTCCTGCAAAACTATATTTTGGATTAGGTATAACAAATTGGTGGAGCTCAGAGATGATAAATTGCAGGGTAAAAGCAACACTGCAGATGGCTTTCCAGAGGATATGGTATTTTTGTTGGAAACTATTATATAATATCTTGTGGGATGAATCTACTTGTTATCTAGAACTAATTGTTGCTTATTTATTTATTTATTTGTCTTATTGTAGTCAGCAGAATTGCAAATTTATACTGACTTCTTGAGAATAGTTCTTGAAATCTTGAATGCCATTTTGACCTATGCCTTGCCACGGAATCCCGAGGTAAATTTGTTGACTAATCAGCAAAGGTATTTGGTTGGTTGATGAGCTTTATTAACTCGTACTCTGTGTTCCAAACAAATGCATTCAACCAGGTTGTGTATGCCATCATGCATAGGCAAGAAGTCTTCCAGCCATTCAGAAACCATCCCCGCTTCAGTGAGCTGCTTGAGAATGTCTTTAATGTGAGCTCTATTGCTTTGCTGGCAGACATTTTTGTTTTCTTGTTTAACCTTTAATGATTGTAACTGCTTATTATTTGTGCATCATTTTTATGTGCTAAGCTAGTATATTTTACATTCTGGCAAAACTTCTCTTCCCTAATTTGGTCCTTCTTGCTACAGGTGTTGGATTTTTTCAATGGTCGTATGGATGCCCAGGGATTGGAAGGTGAATGGTCTGTGGAAAAGGTTCTTCAACTTATAATTTTTAATTGCCGATCATGGCGAGGTGAAGGAATGAAGGTAATTTCAAGTTCTGTTTTTTTGTTTTTTGATGAAAATGTCTATTTCATACAACCAAACAAAAAAAATGCGTATTTGGTAAATACAAGTTATTGAAAAAAAAAAGAAAAAAGGAAAACGAAAAAATGTGTAGTTGGAAAATATCGAGTTGCTCTATCAGTTTTGTTGGGAAATCTCTCTTGCTTATGGCTTCAAAAGTTTCCTTGTTCTTGTTCTGGGTTTTCTTTCCTTTTTCTTCCTATCAATTAAAAAAATACATTCTATGCAGATGTTTACTCAATTACACTTCTCTTACGAGCAAGAGAGTCATCCAGAGGAGTTCTTTATACCATACATATGGCAGCTTGTCCTGTCCAGGTGGTGGGTTTTCCAATCTGCCCTCAACTATCCTTTCATCAGTCTTGTGTTAAAGGTCTTAATTGTGGCTTCCAAGACAAATATAAACTAAAAAACTTTGAGCATCCCCCTTTCTTTTCTATTCTGTCAAGGACTTGAATTAGGATACCTGTCAGATGAAGTTCTTTGCTTAGAGCATTTGGGTGCGAGGGAAAGTAAGAATCCTAGGACTTTATGGCAATTTCTGTGATGTAAGTTGTCTGGAAAGAAACGCGAGTCAGGGGATTTTTATCTGAAAAATCTATATGCAATTTCTTGACGCTGGAGTTCAGATTTCTTTATAATGGAATCAATCAGTGGTCTATAAGAGGTCCTATCTTTTTAAATAAAAAATAAAAAATAAAAATTGTACGTGGCTGACCTGTGGGGCTGTGAATCTTATGGAATGCTAGGTAGTTATGATTTTGATTAGTTTTGATTCATTTGTTCGAGGAAAATGCTTTTGCTATTGAAACGTTGAAGTCGAGCAAAATGGAGAAGTGCCGTTCCAGTTGTATTAGATACTAAGAATGTGCCACTCAAGTTAAAGGGGATATAACATAGGTCAGCCATTCATCTAGCTCTGATTTACAGTACTCAGCGTTGGATATTGAAGAAACTAGAAAAAAAAAAGACCAATGTAGTGGAGATGATAATTTTCTGTTTCATGAGGGAAGACACACTGACCGATGGACCTGGAAATGAGAGTACCAACTAGGTCCAGTCGTGGACAAAACAGCAACATTGCCTTGGATGTTTTAGTAATTCAGTATAGACCAATAGATGTTCCAGCTAATGAGCGTGATTAGATAGATATAGCAGAGAAAAGAGTTACGCAGACTTAAATTTACTTGGGTAGAATGAGAGTAAAAATAATCTTTCTACTTTGGAGCTGTTGGAGGAGCTTGCATCCAATTGAGCAAAATGGAGATACAAGATTCATGTAGACAGCCCCCAGCCCAGCTAGTTGGACTGAGATTTAGTTCATCCATTGATTTGTTTTTAATAGGAAGTAGAGATGATGAAACCATGAATAACAACAAAAAAAACTGGTTCGGATAGTTTGTTATTCTACAAGGGGCTGATGTTTCTTGGCAGTAGGGCTGCTGTCAGTTATTTTCTCTTTTTGAGCTGTTGAAACGATAGACTTGTTCTGCATTGCTGTATGTTTGCGGAGGATCCTTATATTCTAATTCTGTTTGCAGTGGCTTCAGTTTCGACCCAAGTACGATAAATTTGTTTCCTGTTGATCTGCATGTCAGTGTAAGCATTTGTATGCCCTTGAAACTGTTTCTGAATTTCAGGCGTGGCTCAGACGAATTTGTGATTCTAAAATTTCTTGCGTCACTTCCTCCCCTCATCCTCATTCAGTTGACCTTCTCTTAAGGCTGTCTACATTCCATGATCCATTGGTTTACAAGATAGTGTCACTTGTCCTTCTGCAGAAACAGATTAATCACGATGAGGTTTCGAAAACCCAGCAGAATGGTGAGTCAAATGGGCACTTACCTCAGCTCGATCCGTAAAGAAGCATGAAAAGGGTGTTCACTGTCACTGGTTGTTCGTAGTTGTTCGTTCGTTTTGTAAATAGTAGGGAGAAAAACGGATTATTGTCATTCTTTTTCTTGTTTATAGGTTTGAAACAGTGGAGGCCCTGTGATAGATGAAATATAGTCCACTGTAACGAAATAGTATGAAATAAGAGAGGCCTCGTCCTTTTTATTTTTTATTTATTTTTTATGTATTTTTATTTCTTGTTTTTGTAATGACACGAAAGAAAAGAATATAAATGAGCGTTTTGTTTCCTATGAAAGAACGTATATGGTATCTCTTATCTTCGTACTGGCATTTGGCTCTTTCCAAAAGTCCCCTAGCTACATTTGCAATATGCAAACCTGTGGTTTTGGTAAAATAATCTAATAAGTCCTGTTTTGCGTACATCGTTCCGGGTCTCACACAGGGCTTACAATGACAGGCACGAGATGCGTCAATAAATCTGTTACCTTTGCATTTTCCTAATCTGCTCTCTAAGTTCATGGGCAAACTATTCCGCCTCCGTGCCTGAGTTCTCTTCACCTCTCATTTGTATTGCCTTTTTTTTTTTTTTTTTCTGGTATTGCTTTAGGCTCTGTTGAAGTGCAAAGCTTTTCCTTAACTTGTAATTAAGGAATTGAACTTTTATACAATATATGTAAAATCATTTTAGATTTAGTTTCGAAACAACTAAACATATTCCAAGAAAGCATTTTGGAAAACTCTACCTAGGAAATGAAAACTAAAAATAGAAAATTAAAATTAAAACTGACTTCTGCATCTAAATGCTTCCTTAGCTTCACCTGCTTCATCTTTGGTCACCAAGAATTTGCAAGACGATTGATCTTGCATGTTGTTCCCAGCAAATTCTGCCTTGATACAGTAGTTCTTGTGCCAATGTAGAATAATACAACATTAGATGCTCTCCACATAGGCTTTGTTCAGCATTAGTATCAATGATTAGTGTTAAAATTTTAAAAAAGTTATCCAACAATAACTTTTAATTTCAATAGTTTCACCTCCATCATTAATAAATTATCTAAAGCTCTGACATTAATTATAAAAGTTATTTCCAAATGAGACCAAGATAGATATAACAAAGCTTATCACGATTTGCATAACTAATGCTGAAAATTCTACCCTATTGGGCCATCAAAACGGTCAAAGTAAACTTCTGCATAAGCCCAAAATAACACCTCTACATAGCATCTAATAGCACATTCTTTGAAGTTTTAACCACAAGTGTCCCTAGCTTTGTGTGTGAAAATGGGCAATGACAAAAAAGAAGGTGGATTGACATACTTCAGCACTTTACCTGCTTGATGTTTAGGTAAAAATTTTACCTTGCCCTCACTAGTTTTAAAAATATGAAATTTAACCCTAAGCTTAGGGGAGAAAATACTATATTACATGTATATAGATAAAGAATTGATAACTTAAATTTTTCGACTTCCAAACTATAATCAAATAGTTTCAATATACCAGGAGGCAAGTATTGTACAATTTAGATTCAAATTTAGAAAGTTAATGTTGGATACTATAAAAAATGTAATGCCCAAGGTGCAAATTCTAGATTTCTAAAACATAAGAGGCAAATCATAATTAGCCTATTTCAGCACCCGTAACCCAAGAGTGAGGGAGTTCTTAAAACACTTTTTGAGTTTGACAAGCAACGTTCATGTTTTTTTTTTTTTTTTTGTAAAAAAGTCCAATTGTTAGAAGCACATATGCATAAGTGCTCAAATAATTGAGAAACAGGCTTGGGGGGGTTTTCGCCCCTAAATGGGTCTAATTTGTCCTGACTTTGGAGTAGTTGGATAGAATGTGGTTAGCAGGCCAAGACATCTTGGACAAAAAAAACATGGCTCAAATACTCCACTCACACACTTAATTAGATACAATTGATGGGTTTCATTAGATTTACTTGTTAGCTTAAGAAGCTTACATTACCTCAAGGGATATTACACTGGCTAAATGCAGCTAAAAAAAGCTTATAATAGCTTATTTATTGGAGCTTAGTGTAGCTCAAGAGAGCTTTAAGAAGTTCTAGGGAGCTCCTATTAAGCTCTATCAAGCTTATAGGAGCTCACAAGTGCTAATGAGAGCTAAAAGTTAGCTCAAGTGAATTGGACCTAACCTTCAACTTAGCCAGCTCACTTTAGCTTATCTTAGCTTACTGGAGTTGGACCCAGCTGAGCGGATCAACCATAGCTTAGGGCAAATGCATATATTCAACTAGCTAGAAGTAGCTAGGTGGCTGAGATAATGTAGTGAGTGTGCCATATGGAGCCAATGTGGTGGCACATAAGGTATACCATGTGCTGCTGTAAGTAGCAGTGACATTGCACTTATTGTTAGTGTTGTGCCTAAATGCTAATTATGAGATGATTGTATTTTGCACATTGAGGCATTAATCCAGTAATTGTATTTGTTGTATTGTTTCTGTGTGACATAATCAAATATAATTATAACCCTAGAATAATAGTATTCTTAAATGTCCATAGCATAGTATTATTGTAGAGTGGGTTGCAATAATACATAAAGACTAGCATGTGTGGAGACTAATATAAGATATGTAGTCTACATATGGGTACAAGTTGGAGAACTTGTGTACTGGACCAACTCACCATGAGAACGCTATATAGATCGTTATGTAAGTGTCATAAGTGATTCTTATAGTAATCATGGTATATATAGCCCTTTGACCTAAGGTCATCAAGGTTCCCTACATGTGAGTCACATACTTTGATACTTATTTTTGTTGCTTGTAACTGAGTGAACATGAAGGTGGTTATTAGGTATGTCAAATATCATACGGAGGGTTTTGTGTGATCAAGATGAAATTCGTCCATTCTATATAAAGGGAGTGATATCTTTGGGCCTTTTGATAGAGTAAGACAAAGAAAATACATGACCATGCTCGGATGAGTTGATATACGATATCAATATCATCGGTTTAAGTTAGTCTACTTGGTAATCAAGAAACCATAGATTGGGCTATACGAAAATGACACATTCCATGTCTTGTGCTTAGTCTTGATATTTTGGATAAAGGGACAATGACATATATAAATAATGATTATAGAGGTTTAATCAAATCACCGGCTATCTTGTCACTTAGGTAACAATAATGTGTTGCTAGACACTACTCATTGTTTATAATCATAAATGTGATGTATGATAATTGCCAGTGTGGTAAGAGTCTATTGAGTCACACACATAGAGTCAATTAGATTATTTGAGTGCATGGGCCAAATTATAGAGCCAATTAGATTATTTGAGTGCATGGGCTAAATTGTTTGGGTTTTGTTTTCATAATAATTTCGGATTAATACTTAGCCCAAAGGTTGAGCCATTAATAAAGCCCAAAATTAAACCTAATTGGATTAGGGTTTTGAAACCCATTGGGCTTGAAAGTTAAGTCTCATTATTTATATATTATATAATGAGAATTTTGTAGTTCTTGCACTAGCCTCCCTAAGGATGAAATCAAAAGAGTTTTGAAAGTTACAACCGTACTCTTCTTTTGCCATTCCTTAAAAGACACAAGCTAGTCCTACCGGCACAAGAGGAACCACCTACCGGGACGTGGTGGAAGGGTGGTGATCCTGAGAGGTTCGTGTGAATACTGTAGAGAGCTTGAACATGTCAACTGTTCAAGTTTGTGATTCGACTCAACACTTGGGTAAAAGATCTCAATCGACTAGGTATAAAATTTTCAAACACCCAATTTACCCCATTTCACTTGTATCTTGGAGGGTTTTGGTTATCTTCCGCTGCACTTGTTTGGCTCCCGAAACCTTACACTTATAGATAAGGATCTATAGGCCTTTGCAAACCAACATGGCTTTAAGGAGAGACATGCTTAATGAAACCTTTATGCCTCTTTGAAGAGGCTATAACTATTGCTATGATGATCAAATTGGCTATTTATAATATTTCGAAAAGAATTTTGCGCTCTACAGATATTATTGAATTTTCCCTTTGTAATTGCATCTTTAAGGGCTTAAAAAATATGTACTATGGGTCAATGGTGGGTTTGATAATTATTAAATTTAGGAGTCCTTACTAATTTGGTTTTTCTATTATTTTTAGGTTTAGGATTTTCATAATGCCACCTTGAAAAGACATTCATTCATGCTTATTAGCAACCACTCATATGTTGAACATTAAATCAAAGAATAATATTGTGCTTCATGGATGTAGTAACAACAGTCGATTTCAATGTCTACTACAATAGAAATTCAAGAAAGTGACTGAATATTAGTCATTGGAACTAATTTGTCGTTCTCAAGAATGTAGTTTGAAACAGACGATTGAAAGAGTAATTGGAAAGTTTAGCCATTAGATTTTAGTCACTTTTTAGTCACCCACGGCATGGATTTTTGCCCTTTAGTTGCCCTTAGGAGGCTATTCAGATTTAGGGCTTTTGAGATTTGGCATTTAGGATTTAGGGTTTTTGGTTGTTATGGTTTAAGGAACCGGACCTTTAAGGTATTGGGATCATTTTCATGCTTGAGCTTAATAGAGCTCAGCTGGAAATGTATTAGTTCTAACTTGACCTACCTAAGAAAGGTCTAAATCAAATTGTTTAATTACACTACTAATTAATATCATCATATCAGCTTTTAGATTAGGGTTTAGGTTTTAGGGTTTTAGGTTTAGGCCTTAAGGATTCAAACTAGATTTGTGATCAAGTTGTAATCCCGAGAAAGGCCTGACTCAACTGGTTTATTTACAATATCGCTAATCTCATCACGTGGGTGTTTATTGTATTTTAGGGTTTAAAGGTTCAAGGGTTTTGGGTTTAGGATTGAGGCGCTCAGGGCTTTAGGATTTAAGGCTCGTTTTCAACCTCAAGCATAATAGTGCTCATCTTGATAAGTCTTGATTGCCTCGAGCTTGATAGACTTCATCTCAATAAGTTTTGATTAGATCTCGCTTGTCTCAACTACCTCTAAAAGGCCTGATTCATTTCTACCCATAGTTATTAATCTTATCACGTGAGCCTTATGTCCTAGGGTTTAACGTATCGAGCCCTTTGAGTTATCAGTCTAGTTTTTAGGCTCAAGTTTAAGCTATATATATAAGTCTCGAATCGAGTTTGCTCAAGCACAACAACCAAAATGGCCCGAGTCATTTATACCCAAGAATTTTTCCAAGGTATACAAACACAAAAAGAGCCATTTTTTACCAAACTTGTTAACTAAGCTAAATGGCAATTATAAAGAATTCCACTAAGACTTTAAATTTGTTAATGTAAAAAATTAAAATTATACATCAAAAGAATACAAAAACTAAACGAAAGTAAGGATCTTATCCCCCCACCCCTATATATATATATATATATAAATGTTTATATACACATATATAAATATGTATATATGTGTATGTGTATATGTGTGCAAGTGTGTTTGCATGTATGTATACATATATATAACAGTATCTAAATAAAATTTTTATATTTAAAAAAATCTATGGAAAAAGATGAGCATGGCTATTAAAAAGTGACTACATTTATACATGGAGCAACTAGCTTTATAGGTGGAGTGACTGAGGGGCGGCTACCTTCATATATGGAACAATTACTTGGTCGCTCCCTTCATAGGCGAATGAGTCATTGGTCGCTCCCTTACATGAAATTACAAAAAAGTTTAGATTGGCGACTGAATATTCGATTGTTGTGTAAGGGCTTTGTTGATTTTTCAAACGTAGCGACTAAGATTTCAACTACATCTCAATGGTTGAATACTCCAAAATCATCTAAACTACAAATCTATTGGTTTAACTAGCCACTTTTCATTAGAACACTCTCAGCCCCTCTTTTCATTTTCCAAAAGCTTGGCTAACGTGTTTCTAATAGTGAGGCTGTGTTGTTGCTTCAATCTTTTTTTTATTTGGTGAGCTTTTATGGATCCTTTCTTGATTTTTTTGTGTCATCTTGGTTAGCCTTCATGGAATTTTTGTTATTTTTGTTTTTTCATGATTCATTTTAAGGAGTTTTGGGTTGAAATGTTGCATTTTGCGTTTAAGGAGTTATAAATTTTGTTTTGAATTTTATTTTAGTTAGTTAGATTTTCTGTGTTATTTTGGGTCATTCATTGAAATATTATTGATAGTCAAAGCAGAATGGTTTCAATTAGGTGAAACGGCCTTGGAGCTTCAAAAATGTTGAACCAAAGGTTTTGTAACCAAAGACATTGTTAGGGCCCGAGATGTTGTGGCTCTTCTAGCTAGAAGCTCAATTGAGGAAGGTAAGGTGTTTGAAATTTAGTAGGAACCTTATTTCAAACTCACGTAGCAAGAATAAGTAAGTTTAGTAAAGTTCACTAAGTTCCGTGAAGGTAAGGCACTAAATGAAGTTCGGGAGTAAAATAGTAATTTTGCATTCTGAAGAGTTGGGTTGGGTCTCGAGTGTTAAAAATGAGTTTTTGAAACTTAACTTTTAAACTTTAACCCAAACTTAGTTTAAAAAATAATATTTGACCAAGTTTGACTATGGTTACGTAAGGAAGGGGACTTATTTGTAATTTTTTAAATACTTTGGTAGCTTGTTGGTTTTAATGGGTATAAAACTTAGTAAAGGAAGGGAGGGCTGCCATTTCCATGCCAAAAACGGAGCTCACCCTTCTCTTTACCAATTCTTCATCAATTCATGCCCAAAACTAAGAGTTTTTAGTGAAATTTGAAGCTACTAAGGGAGTATAAGCTATAGGAAGCTTGTTCCAAGAATAATTTCATGTTTTTGAAGCTTGGAACCATGTTTCCCACTGTCTGCTACTACCTCCGTCCCAAATTAGTTGAAACATTTGACTGGGTACGGAGATTAAGGTGTATGTAATTTGTGTTAATTTTTTATGTAGTAAAAGTTTAAATAATGATTAAAAAAAGAAAAGATTCTTTTTTGGGTTTTGTGTAGTGAGAGATTGAGTGGATATTAAAAAAAAGTCTTTATTGGGTTTTGTGTAAAAGGATTATTTAATTGTTTAAACTTTTCCAAAAGAGGAAACGTTTCAACCTGTTGGGACTTCCCAAAAAGGAATATGTTTTAGGATGGAGGGAGTATTTTTTATGCAAGGTAACTTATGATTTCTTGGTAAATCCTTGTTTATTAGATGATTGGGAGCTTGGGTTTTAGTTAGAAGTTAGTAGTTGTATGTTTTGTGCCTTTGATTGCTTAGAACTAGGAAAAACTTTGTGAAACTTGAGTTCTTGAGGAAAGGTTGCTTATTTCTTAATTGTGAGTTAAAGTTAAGGTAAGGGAGTTATGTTTTCAAACTTGATTAATGCTATTGGAATATGTTTTATTGATGAACTCAAGTAGTTTTAGCAATAGCATTAGTTGATGGCCTAGTTTGTTAATAGTGGACTACTAGTTTTGTAGAGCTTGGAATGATGTTACAATGAATCATAGGAATGCTTGTGATAGTTGGCTGTGGTCTTTGCAACATGTTTTATAGGTATGTGAAGTTTGAAGGCAATTCAAGCTTGTTTAACATGTTTGGTAAGTCTCCAAATGTCTGGTAAGTCTCCAAATGACGCGTTGCCAGTTTAGCTAAAAAACACCATAGCATTTTGTACCGTGATGAAGCATCACCGTTAACCGTGATACGTCGTTACAGTTATGATGGCTCAATTTTCTCAATTTTTCTATAAAGCTCAAAGGAAGGCTTGAGGGGGTTCTTAAGGAACCTAGGGGTCTAAGTATTCTTAAGGAACTCTGAGGCTTCCAAAACTCCTCCGAGACCTATGAATTTTCTTGGGTTTTTACAGTTACTTTCACCATAAGCAAGAAAACTAGTTAACAAGGGCCATAACTAAGTATCATAAGCTTGGGTGAAAGGTCTAGTACCATTAGTGATCTAGTCGTGCCGTCAGGCATAAGGTTGCGGTGTGAAACCTTACTGCACCTAGTGGGTCTTTATGGCCTAGTTGATAGTAGTCCCACCAAAGAGCCCCTGTACACATAAGAGAGTTCAACTAGTGAATCATCATTGGTTAGGCTAGTAAGCTCTGCTTGCTAGAATGCAAGGCTCTGCCATATAGTTCAAGGACTAAGTTAAGGAGAAGTCTTAAAAGACTGAGACATATGCGCATAAATCTAACCTCAGGTTATTGATAAATGTTAATTTTATGGTCAAACATGTTGACCTTTTGTCAACTTTGACCATAATTTTCTACCTTACCATTCAATATTTTTGGCTGATTCTTGCTTTGATCCTTCATTTTGTAGGTTGGAGAAGTGGACTGTAGCATTATAATGGCACTGGGATGAGCGGAATGAAAAACAGGAATGCAAAAGTCAAAGGAATTTATAACTGTGAGGCCTAGGCGCCACAGTTCAAAAGCTTGCTGCCTGAAAATGCACCCTAGAGGCCTAGGCACCAGCTGAGGCCTTGGCCCCAGCCACCTGCAAGCCTAGAGGCCTAGGCGCCCAAGCACCCCATTTTGGGGCCTAGGTGCCAGAGCACCTGCAAGTCTGGAAGCCTAAGCGCCCAAACACCCCCTCTTGAGGGCTAGGTGCCAGTCACCCGGGAAAGTGGTCCCCTACCTCAAATTTGAACTCAAGCTTGCTATTGGCCAAGAATTTCTATCCAAATGGTTTGGTGAGTGAAAGGGACACCTCCAGGGGTAGAGGAACCTAGAACCTAGCAAAAGAAGGGAGCTTCATCTTTATCTTCTGATCGTAGAACTAGTTGTTCCATATCCACCATAGTTAGTATTCTAGGCTTTTCTTGGTTTTTCTTTGTCACCATTAGAGCTAGCTTGGAGATGGCTTCGAGTGCTTAAGGGAATTAGCTTGGAGACTTTGGATTCAAGACCTTCTAGTCATCTTGGGTTTATTCCTTCATCTTCCTTATAGTTTGTCGTGGATGTTATTATGTTTATTCTCATGGTTATGTTTCACTTAGTTATGAAGTAGTTTTCTCTATACTTTCTATGGATGTAGCTACTTGGATTGATTATGTTGAATGAATTTATAGGTATGTGATGTTAGTCTTCTACTAAATGTATGTGTATTATTCTCTTGAGCTTAATGTTGTGTTAGCTAGTTGATGGCCACAATTAGTTACACTATAAATTGCCTCTAAACTCTTAGAAAAGATTAGAAGTAATTGGACCTAAGAGAAGAATTTAATGGCTATGGACTTGTTGGAAAACTAATCTAAGTCATTAGATAAAGGTAAAATGAGCTCTAATGCTTATTTCTAAGCTTGTAATCGGATGGAAATCCTTATTAAGTTTAGATTAGAGAAATTAATTCTTTCACTTGGAAAAGTAAGAATTTAATTGAATAACTTTATCAACATACATTGGAGATTAACCCACTCACCTAAGTTCACCAACAAAGCAAAACAAGTAGTGAACCCATAGGAAGTGTTCTTTCATAATTTGATAAAAATTACAATTTTTACATTGCATACTTGCATTATAGGTTAATAGTATTCCGTTTAGCTAAGTTTAGTCACTTGTTTAAGTTGCTTACATTTCCATCCAACTTTGATTGTTTAGCTAAAGTTTACTTTGAATAGTGGTACTTGGCAATCAATTTAATCAATCCTCGTAGGAACGATACTCACTCACCCCATCTACACATCCACCATGCACTTATGAGTTAGGGATTAAAAATCAACGACAGCTATATGAGCTCGTAGAAGGTTACATATGTTCACATATGTGTGGTCTTTAGTAAATTTTCTTGCATACGAAGTGAAGACCTTTACTGAGAATTCTAAATTCTCACTCCCTAGTTATGTTATGCAGATTCTGACATTGTTGGGCTGGATAACCGTTGAGTGTTGTCACAATAGCTTGTTGTTACAAATACTGTGCTTGAGAATATTTATGACTCTAGTCTACTTGGGTTACTTGTTGGTTAAGTAACAGTGCTAACTATAGTGTTTTTCTTGGCCGCAGAGCCTAGCAGCATGTGGACAGGACTTTTGTAACTCACTACTGGGACTTAATTCCAAGGTGAGAGTTAGTTTGAGAAGATCTCAGTCGAGGCTTGTATATGTAATACTTCTAGTTGCTCCTTTGTCTATGATGGAGTCCTAGACTTTAGTGATGCTCTTAGGTGAAGGGCATTAGTTAATTTATGTTGAATGCTCTCACACGGTTGTTATGTGTAGTATTAACCATATAAATGTTGATTTTGTATGTTTTGGCTATTTGAACTTGTATTCTATGGAAGTATCTTGGACAAGTGAATGTTTTTATAATTTTTATTAACTCGAGTCAAAGCATAAGAGCATGCATCTTGTATATTCTAGGTTAATCAACTACTTTCATGAAGTTTTAACTTGTGCACATATATAGTTAGCTAATTACAACCACTGTGAGACCAATTCTCACAGGCATTCCTGGGCAGGGGCCAAGGACGGCCATGTCACAAGATGTTTTCTCAAGGTAAACCATCTGATGATCAAGTTAGTTTCTAATGAAGAGTAATAATGGAGAAATGCATAATGATATTTGAACTTTAGTAGAAGAAGATGACCCTCGGCCGGGCCCATAAGGGCCTTGGTGTAATCCCTAAACCAATAAAGGACCTCCCAGGCTAAAACACTACCTCGGTGCAACGCCATAGGTACTTTGGATCCGTCTAGCACCTAGGTGACCTTGGGGGACCACCAACAGAGTCGTTACTACTAGGCGACATGCCAGAAAGAGCTTCCGCTAAACATCCTGAGGCTAGCTGATAAAGTAGAGCAGGGTACAAATCCAGATTTTCGGATATGGCTAGCCACGTAGCTAGCCCTGCCTTTGCCAAGGCCCAACAAGCCTATTCACCACTAGGTCTATAAATATCCTCAGGGAACTCCAGGTTGAGGTAATATATACACTCTACCCCTATTCCATTTTGCTCCTATTCCTTCCCATAAATGCTTAACTTGAGCGTCAAAGGTACCCTCCCTAGAAACACTTCGAGGACCCTCTTAGCTCCCCCTTAGTTGTATTGCAAGGTTACTTTCGGCATGCCAGCTGCTCATTGTAGACTCTTGCAAAGATGTCATGCCTCAAGGACAAGTCAAAACACTAGGATTCCCTTTATATAGTAAGGGAGAATCTGAGAAGATCATTCTTAGATAGGGATGATCATGTTATAAAGGGGATTTTAATTTCATCTTTGTCAAGTTCTTTTTATCTTATCTTAGCCCAGGTTTCTTGTATTTCTAATTATGGGTTTTCTCTAGCTTGGCCTAACTGGGTCCTTGTTATGGGCCATGTATTTGCCCATATGGTGTCAATAACTTCCCCTTTAGAAAATATGGGTTTGGGCCATGCATTTTCTAGGAGGGGTTGATGTATGATCGAGTCTCTACAGGGCATCCTTTTTTCTTGATTCGTCACTATTCTAGACGGGGTATGATGCCTCTCCTAGGATGCCCTTGGGTTTTTCTTAAGAGGGAATGATGCCCTCTTTGGTATCTTCTAGTGCATTCTTCCAGTGCATTGTTGTATAGAATGGAGTTGTTGACAACTGTTCATCCTTGTCACATGTGACAGGTTTAGCGGTTATGTTAGGAGATGAAATGACGTTTATTGAATGCTCTTTCAAAGAAGTGACTGAGTGTGACTCTTCTAGTGGCTACACATTGTCATGTGTTCACTTTTTAGAGTCTCAAATATTCGTACATAATTATAGCAATTCTGAAAGAGATTACTTAAGAGTCATAATTTTCCTTATAGATAGGGTATAGTTTTTACCCTCGTCCTTGTACCATTTGACAGCTATTATTGACCTCTGCTGCCTTTCTTGGTACTTTTTCTACTCCTCTTTTGTTCGTAGTTCTTCTTCCAATGTTGTTCAAATTTCTCCTTCCAAATTGTCCTTTCGTTCTAGTACGAGTAGCTTTAGTCAAGTAACGAATTTAGTACTTCTCAGTTTTTTTTTTGTTTTGGTAATTTTGTTTTTCTTGCCTGCTCTTTTGATTCCATGTTGGATTTTTTGTTTTTGGACTGGTTTTGTGTTTTGAAACAATTTTTCACCCTTAGGACCAAACCACACATTTGCTTTCAAACTTTGAAATTCTTCCATTTTCTTAGTAGATTCATCAAACACAACCAATTTAAAGAGTAACGAAATTGGTAGGACCAGGTCTTCTTCTAGCATTCTGTCATTTTCCTTAGAGAATCAAGGTTTACTAGCTGAAGTAGGGATGTTCTCTTTGGTGTTTTTCGCTTTAGGAAGCATTATAGAGAAAGCTTTGTGTTTTCTATCTTTGCTATCCTCCAGGTAAAACTTGGCATCAACAAAATAGGATTCCTTAATGTCAAAAGAAGCGGTTTCTACCAGAACACCCTTGATACTTCTATTGCTATCAACATACTTGAAGCATTGGTGCCAAGTTGATGGTATAGTTCCATTTTGATGCATCCAAGTTCACCCGAGTAGAAAGTCATATAAAGTATTTACATCAGTAACATGAAACAAGGCAAAGGTCTTTAACTCTCATATCTCCATTATAAGTTGGACTTTTCCTACAGAGCGTTGGCCCTTTTGGTTAAGGCCACGTATGACTAACTTGCTACTTGAAAGATCTTTTATAGGTAATCCAGCCTTCTTCATGGTTCGAATAGGCATGATATTCACGATGGAGCTACCATCAATCAAGATCCTTCTAACTTAGTGTTCACGAATATATCTGCTTATGTAAAAAGGCCAATTATGCCAACGACACCCCAACTGCACATTTTCTTCCTCAAAATAGATCGTAACCATGTAGGTAACATGCCCATCATTTGCTCTTTTGTGAAACACCCTTCCTTTATAAGCTTCTAGTTCAACGAGCATTTGAAGCACAGCTAGCCAAACATCTTGTAGTAACTTAAGAACTTCATTCACTGTCATGGTTCTAAGGAAATCTTTGAGTTTGGAGATGGTGCTAGCTTTTACCACATCAATTTCTTCTCTGATGCTTACTTTGCTGGGTCTTTTTTGGCTACCACTTGATTTTCTATCTCCCTGAATGCTTATAGTATTTGCTTGTACGTTACATTTTGTAAAATATGATTTTGGGAAGTAATCAAGTATTATCACGGACCTCCTAGCCACCTGTGGTGGTTCTACATCCATCGAATGTAGTGGTCTCTGAACTTTCCTAGGCTTTCTGGATGCATAAATGTGAAGTTATGCTTGTTCAACCTTTCCCACACTCTACCTTTCAGGGCTTCTAACAAAGGTTTCTGTGGTGATTGGTTCCATTTTCAGCCTCTCACCATTTTCCATTCATTATATTGTGCATCCGAGGAATTAGAACTTGTTAGATCTCCCCACCTAATTGGCATTTTGGCTCCGTAGCTTGTCAAGTTAAACACTCTTAAAGGACTTGGGATGCTTATCTTTCTTGTCTCAACATATTTTTCTTTCTTACTTATGAATGTTGACTATCCATCTTCAACTTCATCTTTCAAATTAGATGAGGATTCTCACGTATCTAAGTCATCAACCATGACTTCATAAAAGCCTAGGGCATTCGGTTCCTTAGAGTATTTTGGCATCCTAAGGTAAGCATAAATAGTTGTCACCTCACCATCGACTTTAAATTTCACTGAGATAGCATCTTTTTGGCCATGCGTGAGTTCTTCAAGTGTATTTTTCTTCTCTATAAAGTCTTAAGTAATGATCTTAACTTCATCCTCGAGCTTTTCCATAAATTTTAGAGAAATCATTCCAAAGCATGTCTCAGCAACATTGGCAACCAGTGGTTCTTCCAAATCAACAAATTTGATATGCCCTTCCTTTTCCATGTGGACTATGAAATCCTCCAACACAAAGAATTTCTCGACAAGATGGCCAATGATGCAATAGAATTGAAAATATTAGGGTCATCCACTTTTCCAACCTTCTCTGGTTCTTTAGGTTTGGCAGCTCTATCAAGCTCCTTTTTGGCAATTGGTATAAGATTGCTGGCACATCAAAATCTACAAATGGATATTGCTTTGCTTCAAGCTCCTTGAGTGTCATTATTTTCTTCATGTCCAGTTGGCCCTTTACAAATTTGGTATCAAGATTTGAGTTTTCTTTAGAGATCTTCATTGGAGTAGTAGCCACAGCCCTGGTTTCCCTGGCCTTCTTGGCCTTTGTTGCGAGTCTTTTAAACTAATGAAGAACTCTAAAGGAAACTCAAGTCTTGATATGCTGCATTAGTTTAAGGAACTTGCGTATATTTCCTTTGAAGATCTCACGTATCTAAGTCATGGGCCTTTATTGCGAGTTCTTTAAACTAATGTAGCATATTTCCCTTCAAGCTATAGAAGATTCCATAATGCATCCCTTTCAAACACATATTGATGGAGAAGGCTTCATTTATACGTTCTTTGCAATTGAGGACGCTGGCTCTTCATCGCTCTATGCACTCTGTCATTGGCTTATCCTTTCTTTGTTTGATTACTGCCAGCTCCAAGAGGCTAACTGTATTTCTCGTGTGCTTGACCAGAACTCTTTTTTGAGTTAGTCCCATCCATCAATGGATCTAACAAGGATATTTGTGCACCAGTGAAAAATAATTATCTTAAGTGTTCGAATAAATTACTTCTCCATGAGATCACGATAGGTCTTGGTGTTGTTACAAGTTTCAATAGAGCGAGCTAGTTGTTGCTTTGGGTTGATAGGCCAACTACATGCTCATCTCATCTATCCTCCTTGAGTACGGCTTTGCATATACTGGGAATAGTCATGGAGCCACTACAGATTGAGCTCAAATTGTATCTATGATCATGTGTTGCAGTTGTTGCATGGATAATGAGGCCATAGACATTAGGGCTGTGTCTTCTAAGGCACTTTGCAGAACTGCAAGATCATGTTGACTTTGCATTTGTTGTTGTTTCATATTCTTAAGCTTTTCAGTAGCAGGATTAGTGACTAGCCTTATGCCACTTGTAGTTGCTTTCCCGGAAAAATTTTGAGCTTCCAATTTACTCATCGGTAATGCAATCTGGGCATATTTCTCTTCAAATTTGGCTGACAACCTTTCAATGAAATGCACCATTTGTTAGAGATGATCTTTGGAATTTTTAGAATCTGCAACCAAGGTCGACAACTTTGACTCCAAGGATGAAGAGTAATCTGCCCACCTTTTCCTTGGAAAAGTCATAGAGCCCAATCTAGACTCTTCACTTGTGGGGGCCTTCTTCAACGATGTCTTGAAAGAGGAGTAGGACCTCGTCTTCTCGGCAGAAACTTCTACTTCATTGTTCCTATTTAAGTGAATGGTGTGGCTTGAATGACTAGACCTTACCTTTGTTGGTTGAACTTCTTCCTTTCCATGTCAACTCATCCTTTTTGGCTTTTGCAAGAAAGTTACTTTAACGAATATGCCAGTCGAGATCCTTCAATATGAGCTTTTGCACAAGTGACCGGTGCAACTTCTTTTTCCATTGCCATGGATTTCCTGATGTTGACAGCAGCACTTTGGGTTTCCATGATCTTCACTTGAGTTGTTCGATGCGAGAGATGAGACGTAGAGAATGTCTCCAGTAGAGTTTCCAGAAATTTCTACGCACAAATTTTGTGTGTAAAAATTACACTTTGAAATTAATTGTAACACAAATTACAAAATTAAGATTTGAAATATAGATTTTGGGAAATTGACTTTCTAGCATGTTTCTCACATGCACAATCATCTGATTAATGCTTCGAGCTTTTGGGGACGACGCAAACTGCTTATTCATGAATACGAACTCTGGAATTTGTATTGTGCGAACATGAACCGATGTTCCTGCCACTTATTTCAGTTAGGGACTTTTTGTTATGCCCCTTGGACTTCAGGGCTTGCAGGCAATGTCCTCCACTTTCTCGCCGTTTTCTTTGAAGTTTGGCTTGTTACGGCACATAAACGAATCCTTCACATTTCCAACCTCTTTCGCTGGATTTGAAGTTGAACGTGATGCAACATCATCCTGCGTTCTACGCGTTCCTTGCTATGTTATTCAAATTTGGCCTTGAAACTGGGACTTGATCTTCATTGGATTTGATTTCTCTTACCGGGCATTTGTAATTTGATCTTCAAATTTTCCTTTTCCCTAGTTTTGCTTCTCCTCCAATTTTTTTTTTTTAGCCTAGGGGGCCTATTTATTGGTGTAAAGAGGAAGTGATTTGGTGTAGAATAAACATATGTGATAATTATCGTTAAATTATATCTTATATTTATCTCAAGAGATAAATTAATGTGATATTTATCTCCCTTAATTATCCAATTTATTTAAATTAAAAAGGATAATTAATGGATTTTTCTAGAAAATTCTAGAAAGATAAGCCATGTGTACTATCTATTTGGGTTCCGAATTTTGAGATCTATTTTTCTAAAATGGATTTTGGTTCAAGTAGCACAATTGTCTTCATTCTAGGCCTCTAGTTTTGTATAATTTGGGCTCCAATAACTATACCTTTTGAACCTGTAATCTCCAAATTCAATGAATTTATGAATTTTGGACATAAATTGTGACATGGGTTAGACTTCTTTTTATTTGGGTTTAATTTATTCTTGATCCAATCAAATTTTGATATCTACAGTCTCAGCCGCGCCTCTTTGACCTGACTTTGATGGCAAGAAGCATAATTACATTTTCAGAAACAAAAATTAATCGGTCTATGTCTGAACAAAACGAAGAAGCCTAGCTGACCTGACTTTGGTGGCAAGAAGCACAATTACATTTTCAGAAACAGCACATTGGTTTTGCTTGAGGGAGAGACAGAGAGATCTGAAGGAAAACCCCTCTATATTTAGTACAAATTGCTTACAAGATTCAAGCTCCCAAAGCCTGCATCATAAAATGGCACAAAGGTCGATCACAAAATTTATTTATTCAAACAAGACAGACCCTTCATAGACAAAAAACACTATCTGACACGAGGTGATCACAAGACAAGCACAGCTTATTGGAACATGGAAAGTAATAAGAGGCAGCTGCAAGCCCAAGCTAGCAACAATCACAACGTCCGGCATGGATCGACATTTTTCATTTATAAGCATTAGGATTTGCCAGGAGATAGGCTTCAACAGCCTTGAACAACTGCATGGTCATTTCTTTTCCAGCCCTGATCTCATCTTCGTTGAGAACGAAATCACCAGCTGGGTAATACAGGGCAAGGTTCTTGAATTTGGAACCCCCATTTGGAGACGCCTCAATCCTCAACTCGTTTGTAATTTTCTCCACCTTCCCCATCAAAGCATCCCCCTCAATCGTACTATACACGTAGGTCAGCTTCTCTTCGTTTATGGATTCAATTCTGTGCTTCGTGTATTTGTATTGGCTTCCTGCATTAATTCCCAGTTGAACAACATTATTAACAGAAGATCCACGTGTGCGGCCGCAAACAGATATAGATGTTACCCACTATGGGGTAGTCCAGTTATGGTGCCAAAACTGTGCATTTAGACTCCCAAGATTGGTAATGTTCTGTAGGCCATCAGAACACTACCCTGAGTGTGCATACCCAAGTGGCCCTCTTGGGCACTATGTAAATACATGCATATTGGTCCAACCATCACACACATATTCACATTGCATGCACACCATGGCAGCAAAGAAGGAAAACACTAGCACAAGTCTTAGTTTTGGCTTCCACACATTAGGCAATCTTGTTAAGTTCTAGTGGCCAGCTATTGCACCTGTAACTTCCACTAATAAACTGTATCATTCTAGCCTCATACCCCCCTGTTTTATTTGCTCCATTATGAAGTAGAGACTTAGAGAAAACCAAGGAATTTTGTTTTACATCAATAGCCCACCTATGGACCAAGTTATGGATTTTTGAAGTTGGTTACAAAATTCTGACCAAATGAACAGTAACTCAGCCAACTTTGCAACGTCATATCTTTGGCTACAGGGCTCTAAATCCAGAAATTCCAAATCCCAGTTAACCCTATAGATGTCCTCTAGGTGTGGTCAAAATTTCATACCAAGGTTCATTCTACACAGGGAGATATTAAACTTTATGTCCAGAGTCGAAATTCTGGCAACTTTTGGACCATTTTGCCCATACAATTTTTCCAAACCATGCAAACACTTCATTCACAAGGGGAAAGCCCTCCAAGGCTATCCCATATATGTCCATTACACATAGGAATTACATTCCCTTTCTATTAACAACTTTATGTGGCCAAAACAGAATTTACAAGTAAGCAGCCCATCATTCACACTTAGGCAGCTTTGCACCACATCACTTACATAGCCAAAACATTACTCAAATGTTCACATACTTGTCTCATTTTACATACACTACATGTACATGCATACATGCACTAAAATATGGTCTTAACTCAGCTAAATACGCACCCTAGGTTACAGGAGGTCCTGAGACACAATGGACTCCAAAAACAGGATGCTGGACAGCTGCTGCACAACACAGTAAGTACCACCATTAAAAATACCAAATGTGCTCCTAAAATCACCAAAATTTCCAGATCATAACTAGACATATGGAAGTTCATGTACCTGAAATTTCAGATCAAAAATCAAACCACAAAGGTTAGTTTGAAGGTGATCTTTCAGCTGGACCTGAAATGACAGAATTGAGGGGAGTAAGTTTCATTGAGAAACTTAGTAAGGGTAGCACTTGGATTCAATAGGCAATGTAACCATCATTAAAACCTGCATCCAAAGACACTAAAACACAAAAACCACAATGCATATATACAAGATATAGCAACCAAATGCAGCAGCCAAACACAAACAACAAACACATGAAATGTGGCAGCAACATATACCATAGGTTAGTCCATAAAACACATAATAAACATAACCAAATCACTATGGCAGCCCTCCTCAAGCTAATGCTTGGTCTTAGGAGGATTTTAACACTAGTTAGTACTAACTTTTGGGCTCTAGAAACCCAGAAATTCGCTGCCATCACTGTGCACTTCACACTAGGTCACAAAACCTTCAATAAGTGCACTCCCCTCACTAAGCTTGGTTCATCAAGCACATGGCTCTCTTCCAAGCTTAGCCCTAGCTCCATGGATGTTTGAAAATACAGAAAACAACCCATGAGAGCAAGAGAACCCTTACCTTGATGGGTATGCTGAAATTGGAGCTTGATCCTAGGTGCACTCAAGCAATAGCACCAAATAGCTTCCAATTGTGCTTCCTTGACTTCAATTGCAAGTAGTTTTGAGTTTGAAGGTATGGTGGCTATGGAGGAAGTGTGGAGGAGAGGGCTGGCTTTCTTTTTGCTGGTGGAGGCCGAAATTTAGAGAGCAAAGGTGGTCTTGACTACTTAAATAGTCAAAAGTACACTAAACACACTTAAGTAGTCTTAACCTTGTCTTATGTCATTTTCCTTGCTACAAGACTATGGTTTCTTAGTCTTAATCTCTTGGCCCACATTTGACCATCCTTATCTTCCTTTAGCAGCCCTCCTTATGTGGGATAACCCCACAAAACTTCCATTTGACTTAAGTCATAGACATACACATCTTAAGGCCTACATTAGAACACTTAGGTCCTTTATGCCTTTTTGTGTTTTCTTTGTCCTTAGTTGTCTTCCATAAGCAATTTGGTCCTCCAATAGCACTTTCATACCATTCATATCCTTCCCATAACTCTCCAAATCTCTTTTGTGAGAGTTTTGCAATTGAGTACCCGAATTTCCAAAACCTTACAAAAAAGTCCATAGGTTGCTTGAAAAACAAGCAATCCTTAAGGCTTTTCTTGGGGGCCAAGTTACTAACTTGGAACACTTTTAAGGAGGTGTTGATCATGCCTTTTACCCCCCACACTTTAAACACTATGGTGAGAATTACACAATATAATGGTTTTTAGCCATTATGACACACTTGTAATTCTCCCATTTTATGAGGTGGTAACAATAAATATATATATGAAACTGAGCAGTACTTGCCTTCGCCGAAGTTAAACTGCTTGACGGTTCCGGCGCCTCCATTGCCCTGGAGGATCTCGACGCTTTTGATGACCTGTGGCAACACTTGGAGGATGATTTCCTCACCCTTGAGGACCAGACCCTTGAACAACCTGGCTGAAGGGATAGAGCTAGAGGCCTCAATTTCTTGTGTGACAACGCCCATGATCACTTGGGAAGAAGCTTGAGAATTGGATTTGATCCGACTGAAACCAGCAGAGGCTTCAAGTTGTAGCTGATGGTTCTCAACAGCTGTGATATTTATAGCCTGTAATCAATTGAAGCGTAACGGAAATCCAGGTGTATGCTCTTGATAAGCCTGCCAGCTTGATTCCCAGAGATGTCCTCCATTGTGGACCCTTGTAAAATACTTGGTGCGTATGGATGCCACCCGTTTAAAACTGTCCGATCAAAATATCTAAGTTTGGTTAAAGTATTTATGGACTCCTATAATTTCATGTTTTGGTTGGGACTAAAGTTTTCTATATTATCATCAAAGCCAATTATAGTGATAATCTAATAGGAGTAACCGGTTCAAGCAGTATTGCTGGTAGTACCCACTCGCCACTCATCACCGGTGACGGGAATCGGAGGGAGAAGGCCTTTGTGAAACCATTGCCGTCACTGATGCGCACTTATCTCGCTGCAATTTCGTGTACAATCCGCCGTCGCCAGATTTCCTGTACAGTCCGCTGTCGTCGAGATTCCTTCTACAATCTGCCCTCCTACTGGCTTCGTGCAGCATTCGCCCTCGCCGCAATTTTGTGTACGATCCGCCATCTCCAGATTGCCGTTGCCGCCATTGGAAATCGAGGATGTAACCGCCTCCACCCGCGAACCGGTTTCCTGACCCAAAACCAACGTCCTAGCTTTAACCCGCTTGACCAAGCTTCTCGGCAAAACTTGCTTTTTGCCCTCAAATTTCTACATTAGTTTGTTTTCATTGTTAATGTTTCTATATTCTCAGCATAGTCACTAACAGGCAGCAATTATAATTTGTATTTTTATTTGATTTTTGCTTATTTTTTGTTTCAACCACAAATGAATTTAATAAAATTGATAATACAGAGGATTATAATTTTAGGATAGTATACAATTATTTAAATCATTTAATTTACTCAATCATTTTAAGAAGTAAAAAATTTATTGAATTAAGGCATTAAAATATTTAACAGATCTTTTTAAGTAAATTGTTCTTGGTGAACCTACTAAAGTCCTATTTTAAGAAGTAAAAAATTTATTGAATTAAGGCATTAAAATATTTAACAGATCTTTAAGTAAATTGTTCTTGGTGAACCTACTAAAGTCCTGAGACACATTTATTTTATTCAAATCTAATTGGTCTTGTAGACCATATAAGCTGTCTGATTAGCCTAGAAAAATTTATTAGTTGCAACTCCTAAAAAGTAAAGCAAATGTCAAGTTTTAATAATTTTTAAAAAAATTAAACTTGTCCCCCTAAACCTAACCCCTAACCCTAAACCTAAACCCTAACTCCTAACCCCTAACCCTAACCTAAGCCTAATCCCTAACCCTATCCCTAATCTAGAATCCCTAACCCTAAACCTAAACCTAATCCCCAACCATAAATCTAATCCTAAACACTAAACCCTAAACCCTCCCTAACCCAAATCCCTAATCCCTAATATCTAACCCTAATCCCTAAATGTAAACCTTAACCCTAACCCTAATCTCTAGGCCCTAAACCCTAAACCCTAAACATTTCTTAACAGTACATACATGCTTGAGCTTTTAGGTTAATTTTCCTTCATAAAATTTTTAATTAAAAATTTTTAACTTGTATTTTTATTTCATTTTTATTTGATGTTTTAGCCATGAATTAATTTAATAAAATTGATAATATATAGGATTATAATTTTAGGCCAGTTATCCAATTATTTAAATAATTTAATTTACTTAATCTTTTTAAGAAGTCAAAAATTAATTGAATGAAGGCTTTAAAATACTTAATAAATCTTTAGGTAAATTGGTTTTGGTGGACTTGGTAATATTAGTGTTGTGTCCAAAAGCCAATCATGAGATAATTGTATTTTGCACATTGATTTATGATATTTTATTAAGACATTAGTCTAGTAATTGTGTTTGTTGTTTTGTTTTTGTGTGACATAATCAAACATAATTATAATCCTAGAATAATAATATTCTTAAATATCTCTGGTTTAGTATTATTGTGGAGTGGGTTGCAATAATATATAAAGACTAACATGTGTGGAGACTAATATGAGATATATAGTCTACATATAGGCACAAGTTAGAAAACTTGCGTACTGGACCGACCCACCATGAGTATAACCATTCTATAAAAATCAATGATTTTGTCAACCTGTATATCCTGGTATAATAGTGAAAACCATTGACCATACAACTATTATAAGTTGTACCAGAATGAAGCCAATCATGCGACAATTCAACAAGACATTTGCCTAATCTGTCGAGGTAAAGATCACCCTACAAGTGTGAAAAGAGATTGAAATGCATATATTAAAACATTATATGAATAAAAACCTTCTGAAGTAGTGAGATTATGAAAAGTGTTAACATATTCTCAAAACCACCAGGCAAAATGTTGAACCTGAAAGCTTTCCATTTTTCTGTCACTAGAATTAAGGAATTTTCGTCACATGACATTAGTAAAAATTTGAAAGTAAAGATCAACTTCTTTACAATTTTGCAGAATGTACAAATAAGCCTATTATAATTCATCCTCATCTAGTATCCTCTAGGTCCCACAGGCGGGGAAGTTTTGGTTATCATTGCAGAACACTGCCAGAGGAGCAGCAATGATCCCCTCATTTGAGTAGAAATTCATGGTGTCAACACTCATTGCACGTTGATTCAGTCTAGTTGACATATGAGAATATGTCAGTTATGAAATAATTTAAAAAAATAAAAGCTGAGTTCAGATATTTATGCAAGATCAGTTAATGAATCTAAATTGTTTAATAATTGTCTTTCAAAAAATTCAAATTTTATAATAATTTGTTGATAATTAATTAACCAAGTTATTTCTATTCATAATTGAGTTTCTGTAACAATTTAGTCCAGCTACGTAGTGTTAAAGACCATTATGCAACAAATGATAGTTGGTAATAGATTTGCCATGACAATTAAAGGTTTGAGACTAATTATGCTTTACCCCTATCTCCGCTTCAAAACATAAGGAAAAATGAGCCACCAAATATTTGGTATTCACGTTCATATCAATCATTGATGCTGATAAATTGAATTAAATTAAATACAATTGTCTAGTTTGAACAAAATAAATGATCTACCAGCAGCTAAAATAATAACTCTTACAAGCATTTAGTTTTTAGGAGATTTGATAACAAAGAAAAAAGCAGTAAGACCATCTTCAAAGCGTCTGAAGAGTAACGTATATATGTCAACATCAACTGTTCAATTTTAACACCCTGAAATATTTGTTTCATATTATTTGGAGGAAGAACCTAAATATTCTATTAATAATTTGTTGATTCTTCAGTGTTCAAATGCGTTTCTCAATCCCTACTGCAAACTTGGTTATTGTGACATTAGTAGTCGAGTCTTAGTAAAAAAGGTTCAAGACCATTTAAAATGATGTTTAGTAAGCACCACTCAACCTAATGGCTGAAAGTGTGGATACCCCTGGCCCCCAACCGGGATCGAATATCACCAGGGGCATTTTGTGCCCAACACTGCTAATTGCTTTTTCATGTTCTTTGGGTTTCAAAAAAAATGGATATATTTTCCCTAATATTTATACGTAGTCTCTCATATCCTAATATACTTTGTAAAAAAATGTTTCTGATGCATAAAAAAAAAGACGTTTAATATAAATACCACTTAAGCTCAATTTTTCATGATATTTTTTATATTCCTTTAAAATGTTACTTAAACGTAATTTATTGGAACTTTATTAAATTAATTGGAGTTATAGAGGTGGAAGCCAAAATGAAAGCACAAGGAGAAGACTAGAAATTTCTAACATGAAGGCTGTACAATATTTAAAAAAAATTAAAAAAAAGAAAGTTGTAGAATTGTAACCCTATCCATAATGAACAAGTTTATTTAATCTCTCTAATCATATGATTTCCATAAAAAAAAACTTCAAATTTTATAAACCAAAAGTAACCAACATAGAAAAAAAAATGCTGGATCCTTCTAAGTGATGGCATTGTTGCATCATTTTCTCAATGTAAAAGTTTAACAAGTTCAATCATCATAAATATTAATTACAAGGGGGGCAAAGTGCAAGAAGAAAACTTGTTTATCAAAGAAGAAAACTTGGACCACCTTGGTCTAGTTTCTTACGCATTCTCTTGGATCTCTCATGTTATTGTTCTCTCCATGTGAGTGCTTACATCATTTTATTTTATTATTTGCTATCTTTTAGTTTTACTATTTCTACATTTGCAAAAGCTCTTGGTGAAAAGTAACTTGATTTTATTGCTAAGCTTAGTTGAACATATTATTGGTAATATAAAAATACGCACTGACATTAACAGAAGGAGTACAATTGTAGAGTGAATAAATGCATGTTAACAATTTTGAAATGAAAAGAAAAGAAAAAGCATATATCTTTTCATTTATTTCGTAAGCGGCCTGTGGACCATGTTGGAATCTTTCTCTGCTGCTCCACTGGCCAGCAGAACAATGTACGTAATACCGACAGAGAAATGAGAATGGGTAATATGTGTATATGTTTCAACGAGCTAGCTAAATGTGTTAAAAAATTTAGTTAAATTCCTTATATGTCAAAAGAAATAAAGCTCAGTGACCTAGTAGTTCGTTTCATCCCTCCCTCCCGAGTCCCTTCTCCCTGGAGGATATAAGTACGTACCAGCAAGCACAGCAATATTCAGTAGCTCACTTGGACCTACCTGTTCATCTTTGAAAAACCAAGCTCGCTCGCTCGCTCCCTCCACGCATGGCCAACCTTTACGTACCGCTCTGCCGACATTGTGACCCTCCCGCTCAGTTTCCAACGAGAAGCGCCATACCATACAAGCACATAACGGTGTACAACACATGGGTCACCCCATAGAGTGCATTTTCTGTGGGATGGCATTTGAAAATCCCTTGGACAGGGATGAGCACGTCAACGACGTGCATGAGGTTTAATTATATTCTTGTTGTCTATATATCTTAACAATTCCCCGCCCCAGAGTTAACTGAAATCTGTATTTTCAGCTTCCCATAGGAATGGCTCCTCCATTCTTCAACCCCAACTGGGAGATGGGCCTTCCTCCACCTCTGGCTCAGCCTGCGGGAGAAGCTAATGGCGGCGATGAAGAGGACGTGGGCCGTGCTGCTGCAGCGGCATGATTTTGATGACGCAGCGCGTGGAAGAAGTAGAACTAAGAAGCTAAGAATAATTAATACCTGGTATATATCTAGAGCTAGGTTTTATCTTAGTATTGGCTTTAGGTTTATGTTAGTAGTGGCTTAGCTAGCTGCTGATGTTCAGTGTTGATGTCTGTGGTTTCATGTTGCTTAGCAGTAGGAATAGTGATATTCCCATGGCAGGCATGTTTATGCTAACCAGTACAAGCAAAATCTTTGTGCAATTGGAACCCGAAAGTTCTCAAATTGTCACATACACCACTGCCCCCATGTTCAAGCAAGTTTTCCGTGTTTTCATAACATTTCTTTTATTTTCTTGACCTGGGCCAAGCATTAAGGAATGAACCTAACAACTAAAACACGTGGTAGACATGTTAATTGAAGGAAAGGCGAGGCAGCGTTCATTAAATGCTTTTCAGGGAAGTGATCATGACCACTTTTGACTGCTATTTGCAGCCATGTGTCCTTTGGTGATTTGCTTAGTATTTGTAATGATGGTTTTCAAGATAAAACCCAAGGGTTGCACGTTTCCTATATATATCATATGGGTTTCTACTTGGCTTTTTCACTATTCAACTTGTCTACTACTCTCACGATGACTTCTTGCTTGCTGTTAGCACCAGAGTTCTTTGGGGATTTTTCCTCCAAAGTTTCTCTTCTTCTTGTCACATTCATCCTTCTTCACCACCACATTCAAGTAGTAGGTTTTTTCCCCTTTTTCTACTCATGTTTTTTATTTTGTTTCCCTGGGTTTTGGGTTCTTCTAGGTTTTTGGTTTTTTGGGCTCTTGTTTTTTCGCCACCTCGTTACTTTGCTGGCAGCCCTAATGTGTTTCCACTAGTTTTTCCAAATGGCGTCCTTAAAATCATTGTTTAAGGCTGCCGCCGATAGGGGTGATTCTTCAAAAGTGCCTTTCTTTCTTAACATCAAGGCGATGAAGAAGGTTGTGACGCAACACAACGAAGGCACGCTGGCAACAAATCTGGCCATATACTTTTTGCCTAATGGCGTTGTGGCAGCCCTCTCTCATGGACAGGCTCTTGAGGATGAGGTTTTAGCGAGGGGAAGTAAGAAAGAAGATGTCGTTAGTGTTGTCCCCAAAATCCAATCATAAGATAATTGTATTTTGCACATTAAGTAATAATATTTTATTGAGGCATTATTCCGGTAATTGTGTTTGTTGTTTTATTTTTGTGTGACATAATCAAATATAATTATAACCCTAAAATAATAGTATTCTTAAATGTCCTCAGTCTAGTTTTACTATGGAGTAAGTTGCAATAATACATAAAAAGTAACAAGTATGGAAGCTAATATGAGATATGTAGTCTGCATATAGATACAATTTGGAGAACTTGTGTACTAGACCGACTCACCATGAGAAAGCTACATGGATCGTTATATGAGTGTCATAAGTGATTCTCAGAGTTATTATGGTATATGTAGTTCTTTGACCTAAGGTTATCAAAGTTCCCTATATATGAGTCACATACTTTGATACATCCCTTTGTTGCTCGTAACTGAGTGAATATGAAGGTGGTCACTGGGTATGTCATATATCATGCAGAGCGTTTTGTATGATCAAGATGGGATTTGTCCCTCCTATGTAACAGGAGTGATATCTTTGGGCCCTTTGATTGAATAAGACTAAGGAAATGCATAGTTATGCTCGACTAAGTGAATATGAGAAACCTTAGATTGGGCTGTATGAGAGTGACACATTCCATGTCCCGTGCTCGGTCTTGATATCTTAGACAAATGGACAATGACATATACGAATAGTGATCATAAAGGTTTAGTCAAATCATCGACTATCTTGTAACTTGGGCAGTAATGATGTATTGCTAGACACCGCTCTTTGTTTATGATCATAAATATGATTTAGGATCATTGCTAATGTGATAAAAGCCTATTAAGTTACATACTTAGAGCTAATTGGATTATTTGAGTGTATTGGCCAAATTGTTTGGTTTCGGTTTTATGATAATTTTGAATTAATAATTGATCCAAAAGTTGAGCCATTATAAAGCCCAAAATTACACCTAATTGAATTAGGATTTTGAAACCTATTAGGCTTGGGAGTTAAGCCTCACTATATATGCATCATATAGTAAGGATTTTTCAGCCCTAGCCTCTCTAAGGATAAAATCATCAGGGTTCTGAAAGGTTCCAGCCGCACTCTCCCCTTGTCTTTTCTCGAAGGACACAAGCTACCATTGTGAACGCAAGAAGAACACACCTACCAGAACGTAGAGGAGGTGTGGTGATTCAAGTAGTTCGTGTAGATATCATAGAGAGCTTGAACACTTCTAGTATTCAAGTTTGTGATTCGACTCAACAATTGGGTGAAAGATCTCAACCGACTAGGTATAAAAATTTTAAACACCCGATTTATTCTATTTCACTTATATCTTAGAAAGTTTCGTTTAGTTTTCACTACGCTTGTTTGGCTCGCAAAACCCTATAGATGTTTTTTTTTTACAGACCAGCTTTAGGCGAGGCTCCACTTCCCCCTAAATCCATTTATGGAGTAGGTCTATGAGCATTAGCAGATTCTGCTCTCATAGTTGATGCCGAATTTGTTCGTTAAGCTGGGAAGGTGTCTCCTCTGCTGGAGGTGTTCCTCTAGTTTTATATGGTGGACTTAAAGAAAGAAGTCAGCTTCTTCCACATCGCCCTCATCAACCAAAGCAGCAACAAATCCTTTGCATTCGTATCTTGCAAGGATTCATGCTTGGGGTGGAAGGAGCACTTCTTCTTCACATTGAGGGAGCAATCATAGGGGTTCCGCTGTGAGCTCACGGACACCCTCCAACATGCCCTAGTTTAGACGTTGCCCATATACAAAGGCTTAAAGGGCCATTGGTCGTATTTTGGGCTAGTGAGTTAGCTGGAGGAAGTGGTGGGGAACAACAATTTTTTGGAGTTATTCCCTATTCATTCCATAGAAATTGATGAGACCACTCTTAGGTAAGCAAGGATCAGCAGAGCCCACCGCATATATACACAAGCATGGGACCCCTGTAATTAGGAAGAAGGTCAGGAGGAAAGGTTGGTTGAAGCCTATGGGATTGCTGCTAGGGCCCAATGAGGGCCTCTGCCAAGGAGTTGTGTTCTAACCAAAGCATTTTTCCTTTCTTTTTGTTCATGGCCATAATATCTAACCGTGTTTTGCTTACTACAGAGATGAGCAATCGTGCCAAAAAGTTCTTAAAGAGCCGTAAAAACTATTGCTAACACCTTGGTAGATGCCCGCAAGATGCAAGTACTCCCTGCCATTGTTGCACACACTGCTGGGGCTCTATCATCGAAGCCACCATCCCAAGTGGTGGAACTTCCTAAGCCTCCTCCAAAGGCTCAGCTGGTCCACAAAAATGCGAGGCTTACTGGCCCTCCTAGAGATGGTGCCTCTCATGAGGAAGGTAGTGGTAGGTCATTATTTGAGCATCATGCTGAATTTATAGACTTAGGGTTATGTTGTGCTGATTGTGGGTGTTTCCATTTAGCAGCTTCAAAGAAGCATGCGAGGTCGGTTGAGAATCCTCTAATCAAAGACCCAATAGCCTCCCAAAAGTATAAGACAACACTAAGGCCTTCAAAAGATGCATCTTCTGTTTTGCCTCCTTCCCCCGCCCTGGTTCTAGTGAATGTTGTCCTTGAGAAGACCCCATCCGCTCGAGAGTGACCACCTGAGTTGAAGCTGGATAAGAGCTTTTAGCTGCGCAACCTGATCCCTACACAGAGTTAGGCTCAAAAGAGGGACTTGGTGCTAAAAAGGATCATGCCTAACCAAGTCTTTGACCTTATGGGCAGTGAAGGTTGGTGAATCGATCCTTGAGGATCGGTCCAATATCTGCCATTGTATTCCAGAGGGGTTAACTACATCTAGGATCGACAGTTTCTAGCCTATCCCCTGTGATCAAAAGGGGATCAGCTGATAAGCATGGGCTATAGCATTCTCTAGGTATACTCTTTTGTTTGTTTGATGTGTTTGATGTGTTTTTTTCTTTACTAACAAATATGAGTTTTGGTAGGAGGCCATCATCACCCATAGCTTAGGGGAACGATGGGTAGCTCAGAAGATGACCTTTCATTTCGAGCTTAAAGCCTCCCATAAAAAATGCCAGCTTCCTTCAACTAAAGCTAAGCAATGAACAAATTCCCAATAAGGCACTCCCGAATGACCTCAAGATGGAGAAAGAAACCAAAGAGGCGAACAAGGGTGTCACCAAGAAGTTCAAGTTAAAGGCAATGAACTTCCAGGAAACTCTAAAGCAATCTCTAGAGAAGAAAACTGAGGCCCCAAAAGAGGCCGATCTTCTGGCGGCCTCGCTGAAGGTAGAAGAGTCTAAGATAGATGCTGTTGAGGTCACTCTACCGATGAACAAGTACACTCCACTGGGCCCTAGGACTGTTGAGGGAGAGGCCAGCTCAAGCTCAGTCGCTTCTAGGATGCCCCTTGTAAAGCGCATCAAATGAATGGGCTTTGTTGCGCACGAGGGCCATTTGAAGTAAAAAAGCCTTTGTACCAAGGCTAATGCTTACGTGAATACGTTTAGATTGCTTGTCCTAGTGGCGAAAAAAGGGCTTAGAAGGATCGCCTTCCTAAAATTCAAATAAGGTTTTCTTTCCTGCCACTTTTAGGCCAAGTGAGCAAATCCGAACCTCGATTTCTCATTACTCTCTACTTATGAGGATCTGGGTTCAAATTATGAGTTTTGGCTAAATGAAAGGAAATTTGGGATTCCTTTCTTCAACGAGGATGCATCAGCCACGGATCTTGATAAGGAACCTCTTCCAGATGAATTTTAGGGGCCTCCGTTGTTAGCCCCTGCCCCCCTTTTTCTTTTGTTCCTTTAGGACCCTTCTTTACTTTCTATAATGAAATTCTTTTGTAAAAAAATTTCTTTAATGAGAAGTTTATTTTAACAATGCATTTGTTTTTTTTATTTACGTATAACTACAACGTTTAGTGACTTAATTTTGATGTTTTGCATAAAAAATGGGCCCTCGTAATGGGCCTCATCAAGTGTTCTTATGTGCTTGAAAGTTTTGTGAAGCCTTTATGTGATAAAAACGTAAAGCATTTAAAGGAGTTCCCCTTTATTTGTAAGTAATTAAAGTACATAATGTAAAATGATAATCTAAGCAAAGTATGGAGACAAGTTGTCCAAATGATAGTTCCTAGGTAGCTTTGTTCCTTCTGAAGTTGCTCACTCATATGCTCTTTCTCTAAGTTTCTTTATGACTAGATAGCATCTGTCCCAATTTGGCCTCAACGCCCCGTGCCCTGGGTTCTAGTTAGTTTCGTTTTGATAAGGGTCGGACCCCCAACTTGAATATCCTTGCATTTAATTCTTCGATCATAAGTTAATGTAGTTCGCTACCTAAAGACCCTCATGCATACCCTTGCATCCTCTCTAAGTTCTTCCAACATGTCCAAATTCCCTTCAAGAGTTACTTCATTCTAGGTATGATCATAGGCTTGGGTTTGCAAGGTGGGGCATAAGATTTCCATGGGTATAAGGGCATTGGTTCCATATACCATTGTGAAGGGTGATTCTCCCGTAGATTTTCGGGGAGTTGTTCTGTAGTCCCATAAAATGTTTGGTAATTCCTCCATCCATCTACTTTTGGCTTCTCCTAGCCTTTTTTTTTAGGCCTTCTTTTATGGTCTTATTAGTGACTTCTACCTGCCCGTTAAACTGGGGATAATAAATGGGGGCAAAGTATAGGTGGATTCCCTTGTTTTCAGCAAATCATCAAACTTATCAGTTATCAAACTGCTTGCCATTATCAGTAAGGATGGCTCTTGGACACCCAAAACTATAAATGATATTCTTCCACAAGAATTTGGTGATTTGTGGGGCCATGGTAAAAGCTAGAAGCTCCTCTTCTATCCATTTGGTGAAATAATCTACCACCGCAATACAATATTTAATGATTTGTAAGGCTAGGGGTAGTGCTCCAATCAGATCTAACCCCCATATGGCAAACGGCCAGGGCTCCACTATTAAAAAAGCAACGGAGGAGAGTAGCCTCTGTGCTCTCGAGTTAAGCTGGCATTATGGCATGTACAAACGAACTCTCTGGCAGCTTTCCTGATTGTATGTCAAAAGTAACCTTGTCTTAAGGCTTTGTGGGCTAAGGCATTGGCTTTAATGTGTACTCCACAGTCTCTCTGGTGAATCTCTTGTAGAATGCGATACCCCTCAAGCAAACTTAGGCATCACTGTAAAGGGGAAGCAAACCCCCTTCTGTATAACTCCACTCCAATAATGAGGAAATGCCCTGCCCGACTCTTGGTTTTCCTTTTCTCTTTAGAAGTTTCATTCAGCGTACCCTTCTCGAGGTAACTTTTTATTGTCTCCATCTAATCATCTTTAAGTACCGTAGTATGTATCAAGTGGACCAAAGGTTTTGTAAGTATTTCTATTATGGCCTCTTCCTGTCCCTTTGAGAAAACATCAAGCCCAGAATTTTGGCTCCTAGGAATCTTCTAAACTTGCACAAGGTCAAACATCTTCATCAGCTCTCTTGTTATGCTAAAGTATTCGCAAAGAGTAGGCTATTTTGCATTCACTGTTTTCATGACTTGATTTCCTATTAATTAAGAATCATTTATATACCCTGCACCCCTACCTGACTAGCCATCTTCAGCTCTATGAGGAGAGCTTCATATTCTATGACATTATTAATTACTGGGAAGTAGAATATGGCTCTGAACACAGCCTTTAGCTTAAATGGGCCCTTAAGTATAATGCTTGCCCCTTAACACTCAAGACCTAAGGTCCTGTCCACATACATTTCCTATATAAGCATCTTATCTTGCCCATCCTGGGTTTCTACGCCTGGTGTCATCTTGGCCACAAAATTTGCCAAGGCCTGTGCCTTAATAGCTCTCTAGGGCTCATAATAAATGTTATACTCCCCCAATTCAATACACCACTTAGCAATTCTACCAAATTTGTTCAGCTTCTCTAAGACATCCTGTAAGGTTAATTTCATTCTAACAGTTATATGATGAGTCTAGAAATATGGTCGTAAGTTTTTAGAGGCCATAATAAGAGCCAGGACCACTTTGTATAATGGGGGGGTATCTGGGTTTGGCCCTTTGGAAAACCCGACTAACACAGTATATAAGCCATTTTTCCATTCCATTTTCTTTGTTAAGGACTACACTGATGAAGCCTTCAATGATGGCTAATTAAAGCACAAGGGGCTCATCAGACCTTGGCTATTTTAACGTTGGGAGGTGTCGCAAATGGTTTTTTATCTATTGGAATGCTTCTTGATATTCATTCGTCCATTCGAAATTCGCATCTTTTTTTAGTATTTGAAATAATGGCTTGCATCTATAACCAAATCGTGAGACAAATTGTCCCAACGCGGTTAACCTCCTAGATAGCTTTTGAACATTTTTCTTATTCTGAGGGTCAGGCATCATGAGGATGGCTTCGATCTTATCGGGGTTAGCATCAATCCCCCTTTTGGAGATAATCTAATTGAGGAATTTACCAACACTAATGCCGAAGGTTCACTTGTTAGGATTCAATTTCATGTTGTACTAACACATCTTCTGGAAGGCTTCTCAGAGGCCATCAAGATGCTGGCTGATTGCTATGCTTTTGACAATCGTATCATCCACATAAACCTCCATGTGTTCTCCCTATCTTGTTTGTGTTTTTCAGGCCAAATGGCATTCGCTGATAACAATAAATGGCCTCGCCTATTGTAAAAATCATTTTCTCTTCATTTTCAGGGCACATGCGGATTTGGTAGTAGCCATTGAAAAGTGACCATAAAGGATGGTATCTTGAATTTAGATGTGGTATCAATGAATTGATCTATGGATGGAAAAGGATATGGGTCTTTTGGGTAGGCATCATTGAGATTGATATAGTCAATGCACATGCACTGATTTGCATTTTCCTTTTTTACCAATACCACATTCACGAGCCATTCGGGGTATCGCACTTCCCGAATAATTTCAGCTTTTAGTAGCCTTTATAATTCTCCCTTGATGAATTCTCGTCTTTCAGCCGCCATGTTACATTTTCTTCTATTGTATTAGTCTGGCAAAGGGGTCTACTTGCTGGCTATATGTAATGGTTTATGGGTCTATTCCTAACATCTTGCTAGGAGACCAAGCAAAAACATCTATATTTGCTTTAAGAAACTAAATCAACATCTGTCTTACCTCAGATGAGAGGTATTTGCCAATCTTGATCATCTTTTTAGGGGCCACCTCTACTAGCTCTATATCCTTAGGAAATGCTGTGCCACCCTTGTTTTCTTGGAGAGCCTTCTTGTGCCTTTTGGACTCCGCTAGTGCGATGGCATTTTCTTAAGGCCTTCATAAAGTTACCATGTAACCTCCCCATGCCACCACTTAATTGACAAACACAGTTGCATCCCCAACTAGGGTCACAAAAAAAATTGTTAAACTCCTAACGTTGGCCCAATGTGAAATTACACCTAGGCTGGTCGGCCAAGGATGGCATTATAAGGTGATGGGACATTTAAGACAAGAAATTCTACATCTTGAAAGTCACAAGCAAGCTCCCCATTATGATCTTTTCCTACTAGTATTATAGGGACCTTGATGGTCCCAATGGTAGGGACCCCGTCCTTGCCTATGCCAAAGGTAGGCCTGGTCACGGACAACAGAGATGATCTCCTGATCTTTATCTTTTCCAATAGATCAACAAAAAAGACATTAACATTGACCCCCATCTCTAGGTAGACCCTTTTTACGTCAAAGTTATTATGCACACCCTAAAGACGAGCAAGTCCAAGTACGGGACCATTACCTGTTATCCATCAGCCCTGGTTATAACCCAGCCAGGGTCAACTGCTTCTAATTATGCGATTTTGCGCTCCTGTCTCTTCCGGGCCACTAAGGCTTCTCCTTTAATGATAATGTGGACCACTCTGCTGAGGGTCTCGGATTTCAGTACTCTCTTTGAGAGCAAGGCCTCTCGGGCCTTCACCCCTGTCATTTTCACCCTCGTCATCTCCCTTGTAAGGCCTATCTTATTGTCTACGGCAAAGAGATGTTCGCATAAATAAGTATTCCTTTTGTTCACCTTTTTAAATCATCTCTTCAAACAACTTTTTCAACTACCAGCACTCCTTGGTATCATATCCTTTGTTTTTGTGGTATCTGTAGTGTTTTTTAGATCTTTCTTGCCTCAAGGAGGAATCACTATGGCCCACTGAAGGATTTGGCTCTTCTTTTCAAGGGCGTAAAGGATGTTCGACTTGTTTCTCTCAAGGGTGGGAAGATGGGCTCCGGTTGTGAATCTTCTTTACCTCCCTTTTCTAGATCCCCCCCTAACTCATTTTTAGGTTGGTCTTTAGGGACCGTTGGCTGATTGAGTTCCTTAGCATGCATGCATCTTGTGACTCAATTGAGGAATTCTTCTATGTTCCATATGGGGTTCTTATGGAGATCCCAAGAAGTGTCTTAGGAACATCTGGCAAAGGTCTCTAAATAAGAAGAAGCAGCGCCCCTGGTTAGTCCCAAACTAGGAGGCAATGACCCTGTTAACATAGAGCTAAATGTTCTACACATGATAGCATCGAAGGCCCTTTCAAGTCATATAAAGATAAGATACCTTTGTAGATGGTTTACGGGGTGCGTAATGTCATCGTATAAGTCAATTTTTGGCATGCAAACCCTTAAGGGCAAGGACATTGATTATCTCTTCTAAGAAAGGTTGGAGCCATAAGTACTCCATATCAATACCCATGGTAGGGCCTTCCTTCAGTCGTTCTTGGGCCTACATACGCTGCTCCATTTGGTTAAGTCATTACAAGATCGTACTAATATTGCTAGGTCCATCTAAACGGTTCAGGAATAACTATCTCTCATCGGCTTATGCCCTTGAAAGCTGGCCTTGTGGAAGGGCTAAGCGAGGCCCTTCCTCTGGGTGACTCTCAGCTGCCTTTTCTGAGGGCCTAGGCAAGGCTCTCCAGATTTCTTATCGGATTGTCACCCCCAATTGCTCGAACAGGGCATGCTGTAAAGCCTGGAACTATTCGTCATTCAGGGGCGTATGGCCTTTACCCCAACAGCGCTCCCTCTAAAGCCCCGTGAGATTTTCTAGGCTATTTCCCTAGTGTGTTTCTTCACCTGTGGGCCTTATGGACCTCTTGGGGCAATGGCTCTCTTGCTTAGTCTCCTATAGGTCCTGTTTCTTTAATCGTGATCTCCTCGTGTTCACCATATTGGGTTCCCACAGACAACGCCAAATTGATAGGTAAAGCGATCAGGTGTGCTAAGCCCAAGAACTTGGTGAGTAGTAGATTGAGATCCTGCAAACAAAGATAGCATCAAAGCCATGAGATGTGTTTCGGGGAAAAATCCTCTAACATTCAAGTTAACTTTCTGTTAAGGAACATTGGGGAGAAAGAGAAAAGTGCTAAAATCTTAGAACCTCGAGATTGGTGCTAGGAAGGGTTTATATAGTTTAAGGCATGTTCCGAGTAATTCACCTTTAGGATAAAAATCTCATAGCTTATCCTATATTCAAGATATACAATTTCCTTCAAAAAATGGAGTTGCCTTTAGGTCTATTTTGCGCCCCCAGAAACGGCCAATACTTCCAAATGTAGGCCTTCTAGGCTTGTTCCCTATCAACTCTTCTCCCACATTAGGTGCCTTTTCTGAACAGACCTGATTAAAGTAGACTAAGGCTGTTAAGATCTTAATCTGGATATTAGGATCTCACGATCCTACAATCCAACATCACAAAACCTTGTCAAAAAGTAATAAGGTCAGTGATATGATACGATCAGGTAGGATCCCAATCAAGATCTTAAGATTGGTAGGATCTTTCGCTCCTATCGATCTTACTTGGTATTGATTTTTGTTGGTTACACTTGTATATTAACCCAAATTAAAAAGTTTAAGTTATTGGGTCCTTGTTGCTCAAGTTGAGCTATCCAAGTTAGTGGTTAGATGACTTAAATTATGTAAATTGAAAAAGAAAAAGAGTTTGCCTTTCTCTTATTCAGAAGATAAAACACAAAACTTCGAAAGCACTTTTATAAGTTTGTTATTATTATGTTAGTTATGTTTATTTATGATTTTCTTTTATACTTGTGTTGATTATTACATTAGTTATGCTGATGTATGCTTTACTAGGCTCAAGCTTTATTTGTATTGTAACACTAATTTTGTTGTATCATTGTTATATCACTTGAACTTTTTTAAATGTCTAATATAATTGGTTTTCTATATAAATTTTATTATTTATTAAAAAAAAATTTGATCTTCTAGTAGAATCTTACAATCTACGATCTGATTTTATGATCTCGATCTTGTATAATGAAAAACGATCTTAGATAGAATCCTGATCTTAACAACCTTGAAGAAAACAATATCACACATATGTCCCCAGGAATCAACATTCACATTGTCTGTGAAAATATTAGATTATTACAAGCACCCTTTTAGCAAATAGAATCGAAACTAACATATGAAATTGATGTTGTATATGAAAATTTCTGACAAATCTAGAGAAGGAGGTGAGACGTTATATTCTGTTTGGTGACAACAGTAGACAGATGTACACTATTTTTTTGTAGTGCAAAAGTTTTGGACTATTGAAAATTGAAATATTTTGTTGAGAACTTGCTTTTGGTTGATTCATTCTTCAATTCAAGAGAGGCTGATTCTCAATTTTCAATTTTTGTAGTAAAAATGTAATTCTCTATGTGAAAACTCACGTAGTTCTAAAAAAAAATTACACATATATTTTTGTGGACAGTTGAGTAGTTACCAATTAATTTTGTGCTACTCTCATTGTATTTCGAAAAACTACACTATTGGTGCCCAAGCTCAACAATTTTTCTGTTAAAGAACTCAAATAACTAATAAATATATATAATATTGAAAGGTCAACGTACGCGTGGATGGCACAAAAAAAAGTTTGATGGGTTGATTAGTATATTCTTAAGAGTTTGATGGCTCTTCAGGATCAGGATTAACCAGAGAGAGAGAGAGAGAGAGAGAGAGATGCGGCACCAGGGGAAAATAGAGAGGAAAAACCTTTCTATTCCGAGTTGATTCCGAAATATATATATATATATGTAACCTTTCTATTTCGAGTTGATTCCGAATATATATATTGAAAAATGGTTTTGAATATATTATTATATTACTAGAGCTTAGTTATTAAATGACATGTCTTCATAAATTGCAAAACTACCAGGCACAATTAAATTGTAATTTCATAAAAGCCCATTAAATGATCTTTCCAATTTTGACCCATATTTAACCTTCAATCCAAACTTGTGATGTTGATCCTGCCCCTTTTTGTTTTTATTATATTTAAAAGAACACCTTTTATGGAAATTTTGGTCCACCAAATTTTAAAATTTATTGGGATTTCAATTTAATTTCAAAAACTTTTAACACTTATTAAGGTTTTAATTAAATTTGTAAAGTCCATGTTCTACCATACACACACACGCGTAAATATTAGGCAAAAACATATAACTTCATATAAAACAAACTTATTTATTTTATTGCACCGAAAACAAGAAAAAAATTCTATATAAAACAAACTCTTTTATAACAAACTTCAAGAGAATGATGTATTTCCTTTTAAATTTTTCTCTCTATATATTAGTACATCTTAATTTCATAAAATCTACACTATGGTAAGTTACCTCTTCCTCAAGTTTTCAGAATTCATTTTTTACAACAAATGTCATATTTTTATTGTATTATTTTTTCATTATTTTATTATTTTGAAACCCAAAATATTTACACACACATATACACAACACATACACATATACATAGATACACTTCAGGACTAAACATATTTTTCATATAATAGAATAAATTATATAATGGCACGTGGCATTCTAGGCATTATTGGAATGATATTAAGGAAAATTACAAAACCCTCCTAAGGTTGGCCTAACATATACTTTGTCTCCTCTATTTTAAAAATCTACACTTTACCCCCCTTACATGAACAGATTTGACTTTAACTGGACCAAAATACTATGAATACCACTGCACAACCACATATCATTTGCTCAATAGAAGTCAAAGATATCATGTCGGAGTACTAGTAGGCTTGGTAGGGGCAAATGGCACACTATTTGGACGCCTTTAGTGTCTTGAACTTGAAAACCAAGGGATGATGAGCCTTCTCCAAAATGAAAATTTGACACTCAAACATTGTCGAATAATTGAACTTGAAGCACAGTTGGTAAGTGTCAAACAAAATATTGCCATTCAAATGCATTATATACACATCTTATTCATGGTCCAGTTTCAATTTGTGATAAACAGCCGGAGGTAAAATCGAACCAAATCACCAAGAACAATTTGTTATAGCCCTTGGAGCTAATTACCATGAGTAATCCTGTAATTACAAGTAAATATAGTTTTCAATGCAAACTCTTATGCTTAGAATATTAATTCCAAGCTAAAGGCTCACTTTAATAAGGTATGGTAACTTAAAAATGGCAAATTGGCCATTTAGACAAAATAGGTCCAAAGGGACATTTTGGTTATTTCACATAGTAAATTGTTTTTATTACATGATTTGATAGAATATGAAAAATAATTGCAAATGAGGTATCATGATTTTTCTTGATTCTTGCTTTATCCTCCAGAAATTGTGATATGACTATATTGCCCTTAGGTGGTTTAAGTGTAACCATTAGCAACGTTGTGACCTAAATACACCTTAATAAGGAAGTAGGGGACCGAAAGTGTAATTAGAATTGAAGAGCCTTAATTCAGAAAAGGATCTTAAAGTTCTTGCTTTGTTACAAACAAGGACCTTAACAAATCAAAGGTGACAGAATAAAGAATCATGTGCAGTACATGAGAGGCGGTGGACTTTGTCGTTATTTAGTCCATCTTCTTTCCGAGCCAAAGCCACCCGAAACCCCTCTCCTCTCCCGCGAACCACTATGAGCTCCACCTCCAAGCTCCCTCAACCGAATTTAATCATTATTTTTGCAAGAAATTGGGAGGAAACGGAGAATTAATGCAACAAAGAGCTTATCGTACAAGGTAACTGGTTATATGGTTTTCCTCAGAAATTCTTGGTGATTCGTCTGGGAAGGAGAGTAGATGAATTCACGCTTGTTTGCTTGCCTCTGTATTAGAAAAGGTGGAGCTTAGCAAGCAAGAAACAAAGATGAATAACCAAAGTTGGGTTCGGTAATGGGAAAGGTAAGAAACGTTGAAACGTTCTCTTTGTTGGTTTTGTTTATGGTTCGGCTAAGAATTGATGGAAATGCTTGAAAATGATTGCGTTTAACGACTTAAACCATACAAGCGATTGTGTTTAATTGGCCAAGACATGGTTTATTACATTACCAATCATTGATTATATGCTTAATACCAAACCTACCATATGTAGACCCTTAAATGAGCTTAAAATTGAGACATTGACAAAGTTAAGAAGCCGGACTTAATATTGCTAAGGGACTACCGGACAAGCAAGGAAGGATATAGTGGGATTAAAAATTTTGAACAAAGGTTGAGAGGTAAATATAGGAAAATGGCGCACATAAGATAAAGAGCATACTAGAAATTGCCAAGCATTTCAACATATTACCATTTAAATTATCATTTTAATACTTATTTTTTTCCAACTTTCATGATTTACATAAAAAAAATTAAGAGTAAAAATAAAATAACACAAACTTTTTAGTTTTTTTTTTTTTTGTACACAGACTTTTTACTTTTTCTTAATCTCCATGTTAAACAACAAATACACTCCTAACAATGTAAAGCTACCATGCAAGTTGAATAAATAAATCATGTACCTCTAAATATAATTTAGGTTTTTTTTCTAAAAATAACAACACCAACAATTTCCAAGTCAAATTTAAGTTGAAAAACTAAATATTTCTTTCTTTTTGAAATGGCCTAAAACCCCTTTCTCCCCTAAACTTTGTTAATTTAAACCTTTTACCTAAACTTTTACCCGAGTTCACTCATCCTTCAAACTTTAGAAATTCATATTTTGTACCCGGTTACCTATATAAATGGTTTTTTAGGTTATATGAGAACCAAAATAAAAATAAAAAATAAGATAAATAACTAACTAGCCATTTTTTCCTTATAAACTTCTAGCTCTATGAAATAAGCTAGGTGCTAGAATTAAATAAATCATATTTTGATACAGAATACTAGTTTAATTATATAGATTACATAGAATCAATGGTCCTTGGAATTGCTTGAATCGAAAAAATTGAAGCAGATAATCAAAATAAAATAAAAATTAAGCCAAATAATTAGCTAGTCCTTCATATTTTGTTTTATCTTCATTTCAGTCTTCATATAACTTAAACAACCATTTAAATAGAATAAAGAGTAAAACTTAAAAGGTACCAACTTTCAAAGGAAAAATAAGCTGTAACCAAACTGAACGAACGTGAACACAAATAATAAACAAATACAACTTCTATGTTTATGTTCATTCGTTTATTAATAAATAAACACGAACATGAACAATTAAAGTTGATGACTACCACCAATTTGAATTAGAGCGAATCCAGCAATGATTGATAGAGCAATAGGCGATGATAAGAAAAATTATAAGTTAGGGCTATTATGCTCGGCTTGGTGCCATAGTAAGCTCACATTGTGGGAAAGTGATCAATTATATTTGAAGAAACAAAAATGATAGGTTAATATGGAATAGATTGAAGCATAATCATGTGTGTGAAATAAATCAACACTAATAAAAATATATTATATATAAAATATATATAATAATAAATATATAGCTAATATATAAATAAACAAATAAACAAATAAACAAATATAAACGTACAATAATTGAATGGTTTGAGACTTTATTCGCATTCACTCATTTAACTAATTAAACAAAAAAATCTGTTCATATTCATTCATTTAATTAAATAAACAAACTCTTATCAAACGATTCACTTAACACTCTATTTCTTTACACTCCTAAATAAACCCAGGTTAAAGTTCACAGGATGAAAGGGCATTTAGGCCTTTTTGAAACTGACAAAGTATTATTTCTTTTAAAGGTTTTGAGAGGTTGCCAAATCAATCGATCATTAACAAACCTACCAGAAGGCAATTGAAATTGAACCTTTTCAATCGCCTGGGTAACAAAAAGATTTCAATAGGCTGACGATCAAAAGAATAAAAAATCTACTGGCCTCCAGGAATTTTTGTCAACAGTAAGTTTCAACTGCAGATACCGCTATCAAGCTAAAGTTACATTTGATTGAGCTCATCCTTTTGCTGATATTTTTTCATAAATAAGTAAATAATACTAACAGCAAGGGCAATGAACCATTAGATCATCATCCTCGCAATATGACAATCCCCACATGAATTGTTAGCAAGTATCATCAGCTGGTTAGTAAATTAAGTAGTATTTCTAATTCAGTTGACTTATAATTTATAAACAGGTGTTATACCTAAGAGATGGAAACATTTTCTCATAACCACAGCCGTTGCTTCGCAAAGCAGAAGTCTACTCACTTCCTCAGCGGACCCAACAACCTGGCCAGTACAATACCAACATCCATTAATGGACGGAATCTTGGGAAGAAAGAATTCGTGGCAACCAAATGCATCAGCAGTACCAGTTCTACAACACAGATTGACTTACCTGGCAGCTTGTATAGAATTTCGAGAACTTTTCAGATAGGTTATACAGATAATCGCACAACTTATTTGGCAATAGAGTGGAGCAGACCTCCTCAACAACCTGGAAAATAAGACTCGCACGTCAATCACAATCCCATCAAACAGGAGCCAACAACCAAAGTATTGCAGGCGCGGGTCTCACCTCAGCAAACCGCAGCAAATGAAGAGCCAAGGCGCGCTCATCTCCATGCTCCAAAACTATGCTCCCTACCTGTTACAAACAAAAAAACAAAAAACAGAAAACTCAAGAAACACAATTTGAGCTAGAATTACCAAATTGTCACATAATCTGGAGCAAAGCCTGCTAGATCGATGGCGAACATACATAGCACTAAATCATTTCAGGAAAGACAGAGAACTATAAGTTAAAGATTGTACGGCTGAAGTGACTCACACTCTTCAATTGTTCAATATCTTTTCCGGACTTGGAAATGACTGAACAGATTCGCGCATGAGCATACAACAGATAAACAGCAGTGTTCCCCTGGTCAACAATATTCGGCAGTGAAACCCAAAATCAAGGGCATTCAGGTGCAATATCACTATCAGTAATAGCACTTGAGCTAACGAACATGAACCAGCTAATCAAACTAAGTCACCAAAGAACACGACAAATGAGTTCTATTTTTAACTTCTTACTGCAATAATACAGTTATTTAAGCACCTTGTCCTTGAGCATGTGATCGAAATTAAATATGTACTCGGTCAATCGATTGTTCTTCAGATCAGCATACCTGCAATGAGAGATCAAACACCATATGAAGCACAAACATCTAAATGAAAACAAGTTCCCACAGCAAATGAAACCAAGAACACTCAAACAATATACCAATCCCAGCATTCAATTATGAAAATAATGCTCGAAAGACAAACAACAGAGAGTAATAGTACAAATTGCAAAGCCACAACCATTTGAAAGATCATTTCTTAAAAACCATACAGTGGCAACGAATCACCATAACCATCTTAGGTGCAAAGATTGCAGTATCCTATCAATAGTAGACTTACTTAACAGCACCATAACCAACTGCTTCTGCAGTTTTTTCAAGTTCCTCCTCTGTCCATTCTTTATCCTTACCTGATAGAAAAAAAAAAAAAAAAAAAAAAAAAAAAAAAAAAAAAAAAAAAAAAAAAAAAAAAAAAAAAAAAAAAAAAAAAAAAAAAAAAAAAAAAAAAAAAAAAAAAAAAAAAAAAAAAAAAAAAAAAAAAAAAAAAAAAAAAAAAAAAAAAAAAAAAAAAAAAAAAAAAAAAAAAAAAAAAAAAAAAAAAAAAAAAAAAAAAAAAAAAAAAAAAAAAAAAAAAAAAAAAAAAAAAAAAAAAAAAAAAAAAAAAAAAAAAAAAAAAAAAAAAAAAAAAAAAAAAAAAAAAAAAAAAAAAAAAAAAAAAAAAAAAAAAAAAAAAAAAAAAAAAAAAAAAAAAAAAAAAAAAAAAAAAAACACTAAACTTGGAACCTCAAAGTGAAAACTTTGGATCTTAACACAAACAAATGAATGCAACCAACAAAAATAAATAAATTATAAACAGAAGAGTATAGCAATGGTAGTTTCATATCTGACATTCTAATCAGCAACTATTAATCACAAAACCAATATGTTCAACACCATACCACGCTCAATCAGGGCATGTTTACTGCGGGCCTTGGCTTCATCAAGTAAATCAACCAATCGTTCTATTTCTGTGCTACGAGTTCTATAGCGCTTGCCATCTTCCCCATGAACAAGACCGAAACCTACATGGCTGACCTTTGGGTACTTGCTATCATCAGGCGGACACCAACCCACACGCTTGGCAATCTGGAAAAAGAGGACGGATGTGTTTATGAGAAAGAAAAGCAGCAGAACAGGAGGATAATAAGAAGCAATTTATTAATCCCTTATATGCAGGTCAGAAAGTAGCCCACCAGCTCAAGCCATGGATGCATGGGCTAACTATTTCACCATGCAGCATCTATGGTGACACTGTGTTAACAATGCATGATATCCTCAATAAATTCTCTGCTATTGATGAATAATGTCAACATAGATAATCAACAAGTTGCACTGCACCCACTACTTAGCTAACATATAATTGTTTTAATCCATGCAGATCCATATGAGTCATCACCTTAAGTGGAATGAACAGAGAATCCTACATCAGACAATTCTGAGGGACACATGCAAAATTAGTAAAAACAATGAGGCCCAGTTGTGTCATCCAAACATGATAAAACAGAACTTGTCCCGGAAAAGAACAGATAGCTATAAGTACATACGTTGAAAATATTATTGAAGTGCCCCTCTTGGCTCACGTCAGTAACATAAATTATCCATTCAGCCTTCTCTACATTAATGCGATACCTGGGACAAGGTAAAACAAAACACAGGATGATAAGAATCCACCTTCCAGGTCAATATGATGTTGGGTAGATACCAAAGAATTCAGTCATAAGATTAATTATACTTTACAAGTAGGAAGATACTAACCAAAGAGCAGCAAGATCAGTTGTAGCATAGACATAAGCACCATCCTTCTTCACAACAAAAACAGGTTTATTATCGTGTCCATCAACAAAGATAGCTCGGGCTCCTTCACAATCTTCCACTAATCCTTTTTCACTCAACTCCGTTAAAACTCCAGGAATATATGGCTTATAAAAGCTCTCACCCTGTAAACCAGGATATATTGTTCTAAGCATTTGTGTATTTCATACAACGTATACGGCCACAACATATCTTTGGTCACTGAAATTCAAGTCAATTCAATTGATTCACTAATACATTTTTTTTTCTGATTGCATCTCCAACTTCATTAATTAAGCCACTAAATCCCTCTTATCATATTTTTGTCATCTGTACTTACAAAATGCATATACAATACTTTAACTCATCTGTTCAGACCCTTCAACTCACTCCAAACCCTTCAATTTGCTTGGTTCTCTTTTTGAATTATGAACCCTTTTTTAAAAAAGAAAAAAGCATACTATATATAATTGAAGGAGCAGCAAGGAGGTATGAACCTTTACATAAATCAGGAACAAAAATACAGCTCTACAAAATCTACAAGTTCTAAAACTTTACAAAATAATTTTTCCATCACTCAAATCTGTGGTCAATTTCAATTGAGTCACTAATACAATTTTTTCCGCTTGCATCTCCAACTTCATTAATTAAGCTACTAAATCCCTCTTATCATATTTTCGTCATCTGGACTTACAAAATGCATATACAATACTTTCACTTATCTGTTCAGACCCTTCAACTCACTCCAAACACTTCAATTTGCTTGGTTCTCTTTTTGAATTCTGAACTTTTATTCAAAAAATAAAAAAGCATACTATATATAATTGAAGGAGAAACAAAGAGATGTGAACCTTTACAAAAATCAGGAACCCAAAAACAGCTCTACAAAATCTACCAAGTTCTAAATCTTTACAAAATAATATCTCCATCACCAAAATCTGTGGAAATCCAGCCAGTGTAGCCTTAGAAAGGAAAGCGACCTTTCTTTATCCCCAAAAGCACTCAAGTTCCTCTTTTGGAGCTCTGAACTAGTTAACAATCATGTAGGTTTTTGTGGTTTACGGGCACTGCTTTGGGTTCAAGAAAAGGAATGCAGATACTTTCTAAAAATGTGTAATTTTGTGGCATTCATAGCAAGAGAAAGGAATAGGTCAGATAACTTGTAAGGATTCCATCAAAGTTACTTGAATTTCCAGAGGGAAGCTAGGACAAAGTGATTTAATCATACGATTGATAATAAGGGTTCAGGAATGTAATTGAGAAACAAAATAATAATGACCCAACCGAAAATTGGTATTAACATTAGTAACTAATTTAGCAATTCATTCCACAGTATAGATCATAATACTAATCAAGGACAACTTTCCTGACGTGGTTAGATAGAGCAGAGAGAAGAAACCAATTGAGTAGAAAAGGCATGCCAATCCTAAAACCAAGACATTAATTTGCAAATGGGATCAAAGCACTAAGCAATACAAAAAACCAAACGCAAAATGAGACGAACAAGAGGTTGATATATTCCCGAATGCATGTACGCAGGATGCAACAACAACTTCGCATAAATAGCACTCAAGTCAGTTTAAGCACCATGATTATCTTGCACTTTAGAGAATACACACCTTCTCCTCTAGCTGAATATCAAGTCTTTGATAGATCTTATTAAGCTCACTTCGACTAATTTCACATATCCGAGTCCAGCACCTTTGGTACCCCTCTTCTCCATGCTGTAAATGGGGAAAATAATGACAACCAAAAGTGGCATTGCAACCCCTTAAAAAACTTATAAGGAACCGATAAAAAAAATTTATAAGCCTTAGCAGCAAGGCCTACCTGAAGTCGCACAACTGCTTCAAGTGCACGAATCTTAAACTCCGGATCTTCATCAAATTTCTGCTTTGACTCTTTGTATGAACGCTAAGAAGTTAGAACAAGAAATTAATTCATTGTTTTACATAACTTCCTGTAAAGGATAGTTGCAAAATATTCAGCGCAAAAACAGAATCACGCTAATAGCTATCATGTCAAGGAAAATATTTTCTTTCTCAATGGGTAGCAGGAAAGTCCTCCTACCTACATATATCTCACTCAATTATTGGAGCAAGTGAAAAATTAGATTTAATTTGAAATTGGAAAAAAAATATTTTTCAAATCATGTGGTTCAGATTCTGCGACAGATGCAAAATAGGAGGACTACTTGGGAAGGAGGAAAATATTTTCCATGATGTCAAACCCTAGTACCCAAAAATGAGTAAAGTATGAACACTGGTTGGGGGTTGGGGTTGGATTGAAAGGGGGCTCCACTTTGTTGTCTGCTCATAAATACGCTCTGGCCAATGTCAGCTTAGAAACTCTTAGTACTTATTTCTCTCACCTGAAGAAACTGTATATTTGCTTCATTTATATCTTCATTTTTCTCGATAAGGAACTGAAGCAACATGCCAAACTGCATGGAAATTATCAAGCTATATGATCAGCTAACCATACAGCATGAGATACAATCATACAGTGATCAGTGTTTCATTAAAACAAATCAAAATAGCTGCTAAACAGAAACAGAAAGAATTAATCCACTTCAGACTATCTATGAATAATACACACGTGCAGCAAATCAATAATCACCTGTGTTCCCCAGTCGCCAACATGATTTCTACGGAGGACTTTAACATTTGCATATTCCAGAGTACGGGCAAGCATGTCACCAATCACGATGGATCTCACATGCCCAACATGGAGTTCTTTAGCCATATTGGGAGAAGAAAAATCAACCACAACACTTCTAACCGAAACATTTGGTGCCCACTTTTCGATACCATAGATGAGCATCTTTTCAATTTGCTGCGCAAAAGAGGAAGCCAGGGAGAGGGTAAGATTTTGTTGAGCACAATGACAACAATAACCAACAAGTCAACAGCTAGTTAACTAAGATACAGCCGTTCAAAGAGGGTATTGCACAAGACAGATGAACAAGAGATCACCATGGCCATCCAAGCCTTTGACAATGCAACATTGACAAACCCAGGTCCAGCCACAAGGCAGGATTCTATCATCGTGGATTCAGGGAGATTGGCCTTGATTGCCTGCCAATACACAATCCCGAGCATTATCCAAAATGGTATAGAGAACAAGTCCTGAGGCCAAAAGATGGCAAAACATGTGCATAGTGGCCTAACTCCAAACCACAAAGTAAATACCTGTCCAAACGCAGGAGGCCCCGGAATCTCAGTTTCAGGTTTTTTTTGCTGTAATTTCTGCCGCAGGTCCATGGCATTATTGCTGTATTAAAAAGAGGCTCCAATTTATATAGCAATTAAAAGAGCTAACGGATCCTGAATCAGTATACAAGATATTGGTGGAGTGCATGATTTATCATACCATTGGTAGTCACCAAATTTTGGAGCGCAAGGAACTATTAGAGGCTCCACATCTGCCACATCTGGAAAAGCTTGTCTGATTGATATCTCAAACAATTTCTTCAAGTGCTCCTTTACACTGGCAGGATATTCCTCCTCGTGGTTCTGCAATATAAAGACGCAACGGATATGTGAATTTTTTCGGTCGGTTCCATGCTAAATGTAATTTTGAAGAAGGGCCCCATATCCGGATCTCGATATCTCAAACAATAGCCCATTCCTTGGCTTAGCGCATGCTTTATTTTTAATAGAAAGCTATATTTTGCAAGACAAACTACAAAATAAGCCAAGAATAATGCATATAGTGTACAGCTTACATTCGCCATCGCAAATACAGAAAGTTCCTAGCTGCCAGAGCAAGCACTGAGTCTTTGTTCCGGAAGATCAGTCTAGAACAGCAAGAGCAACAAATTTACTCAGCCAATTTAATTAAGCAAGCAAATTTAACTTAAAGCGGCAACTAGAAGAATCAGTACGGAGAACAGCACGAGTAGGCAGAAAGCAAGAAAGTGAATTCCGACTACTAACAGGGAACAATTGGGTGAAAGAAGAGAATTTGAAAATTGCAGGATGGAGAACTCGCGAAAAGGACAAAGCTTTGCTGATTCTAGCACAATGTGATTGCAGATTACGAAAGACGAGTAACAGAGACCAAGCAAAAAAGAACTGCTCACCCAATGGCTAAGAGCAAATACTATAAACTAAAGCCATAAAAATTAACAATTTACCAAGTGATTCGCCAACGGAGACAAAGGCTGAGTTGGAATAAGCTGCTTAGTCTGCTTGTCAGCGTCAATGCTGACTGCCGGTGACGGCGAGTCGCGGTGAATCGCTGATCGAGTTAGGGTTTACTGTGGAAGAGGTATTTATAAGAGACCACTCGCGTCTTTGCGATTTTCTTTTTTATTTTCTTTGTTTGCTAAAAATCCATAAGGCTGAAAGGCTGAGCATGAGCAAACGGACACATAGCCCCTCAGTCCATGCAGGCGACTCTTCAAACTCAGTTGAATAGGACAATTAAACCATGCAGGTTACAACCGTTGCGAGCTAATTCATTTCAAGTTAAATTAGACTTATTTTTATTTTTATATTTTTTAACTTAAAATTAATATTATTTGAAAGCTAATAATATATAAATATAATAATCCATTTGAAAGTAAATTTTTATAATATTGTTAAATTTTTATAATTTTTTTTAATATCTTAAACTATAAAAATTTATAAAACTTTAGTAAGATTACAAAAATTATATTTTCAATGTATTATTGTAGCTATATAATATTAGTTTTTAATTAAAATTAGCTCTGAGTGAAAAAATATGAGAATAAAAATAAGTCAATTGACTTAAATTAAAATAAAGTTGGTGCAAACTTTTTAACTCTCCTTTGTTTTTTTATTTTTTTATTTTTTCTGGTCGAGGGTCAGCTAGCCTATGGCACTTTATTCACATATGCATACTAGGAGACAATGTTATGACCTCCCCTGCTGTGGAAATGGATTACTAGCATGATTTTATTAGTTTTGCATTCTTTTATGAAAATTTCATTAGGTGTAAGTTATATGATATCTATCAATAAGATATAAACATTGAATTCCATAAAGACAATATGATCAATTCATGTAGTTCATGGCATCCCTACGATACCATATTACACAGAAAAACTATTAAAAAAAATACACATATATACCTAGTATTCGAATCTACAAATTGACAAAAAAAAAACTCTAAGAAATAAGGGATACAAACCTAGCATAATGTTGGACTAATACAAACAAACTTTCAATCCACTATGAAAGGGCAAATCAGCCTACCTCATCTAGTGGAACTCTCTACTGCTGCTATTTCTTTAGTCTACAACTCCTCCACCACATATGTTAAAGAGAAAAAAACTGAATTTAACAAAAGCAAAGAAAAAAACTTCACTAATAAAGTTTATTATTTGAAGAAATAACATAAAAATTTAGAAGGGATGGGCAAATCTAGCTGAAAAACCAGCCAAATTCAAGCAATTGGCCCAAGATTTGAGACTTTTTGAGAGAGACGAGAAGGTTGGCGGCTAGGTCAAAGAACAAATAGTATTCTACTTTAACTATTATTTTAGTAATTAATTGCCCTAGAAAATTATTTGCAAGCTACGTCTCAACTACAGGGATATCAATAGCTTAAAAAGGGTAATTTGGTTATTTAGGTAAAATTGGGCAAAAAAGGGATTTTTGGTAATTTCACATTATAGAGACATCAATACTAAAATTGCATTGTTAACGTTGTTTCCTACATACCAATTGCTATACTTTTATGCCACAAGTGTTAGTGTCCACGCATTAATTGTTATTCATTTATAAATAATTGTTATTCCCCACATATCAATTGCTAGAGATGGCATGCGCGGGTTTTGTGGCAGGATGTGTAAATTTGGATACAAGTATGGGCAACAACGTAATTTTACCCACAATGAGTTGGCCACATAAGTTGACTTAAAGTAAGTCAAACTAGCTCTATATATAGGTGTAGTAACAAATTGCATAACATTTTTTTATCACTTTTTTCTTACTCAACTTGAAAAAAAAAAGGAAAAAATTAATAAAAATTTAATATTATGAAAGGTTATTTAATGGATCATTAAACCTACATATTGTTAGATTCCAAATAACCCACATTCGCTACTATTCGTGTTACCACTCTGAGTACTTTTATATAGTGATTAAATTTAGTGAGCTCAAGCCCCAGACAGTCCATGTTCTGTAGGCCAAGTAGAACATACGCACTATGTTTACCCAAATGCCCCTCTTGGTCATTATGCAAAAACGTGTATATTGGTCCAACCATCACACACATATTCACATACAATTTCATCTAGAAGCAATGATGACAGTGAAATTCTTTATTTCTGGCTAATATGGAATTTGAGTAAAATCTCCAAGTGCATGTACAATCATATGCATACGTGATGCTATTGATGCACATTTTATGTGTCCAACTTTCACACCGTGTCCAACTCAAATTCTATTTATAGGGAAACAGGTTTGAGACATTAAATCCATCTAAGTTTACAATTATAAATTTTATACTTAATTGGATAGAAATGACCATATGATCAGCGCCCAGCAAAATCATCCAATTTTAACAGGTCATAACTCTGGTTATAGGTTATCAAATCTAGTGATTCAAAATCCAAGTTATTCATATTGAAGTTTTCTAGATGTGGTCAAAATTTCATAACCAAATTCTTTATGTACAAAAAGTTATGGCAGCTGGAGTGCAGGGTACCAAATTTTAGTCACTATTCACTATTTATGCCTATACAAAATATCATAATATTCATACACTTCATTTCCAGGTGCAAAACCCACTTAGTGGTGTCCATACATGTCTTATACATCTAGAAAAACCATTCTCATGAATTTAGAACTCTTTAACCATCATTCATAAAAATTCCATCAAAACAGGCCATAAAACACCATACGGACAGCATTGCATACACACTTCAAACTGCACTCCATTGATCCATATATCCTTCTCACATTACACATACAACATACCCAACTCATTTACATGTATTTATGCATCACATGCATGACAATAACTTAATTAATAGGGTAAATTTCACTTATGGTCCCTAACCTTTTAGCGTCGTCTTAAACGAGTCCCTAACATTTATTCTGTCTTCTTAAAGTCCATAACCTCCATATTTTTTTTTAATCGTGGTTCTTCCGTCATTTTCAGGATTAATTTTGATAGAATTTTTATGAAAAATGACAACATTGATCCTACATTTTCTTATTCCTACTTAAATTACCCTCACACTAATAAATTTACCGCTACAACCATCATTTCCCCATCTCTCTCTCTCTCTCTCTCACAATTTTCGGCTGCCACGATCTCAACTTATTTACCTAAAATCACATCCTTTTATCCTTATCCCCATTGTCAGCAGGAGAAATATTTTCCAAAACAAAATCGTTGGTAATTATTATAATTCTTTTTTAATATTTACAATTTTACAAGCAACTTTGACCACTGATAAAATAATTTTTTAAAAATAGATTTTACATTTTACTAACATTATATTTTATATTTCTAAAAATTACAAAATCAATCCAAAATAAGATAAATTAGTCAAAAATTTTCAAATTCAATACAAAATCACTAAAATTAAAAATTAAAAATTCAAAGTCTATCAAATCTACACAAAATAAAAAATGAAACAAAAAAATGAAACCTAAATTAAGAAATTAATACAAAATTAAATAATGAAAAATGAAATTAAAAAATCAAATTCAAAAAATTAAACCAAAATGAAAAATTAGATCTAATCTTCACCAAAATCACGAAAATCACAACAGTTGAAATATTTCAAAACTCATAAGATCTACACAACAACCGAAAATCTCAAAATTATAAAAAAAATCATCAGATCTAAGAGAGTGATGGGCAGAGGAGGCGGACGAGCAAAGAACGAAGGGCGAGATCAAGGTTGATGAGCAGCGGCAAGCAGAATGATGTGACGGTGAGATAAAGGCAGACAAGCGACAGTAAGATCAAGGCAGACGCACGACAGTGAGATAGAGGCAGATGAGCGACGGTAAGACCGAGTCGGATTGAAGTTGATGAAATGATGTGAATGGCTAGAAACGGCCAAGAAAGCGAGATCAAGGCGGATGACTAGCAGCGTGGAGAATGATGCGATGGTGAGATCAAGGCGGACAAGCGACAGCGAGATCAAGGCGGACGCACGATGGTGAGATAGAGGCGGATGAGTGACAGTGAGACCGAGTCGGATCGAGGTCAACGGAACGATGTGAATGGCTAAAAACGGCCAAGAGATGCGAGGTGAATGGTGGAATGGCCAAGAAATACGAAGAGAATGACGAGATTATGAGAGAGGGAGAAAGGTGGAGATGATGGTTGTAGTGACAAATTTATTAGCGTAAAGGTAATTTGAGTAGAAATAAGAAAATGTAGGACCAATGTTGTCATTTTTCATAAAAATTCTATCAAAGTTAACCTTGAAAATGATGGAAAGACCACGATTGGACAAAAATATGGAGGTTAGGGACTTTAAGAAGACAGAATAAAGGTTAGGGACCTGTTTAGGATGACACTAAAAGGTTAGGGACTATAAATGAAATTTACCCTTAGTTAATACATATACTATGTTTTTTGGAGAACTCCAAAAGCACTAAGCACTCCAAAAATTTGAAGTGACCAGCTACTGCATAAGGCAGAAAGTACCATAAATAAAAATAGCTAATGTGCTCCAAAAATTATGAAACTTTCTAGTTTACAACTAGACATATGGAAGCTAATGCACGTCAAATTTCACAGAAAAATTTAAATGACAGCTATTAGTTTGAATGCTCCCTTTCAGGTGCTCCTGAAATTGACAAAGCACATATATAAAAATATGGTCATCCAAATTCACAAACAAACAAAACACAATTAAATACAATGCTGGTAGTAATATATAATTAGGATTAGTCCATAAACAATCAAATAAACAATATGTAATCACTATGGTAGCCTTCCTCAAGCTAATGTTTAGTTTTAGGAGGTTAATTAATCTTAGTTAGTACTAACTTGGGCTCTAGAAACCCCTGTAAACACTGTCATCTTAGTGCATGAAAAACAATATGGCTGAAACCTTGTTTATGCACTCTCCCTTAACCCATACTTGGTTCCTTAAGCTTTTGCTCTCTTTTAAGCATGGTCTTAGCTTTATATATGCTTGATCATCATCTTTGGATAGTAAATAACCATGAAACATAAAGATAAAATCCTTACATGAGCTGTGAAAGCTAAAATTTTCAAGAGATACACAATAAACCCGAAAACTAGGGTTTTTCTTTTTCTTGTTGCATCCGATTGCCTTCCTTTGTGATTTTTTAGGAGATTGAACTATGGTGGCTATGAAAGCTTATAGAAGAGCTAAGAAAGGAACTTTGGTTGGTGAAGGCAAAAAATGACCAAGGAAAGGTAAGAAATCAAGACATTTTTCTTGGTTTAATTAGTTTAATCTTAAACCTCACTTAGGTCACTATAAATATGCTTTAAGCAAAAAAATTTTTGCTAATCTTTAGCTCAACTTTTTGAACTTAGAACCTGGAAATAAAAGGTTGAGATAATGTTATAAAAGGCTATCTTTGACCCTTGTCAATGATACTCCTATCCTTAAGTTATTTTTGTGAACAATTGTAAACCTAGTTGTCTTAAGTTCTTGAATAATAGCTTTTGTTTCCTTTATAAAATTTAGCCTCCAAAAATTGCTTCCATACCATTCAAATCCCTCTAAAACCTCTCTTTTAAAGTTGTACAATTGAGTACCCAAGTCTTGAAATCTTACAATAAAGTCCATAGGTTACTTGTTGACCAAAGAATCCTTTAGGGTTTTCTTAAGGGTCAAGTAACCATTGTGTGGATCTTTTAAGGTGGTGTAGATTATACACTTTACCCCTCACATTTCATTCACTATGGGGAAAATCATGTTATATAATGGTTTATAACCATTATGCCTTTATACTGAAATTTTCCCATTTGTTGAGGCAGTAACATTTTTTTACCTTAGAACCTAAAAATAAAATGCTAGGATAATGCTAAAAATAGCCAACTTTAACCCATGTCAATGATACTCCTATCCTTAAGTTATTTTTATGAACAATTGTAAACCTAGTTATCCTAAGTTTTTGAATAATAGCCCTTATTTCCTTTATGCAATTTAGCTTCTGAAAATTGCTTCCATACCATTCAAATCCCTCTAAAACCTCTCTTTTAAAGTTGTACAATTGAGTACCCAAGTCTTGAAATCTTACAATAAAGTCCATAGGTTACTTGTTGACCAAGGAATCCTTTAGGGTCTCTTGAGGGCCAGGTAACCATTGTGTGGATCTTTTAAGAAGGTGTAGATTATACACTTTACCCATCACATTCCATTCACTATAAGGAAAATCATAATATATAATGGTTTATAACCATTATGCATTTATACTGAAATTTTCTTATTTGTTGAAGTAGTAACAATTCGAGGTGGTATAAGAGAAGTATTTTCCCTTTTTAAATTTCATGTATGTAAAGAAGAGCCTTGTTCCCAAGTTTCTCCAATTTGGAAAGGATTAATGGGGTCAACAAGTGCTTTATGAAGGCGGAATTTGGCACATTCGCTGGGGCATATCAATTAACGTATGGTGAGAGAACTAACTTTCTTTTGGTAATTCTATTCACCCAGTCATAGCATTATTATTAGGCTTGGAGGAGATGATTGTGCCTTAGTTGATTTTGGATGGTGTTAATGCTTGGTGAGTCCCTATGTTGGAGGTTTTGTTCCACCCGGATGAAGTCACTAGCATATTGCAAATTTCTCTTTCGCCCTCATGTACAACTGATTTGTTCAACTGGGGGGATGACTTTGTCCAACCAATTTTCAGTCAAAATAATGTACCATGTCACTTTTTCTCTACTTCAAGGCACCCTCTATAGGTGATCAAGAATGGAAATTATTTTAGCATCAGCTAGCCCCTTATCTGCCCTAAGTTTTTTGGTGGAGGGACATTGCCCACATATGATAACTTGCATACAAGAGGCATGGATGTTTTTACTTCTTGTTCGGTGTATAATTAGTGTAGAGTCAGTTTTGCATATCTTATTAACATGCCCTTTCATGCATAAGGCTAGGGACTTTTAGAATGTTCAGACACCTTATGCTCGTAATTTATCCTTTTTTGAGTGGTTTTTAGTAGACATGTCTTACTAGGGCTATTTTTTATAGTCATGGGGTGGTTCATTTAGAGCGATCAAAATAAAGTTGTGCATGAGCAGGTGTGCTACACCCTCAGGTAGTTGGTCGAAGCAATCAAGGTCTAGACTTTGAACTGGGAGGCTTTCATCTTCATTGCCAGTAAGACCATAACTCCTACTCCACCTTTTTGGTGGTCTTCTTCTCCCACTAAATACTTTAAGGTAAATGTTGATGCAGCTTCGTCCTCTTCCATACAATGAAGCTTTGTTAGTATTGTGCTTCGTGACTACAATTGCCTCCTTCACTCTTGTTTGCTCGATTTCCTTTAAAAACTAGAGTGATCAGCCAGCTTTAGTGAAAACCATAGTCATTCTTCATGGTTTGTTCGATGCAAGAGCGTGAGTGTGCTAGAATGTTATCATTGAATCAGATGCATCTGTCTTGGTTGAAGAACTACAAGACTTCTCCACTCCTTCCTTCTGGGCATTTATTGTGGTTTTGGATGGTATTAGACGTTTAACTTTGTCTTTTCATCCGAGTTCTTTTCTTTATATTCTGTACGCTTTGCATGTTGCTGCTCACTCAATAACCTATGTTAAGTTTTCTATTGTTGGCTGCCTTTATTGGTCTTGTTCATTTCCATTATGGTTGGACTCTTCTTTTTCAGCTTAGTTAATGATTACTCTTTTTTCAAATGAAAAAGTCATAAGAACAATTTTTTTTAATTTTTTTCATTATTGGTGCCAACATGGGAAATAGTCTTTTTCTCCAATTACCACTCCTCTTTGTCCCAACAATGCTTGGAATCTTTTCTAAACTTGCACTGGTAGCTCCTAGGACAGGAAGATCGTCTTTGATGATAAGATCAATGATGGTGTGAAAAATCAATTATGTTTTAGAAAGATCCAGATCTGTGAGAAAATTAAATCCTTTAGTGTATGAGCCTTCAACTCTGACGGTTTTTCACATGGGAAGAAGGGGATCAAAGCGACATTGGAGGAAATGTGTGCTGTAATCAACAAATCACCGTTTTTGGCAGAATCGAAGAACGATTCATTTGAGTACTGTATCAAAGTTTGGGTAAAGTCTGGCCGATTCGTTGGTCATGATACATTTGACGGGGATGTCGCTAAGATGTAGGAAAAGGCCACTAAGCATAGAGAAAATGATAAAACAGAGTTCTCCTTCCCCATGGTAATTCGAGAATCCACATTCCTCTCTTTCAAATTAAGGCTAGAGGCATAATTTATGGCTTTAGGGTTCCAAACTTGGTATTTGATTGCTCAAGTAACTCAGCTTAAGAGATAGTGAATTCCCTTAATGTTCTTCATTTGAGGAAGGGTACTAACTTTGACCTTCTCATTACTAATGCTCAAACTACGAAGGTTAGTCTTGCTTTTTACTAGATTTACTTCATTAGTTCATGATTTTGAGGAAAAAAAGTTGTGCAATGTTCTTAATTTCTACAAGATTAGCGATAGTTAAGAAAAAGAAGAAGCCTCTTTTACATTTATATCCATTTGAGCATTACAAGAGAAAAAAATATATATCCAAGTGTCCAAAAATACATTACATATTTTTATACATTTGTTTAGATATCTTTATATATTCATTTAGACTCTTTGACTTATTCTTTCAGCCACTTTTAATTTTGAAGACAACAAATTTTTTGCATGTTATTATAGTCACATTTGTATATTGTGTTAGACGTTTTTACATATTCATTTAGACATTTTTGTTTATTACTTCAGACACTTTTATTTTTTAAGATAATAAATTGTTTGAATATTACTCCAAACACTTTTACATATTATTGTAAACACTTTAACATATTTATTCAAATACTTGTACTTATTTACATATCATTTTGACAAAGAACAAATAGTTTGTACATTATTTAAGGAGAATAAATATGTGCATGTTATTTCAAACATTTATACATATTTGTTCAAACACTTTTGTCAATTGTTTTAGACACTCTACATCTTTGTTTTTGACCTTTTATGCAAATGTGAGTAATGATAGAAGATTCAGTGGTGGCAGCGGTAGCGGGAATAAAGTAAAATTTCTAAAGGGAGATAGAGTTTTGATTAAGGGAAGTTTTATCAAATTTTTTTAGATGGATGTGGATTATATATGGAGAATTAAAATTGGATTAATATGTGCAATTAAACATATGTATACAATATAATAACTACTCCATCTGTCCCAAATTCTTTGCACCATTCACTTTTCAACAATTAATCTATAATTTTTTTATTTTAAATATTTTAATATATAAATAAAAAACTTTTACATATAAATGATAAATCAAGACCCATAATTTCTAAATATATATATTTTTTATTTTTTTAACAAATAATAATATGAATGAATTCAAGTCAAACTAATCGAAAAAGTCAAATTGAGCAAAGAAAATTGGACAGAGGGAGTACAACTTTAGATATAGGTTTGAGATAAGAGGGCTGAACTAATTTTTAAGGCTTTTTATAGTTACCTATTGACCTTTAAGTGATATTATGTTTTCTCCCATGAGATTTGAAAATGTATATTTACCCCATACTTTTTTAGTGCTGTCAGTCAGCCGTTAGTCAAAATGACAACCAGTCACCTTGAATTTAGTCTAGCTTACAATTATACCAAAAAATTTTGAAATCTACAATTTTCCATGATTATCCTTTCTTTTCTCGTTTCTTTACTTTATTCTTTGCTATAGCCATTTTGACACCATCTATCTCCGCCGACTCCCTGCCTTCCTATCCAACCCAACCTTCTTGCTCCATCACCTCCTTCCCCAACCCTGTCCCCAAAGTCACTTGTCCTCCTTGCCTCAACCTATTTAGACGCACCCAAATTCACCTCACATGTTCTTTCGTGGATTGACCCAAATTGAAAAAGAGAAGAGGAAGGTCATCACTTCAAAGTATCTAGCTACTTCAATTAATTTTTTATCTAAAATTATATCATTTAAATATCTAATTAATTATCACTTGAATAATGTTCTTAGAGTTTTTTTTTTGTAGCCAACTAAGAAAAAGAAAAAATTAAGAGAAAATATGAAGATATTCTAAAAAATGTTAAAAAATGATTTTTAAACCTTTTTAAATATAAAGTTTCAATCAATATTATTCAATTTGAGTGAATAATCTTTATATATCAAAGTAATTACTAATAACTCATTTGTTAGAATTATTTTCAAACATGTAGCAATGTTGTTTTACCTCATATTTTCAAAATAAATTATTTTTAAACATATCCCATTTTTATTTTTATTTTATTTTATTTTGAATTCACTATATGAGGAATTAGCTTTTGAGACAAATATAATGGGGCAAATAATGCATTTATCTCCAATACCCAAATTCAAAATTTGAGGCAAAAGCTTAAAAGCATATATGACATTGGTCACTAATTAATATACATTGGAGACAAATAAAATATTTGACTCCATAAACTGCATTCAAAATTGGAGGCAAATAATTGAAACCAAAAATTATATTGTTGATAATTAGAATTGGATGGAAGAAATAAAAAATTAAACAAAAAATTTGATCTCTAATAATTAAATTCAAATAATTAGAGGCTCATATTGTATTTTTTACTAATATGGGTAGGAGCGTTTTGCAAACTTCTAGATAATTTGATGAATTTTACAATATTTGATATTGATATTATTATTATGTGTTTGTTTTTATTACTTTTTATATATGAACAGATTTTTTTTTTTCGCAAGACTTACATAAATGATTTATATAACTCTTAGTCAAAAAGAAAATTCAAATCTTCGAGATTGAAAAACTTGGTAGAAATAACACAAATTTCATAAAACTTGAGGAAGGCAGAGTGGAGCTCATCAAGGCTAACATCTGGACTTCATATTTGCATTTCCAGATGACATTGGCCATCACAATGACATCTTCCATGGATGCATCGTAAAAATCAAAGTTGAACTCATTGTTGGTGGCTAAAAGCTGGGAGGTAGTGTAACTGTTGCAATCTCTGCATGTCTGAAGCATCCCACGGTCAACGACATAGGTGGCATTGGCGAGAAGAGTGAAGATGAAGGACCTCGAGTTAGTTGCCTTAGTCTGGGTAAATCTCAATGTAGCAATTGCAAGGTTGCTGTCAAGAGCTTGAAGAGAGCCAGCAAAGGGGTTAAAGGAGAGGATATGCAAGCAGAAAGAGAAGTTGCATAAGGAGGTGAGGAGGTACAGAGATAGATGGGTCAGTGTGAAGGTGGAGGAGAATGGAAGTTGAGAGACGAGAAGGGGAAAGACAATTTTGGAAAATTGTAGATTTTTAAAATTTTGGGTATAATTATAAACCAAACTAAATTCAAAGTGACTGAGTGTAATTTTAACTAATGGCTAATTGTGGGCATAAAAAAACTACAGGGATAAGTTTATATTTGTAAACTCAAGGGTAAGTGTAATATTACTTAAAGTTCAAGGTATTAATAAAAAATCCTAATTTTCACTTAAACAGCAGTTTCAAACCCTTAGTAAAGGAACGGTGTCGTATGACGTCGTATTTAATAAAACCCTCTGCAAACAGATTTGGAGATGCTGTGGGATTTGACCCTCTGCTCGAATTAAGTTCCTCAAGTTTCGTCAGAAACCGAAAACTAAATCCAATCGGAGAATCAGGATCGCGTCGGGAAGAGGTGATGATGGAGATAAGATGGGCAAAGACATGGGCTTTGATGGGTCTCCTTCTATTCAATTTGGTCAGCGACGTTTCGTCCCTGTCAGTGACAGTACAGGAGCTAGAATGCGTCTACGAGTACGTAATATACGAAGGGGACACCATCTCAGGGAATTTCGTGGTCGTCGATCACGACATCTTCTGGGGCTCCGATCACCCTGGAATTGATTTCACGGTAACTTAGATCCCTTTCGTTGTTCAATCGCAACTACGGGTTCCAGGTTTGACTTTGATTTCATATTTGGGTCTATCGTTCAATTTCTGGGTCCCCCCCCCCCCCCCCCCTCTTTTTTCCTCGTTCGGATTTTGATAAATCATCATTGCTGCGTTTCTTTTGATTTTTTGATGTTTTATTTTTTATTCTTATTCTCATTATTATTGTTGTTGCTGTTGCTGCTGCATCGAAATATGTGGGTTTTGGTGTGGGAGGTCGGAGGTCGGAGGTCGGAGTAGGGACTTAAAGTTTGGACCTCCAGATAACAAACAAGAGCTTTAACCAGTAGGCTAAGGCTTAAATGTTGCATTTATGGGTTTTCTGGGTTGTCGCTTTTATCAATTCTGTGATCATTTTTAGTTTTTTTGTTCTCTTGATTCCAGGGTAAAATTTTAGCACAGATCTGGGTATGTTTGACTTTTTGTTTTTTGAAAATGAAACCAAAATGAACCATCGAGGAATTGCAATGCTATTCAACCTGAGCCAGTAAAGATGCCCTGAGTTATTCTTCGCCTCTTGATTTCTTGCTTTGATGTGTGCTCTTGTGCAATTCATTTTTCCTAGCCTTCAGTAAAAGGTTTTAATTGCAAACTGGATGGTCTTTAAAGTACATGTTGTTGGCTGTTGCATGGAGTTGTGCTCTTAAACTACTGTGATTTCTGGTTTGATGACAACAGCGAATGCCTTCTATAATTGTGAGGTAGAGTACATTATCCATTTTTCTGCAAACTCTCATAGATACTTGACTCGATAGAGTTTTGACCATGCAAATACAAGGCCACCAGTGTTATGTTATGCTTGTGGCCTTTCTCTGCTTCCTTTTTCAATATTCAGTTGGTGCAATACTAATTAACTTAATACATCTCTATGTTATAGTAACTTATATGCACCAGTGGAAACTGCACTTGTGTTACCTTTCAATTGCAATGTGCTAGTGAAAGACTATGCTGAGTATCTTTTACATATCAAACAGTTATTGGTCCTAACATGGTTTAGGAGATTGATTTCGCAGGAACTCTTATTCTTAATGGTTCTTTGTTTATTACCCTCTGATCAACGTCTTAGTAGTAGATGGATTCTTAAGATTTGCTAAAGAGCCTTTGTGTTTGTTTAAGCAAAGAAAAGTTGCAAAGTGTATACTCATTATGATGTAAATTTATGTGTGAGAAAAGTTATACAAATCGCCTCCAGTAAATATATCTAACTATCAACTATTACGCAGGTCACTTCTCCTGCTGGTAACACAGTTCAAACCTTGAAGGGTACAGCTGGCGACAAGTTTGAATTCAAGGCTCCACGAAGTGGGATGTACAAGTTCTGTTTTCACAATCCCTACTCCACACCAGAGACTGTTTCTTTCTATATCCATGTTGGGCATATCCCCAATGAGCATGACCTTGCCAAAGATGGTTTGTTACATTTCCTTTTGTGTTTTCTGATATTCCTCCACCATAGCTTTTGTAACATTCCGTAGTCCATTCTCTTTAAGATTTAAGCTATAAGTACCCATATATTAATCACATTTTTTTATTGTTCTTATTTTCCCTGCTGATTAGTTTGGTTCTTCATTTCTGAATTTCAGAACATTTAGACCCCATCAATGTTAAAATTGCTGAGCTGAGAGAAGCACTGGAATCTGTCACAGCAGAACAAAAGTATTTGAAAGCACGTGATGCTCGGCATCGGCATAGTAAGCTGCTTGTTCCTGACTTCCTCTCCTGTATTAAGTTGATTATCCTTAACTTCTTCTTTTTCTTTCTGTCGTTCATTTTTGGTTTTGTTAGAATCATGGTATTATCAGATTAATCTTGCTTTTGTAATAGGTGTTATCTATATAATTTTTTAAATGGAAATTTGGTTGGAAGAGGTCTTGTCTATTATCAGACTAAACAGACTTGTTGAGCTTGGACGTTTAAGTTCATGGTTTTGGTCTAGCTCGTTTTCAGCCATTAGCATTTCTCATGTACCAAACGTATAATTTTACATGCTTAAGACGAGGGAAAATGTATTTGCTGCTACTCTGAGATCAACCTTGAAGTTAACAGGCAAACAGGAGGTTTTTGGTCTTTTAAGATTTGGCTTCTCACTGTGAGAGAGAAGTACAAGCCGGCATTTGTGTTATGTGTTTTGTTTCTTCAACCCTTCCAGATAAGCCAATTTACTGGGCTGTATGTGTGTTTTGTATCTTGACTCCTAAAGACCTTGAGCTTAAGAAGCGTTGTTTCCCTGTACCTACTGTCTACTGATGGATAGTTGACTGCTAGGTCTTCCCTTAGTGTATCAACCATCACTCATGGTTTATCTTCCACATTTGTATGTTCTATTCATCTTTTCAAGCATGTTGATAATATTTTGTAACAGTTTAGAATGCAATTCTGCTCTTGGTAGTTAATGTGGTAATATGAATGGTTTCCTTGCAGCAAACGAGAGCACGAGAAAACGTGTTATAGGCTACACGGTTGGAGAGTATATCATGCTGGCTCTTGCTAGTGCACTCCAGGTCATATACATCCGTCGCCTCTTCAGCAAATCAGTTGCATATAACCGTGTGTGAGCCGAATAATGATCACTTGTAAACTCATCTAGTCTATGGCATATGTGGAACTTACAGCATACGGGGAAGTGACTTGTCCAACACCAGAAGTTGGTGTTGCTACTGTTTAAGTGGTAAAGTTTCAGCTAGAATGCAGTTTTTTTTAGACTAAAAAATTGTCATTCTAACTCTGAGTTTCTCCATTTTCATCTACTTTTTTTTGTCCTTGAGTATTTGCATGTGTGAGAATTCATTTGAGTTCTCTTGCTGGGGCTGGGTCTATTTCAGTGTTTGATATTGGAGGCTAAGTTTTATCCACTAATTCCAGTTTGGTCTATGTGTGAGAGAGAGTGAGTGAGATAGGTATGGCAAAATTTGACCTAACCCGAAAATCTTACCTAACCCATCCGAACCCAAGCCCATCATAACTCGATTTGACCAAAAAAGTTAACAGCCTGAACTTGAATCCGATTAAAGTGAAATCCGAGAAAACCCGAGCCCGAACCCGACCTGATTCGAACCTAAAATGACCTAATGACTAAACCCGACAAAACTCGATTTTAACTTAAATTAACATAAAATATATGGTTGGCAAAGACTTTAGAGAATTTATGATTTAATATATGTGAATGAGTTTCTTTTATTCTGTTGATCTGTTTTGTGTTGTAATGCGAACGAGTAAAAGTTATGATAAACAATTAATGATACAGTGATAAAGAGATAAAAATAATTAGGTTTTAGAAATTATAGTACTCATTTTGTCCTATATTCTTTGAAATATTTAACTTTTTTAAATAATTTGAATTGAATTTATTTATATTATTTTATTTGTCTTAAATTCTTAGCACTATTCATATTTTAACAATTAATTTATATTTTTTTTATTTTCAATATTTTAATATGTAAATAAAAATTTTTTATACATAAATGATAAATCAAAACTTATAGTTTTTAAATATATTTTTTAAATTTTTAATAAATAATAATATAAATAAATTTAAGTTAAATTAGTCAGAAAAGTTAAATGGAGCAAAGAAAATGAGATGGAGGGAGATTATTTGTTAGAAGAAAAAATAAGAAAACATATATTTAGAAACTGTAGGTTTTTATTTATTATTTAATATAATAATTTTTCATTTATATATTAAAATGTTGAAAATAAAAAATCATAGATTAATTGTTAAATAGTGAATGTTATAAAGAACTTGGTATAAAGAGAGTATTTTATTAAAAGAATTATATATTAATATATTCTCATAAATTTTGCATTATATTTTTATATCTAGTTAAATTAAATTTTAATCAAAATTAAATAAAGAAATTGAATCGATTTAGCTATTTTAGCTTGTGCATCGGTGAATTGACTAAAGTCGACAATTAAATTGAATTTGATCTAAGATTTGATAACCCGACTTGATTGGATCCAAATTCAAATAAATCCGACCTGACATAACCCCAACATGAGATTTACTTAACTCGAACTCAACCTATACCCAAATAACCCGACTTGGACCTAAACACATGATAGCCCAATTAAACCTAAACTTGAATGATATTACCTAAATTTGACCCGACCCACCCAATTGTCATCCCTAGAGCGAGAGAGCACATGTGTTTTGGTTGCAGAAGGGCCGGTTGGTACGATCAAGCTCAAGCTAGCAACGTTGGTGTTTGAAGCAATGTTATCAAAATCTCGATCAAAATCTTAGAGTTTATGAGTCAATTTATTTTAACCTAAACCAATTAAGTTAATTTTATTTTTACATATTTTTTGTCTGAAATAAATTTCATTTGTAAATCAATATTATGTAGATGCAATAATCTATTTGAAAGTAAATTTTTATGATGTTAATTTTTTTTTTGAATTTTTTTTGTCATACCTTAAATTAGAAAAATTTATAAAAATTTAGTAAGATTATAAAAATTGTATTTTCAGTGGATAATTATAGCTACATAATATTGGCTTCTAATTAAAAGTAGTTCTGGGTTAAAAAAATGAGGAATAAAAATAAGTCATTTTAGAGTTAATTAACAAAAATTAAATTACACTGGGTGCTTGATTTTACAATATGAAATTGCGAAAATTATCTGATTAAATTTTATGATTATAATTATGATTGTAACCTAATTTTGACGATTTGAACCTTGAAACGGATTTGACCTGGTTAGCTCGATTCAGGCTAGTGTGTACGTCCGCTTTTATAGTTTAAGATGGGTAAAAAGTCACTAGGAAAATGTTGATTTCAGATTAGCAAAAGAAGTTCAATGCTTTTCACATTTGAAGATTTCATCTTTCCTAGGATGTTGCAATTGAAAAATTTTAAGTCGTGCAAAGTAGCTACAACTATGTGATGGTTGGGCCTTGGAACGCCTCTTCGAGAGCAGCGAAGAGGGAACTTTCTGGGTTTCTTGTATCCTCGGGTGCCACTAACACTTCGCCATCTCATTCAGGCAACCAACCCAAGTCCGAATCACTCCACCATCTTCATTCCTTAGGACTCAACTACTCGGATACCTCTTAAGCACAACGACAAATTTGGTCTTCCGTACTAGTAGTGAGGTAAAAGGCTATCAGCTTCCCTCGCCTAGTCGTTGTGTCAGCATACATACATTGATGGGGTATACGTAGCTGACCTAAATTGATGCTCATGATCTTCCCAAAGGGTACTATCTGACAATGATTACCAAATCCCCAAATGTGTACTCACTTCATCTTTTAAAACTCTCATACACCTTCACTAGAAAATTAATTTCAGTGTCGGAGACTCCCCTTATAAAATACCTTGGTGCTCCTTCCCCCACTCCTCTTTCTATGTGACTTATATATTTGTTGTAGCAGAGCTCTCACTTCGAACAACTCGGTCCAGCATTGCTCACCTACTAAATATCCTGAGTTGGTTTGGCTATGGACATGAAAACCTGATTTAACATTAGCATGAATAAAAGACCTGATTTAACATCAGTATGAATAATGATTGGTTTGACTGGAGATTAAAAGTCAATTAGTTTTAATATAAGTCAATTTAATCTAAAATGACTTATTTTTATTTTTATATTTTTTTATTTAGTACCAATTTTATTTTAAAGTTAATATTATGTAGATGCAATAATCCATTTAAAAGCAAATTTTCATGTTATTATTAAATTTTTATGAATTTTTCTTTTTAATGCCTAAAACTAGAAAAATTTACAAAATTTAATAAGATTATAAAAATTACATCTTCAATGAATTATTACATCTACATAATATTGACTTTTAAATAAAATTAATTCTAAGTAAAAAAGATATAAAAATAAAAATATTAATAAAATCATTTTTAATTAAGTTGATTTAAATTAAAATGAATTGACTCTAACTTCCACAAAAACAAAGCTTCTTGTTCTTGTTCTTTGTCCTTTTTTTTTTTTTAACTTAATCTTTCTTTCTTTCAAAGGCCGACGAACTATCTTGCCTTCGCTTACATGATGATGTTCAGCTACAGGTGGGATTGCTTCTGGAAAAGCTAAAACTATGTTTGGCTACACTTATTTTTTGAAAAGAGATGTTATTTAGACACTTAGCAAACAACTTGGTAAATACTACTAACTTACTTGGGTAGAAAAAAAAAACTAAATATAAAATGTTAACATATTCTTTTCATATTTTGAAAGGATTCTAATTAGATAATAGTCTATGAACATCTAGATCTTTTACACAAATGAGTTTCCCTTAAAATTCAAATGGGTCATTTCCGTACATAGCTGAGATGTACGTACAATTTTTATTGTTTTGGAAAAACAAATTATCACAAAACCATTTTTCAAACTAAATGGGATGTACATGACATTATATACTATCAGTATATTCTAAATACGGAATAGAGTCACTGTTCATTAAACAGTAACACTTTTGTCGTTTTGAGTTGTGCTCTTTTTTTCTTTTTTTAAGTAATGGTTGAAACCCCTTTCAAGTCCCTTAAGATTTCATTCCTTCTCTTTTATGCCCTATATTTTTGTACATGACAATCAAGCCGTATAGACAACAATGAACAATGCCATTTTTGTCATTTTGCGTTTTGTTTTGTTTTTGTTTTTGTTTTTTGTCATTTTTTTTCTTAGTAATGGTTGAACCCCATTTCAAGTTACTTAAAATTTCATTTCTTTTATTTTGTTCACTATATTTTTCCACATGACAATCTAGCCTGAATAGACAACATGAGCACAATGCGAGATCGGTAGATATGTGAGTTTAAGGATTACAACTAGCGAAGAGCAAAACTATAGGGATAAAAAGTGTGTTTTTGATCTCATTTTTTGCTTTGTTCTTAGTAATGGTCAAATCCTTTTTCCGGTTCTTAATTTCATTTCTTCCTTTTTGGTCCGTAGACTTTTCCGTATGATGATCAGACCCAAATAGACAGGATAAGGACAATGGTGGGATCAATATATTCACAAGTTTGGAGATTACAGCTACCGAAGTAAAAAATAAAAGGTATTTCTATTTTCCTTTCCTTCATTTGTAACTCTAACGGTTATGGAAATTCTAAATTTTTATAACTCAAATTCAAATGAATTTGAGTTGCATGAATATTCACACAACCACTTGATATTTGCATCATAAGATACACAGATCTCAATATTAAGTATTAACTTCCCTAATTGATTCTGATGTATGACACACATCACGTATTATTACATATAAGTTTCCTTTTGAAAATTTTGACAACTATTGGTCCACCAAAAAAGTTAGGTACTGCTAACTCCCTGAAGATTAGGCTTACCACCCTGCCATACTTTTGGTCTCAAGCTGCAGCTGCTCTTCTTAACTATCTATCCCTACCAATTCATGAATAGCAAATATGTATATAAACATTGCATATAATATGTGCGTATTGTATTATTAGAGACTTTTGTTTCAAACTCAACTACTCCACTTTCTATTATTTATAATAAAAAAATGACTCACAGCATTGCGCATATTGAAGAACCTCGTATTACTACTAACTTCTAAAGATCAACAATGGTCACTATTGGATGAATAGTAACATTGTTATGGGTTGGTTAAGCCCAGTTGGTTTTGGGCCTTAGTTCTGCTGCTTTTTTTTTTTTGCTTTTGTTTGTTTATTTGTTTGTTTTTTTTTTTTTACTTTTTAGGATGCAATTTACTCTTTCTTGAGTTTTATCTCATTTCATAAGGCGCTTGCATTTCTGAGGGCCTAGGTTGAACTATTTTCGATTTTAGTCTGTCTCACATTTGTTTCGGTTAAAATTGGTTTCAGTTTCTAACTTTTTTATTTTTTTCATTTTTGGACCTGAGTTATGTCTGTATTACATTTTGGCCCCCAAATTTTATAACTATTTAATTAAATCTCCCAAGCTTTTCTTTTTGTTATTTTTTATGTACTATCTTCTAAAGTAAAACATTGGTGACAATAATTTGTTTATTTTTTTAGTTAAACCATTTTTTATCTTCATTAAATCAATTATCAAATCCTTAATACCTAAATTTTTTTCATTTTTTGTCTTGATCTTAACTTTTTTTATTGATTTTCTTTATTGTTTTTTTAAATGAAGCTTTAATCATTATAATTTGCCTATTTTTGGCCTAGTTCTTGCTGATTTAACTTTAGTAAGTTTTTTTCACTTTCTTTTCTTTTTATCTTTATTAAGTTAATGGTTAAAGTGTTAATTTTTTAACATATATTAAACATATTTTTTTATTTCTTTCATTTTTTATCATTATTGATTATTCAAATTTGTAGCATCAATTAGTTACTTCAAGCTCTATAGCTTACTAACGTAATTTGGTCCATAATTGTTAAATTTGAGAGTAAATTTTTCTAGATAAATTTTTCATTAATATTAAAAATTAGATTTTGTGTTAATAGGAGATAAAAAATTTTATTGAATTGTTTTTAATTAACAAACAAAATATGCAATGTTTCGAAGCACGTAATGTATTTTGTGTCGCACTGTTATTATTAAAATTTATTATAAAAAAATATCCACTACGATATGCAGGTCATCAAATCTTTTTATTTGTTCTCTTAGTCTCTAATTTATTTTTGTTTTTGTTTTTGTTTTCTAAAGCGAAAATATTGGTAACCTTGATTTGTTTCTTTTATTTTTTTAACCAACTATAGTGGCTTTGTTTAGCTTTTATTTTAATTTATTATTATTATTTTTTAAAACAAAACTTTAATCACTATGAATTGTTTACTTTTTTATATGATTCAAGCTGCTTCATTTTATCTAATGTTTTGATTTTTTTTTATTAAGTTAATGGTTAAGTCTCTAATTCTTAAAATCTTTATATTTACTCTCCTACCCTGAAGACCATTTTTGTGTTATTTTTTAATTATTAATCATTAAACCCTACTTTTTGTAACCGAAATTCCACTCTTAATCTTAAATTATTAACTTTTCCATGTTATTTCTCTTTTTTAAAATAAAATTTTAGTCTCTACAGTTTATCTCTTGATACTTAGATTTTTTTTTGTCTCTTAGTCCCAAAACTTTACCAAGATTTTTTATCCTGGTTTTTACTTCTTTTTTTTTTATAAATTTGTTTTTCTTCGTAAATGATCACCACTATTTATATTCACGTTTAATGCTAATACAGACTGAATCGTAACAACGCACAGGCATTATAAACCTCATATATACTAAATGTATAAGGTAAAATTACTATTCATTGAATAGTGCCCCAAGAAGCCACATTTTATTGTAGTAGATGTCCTCTAGGCTTCATGCAGCAAACCCTTTTACCCCCTAAGTTTAGGATAATCACTTTCATCCATACTCTTATAATAAATTATAATAGATGTTGGTTATTTTTTTAATGTTTTTTATCAACATTGATATTCCTTACCTGTCTGAACTTTTTATTTGATTTGACAGTGTTTTTCCCTCTTTCCCCCCTTGTATATACTAAATGTATAAGAGTTATTCAATGTTTAATAAATAGTGAATAAAACAATGTTATTTTATTTTTGTATTTTCTTTGGTCGATTCCTTTCCTAAAGGGCAATTGCTTTATTTTCTTAGCTTCTATCACTTTTTTGACTATGTGATCACTTCCTTGAGGGCTTATGTTGTTATTTTCCACATTTGAGATATTTCACATTTTTCTTTCATTTAAATCTGTTTCGACCCTTGATTATTGATTTTTCTTAGTCGAATTACTAAATGTTATCTATTTGTCATTTTGGGCTCCAAACTTTCTCATATTATTTCTATCTTCTAAAATAAAACTTTGTTAATTTGTCTGGTTTTAGGCATAGTCTAGGCTGTCTCAAACTTTTTTTTTTATTTTTAGGTCATTCCTAAATTTCTTAAGATTATTGATCTTTTTTCCCCCTTTGACGTGCGGGCTAAAAAACCTAGTATAAACTAAGTGCCCTAAAGTTTACCGATAATGTAAACAAGAGCAAAAAAGCATCACTTTTTAAAATTTAGGTAAAAGTGTTTCAAAATTTAAGTAAAAAATAGCAAAAATACCTAGACACCCTAGACATATAACCAAACCTATATTCATATCCTTCTATTTCAAATACCTAGAAACTTACCACATTAAAAAATTAGCTCTATTATTCACCTTTATCATAGAAAAGGAAAAATACCTAACTTTGCTTTACATTCCTTTATTCACAAAAACTTTCAAGAGTATGATTTTATTTCATCTATCCAATTCATTTTCAAGACTCTGAAAACTGATCTGGCTTCACTGTGGGTTGTAAATGACGGCTTTGAAAAGCTCTGGTGTGCTCTAAGTGAATATGGTTCAATTTTTGCAGGATTTCATTTTGTTTATGAGTTTTGTTTTGGTTTAGATGCAAAAATTGGGGGACAAAGTTTCTGTGCATGAAGGCTAGGAGGGCAAAGTCAGCTATTTTTCTTTTTCTGTATTAATAGTGAATGACAGAGTTAATTTTTGAGAAGATAATTGTATGTATTTAAAATAGAGAGAACATAGTAAGTTTAGCTACACCTCAAAAAAAGGTTTTAGTAATTTTTCTTATAAAATAGTGTGAAAAGCTATAACTTGAATAGATTCCATTTTACTGTTGAGACCCATCTACGAGTTGTCGGTATTTGAATAAAGAGCCCAAAAAAGCTATGATAGTTAAACGCACTCCGCCCAATTACAAAATTGACTGGTTTACATTTTTAAACAATTCACTAATAGACTCCACTTTCAACTTTCAAGTTTTACACGTGTGAGAAAAAAACCCTTAAATAATGAAATATTGCAACTAGAACATTATTTTTACATTAGATGACCAGTTCAAAATTTAATCTTTTGTCTATATTTTCTCCAAGAATGCTTAAGTGATCAAATACCTACATGTATTATTTCTCCAAAAATGCTTTTCTTTTTTGTATTGCAAAGCACTTGTGAGAATTTAAGTGTACTTGTGAGAGTTTTGTAAAGAATGAATGTCATTTGCATGTTTCTCAAAATTTAAAGGATATCAAGCCATATTTAATTTTCTTATTCTTCTTTTTCTTTTTACAAGTGTTTGTGAGGATTGGAAGCCAGGCCTCAGCCCAAGCAATGTCCCTAACGACCAACCAAGCTAGGTGATATGACTTTCCAACAATGCCTAGTTCTTAATTTAACAATAGTAATTTATTATGAAAAATGCTAAATTGACTTACATTTTGGCAAAATTTTTTGTTACTATGGTTGAAAATAATTAGATACATAATTCAATGTAGGATCCACTCAAATTGAAACTTTTCATTAACTGATTGTCACATCTTTTAGCAATAGAAAATTTTGTAGAACCATTAGTACATGTAGCTTTACTTATTTGTTTTAAACTAACCAACTCAATATGTGGATGATACATAATACTCCCCCACCAACATTTTTTTTGTAATATTTATTATTTTGGTGATCTCAAATCTTTTCAATATTTTTATATTTAGTAAGTTACTTTATCAAATTATCATTTCAATGTTCATGTTTCCCATTTTTCTTGGTTTACATGTAAATAAGTAAAAGATAAAAGTGAAAGCAACACATAGACTTTTTTTTTCTTAATCTTTGTACCAAACTAAAATATTTCAAAAAAAATTGAAATGGATGTAGTATATTTTCTTTTACCAAAAAAATTTAAAAAGTGGTTTAAAACTATTCAGCAAGTGCAACCAAGAAGTACTGAATTTAGTTTCTTTAAAAACTTTGACTAAATTAAGTTTTCAAACCAAACTCACCTAGGATTAAATATTAATCACATACTAGCAAAAGATAAATACAAATATAAAAGATTAAGTCAAGCACATACATGCAATCAAGTAAAATAACAAAGAGAAAGAGAGATGGACATCATAATTTGCATTTGGAATGATTTGGGGTGCACCCTACCTTGTGTATACCCTATGGTAAATTTACTTCTTTATCTTCATTAGAAAAATCTATTCCCTATGTTGTCCTTTTCTTCCTAGCTTCCACTTCTATTGGATTTATGACCAGCCATGATCCCCTATAATGAGTTTGGATTCACCACAATGGTTGCCTTGAGTTTGGGATGTGATCTTTTGAATCAGTGAAATAGAGCTATTTTTTCATTGGTGGCGAGTTGGGTTATGGCGGCGATGGTGCAATTTATGTCGGAATGCGCTAGTCCTTTTTCTTCGCGGTGGATGCAATGGAATCGGGGAAAAATTTTGTATAGGTGGGTCTAAGGCAACAACGAGTCCTACCAACAGACATAGGGAAGAGTAGACTGAAGAGAGATTGGAAGATGGAAAGACGAGGTTGAATTGGAAGAGGAGTAAAGAGGAGAGACGAAGATCGCTGAAACAATTCTATCAAAGAAGATGATTAGTTTTTGGTTTTTAGGTGAAATCACATGTTCCACTTATATATATATATATATATTTTTTTTTTGCAAAATAATCCATCATCTTTTTTATATAGGATATGTATATTTATATACAAGTATATGTCCACAAGGAAAACTATACATATAAAGTAATAAGATATGTACATTTATTTCATACCAAGCATGCATATCAGTTATTACATTTATACATGTCTTTGCTTTTGGAAGGAAGAAGCGTGTTGATGTTGTTCACATTTAAGTTTAGGATGAAGGGTACAACTCGTACATATTTATAATCTTATTTATACATATTTTTAACTTTGTTGTACATCAAGTTCATACATATCTGTCATATATATTATTAATATTTGTCATCATATTTGTACATATCATTAAATTTGACGGGAATCATGTTTTATCTTGTTCACACATGTTTTTAGGATGAATGGTTAAACTTGTATACATTATGGACTATATCTCTAACATATCTTTAATGTCATTTATTCATATGTCTCATATGTTTTGTGTCATAACCTAAACCACCCCTACCTTATGCACTTTTGTGCCTCAAAGGTTCTAATGGCTCATGTGCTCACTTAGGACTCTTAGGTGGCTTAGGCCACAACACCTAGGATGCTTAGCCGAAATCTTAAATTATTACTTGATAATTTTAGGCAAGATACAACAAGTTTAATCTGGCTCAAAAGTGGATGTCCATTTTGATTAAAACCCATTTTAGACTAGGTTAAAGGAAATCTTGTTGTCAAGACAAGTTTAAGTCAAGTTGCATAATTAAAACTTGTCAACTTGTTAAGTTATGTGTTGGTGGCCTAGCTGTGTGCACTTGGGTCTCGATATACATACACTCAGCCATAATAGATAAGCATTAGCTTGCAAGCTACAACATCACAACATTCTTATATTACAAGGGCCAAAAGTGAGTCCTACCAAGTTAAGCCTCATTATGCACACATATGGTTCATGTTTTGTTAGTTGGCTTGCACCTATGCCAACTCAGTCCTACCTAGGCTTGTGCTCATTTTTACTTCCAATTTTGCATGCTAACTTGGCAATCAATATGGTACATTTTTCCTGGCCTTTTTGTACATCAAAATGGTACCACATGTAGCTAATCTCACAGCAGCTATTAAAGCTTATAACCACAAACACTTAGGTTATATGGTGAGCATAATGGATCACCATGTAATTTAGACCTTTGAGCTATACCTGATTAACCATGCACTAACAAGAGTTGTTAGCTGCACTTTTAGCCATCTAAGTCCCTCCTTGAAATGTAAGAAATGGGGCATGAGTAACTAGTACTTAGTAAAGGACCAACAGATAGCACAAAGTGCCCATAATGCTCTAAGCATTGTATTAACATAATAGCACATCCTTACACTAAGAACGTACATCCAAAGACAAGAAAACATAGCACAAAAATACAAAAAAAAATATACTGAAAATAAATATGGGTTAGTACACACAAATAATCACCAAAGCATGCAAAACACACACACCACAACACTTAGCTTTAAAGCCTAGGGCATAACAAGCATTCATAACATTTTTATGTATTTGATTCAACCATTTTAATGAAGAAACATATAGCTCTAGACCTTAATTCAAGCCTGGCCACAATTTGAAAAATATTCTAATGCTTTCCCATAACATAATCTAGCTAGAATCCATAGTGCTTTTAGCACACATAGCCCTTATATAGCACCTAGGTTTACTTGGCTCTAAGCCATCTTTTAGGGCAACTTCTTTCCAATGAAATCACAAAATAAAATATGAAATTCAAGAGAAAGAACATAGTTGGAACCCTTACTGAGTAGAAAAACTACAACTTGTTGCCTCCAAGGTTTTAGCCAAGACAACTCCTCGAGCACTAAGACTTGTAAGCGTAGCCACCTTTGGTCTTTGCTTGGTTTTTCACCTTAACTTGCCTTACGAATGTACAACAACTCCATTAGGCTTTATGCCCTATATTTCCCGGGTGTAATGGCCTTAAGAAGCTGCCAAGAAGCTACAAAAAAAGTGCCTTAAGTTTTGGTCAATGTGGAAAGACACAACCAAGTTGAACTTTGGTGGTTAAGGCTTGATTTAGCCTTTTTTTTCCTTTTTTTTTTCTTAAGAGATATCCACCGCTCTTAGTAGATTTTTTTGCCTATATTTTCAGGTTTAACCACCTTAAGAAATTGCAAAGAAGTTGTCAAGAAATTGCCTAATGCAATGGATTGGAAACTTAGTGATCAAAGATTGACTTTGACTTGGTCTTGGCCTTTATCTCTTATTTAATCACATATTTTTCTTTCTTGGCCTTAAGTAAACAATTGCAACTTGTTTTCCTTATAAATTTCAAAACTATTTTTCCAAACAATTAGGCCATCCAAGGTCTCACACAGTTACTTACATCATAAGTTACATATAGGCCATTTTTGGTGCCATAGTGCACCCGCTTGTGCACTTCTTTTCCATTGACATTCTTAGCCAATTTCACTCATTTTTTCAGCTCATTAGGCCTCACTTAAGCTTATGCTTTCAAGTCCCATACATTTCCCTTAAGGAATTGCCACCTTAGACTCATTTTATGTGCATAAACACACATATGTGCACACTAACACTTATAGTGTCACTTTCTTTAGACCCGATTAAGTGATTTTAGTTTGCAATGTCCTTGCTAACTTTTTTCCTCTCATTTTTATAAATTATGTTCACTTTATGTATAGACCATGGCCTATGCCATTCACAGACATGACATTTTATACATATTCATCACATGTTTTATTCATCAAGTTTTATACATATCTGTTATTTAATTTATACATATATCAAATTTTGGTAGGAAATGACATTTGATGTGTTTGTACCTATTTTTTGTGGGAGGTCAAACCTAAACATACTACTAAAAACATATTTATAATATCATTTGTGCATATGTTATATATTATTTGTAAATATCTATTATTTTCTTTGTACATTGAGTTTGTATATATTTAGTATCTGATTTGTAAATACATCCAGTTTTGGGAAGGCACGAGATTTAATATGTTCACACTTATTTTATGCTATAAAGAGTAGCATTAGAGTACAAATATATATAAATATAAGAGGCAGGATGCATATTAGACTTACCATTGATTCACTCTTTCCTTCAATTTAAAACAAGTAAATTTCACCATGAGTCCTTTAACTAATTTTCATGTTCTAAATTGGTACCCTACTTTAAAGTTATCATATTGAAGTCCCTTACTGTATATTGCGCGTTCAATTGATTCTTTTCTGTCAATTAGACCATTATATAGGACAAAAATTGCTAACATGGCACCAATTAAGAATAAAATAAATGTAAAATAATAATTTTGGTCCTTAAACTTTTTCAATCAATGGTTTTAAACCTTAAACTTTATCAATCAATTGGGTCCCTCTACCTATCTATCTCACATGCCTCTCTCCTTAGTTCAATCAAATTGGAGCTCACCATTAATTAATCCATTTCTTCCTCAATTAAGCACCAAAACCTAAAAACTAAGTGAAGTCATGAAACTTCTTCCAAAATTGAAAGAAAATATGTGAAATTATGGTCCATGACACAACACTTGGTTCAAGAATTCTATTAAACACATGGTATGCTGCTCCTGGATCATTTAACTCAAAATGAATCAAATTCAAACCACTCCACAAATCTAGCGACCACCATATTATGTTTTTAACAATGCCCATGGACCGATTTCCCTAGAATACAAGAATGTAGTTTTGTACATATCTTCAACATAAGGCAAATTATAATTTTTTGGGCACATCCATCAATCAATAGCTTACTCTCGCTCGAGCCCATTGTATACCTTATCTTTTCTTGCTCTGCTGACCTCTTGTGTGGGCCTCATTCTTCTGCTCAATGTTAGATCCTTCACCTTTCTGTTTGCCCTCATCTTCCATATCCTCTTGCCATCTCAAGTGTCAAATCCTTCACCTTGAATCTGTTGTCCTTCACTCTGCCTCTTTTAAGGCTTGCCAGATTTGGAATGAGAGTGTGAGGATTCCCTATTTCTCTTCAATTGGTGTAGGACTCACTCTTAGGGATGATAATGGATAAAATGTGGGTAGGATGATGCTAAACCTACATCCTATCCATCATGTTGGATACTGAATTCATATCTTATTTACCATCCGTTAGTTTTACAATTTTAATATCCCTATCTATGCATTTTAAGGCGGGTAGGATAGTAAGGGCTGCAAAATTTGATCCGATCCGAGAACTTGGACTGACTCACCTGAACCAAAACTCGACCTGACTCGATTTGACTAGAAAAGTTAATAACCCGAACCTGATTGTACCCAACCTGGTCTGAACCCAAACCTGATTTAAGTAAAATCCAAAAAAACCCAAAACCCGAATAACCCAAACCTGAAATAACCCAAATCTAAAGTGGACAGAACCCAAATTGTCATAAACCCAAAATAACCCAAACATGAAATGACCCATACCCGATATTCACCTGACCCAAACCCAAAAGACCCGAGTATAAACCCGATAAGACTCAATTTCAAAGATTTGTTGAATTAGCCCATGTCTTTATGAGATTATCAGATTTTGCCTCATAGAATTCCCAGATTTACCTTAAATTTTTAAAAATTGACAAATTTGCCCTAAAATTTTTAATTTTTTTTCTAGAACTTTCTAAAACCTTCAATTCACACCCAAACTTTTTTATTTCACCTAAACTGACCTCAAACGGCTTCTAAGGCTCCAAATTAATATATAAACTAAATTAATTCCTATTTTGGTCCTAAATAAAGATTCTAAATTCCTAAAAAATTATAACTCGAAGTGACAACATAATTTGAATGTATATGATCCTACCAACTTCTTAAGTTCTAAAATGACCGAGTTTATAGTTTCATGAATCGAATTTGCAAAGTTTTGAATTAGGTATTTTTATTAAAATAATTGTATAGTAATATATTTATATCTAGTTAAATTAAATTTTTTAGATTATTTTTTATTCCTAGTAATTTTTTAGTTATGAGGTACCTAAATTTTCAAATTTTCATTTTAGTCACTCATAGAAATTGTGACATAGGTCTTTAAAATTTTTAATTATTTGCATAAAAATTCAAATTCTTTAGTTTAGATTTTAGCAAAATCTAAATAAAAAACTTAATTAATCTAGTTATTCTAGCTTATGTACTTATAACCCGATTAGACTTGAATATCAACCCGAATCTGACTCAAAACCCAAATAACTCGACTTGAAGTTACCCAAGACTGAAATTGACTTGACCTAAATTAAGCCCGAACCTGAATAAGACTGACCCGAATCTAACCCGAACCCAAAATCTACTCAACCTAAAATCAACCTGAACTTAAATAACCTGACCTTAACTCGAATTGATATTAACTTGACTAAACCCAAACCTGAATGACTTGACCAAAACCCAACCCAACCCAACCCACCCACCCACCCACCCAATTACCATTCCTATAGGATAGGGTAAAATCCACTTACCTTGCTACATATTAACATAATAAAAAAATAGTAATTCTATAATAGAGTACTATAATAAAAACATTAAAATTGGTATTGCAATAAAACAATATCTATAATAAAAAAAGAAATCGGCTTAGTCATAAATAAATCATAAAGAATTTATCCAAATCAACTTAGTGAAATAAGCATGTACTTAGTAGCAAGTGTACTACTTTGTGAAGAAAAAATGGAAACCTTATGTGGAACTTCGCCCTTGCCATCTTATCTTTGACACTTAATTACAATTGTAAGAAGTAAAGTTAATTAGGTTATTTTGTAAATCATTATATTGCCCTTAGCATACACATACACACACACACATACAGGTAGGATATTGTTAGCGTTGTGCCCAAAAACCAGTCATGAGATGATTATATTTTACACATTGAGTCATGATATTTTATTGAGGCATTAATCCAGTAATTGTGTTTGTTGTTTTGTTTTTATGTGACATAGTCACACATAATTATAATCCTATAATAATAGTATTTTTAAACATCCCTAGTTTAGTATTATTGTGAAGTGGGTTGCAATAATACATAAAGACTAGCTTGTCCAGAGACTAATATGAGATATGTAATCTACAATAGGTACAAGTTGGAAAACTTGTGTACTGGATCGACCTACCATGAGAGCGCTACATGGATCGTTATACAAGTGTTATAAATGATTTTTATAGTGATCATGTATATGCAATCTTTTGACCTAAGATTATCAAGATTTCTTACATATGAGTCACATACTTTGATACTTCCTTTTTTTGCTCACAATTGAGTGAATATGAAGGAGGTTATTGGGTATGTCACATGTCATGTGGAGGGTTTTGTATGATCAAGGTGAGATTTGTCCCTCCTATGTAACTGGAGTGATATCTTCAGGCCCATTGATTGAGTGAGATAGAGGAAATGCGTGACCACGCTTGGATGAGTTGATATGGGATATCAATGTCATCAACTTTAGTCAGTTTACTTAGTAATCAAGAAACCTTAGATTGGACTGTACGAGAATGACACATTCCATGTCTCGTACTCGGTCTTCTTATTTTGGACAAAGGGACAATGATATATATGAATAATGATAATAAAAGTTTAGTCGAATCACCGACTATTTTGTCATTTGGGTAGTAATGATATGTTGCTAGACACCGCTCATTGTTTATGATCATAAATGTGATTTATGATTATTGCCAGTGTGATAGGAGCATATTAGGTTACACACATAGAGCCAATTGGATTATTTGAGAGTATGAGCCAAATTGTTTGGGTTTTGGTTTCATAATAATTTTGAATTAATAATTGGCCCAAAGGTTGAGCCATTAATGAAGCCTGAAATTAATTCTAATTGGATTAGGGTTTTGAAACTCATTAGGCTTGGGAGTTAACTCTCACTATATAAACATTATATAGTGAGAATTTTCATAGTTTTTTCCCTAGTCACCTAAAGGATGAAATTAAAAGAGTTTTGAACGGTTCCAGCCGCACTTTCCTCTTGCCTTTCCTTGGAAGACGCAAGCTAGCACTTCGGGCGTAAGAGGAATGCATCTGCTGGGACATGGTGGAGGCATGGTGATCCAAGAGGTTTGTGTGGATACCATAGAGAGCTTAAACACGTCAACTATTTAAGTTTTACGATTCAACTCAACAGTTGGATGAAAGATCCCAGCCAACTAAGTATAAAAATTTTGAACACCTAGTTTACGTTATTTCACATGGATCCTAGAGGGTTTCGATTACTTTTCGCTACACTTATTTGGCTCCTGAAACCCTACAGATATGTGGTGGGTAGGCCTAAACCTACATTCTATTCATGGCAAGGTGGGGGAGGAGTGGATGGGGTGCAGCAAAGGAAAATTGGTGGTGGAGGAGGCTGTGGAGGTAGATATCCATCCAAATCTTGCCAAGGCTCGCGGAATCTGTTTTTCGGCTGCTGTAGTGAAATTTTTGCAAGAGGAAAAGTATTTGTGCAATCAAGGTTTCTTTCATCACTTTTATATGGTGCTCTAGGTTTTTAGGTCATGAAGCAAAAAGAAAAAGAGACAATTATGAGGCAATCAGCAAGGCTTTGAGTGGAGAGAAAGAGAGAATTGCATAATATCCATGGAAATCTTAAAAGAAATTGTCTGGGAAAATAAGAGCAGAATTTTTGCAGTCCCATATTTTAACTTCACGTGCAACTTTAAGGTTTAAAAGATAGATTTAGAAGTTTCAAATTTAGAAAAATGTTTAAGACCAAAATTGTTACTTTACATTTATTTTAGTATTAATTAATGCTACATCAGCTTTTTTCATCTAATTTAACAATGAAACTGACAGAAAGAATCCAATTGGGATGTTCAATATGAGATAAGCAACTTTGATAAGACAACCTTTAATTAGGTACCAATTTAGGATATGAAAACAAGTTAAGGGACACAACGTGAAATTTAACCAAATTGAAAACCTATTCCACCCCAAGCTCATGTAACTATTACTTAATCAAGTGCAATATTGTTTTTTTTCCTTTAAGGTTCACACTCAATTATTCCTTAGTTTATTCAAGATTTAATAGCAATTACTCTACTATTTTAAAAATAATAAACCACAATATTTTACCCAAGAGAATTTCAACAACTGGTGAGTTTATAAGGTTATAGAAGCTTAGACAAAAGAACTCATTTCAAAAGCCCCTATGTTGAATGGTGGGAATACAATGCTACCTCATAGCCCTCTCACACTACTATGGATGACAATGGGTGGGATAGTTCTATCCTCATGTCCTATTAATCGTGTTATATACTCAATCCAAATCATATCCACAATTTATCAGTTTTATAATTTTAATACTTATATCTTATCTATTATAAGGTGGGTAGGATCAAATAAACTCATCTATCCATTATATACTACCATAGCTAATAGTAATTTATATTTTTTTCAAAGCAATAAAACAATTTATTAAATAAGAACAATAGGCATGCAAAACTCGTAGTTGCAACCTAGCAACTCCAACCGAAAACACAAAACAGTAAGAAAACAGAAAAGTAGGTTATTGTACAATTCAACAACTTTTTTACAAAAAATAGTAGAAAACAAACAAACAAACAGAACATCAAGACCATAACTTTAAATGAGTTGAACCATGGAGCCCTTGTTTTGCTAAATCGTCTGTGGCAGATTGGGAATGGGTTTTGGTCTGGTACGCATAAGATACTTAGATTAGGACTTTTCCAAATTACTATATTGGTGCTATACTAAATTACAAATGGATATCTAGATAATATAAAAATGTAATAATACATGTATATGCGGGTAGAATAACTGGAGGATAGGACCTAAACCCACCCACATTTTATCCAAATCCAGCATATAAAAGAAAAACCTTAAATTCAATCCAAATCTATAAATAAAAAAAAATTCTACTCATTAGATAGAACAAGTTAAAAATGCGGCAATCTCTGATAAGAGTGGATCGAGAGGGAACAGGGTTTGGTATTGAGAAACAGGCTAAATTAGGCCAAAAAACCTGTCACTATTAATCTACAGTAAGTTTTATTCATCTTTAGAATATAATAGTAATACGGCCAGATGCCTGCAAGCCCAAATCTTCATTGACTTCACTATACCCTACTCACATCTGTTACAGGAACCCTTACAAAAAAATGCTTTTGAGTGTACACAAAAAGTGGGTGAAGTGAAATAGGAGGGATAAGTTGTAATCTCATTTGAAAAATGGGGTTATATTTGCAGTTTAGCCCTTTCCTGACATTTTTTTTCGTAATCAGCACTTAGTTTGGTAATCCTTTCCTGTGATATTAAGTATACACGTATACACGTAAGTCATGTTTATCCTGTGATAGACATATTATATTATATTCTAAAAGAGCGAGGCATTTAACTGTTTATTGGCAGTAAAACTTACCTAGTTTTTTTTTTTTTTTTGCTTCTTCAAATTTATGGTTAAAACCATTTTTTGGTACCTAAATATTTCATATCTGCCATAATGCTTCCCCACTTTCCCCTTCTGTCACCAGCTAGATGGTAGACCATTTGCTGATGGTGATATGATTGTCATATCATAAAGTATGGGGAATATTATTAGAAAAATTAAACATTTTAGGGACCCAAGATATTTTGTCCCTTTTTTACACGTCCGCCCACCATTTTTTTTGACTCTCCCTGCAGAATCGTCAAACCTCTTTTTTAGTCCCTGGATATAATATTTCCGCCAGAATGGTTCCCAACTTTCATGATCTGTCATAAACTTTTTTTGCCCTTTTGCTAATAAGAATTTTTGTATATACTAGAAGTCAAAGGTTTTTAAAGAAAAGGAAATAGGGCTATCTCGATCCCTGGTCTCGAGTGTGACAAGCTTTCAAATACCTGACAAGAATTTTTGAAAAAAATAAAAATTTTGATGACATATTTAAATTTAAGATGATAAAACCTTAAATGAAAGTGAAGTACATGCTTTTATTAACCATTTTAAATATCAAAATATTTTTTTTGCATGGTTTGAATCATATTTTTAATTATATATGTTTAATTTAAAATTTTAATTAGTTGAAATAAATGCACACTTTTCATAATGTATGAGTTTTTTATACAGATTTGATTTAGAGTTTTGATTAGTTGGAATAAATGAACAATTTGTATTATGCATGAGTGCGTAATTTTTAAAATGCTTTATTTTATCACTAATTCATTAGTGAGTAAAAATCAGAAAAATCTATGTATGTATATTATGCAATGTTATTCTATACTATAAATGTTAGAAATTTCTTTCTCTCAATGGTTTTAGTAAATTGATTAATGAAATTGCTTTAATCATTTTCATTTGTTATCTTTAATGCTCTTTCAACACTAAATAAATGTATATTCAATTGACTACTTTGTGTGTTTATAATTATTTATACTCAGATTTTACTTATTGTCAAGATAAGTCTTATCCTTTTGCATTGTTCCATCAATGACTTATATTAATTATATTACAGCTAATGTTGCTATAGAATTTACCCATACAACGCATTGGTCCCACATACCTCTCTTACTTCTAAAAGTCATTTTCACTGTTCATCATTGAAGATAAACATATATTTTTTTTTGTGTTTGCCTCTTTTTTTTGTCAGACACAATTGATCATTTCTTAAATTCGAATCCCTTTTCACAAGGTGCTTGCATTCTTTAGGGCCAATTTTGCAATTTCTTCAGTTTCAGGTTGTCTAATTAAGTGTCAATTTAATCTCTAAGCTTCTACTCTTTTCCATGTTAGTCCACATTTTCCATCCATGTTTTATTTTGGTCCCCAAATTTAATAAATATTTAGGTAGATTCTTTCTATTTATTCTCTTGGTCCCCAAATATTTTATTGTTCTTATATACTATATTTCAAAGTAAGACATTGGTTATCATAATTTATTTATTTTTGTATTAAGCCATTTTTTACATTCGCTAAATCAGTTATTAAGCCTTTAATACCTAATATTTTTTTTAATCTTGGTTTATACTTTTTTTGTTGCTTTTATTTAATTTTTTTAAATAAAAATTTAATTATTATAATTTACCTACTTTTGGATATGGTTTTAATTGATTCGGTTTTAATTATTTTTTTAAATTTTTTTATGTTTATTAAATTGTAAATTTATTAACATAAATTAAGCACAATTTTGTGTTTCAATCATATTATTTTGTTATTCATGATTACATTTCACAGTTTGAATTATTCTCTGTAGTTTAATAAAATAATTTGGTCTATAATTGCTACAATTGAAAGTAAATTTTTCTAAATAAATTTCTCATTAATATTAAAAATTAGAGTTTAAGTTGATAAAAGAGGAAAATTTTTAGTGAATTGTTTTTAATGACAAAATTATAAATTATTTCAAAATACATATGATATTATGTTTCTATTTACCTAATTTCAGTTATTGTTCAGGTTAATTCAGCTTTAATTAATTTTTCTTATATTTTAAATTATTTATTATTTAAATTTTTAATACTAAATTTATTGTAAAATATATCCGCTACATCGTGTGGGTCAACATACCTCGTTAATGTTTATAAGAAATTTGTTAGCCTTATTTGTATTTTTTCCCCCTGAACAAACGACCAACTAAAAGGAATTTGTAGGGGTATGAGCTCCTCTAAAATTATAAAATATATATAATTTTTTTTAGAATGTAAAGTTAAAAGCACTCGTCATTCTTTAAAATTGGCCAAATGCTTTTATAAGGATTATAGTTAAAAAAAAATATTTCTTTTAACCCCTCTTTCGTAAAAAAATCTGGTTCCGTGATTTATCCAATGAATCCCGTTTTCAGATAGAAAAAGCTTTTAGCGATTTGACTTTTGTAATTCCCAGTTATGAATTGTAATCTTTTCCGGTTGAGGTTTGCCACGTAGCTAATCTTTGTGGATGGGTTCAGACAAATTTTTATTAAATTCAGAGAAATAAATCACTTTTTAAGCCCCTTATTCCATGATTACCCCCTCTCGTATTTTCAACATCCCATTAAATATAGCAAAAAATAAAAAAAATTAAAATTGAGACAACAATCAACGAAAAAGTAACAAAGATGAAATTTTATTAGAAAAATGTCACATGTCAAAACAATTATTATAAAGTTCTCTTTGTACAGTTCAATTAAGTACAAAAAGTTAGTTATATTTTATTTACCTTTTCAAAATTAGTCATATGGCATTATATAAATAATAACATGATTAAATAGTGAATGACAAATTAAATAGTAAACCATCTCTAAAATCATTAAAGGTACCGTATCATTGAAACTGGTAGAAACACATTAAGTAATTTATATATTTATAAAAAAATTATTTCTTTTTTGGCCAATCAAATCTCCAGCTTTAAAAAATAAATGGGTATTATAGAAATTTCAACCTCAACCCGTTCTTCTCCAACTATAAAAATCAGGGGCATCGCATTCGCCAAGTAGTTCTCAGTACCTCCATTTTCGTACGTCGCGAAAGCTTGGGATCTCGAGTTCTCGATTAATCTGAGGATCAGAAGCAAACTAAGGGAAGAAAGAAGATCGAAAGATGCTCGCAGTTTTTGACCAGTCGGTGGCGCCGAGCCCCAAGGCTTTGAACGCTCCAGACCATTCCTCCGCCGCCGTCTCCGCCCTCAAAGGCGGCTTCCTGGCCAACCACTTCGCCTCCGTGCACCCCGCCTCCGTTACCGTCAATCTTGGTTCCGCCGGCCTCCTCGCTTATTCGCCTTCGAACCAGAATCCGCTTCTTCCCATGTATCCCTTCTTTCTCTTTTCCAATGTGTTGATCGTTTAATCGTTAAAATCTTGATCCGGGTCTTCTCTTTCAGTCATCTGATGCTTGTTCTCGTTCTCTCTCAAGCATCACCTCTGATGCGATTGTTTGAGGACTGATGCTTATAATGGTTAGGAAGAGCATCTTTTCCCAGTAGATTTTGTTTGGTTCTCAATCTTGCCTACTTTTCTTTAACATTCCAGTTAATTCGTGTTACCCATTTCCGGAAATCAAAATCTGTTTGTTGATCCTACCGCTGATTCCTTTGTTCTATGGATAGAGAAATGATCCAATGTTGAAGCCATGAAGGTCGCTTTGTGTTCTTTCTTGTCGTTGATCTTGATGATGGCAAGCTTAGAAATCATTTTGTGGGAACTTGGGCAGTAGTTTCTTTCTGATGAACGGGTTCAGATCTTGATTTGTTTTTCTTCTAGATAATGTAGTTTTTCCCGGTTGGAAACAGGTACATAATCCAAAAATTGAGATTCTTGCGGTTTCGATGAAGACAAAAGATTGATTTAACTTTTATCTTTCGTCATGTCTGTTGTTCTGATGCTTTAGTGAACGTGGTTATTCCATGTACTTTTATGATGCTGAAGCAATTGATTTCTGTTTTGATTCATCGAAATTTTACTTCCTGAGAAGCTGATTCTTGGTTAAGTTTCTTTCCTTGTCTGATCTTTATTGATGAACCCGCAGCCACTTTGCTGTTCTTGCACACCAAAATTGATTTGCATTTCCTTCATGTAATTTCACAGTCTTGTTTGGCATTGTGGGATTGATTGGATGATGATTTTGACTTATATTGCCAGGTTATTTGCTGTTGTGGACGACATCTTCTGTGTGTTCCGTGGCCACATAGAGAATGTAGCAGCTCTTAAACAACAATATGGCTTAAGCAAAACTGCAAATGAGGCAATCATTGTGATTGAAGCATATAGAACCCTTAGAGACAGAGGTCCTTATCCAGCTGATCAAGTTGTGAGAGATATTGAGGGGAAGTTTGCATTTATTCTCTTCGATAGCACTTCAAAGAGTACCTTCGTAGCTGCTGTGAGTATTCTTTTCTGGAGATCTTCCTCATATGCTGTATTCAATTCTCATTCGGTTTGGCAGTATAATGTCATGGCTGTTCAGTTACAATAAATTCTGGTCTCTGTAAAATGCAGGATGCTGATGGGAGTGTTTCATTTTTCTGGGGAACTGATGCTGAAAACAATCTTGTCCTATCAGATGATTCGGACATTGTGTCCAAATGCTGTGGAAAGTCTTTTGCTCCATTCCCGAAAGGTATATTTATTTCATCTCGCTTTCCAGCAGCTGTAGATTTCATATTAGTTCTACACTTGTTAATGTTTACCAAAATCGATCTGCCTGGTTTGTCTTGGGGCTGGAGAAAAGCTTGAAAATATATGTTGTTGAAGTTTCTCCGTATGTATAGGCTTCAAGTTTCATATAGGATCTTTCTTTACTCTTTAAGTTTTAAAATTTGTATGAGGAATGCAAATTCAATACATACAGTTTTGTTAAGTTGGCATTGTTTACCTTGCCACTATTATTTCTTCTCCTGTCTTTTAGCAACTCGTTATGACTTAGTTCATTAGGTTCAAATTGAATTGTATTGTATTATTCTATTGTATTTGTCCTTGTTTTCCTTTGATAAATCCTTATACCGAGTCTTGAGGGAATACCTTTTTGTCTTGATAGCATTTGACCCGGATAGCTGATTTTCTGCTACTTATATTCTGCAGGATGCTTCTTCACATCCTCCGGTGGTTTAAGGAGCTTTGAGCATCCGCTCCATGAGTTGAAACCAGTGCCAAGGGTTGACAGCTCAGGCCAGGTTTGCGGCGCGACTTTCAGTGTGGATGCAGAGACCAAGAAGGGCACTGGAATGAAGAAAGTCGGGAGTGCTGCAAACTGGTCGGGGTCATACTGAGCTTATGTTAGTCTCCACATGGAAATGCTTGCCATACGGTAGCCTTCCATCTTTATTTTTCAGCCCTTTATTCTTGTATTGGTGACTTTTAGCTGCAAATCTAGGTGATGATCTTTGTATTGTTGTACCTATAGAAACTACTGCGATGGCAGTGTCTTTTATGCTGCCGTCAGTGTTCCTTTCAGCGAAAACTAAGCTAGGCGAGCTGATAGACGTCCTAGATAAATAATACCGACTGGTTGTTGAATATATCTGGAGCCAACGGACCCCTGTAGGAACAAATTTCACTCAGATCGGCGATGAGATAAGGTACAAAGCATGGATGGTGATTTGAGTGTGAAATAGAATGAAACTTTGGTTTTTTATAATCCGAAGCTTTGATGTTTCTACCTGCGTTATACAACGTCATCCGATCTAGGGTAGGAGGGCATCATTTTTAAAATTTAAATTAGAAAAAATGTTATCAAAATAAAAGTGGGAGCAACAGTCTAAAATAGAAAATTTTGTTTCGAAACAAATACGCTGGTGTTTTGACTAGGATGGATTCGGTTGCCTGGGTGCATGATTTATTGATAAAATAAGTCGATTTTGACTTGCTCATATAAAAAGGGGAAAGTGTATTAAGTTTTAAAATTAGAACTTTTTTTTTCTTTTCTTCTTGATAATCTAAATTTAAAACATCTAAGAATGCGAGACTGAGTAAGTCTGCTCTTAGTAGCATGGAGTAAAGTTCTGACAGGCTTCTATGAGCAAACTAGACTTGATGACAGCAAATCCCTAGCACCGTTTGATGCTCCGCTACTGGATACTTGGCTAATCCTTCGCATCTGCGATGCCTCCAGGGGTAATCTGAAATACGTGCTTCTTGTCAAGGTCAACTTTTTCTGTAACGATACTCAACTGCCTTCCAACATCCAACATCATCAATGGCATAGACTCCTAAGCAGACATCAAAGGAATGGTTCATGCAAAAATTAAAAAAAAAAAAGAGTTGGGGAAATGGAGAAATAGCTAGAAGAACAGTTAGGATATTGCTTCAGCTTCAGGCAGATTTGGGGCATCGAAGACTTTGCAGACGCGCTGTTCAGCTTTGCCTTTCCTGAACATCAATCTTATGGTTGCTGCATGGGCTAGCACATGGCCTCCAGCTGGTTTCTTTGGATCAGATATGAAAACTCCCCCACCTGGGTCTGCAATAACTGCACGCGCACACCCAGTAATGGAATTCAGAAATGAATTCTAGTTTAGCCAAAGAATTTCTGATAGTGACTAGTATTATCAGCCTTTATAAGTTTTGATTATTTCTAAGTGAGCTAGACCGGAATGGGTGGATTACCTTGGTTGGTCATGTAAACGGCAACATTAAATTCCTCAGCTATCTTTGTAAGCCGGGAGAGCATCTGAGCTAGTTTTTGCTGCAAATCACATGTAGCCATGTCATGGCACATTAAGAGTTTGCGTGATTATGGGCAGAAAATGTTCCAATAGTTACAAGACTCTTTATAAAGTAACCTGGCGCTCAGCAAGCTCCCCTCTGCCAGTGAAATCCACTCGAAAGAGAGCAATGACAGAATCTACAATCTGAAATATAATTAATGGATTTAAGTTTCAGCCAAGGTCCAAAATCTTGATTCTCAATAGTGAGCTGTGAGCACGTATTTACCAGAAGTCTAAAAGGCTCTTCAGACATTTTTGCAGCCAAGCCAAGAAGCAGGTTGTACTGGTGTTCATACGTGTATGCACGGGCATAAATGATCTTCCACAATCACAGAAGAAAAAGCGAGTTCAGTATTTGACAATTCAATATAACTAATTTGAGCACCTAATTCAGTGATAATATGCTTACATTATCAAGGACAGCTCCTGGATCCATGCCAAATCTTTCTGCTATTGGTACTATTCTATCAGGCCGACTGTGAGTGTAAGTTGAAGAAAACAGAGTGAAACAGGTTGGATAGTGCTTAAAGATAAGTCACAGTGCATGATCTCTTGTCAATTGAAATCCAACACCTTCTCAAGGATACAAAGTCCCTTCGGTATCAATGTAAGCAACTTTTCCATTGCCCCCTCGCATGCTTGTTGGAAGCTGCAAATGCGTTACAAGTAACACATTAGCACTCAGAGTACCAATCAGTATGATCATGCAAACAGAAAAGAAAAACTGTCGCATAACAGAAAGAATGTATTGAATTCCACAGCATTTTAATAAATAAGTTGCATAATGGGATTGGTATTGACCAATCACTGGATTGTGCTTTTGAAATCCATATCCACTCTTTGAAGAATCAAATCATTATAATTCAGGTAATCTGTAAGCATTACGAATGTTTCGCTTCTTGCTTCCTATTTCCTATCGCATCTCTATTTTATTTGCAGAACATATAAACAGCTTGAGCAATATTAGTGATGGGGTGGTGAGAATTTAAGAACCTGAGAAGAAACACACAGTGTATGTGCCAGTTGCGTTTTCCCCGACCTAATCCAGCGTCAAACAGCATAGCATAATCATTCAACAGAGCCATATAAAACATCGAAGACAGGAGCATTGTATCAGTAAATAATGCAAAACTTTCTCACCTAAATTCACCAAAAGCTTCCGTAATACACGAAGTTTCTATGCCACCTGTAATATGTTGTGCATTGAACAATTTAGAAGGCAGAACTTAACAAACGTCATCAGTAGGAGACAAATAGAGTTTCTAAGAGCAAAATACCCCCTAAGAGTTCATCCAGAGCTTGACTTCCAGTAGTGATGCGAACCACAGACTTTCTCTACCAGAAGAACCAAACAAATCAAAATGACAGAGTAATCTAAATATCTATTCAAGCAATTTGATGAGGTATTCCAAAGCATTATGCAAATTCGTAAGTAACCTTCTGCAGAGCGTCACTTCCAGTGATATAACCGAAACTCTGATGCCAAACAGAAGCGGAGAAACAGTGAAAATTTCACAGGGAAAAAAAAAAAAAAGAGGAAGATACCCTAATAATTGAAATTAAAAAACGAACGTAGCTCTGACCACAATCTTCTCGGCTGCTTCACAAATCTTATCAACTTTGGCCTCAGATAAGCCTTTGATCCCAGTCAAGTGCTGTGAAATTGCAAACAAAGCTAAACGATCTCGTAAAATTCGAATTAATTGTTCGAACATTATCCAATCTAACTGAAATTCCTAAGTTTCTTCAATCACCTTCTTCGTCTGCATCATTAAGCCATTGCAGGTGAAGATCCCTGCGTCTTGAAGCTTCTTCACATCTCCGGCATTGATTCCAGCAGAGATCACTGCGCGAAACACGAAAAAATCCAACACAACGATCCAAAACTATTAATCGGAAAACCATTAATGAAGAGCCTGAAACAAACAAAAGTACAGAAATCAGGTCGAGAAAAATCTCGTCCAGAAACGAAAGGAAACGACGACCACTTACGTTTGTCGATAGCTTCAAACAAGTCAGCTTCATCCTCGTCGATATCTTCTCGCGGCACCAGCTGCAGCTGGCTGGATTCTTCAGCTCTGGACCTCATCGAACATAGAAAGCAATTATCGAACGGAGGGAGAAGAAGAAGAAGAAGAATGAAGAATTATGTGACCTACTTGAGAGCGGCGAGCATCTTTGTTTTGAGAGACGGAGAGGACGAGATTTGAAATTTGAATTGGGAATGACGAGTCGGTTTCTTTCTCTTGAACGATCTCTATTTATAAGGGCGGGAAGTGAGACGAAGGGAAGAGCGACGAAATTTTTCTTGCGTGTATCGAATTGGCGGGCTGGTCCGAACTGATTTGATAATTAAGAAAAATAAAAAATTAAAATTTTGCAACAAATTGTACCGAACTGATTCCGGAAAGGTTCATTTTTTTCTCAGTTTTTTTTTATGAGGAAAAATTCTTCCGTTCACCCGAGTTCACGTCCAGTTCACAACATGCGAGGAGAGTGGTATGCTTGGAAGTTAGTTTAAAATTAACTTATTAGTATGTATGATTTATATTATCATTTATTCATATTATTAATTTAGTGAAACCTTATTGTTTAAAAAAATATAAAATATTTTTAGAATATTTTTTCATAAAAACAAAGTATTTTTATTTATTTTTTTTCAATATAGGTTGGACAAGTTAAAAAATTATGAGAAGCGCTTAATTTTTTAAAAACATATTTTAAAATTACTTTTTAAATTTCTTAAAGTGTAAGGTTTAAATAAATTGATAATTTTGGTAAATAATCATTTTCAAGAATGTATAATAATGCATTAAGTTAAATGTAAAATGAATGGCCTAATCTTTTACATTAACAAGGAAAGCGTCTGTAAGCTATTTTCAGGTACTGGGAAAGAAAAATGTATTGTTAAATTTCATGGGAAGTTCTTAACACTTAATTATGGCGGACGTGCAAGTTTGGTCCTATGTGAATGCCGTTTGTGAGATGCCTATGACGTAAGCAAGGATGGCAACGACGACAGTGAAGCCCGACATCACGTAGGAGACAACCCCGGAGAGGAATGTGAGGAAAGAGTTCCCGGCTAGAAGGAAGCCAGAATTGCCCACAAGAAGAATGAAAAAGGCCTAAACCCACAATTCACCCCCCAACTTTTCTAACTTAGACACTTAACCCCTCTAACTGATAAAAATATTCTTTTTCATTTTTAGGGGCTTAAATGACAATAACACTGAACAAGGAGGTTGAATTTGATATTTTAGCAATTACTGTTTGACAGTTCATATTCTTCCATAGTTTTAATTAGCATGCTGAGAATGCTCTCAATTTTTTAAGGAACTCTCTGATCTCCTACATGTGAAGCTGCGGGGGAAGACAATCTCTCAAATAGTAATATGTTAAAATGCCAAGTTCGGTCATCTTGTTCAATATTATTATCATATATAAGTCCCTTGGAAACTAAAAAGAATATTTTTATCAAATGGAAGGGGTTATGTGTCCTAATTTACAAAGTTTAGGGGCTGAGTTGCCCCGATTCATAGTTGAAGGGGTTAAGTGTCTGAGTCAACAAAGTTTAGAGGTGAATTGTGAATTGAGGCCAAGAAAAATCCGGAGGTCACGCCAACGAGGCCAACGGCGAAGAAAGTGGTGATGAGGAAGGTGAGCGAAAGAACGATTTAGGGAGCGATCAGAGCGAGAGAGAGATGAGAAGGAGTTTTTGTTTTTGGCTGCAGTTGAGGAAGAGATACCGAGGGGCATTTAAAAGCCGAAAATAATTGTTTATTGATTTAGATTAGTACGAGGTTTTGACCTGCACGTTGTTGCAGAAATTTGATTCAATAAATTTAGCATTAAAATAAATTTTTATTATAAGTAAGTAAAAATTTTTTACCCATAAATATACATTGATCAACTAAAATTTTATTTTATTTTAATTTTGAGTTGGGTTCTCTTTATATTTTTTTTATAATTAAAATGATTTGTTATGATCAAAACATAGTATCATAAAATAAAAAATTGTATGTGCTTTGAATCTATACATATTTTTTTTGTCATTAAAAAATAATTTACTAAAATTTTTCATTTATTATTAATTAAAACTACAATTTTTAATATCAATGAAAAATTTATCTAGAAAAATTTACTTTAAATTTTAGCAATTATACACCAAATTATTTTAGTTAACTATAAACTTTAAAGGAAATAATTGATGCTGTAAAATTCAATTATCAATAATGAAAAAAATGATTAAAAACACAAAACTGTATTTAATTTATGTCCATCAATTAATGGTTTATCTATTAACCTAATAAAAATAAAAATAAAAAAATGAATTAAGACAAATCAATCAGAACCATTGTCAAAAGTAGGCAAATTATAATTATTAGAGTTTCATTTTAGAAATCAATAATAAAGAAAGATTAAAAAAAAAGTTTGGACCAAGATAAAAACTAAAAAAAATTTATGTATTAAAGGTTTAATAATTGATTTAATAAATTAACAAAAAATTATTTAACTAATAAACTATGGTGACTAATGTCTTAGTTTAAAAGATAATATATAAAAAACAACAAAAAAATTTTAGGGACCAAGAGAGAAAATATAAAAAATTTAGTTCAATAGTTATTAAATTTGGGGACCAAAATGGAACACAGATGGAACTTGGGAATTAACTTCTTAAAGAGTGAAAATTCAGGGATTAAAATCAAGTTTTAACCAAAACAAAACATGAAACAAATTAAAAATGGGAAATTGTAACACATGCTCTCGAAAAGGTGAATGCCTTGTGAAAAGGGAATTAAACTTAAAAAAGAGTAAATGACATCCAAGAAAATGGGGAAAAAAAAAGAAGTATTTTTAATGTACAATGGAATTCACTATAGATAAATAGTACAAACATTTGTTTCTTCTAGAAATAAACGAGATATGTACCTGTGTAATAATGTAAGTCATTGATAGAACAATGTAAAAAATAAGACATACTATAACATTAAATAAAATCCGAGTATAGATAATTGTATACACACATAATAGCTAAATGACGATATGTTTACATATTATTAAAAAAACATTAAAGATAACAGACGAAAAATTGTCAAAGTAGTTTTATTAACCAATTCAAATGAAACTATTAAGGGAAAGAAAAAGCTTTTGGTATTTATAATGTAGAATAATATTGCACAATATATATACATAAGTTTTTCCAAATTTTTACTCATTAATGAATTAGTGAGAAAGTTAAACTTTTTAAGAATCAATCACCTATGCGTAATGCAAATTGTGCACTATTTTAACTAATCAAAACTCTGAATCAAACCCAATGTAAAAGCACTCGTACATTTTACAAACTGTATATCTATTTCAATTAATCAAAATTTTGCATCTGACTTATCTAACTAAACCTCTAAATAAAAACATGTAAAAGAAAAAAAATTTGATATTTAATATGGTTAATAAAAGCATGTCTCTCATTCTCATTTAAGGCTCCATCATTTTAAATTTAAATAAATCATCCAATTTTTTTCTAAAGTTACCAATAGAGTGCAAAAGTTGGGGACCACTATGACAAAATTGCTATATTGAGGGACCAAAAAAAGGATTTTAACATTCCCGTGGAATGCAGAAAAAAAAATGGACAACTTGAGGGGGACTTGCCATAAAATATTAGTTTCCTCAGTATCAGTTCCCATATTTTATTATCTGCTGATCTTACCATCATCAACATACATCCTTCACCCTATCTCATGATAAAAGGAGAAAGTGTGGGATTAGAATGGCAAATGTGACATATTTATAGACCAAAATAAAAATTTTCCCACAAAACTGGAAAAAGCAAAAAAAAAAAGAAGCCGCAACAAGAGGTGCTGTTGATGAACAATAAAAACGAGTTCTTCTTTAGAATGTAGTATGCAGGGACTTAATTCGATAAATTTTGCAATAAAATAAATTTTCATTATAAGTAATTAAAAAATTTTCACCCATAAATTTACATTAATCAACTAAAATTTTACTTTATTTTAATTTTGAGTTGAGTTTTCTGTACATTATATTCTTATTATTAAAATGATTTGTTATGATCAAAACATAATACCGTGAAACAAAAAATTATGTATGCTTTGAGTCTATAAATATTTTCTTTGTTATTAAAAAATAATTTACTAAAATTTTTCATCTCTTATTAATTCAAACTCTAATTTTTAATATCAATAAAAAAATTATCTAGAAAGTTTTACTTTAAATTTAAGTAATTATTGACCAAATTATTTTAGTAAACTATAAACTTTAAAGTAAATAATTGATGCAACAAAATTCAATCATCAATAATGAAAAAAAGACTGAAATATAAAACTATATTTAACTTATGTCAATCAATCAATAGTTTAACTATTAACTTAATAAAAATAAAAAGAAAAAAAATGACTTAAGCCAAATCAACTAGAACCATAGTCAAAAGTAGGCAAATTATAATGATTAAAGTTTCATTTTAGAAAGCAATAATAAAGAAAGATAATAAAAAAAAGTTTGAACCAAGATAAAAATTGGAAAAATTTTATGTATTAAAGGTTTAATAATTGATTTAATAAATTCAAAAAATGATTTAACAAAAAAATAAACAAATTATGGTGACTAATGTCTTAGTTTAAAAGATAGTATATAAAAAACAACAAAAATAGTTTGGTGACCAAAAGTGCAAATAGAAAAAATCTAGTTCAATATTTATTAAGTTTGAGGACCAAAATGGAACACAAATAGAACTTGGGGACTAACTTAAGAAATAGTGAAAATTCAGGGATTGAAATCAAAATTTAACCAAAATAAAATATGAAACAGACTAAAAATGAAAAATTGCAACACTTGTTTTAAAAAAGGTGAGTGGCTCATGAAAAGGGGATCAAATTGAAAAAAAAAAAATTTTATAGCATCCAAGGAAAAAAAAAGAGGCACAATTAATGTAAAATAAAATTCACCATAGATTAATAGTATAAACACTAGTCTATTCTAGAAGTAAGTGAAGTATATGGAGACCCATGTAATAATGTAAGTCATTGATGGAACAATATAAAAAGATAAAACATACTTTAACATTAAAAAAAATATAAGTATAGATAATTGTAAATACATAGAATAGCTAAATGAAGCTGTGTTTATATTAATCACTATAATTTATCTACTTTTGGCCTGGTTCTAGTTTTTTTTTTTATAAATACAATCCTATTTTTTTTGTTTTATAAATACAAAGAGAGAAATAATTGACTTAATAAAGATTAAAAAATGGTTTAACTAAAAAAATAAATAAATTATGATCACCAATGTCTTACTTTAGAAGATAGCACATAAAACAACAAAAAAAAAGTTTAGGGATCAAAAGAGCAAATAGAAGATTTAATTAAATAATTATAAAATTTAGGGACCAAAATGTAACACGGATGTAACTCAGGGCCTAAAATGAAAAAATTAGAAAGTTAGGGACTGAAATTATCTTTTTATCCAAATAAATGTGAAACAGACTTAAAACCGGGAAAATTGCAACATTGGCCCTCACAAAGGTGAGCACGTTGCTAAAAGATGATCAAATTAACAAAAGAGCAAATCGCATCCAAAAAAGGGGAAAAAAAAAGGAGAAAAAGTAAAAAAAAAAAAATTAAAAAAAACTGATGTATTGTTCATCTACTGTAGATGAACAGTAAAATCCATTCCTTCTTTAGAATATAATACGAGGTTGGTTGTACCCGCGCAACGCTGCGGTTTATGATGTTTATTATGATGTAATTGAGCAGAGGAATATTATCCATAGGTGAAGAGATTTTCATAATATAGAGGATGCTTGTATCTATTGGACAGTAGCATGGTTTGCATACAAAGTCTATTTTAATACAACATGGATGTATAAGAGGGAATATTAATATGCCCATGCACCATAAATAACTTAGTCTTTGTTGTAGTGTGCAAGAGGACAAAAGTTTACAGCTGAAAGTGGCACATCATCAAATTGTTTTCCTTATGCTTGAGATCTAAAATTCTGAACTGGTCATGATTGATGTAAAGGTTCCAAGTGCGCTAGCTGCTGAAGTTTCATGCTGCGCTGATAGTATTTACAATCTTCAAAAGTGGATCGTCTAGATAAAGATAAGGAGCATATGTTAGATATCTTAATAGGTAAAAAAGAAATGCATATTTAGTTGTATTTTACAGTATAGGCATTAGCTAGTCTCCTCAGTTGTAAAGTTCTCTTCAATTGTTTTTTTGTAGCTGCTGGAGTGCTAGTTGTGGCGGGATGTGTAGATGAAATGTCTGTTGTAAAAGATAGATAGCTATGGTTAGTTTTAATAGTTTTAGGATAGTATGTAATTCATGTGACGCTAATATGGTAATGTATATCAGAAATTACTGAAAATGCAATGAAATACAGATGATAATATTTTATTTTGTGTAATTCTGATGGCTAAAAATAATTTTGGTTTAGAAGTGTAAGATGATTGAATTGCTACCTTATGGCACAAAAAGTCTTTTCTGAGCAAATGTTTGTTGTTGCTAAAGTTTATGTTCATGCAATGTTGGTGAGGGCGAAATGAGTGGAGGAGTGGGAGTAGTGGGTATGGAGGGAGCATGCCTCTCTAGTGTTTGCAAAGTTGTCTTTTCCACAGGTTCAATCTGGAACATGTCATCCATTACATCGAAGATGATGATATCAATATTTGATTGCCTAATGTTTTGTCCAAAGTAAAGCTGAATTTTTTTTTGTTGTCTAGTAAGTTGTGTTATGGGCAAAGGTGTTGTTCTTGGATCTGTGTATCCAAGCTCATGCGCCATCTTGTTGCAGTCTATGGCCAAGAAGGTTTCTGCAGCTTTGTTGAAATATGTGACATTAACTTCAGAGGTGTGGTCAACTATTGTTGCCTTAAAGCTGTATCTGTTTGGTTTTTTATGATTTTGTAGAATATTAGAAAAATGTCTTAGAAGAATGAACTTAGTTTTGTTGGTCAATAAAACTTACAGGTTTCTAGGTTCAGGTTTTACATCTCTACGATTGGTGCATGCTAATTTATCACCTTTTGGTCTAAGTTTGAGTGGGCATTTTGTGCATGCCTTGTAAAACTAGTTCCGTTGTTCAGTGATTCTTGTCACTGATGCTCTACATATAAATCGAACCTACTGTAAAAATAAAGGTCAATATTTAGCAATTGTTTTCAATAGGATGTTGCTGTAAAGCGTGTTTAGTAAAGTAGTACCTTATATCTTTGTGGATTTTGTTTCAGGAGATTAGTAATGGTAATCCTGTTTCTAAGTTTTTCTTTTTCTTGATCTTGGAAAGGCTTATTGTCTATTTTAGTATTGGGGTGTCAGCAATAGTTGTCTGGAAATTGTACATGGTTTAAGGACAATGTAATATGTATTATTTGATATTTATGCATAAAGAGGAAAAAAATTTGACATGTATATAATCTATAATATGAGAATAATATGTATTCGGTGTCTTACTATGGCAGGGTAGCTGTTGTTTCAGGTATTTCTAGATTATTGTAGATGTGAGTTGCAGGAGTACCTATCAGCCGAATGTGTTCTATTGTAAAAAGTTAATATGATGTTAAAAGTGGCTCATAATGGTGGATGTATGTGATAAAAAGTGAGGCTGGATATAGCTCTGAAGTCTGTAACCTTGATTGAAGTTAAAGCTGTAAGGATAGGCTTTGGAATGTTATCAAACATATTTGCCTTGTTGAAAGAAGCAGCAATCTCATCCCAAACTATGCCTTTAAGGTTTTTTCCATTGGTGAAGGAAAGAAGCAAGAATCAGTAAAGATTAGAAAATATTGATATTGTAAAAGAATGAGAATGATGTACCTTGTATTTTCTATTTCCAGTTTTCTTCATGTACATAGATCACCTCTTGTGTTTGTTGTTAGTATCAAGTATGATACTGTTATGAGGTGACCAAAGTAGTCTGCATTAATAGAAATAATTGGAGTCATTGTAAATAGATTAGATGATACTTCAGGTAAATATGATTGTTTAGTAACTTGTGAGCTGAGCATGATTGTTGAGGCATGGCAAGAGTTGATTGTATTGAGTGAAATGGAATTTATGTTGTGGGAAGCCATGATCTGGGATCTGATGAAATGTGGTTGCTCTGCCCAACTGTAACATAGTTTTGTGTAGAACAATCATATAGCTCTTCTTATAAGGAATACAAATATATTCTAAAATCCTGTAACATGCATTCAACTGAATTTGAGCATCAAAGAACTGTTTGTCAGCAAGGTTCATTGTTGCATGTATTGCATCTCCTTGCAGAATTTGTTAAAATATTCTAATGAGTATGATTGTTGTTTTTTTTAATAAGAATATTAGTATAGATTAATAAAAAGAATATAAAAAAAATTAGGCAGATGAGTACCATGTAGTTAGTGTTCTTTGTGTATGTATCTAGTTTATCTATATTTAAGTACTACTAATTATATGTATAGGCAATATTTGCATTGAGGAAGAGGCAAAGGTTAGTTTTAGTGATTTGATAAGTTTTTTTTTTCTTATAAGCTAATTTGATAAGTTTTATGGAGAATAAATCAATGTGTTTGTTTTAATCCTATTGTATATGTGATTACCTCTACCCAAATATAGATATTATATGCTTAATAGAGTGTTTTTCTTGGTTTTGTGTTTTGTAGGTAACCGATAGTGCATAAGTTAGTTTTTAATTAAGAGCAATAGTATTGTATTGGTCAACTCACTATGAACTTATAAAGCTAGTAAAAAATCAATGCTGAAAGTATTAATTAATGTGCCTTAAGGTGAAGTAAAGCAAGAGTATATGTGCCAGATGAAAGAATTTCTAAGTCTTTGATGGTAAGCCTTTTAAGCAATGTCATTATAAGGTTATAGTCATGCAATTTTGAACTTCGAAACCTTATAAGTCTAGGTTTGAAGGAATGCTCTAAGCTATTACTATTGTGGTACCTGTTTTTAGAACTTTTTTATGTCTACTACTATATGATGCGGTCCGGTGGTGTAGAGCCAGCATCTCCACTGTGTGCAGTGGTGAGGGCAGCAGGGGGTCCTGGAAGTGAGGGTTAGTCCAGAAGGAAGGCGTCCAGGGCGGATCACCTTAGGTGATGGTTGGCAGCTTCTTGGCTCAGTGGCAGGGTGGTGACAGAAAGTACCTCCGGTGCGAGGGAGAGTCAGGAACGGAGATCCTTCAGGGAGACCTGGCTGAAAACACTCAGAAAACAGGGGTTAGGAGGCCCCCAGGGTAGTTTTCCGGGGGGGAACCTCCGACGCCCAAGTCAGTGTTTTTGAGAAAAAGAGATACTCAGTAATAAGCACAAGGGACTTTTGCCTGGCGTGTCTTTTTGAGGGCCGAAGGGAGAGTATTTAGGTGAAGAGAGAGTATTCAGGCGGAGGGAGTAGAGCGTCCTCTATTTTCCGGCCTCTCTCTCTGTTCTCTCGCCAGAAGGCCCCTTTTTCCCAGAGGAGAGTCTCTTTCCTCCGGGCTAGATGATGCCGCCGGAGCCCCCTTTTCTGTGATAATTTCCCTTGTATAAAAGAAAGGGGGTGACCCCTTCAGATGGTGACACGTGTGTGGCACGTGCATGGTCGGATGGCGTTCGTACTTCTGGGCGTGGGGCCCCCTAGCCACCTGCAAGCTCCTCGGGCCGTGAGCTGTAGCCCTTCGTGACAGGACATCAGACTGCGTCCGCATGTCAGAGCTTATCTGAAGGTGGCGTGTCGGAGACGTATGTCATCGGAGTGTCAGAGGCTCCTTGATAGCTCTTGCTGTACAACTGAGGTCTCTGTGGTTGATGTCTCACTTCGGTGTGAGGAGCCCTTTTTTCGGAGTCAGGCTGGAACTTCGGCGTTTCTGTCTTTGGGGGCCTTTCTCCCTCGGAGGGTGATTGGTCCTTCTCCCCCGAAGCTGGTTCGGTCGCCTTCCCGAAGGAGGCGCTGCGCTGGCTCTCGAAGTTGGAATTGGTGAGCTACCGAGGCCGTGTGCCTCAAGTATGTGATTTCCTTCACTCCAGAGCCCTTTCCGAGGTTGTATGCCTCAGGTGTCTGGCCCTCTCTTTCTCGTGGTCGGTGGGTGGTCAGGGCGACAGCGCTTTGGCTATCACATGCCCCCATTGGAAAGTCGAAGTTGAGACTTCGGCAAGTAGCTTCTTCTGGTGTCCGTCTATCGCTCAATTGGCAGTTTTGATAGGACGACCTCGTGGACTCCAGGAGGCCCACGTAGTAGTATGTCCGTTTTCGGTCGAACAGGGCGGCACGGAGCCTTTGAACCCCGTACCTTATGGATTTACACTCGGGGTACGACGTCGGCCGGCAAGGTATTTCGCCACCTAGGTGATAAGCCTTGTGCGGACAGGTGTCGTCTGCCCGCCCTTCGGTGTTCTCAAGATTCCCAACTTGTTCACTTTTCCCGCCATAGGTTAGTGGATCGATGCGTCTTGAAACTAGGCGTGTCAGTCTCAAGCAATGTGCCCTGGTTTTCCGGATGTTAGAAAACGTGTCCTAGTTTCTCGTGACGGGCGACACGTGGCAGTCATCAGTTGGGATGGGCACGCCTTTTCGCGCGCGAAGGGTAATTACGGCAACGTTTTACCTTCGCGCAGCAATTATGACGCCCTTTTGGCTGCGCTTTCTTGATCTATATAAGCCTTCTTCCCTTCATACTCTTTCTTTGTGTTTCTTTACTCTCACTTTGCTCTCGCTTCGCTCTCGCTTTTTCTTCCTTTTGTGCGGCGGTCTTAGTGGCTGAGCGATTTATGGCGATCTTTCATGACGGCGTCCTCAAACCCAGACTTCGGCAAGACTTTTGGTGGGTTCTAATTTCTAGAGTTCTTTCGGTTTCTGCTTTTCTTTTCGCTTCCCGAAGTCATTTTTCCTCTTTCCGAAATCATTTTTCCCTTTTTCCGAAGTCATTTTTCGGTTAACCATGCCTATTCCCGAGAGCTGGCAACCTCTTATGTCTCATCCTTGTTGCACCACTTCTGAAAAATTAGAAAGGTGGAAGACCAAATTTTTCCTTCCCTCTTATGCCATCACAAGGTTACCTCGCCTTGGTCAGTTTAGCTTCATGAATCGAGGTGATGAGGTTACCGTTTTTTGAGCCCAACTGAAGGTTGAACTTTGGTTTCCTCCTGTGAAGATGATTTGCGACTTTTGCCAATTTTATGGCATAGCTGTGAATCAGCTTCCTCCCAACTCTTACTGCTATTTCAATGCTTTTCTCTGCATGTGCGGGGTCTTAGGGGTAGAGCCCCATTTCATCTTGTTCATGCAGTATTATAAGCTCTATCCGGTTCCGAAGGGTGGCTTTTATTTCATGCTGCCTCGAGGATCTGGGAGCAATAAATTTATGTTCACCTTTGCTACCAAGGATAGCTGGTGAGGGTGGCAAAGGAACTTCTTCTTCCTGAAGGTGGCGGAGGCCTAGTCGCACGTCCCGACTAAGTGGGCTCGGGGAAAGCTGGAGGCGGATGTCATGGATCCCAGGAAGCTGCTAACTCCCGAGTTGGCGGCGAGGTTTGGGGACTTTGACAGACGAATCCGTGCTGTCGCCGACTGGGATGCCGAGGTCCCTTCACGCTCTCTCTACCCTTTCCCGATCATGTGGAAACTCATGACCGAGGATGTCCTTCGGGAGCTGGGGGTGGTTACGGAGCATAAGATGGATCTCGGCATGCCAGCTCCTGCTACCGAGAGGAAGAACTCTTGGCTTGTGAAGCTCATTCGGAGCGAGCTCACCTACGAAGCCTTTTTTGAAAGTAAGTTTCTTTCAAAGTTTTTTCAGTATAAGTGCCTGTAGACTTACACTGATTTCTTCCTTCTTTTTCAGAGATGGGCGACGAGTCTGCCGCTTACTACAGGTCTCTCTTCCTTGGTCAGGCCGAGAAGGGAGAACAAAAGAAGAGGCGCAAGGCTTCTGGGAGCTGATCATCTTTGGCCAAGAAGGCCAAGAAGGACACCCCTCTTCCCCCTCCGGAGGACGTTTCGGAAGTCGGCGATGTTATTGCTACTTCCACCAAGGTTGGCGATGTCATTGCAACTTCTACAGAGGTTTCAACTTTGTCCAAGCCTGAAACTGCCGGGGGTGTTCTTGCCGAGGTGGCCGTTCCTGCCCTTCTGAGTCCCGCCACGTTGGTGAATTTGTTAGGCTCTTCAGAGGATCCTCCCGCTGAAGATTTAGAAAAACGCCGAAGGGCCAAGGGCAAACATATTCCTGCCGACGTGGAGGAGGTCGGTGACTCTGATGACGACCGTGCCGAGGTCGCGCCAGGTTTGTCTCTTTTTCCCTGCAATCAACTTACATTTTTTATAATCAAGGAATTTTTACCTGATAAGATGCATGTTTTTTTTTGCAGAGGATCCGGCACCCCTGGCTTGGAAGATTGAGCACGCCCGAAGAAGGGATCTTCGGGATTCTCATGTCCCGAAGGACAAAGTCCCAAGGGAGCCGTTCTGGTCTTTTACGGAGGACATGAATCTGTTCTCCGAGGATTGTCGGGAAATGGCTCCCCAAATGGCAAGGGGCGTGCTTACTCAAGCATCCTTCAAGTCAGTCGCCGAGGAGTGTGCCTCCGAGGATGCCCATGCTGCAAAAGTTTCCCAACATGCTGCTCAGGTAACTTTTCAGGCTCTTCACTTTTCATTCCCACTTTTTGCCTAAGTGTTTTTGGCTTTCCTTGTGCAAATTTCGCTAAGTACCTTCTTTTTTTTGCAACTTCTGAGGTATAGTGGGTACCTCCGAGCTTGGGCAGCAAAGCAGTCTTCGGCTCGAGCTTGGGCCGAAGACAAATTGGAGAAGGCCAAAGTCTTTTGTGCCAACTCGGTGCTGACAAACACCAAGTTGAGCCAAATATGCAAGGAGAAGATTGCCGATCTTCGGGAGGAATTCTTGAAGGGCCAAGAGGAGCTCTTGAAGGATTTTTCCAAGAAGATGTCCGACCTTGGCGACAAGTTAATCAGCTTGACTTTGGCCAATGAGACCCTTCAAAAGGAAAAAGAAGGGGAGTCTGCCCTTCTGGCGAAGGCGATGGCTGAAAATGATGAACTCCAGGCCAAGGTCGCCTTGCTGAAGGGGGGTTCGAAGAAGAAGAAGAAAACCGAGGAGCTGGAGAAGGAGATTTCCGACCTTCAGAAGGAGGTTTCGGATCTTCAGCATGAGGCGGATGAGTTGGACATTGAAAAAGACAAAGCCGTCCAGATGTCCAAGGTTGCTTTTCAGGACGGCTTCTGCCTAGCTCGTCATCAGTTTCTGAAGAAGTATTCGGACCTCGATCCTTCCTTTCTGGCTGCCCTGGATATTCCCGGGGGACCTCGGTGGATGTGGTCAAGAGTCGAGTTCCTTAACTTGCCGTTTCCTCCTCCTGCACCGAAGGCGGCGGTGAAAGACTCAGGAGCCGAAGCTTCCCATAACGCCGGGGTCCCATAGATAATCTAGGACCTTTGCCTTCTTCTTCTTCTTTGTGCTTTTCTTCTTGTAATTTTGTCCTTGTATCAAGGCCTTCTTTAAAGGATTTTCCTTCATGATTTTGGCTAAGTTTTTTTGAGCAATTTTTTGTTTCCCACTTGTCCCGACCACTTTCGATCAAGGGACTTCGGCACTTTCTTTGCTTGTTTTCATCGGCCATTCTTTGGGAGGTCTTTCGCAGTTGGCGAAGTTCCCATAGGCAAAGTTTAGCCTACCCCTTGCCGGCCGTGTTCAGTAGACTTGTCTTCTTTTGGGCATATATAACCTAACTAACTTCGGAAGGAACAGAAGACTTTTGGGAGTCCACGCTTCAGCTTTGTTCGGCAAACATTCTCATACAGGGGAAAACTTTCTGTAAGACAAATTTCTGGCTTGCACCATTTCTTGTCTAAAAATTCTAAGTATAGAATTTCTTTATAGCGCCCGAGTGCCTTGTATTTTTCAGTTTTCCTTCTTCGGTGTTGCCAAGCTTGTATGCTCCTATTCGGAGCTCGTTTAGGACCCAATAAGGCCCTTTCCCGTTTGGCCGAAGTACCCCATAGGACGGTGTTCAGGGTTCTAATTTGGCCTTTCGGGGGCGAGGTCTCTTTTTCCTTGTTCCTTTTGGCCTATCATGCAGGTTTGCACTTATGGCCACCTTTTGCCGAAAAAGGCCTCCTTTCGAGCTCGGCCGTTTCTCAGTGTTTTACAACTAGGTCGAGCTTAGTTCTCAACCCGAGGTCACTTCCTCTTTCATCAAACATCTGTATACTGGCCTAACTACTTCAAATGGATAATGGCTTTCTGTACTGGCGATAAGCGAGAAAAATGTCTCTTCTTTGGTCCTTCGGGGAGTTGTCTGTTGACTCATTGGTACAGTAGGGAGTTCTCCTGGCCACTTTCCCTTTGCATCTCTTATAGTCCCTCTTTTATAGCTCTTTTGGCAACTCTGCTTATCTGTTGCTCGGGGGCTGAGCTAGTGGGCCGAAGTGCATTTTTATTCCGAGGTCGGTGATGAATTCTTGAAATCCCTTGTTCATAAACTGGAAATCATTACTGGCTAGTGTCACCATTGGTATGCCAAATTAGCATATTATGTTCTTTCAGACGAACTTTTTGTGCACCTTTTGCCGGCATGGTTGCTAGGAGTTCTGCCTTACCCCACTCAGTGAAATAGTCCTCTGCTATCACGCAGAACTTCACATCTCCGAGTGCTGTTTGGAGTGGCTCAGTGCAATCTTTCCGAGGTTATCCACTTCAAAGGCAGTCTTCGGCTGCTGGCGTGTCTCTGGCCGTTTTCACACCTCTTGGACGAATTGTCCTGCACCCTTTTTACCGATATATAAATTTTTATAACGGAGTTGCGTACTTTTGCTTGCATAGTTTTTCCTTAGTCAGGAAATATCGTCCGGAATGTCTTTGCACTTTCTATCTCTTCATGAGGATTTTCGGGACTCTTTGGTAGTGAGATTCCTTTTTGTAGGATCTTTCCACTTTTTGTGCGAGGTTGCTATACCTAGCGTTGCCATGCTCGGATGGGCCAACACTTTTGGTAATCAAATTTGATCGTTTTGGTGGCCACCCTTCCTTCGGGCCCCCAAGGAGGTATCCCAGCGCCCTGATGTTCTGCGCTTGGGATTCCGCTGACAAGGAGCTTCCACTCTGGATCTAGCTTCGCTCTGTCTCCCTTGTTGGTTTCAGCCTTCCCTATTTCTGGGATTTCGGCGATCTAGTCTGCCCGTACCTGGGCGCTTACTGCCCTTCTAGGCTTACGCGCGATGTAGCACTCTTTGAGTTCGATGCACCATTTCGATAGTCCTTTCCGAATGCTCTACTCTTTTTCGCGACGTCGTGTAGAGTCGGGTCCTTTGGGACGGCTATAGCGTGTCCAGGAAAGTAGAGTCGGCGCCTTCTGCCCTCGCATCAAGTTGCAAACGACCTTTCAGGGCAATGGGTTTTGACTTCGTTGCCGAGGAGATGGCAATTTTTTCCTCGGGTGCAGAACTCTTTCGGTGGGGAGGCCTGGGTCATCCCGACCCTGCTTTTTTCCGTAGGTCGTACTCCGGGGAGTGCGCTTTCCACCGAGGACTCATCTTGTTGATCTCCATTTCCCAAATTCCTGTGAATTGATATGGGACTCTTATCCTAATGAGGTACTGATGAGGGGGCGTTCGGCCCGAATTTAGCTGCGGCCATCTTTGGCTTGACTACTGCGTCATTTCGACCATGCCAGGGTGTGGGAATTCGTGCAGGAAGCCTATGGTAATAGTCAGTGGATGTTCATCCTCAGGCAAGAAAGTCCTTGCCGTAGTTTGTTCGGCTGCCGATTGAATTTCTGGCGCGAACGGGAACCTAGGGAGCCCCTTGTCCTTAGAACGCCGAGTTTCAATGACAGCGACCTGGGGGTGGGTTCCCACAGACGGCACCAGATAATGCGGTCGGGTGGTGCAGAGCCAGCATTTCCACTGTGTGCAGTGGTGAGGACAGCAGGGGGTCTTGGAAGTGCAGGTTAGCCCAGAAGGAAGGCGTCTAGGGTGGATCACCTTAAGTGATGGCCGGCAGCTTCTTGGCCCCGTGGCAGGGTGGTGACAGGAGGTACCTTCGGTGCGAGGGAGAATTCGGAATGGAGATCCTTCATGGAGACCTGGCTGAAAACACTCAGAAAACAGGGGTTAGAAGGCCCCCGGGGTAGTTTTCCGGGGGGGAACCTCCGACCCCCAAGTCAGTGCTTTTGAGAGAGAGAGATGCTCAGTAATAAGCACAAGGGACTCTTGCCTGGCGTGTCTTTCTGAGGGCCGAAGGGAGAGTATTCAGGCGAAGGGAGAGTATTCAGGCGGAGGGAGTAGAGCGTCATCTATTTTCCGGCCTCTCTCTCTATTCTCTCGCCAGAAGGCCCCTTTTTCCCAGAGAAGAGTCTCTTTTCTCCAGGCCAGATGATGCCGTCGGAGCCCCAATTTTTGTGATAATTTCCCTTGTATAAAAGAACAGGGGTGACCCCTTCAGATGGTGACACGTGTGCAGCACGTGTATGGTCGGATGGCGTTCGTACTTCTGGGCGCGGGGGCCCCCTAGCCACCTGCAGGCTCCTCGGGCCGTGATCTGTAGCCCTTCGTGACAGGACATCAAACTGCGTCCGCGTGTCAAAGCGTATCTGAAGGTGGCGTGTCGGAGACGTATGTCATCGGAGTGTCAGAGACTCCTTGATAGCTCTTGCTGTACAACCGAGGTCCCTTTGGTTGATGTCTCACTTCGGTGTGAGGAGCCCTTTTTCCGGAGTCAGGCTGGAACTTCGGCGTTTCTGTCTTTGGGGGCCTTTCTCCCTCGGAGGGTGATTGGTCCTTCTCCCCTGAAGCTGGTTCGGTCGCCTTCCCGAAGAAGGCGCTGCGCTGGCTCCCGAACTTGGAATTGGTGAGCTATCGAGGCCGTGTGCCTCAAGTATGTGATTTCCTTCACTCCAGAGCCCTTTCCGAGGTCGTATGCCTCAGGTGTCTAGCCCTCTCTTTCTCGTGGTCAGTGGGTGGTCAGGGCGATAGCGCTTCGGCTATGACTATACTAAACTTTGTTATTTGTAGTAATGAACTATGCATTTTTTTGGTATAATTTGTTTATTCATAACTTCAATATCTGAGACTAAGATTATTTTTAGCCAATGAAATACATATATGTATAGATAAGTAAGTGTGTATAATGTATTTACCTCTTTATCCAACAACAGGCAGTCATAACTCTTGGGATTAGGATCAACAGCATTATAATGCAGCAACTTTCTGTATATGCGAGCTTCTATAGGACCATTTTCATCTCCTGGTGTGAGATTAGCTACTCGTCTGGAATCCATCCTGAAAATGATGCACAAAAACAATTGTTAGGATATTAATCTAGAGAAATAATGAGCTGAATTATGCAAATGCAAGTGTGGGCTATAGTTTGAATATAGTATAAGCATGTAACAGTCCTATTTTTCTAAGAAAATCTGTGTATACAATGTTTTTTGTCAAATTTTGTGGCTGATCATCAGATTGCTTAATGAAAATTCTCAAACCATGTGGTGATGTTGCTTTTGATAGAGCAACATATAACTATCCATGACCAAAGATGGGCTCAGGTAAATAAATCCCAATTTTGTTGAGTGATTGCCCTTGACTTTTATTGATTGTCATTACATAACAAAGTTTAATTGGAAATTGTCTTCTCTTGAAAATGAACGGAAGCTTAGGGTCTTTGTGCGATAGTGATATTCATGGTATATATACTCGGTTACCAATTCTTGTTCCTATGATAACTTGAACCTCTATAACTTTTGTCAGCATCTATGTTACCATCATTTGAGTTCCATTGCACAATCCTTCACCTTGGTTAATGTTTCTAAGTAGCATAATAGAGGCCCCAATTTTAAGATAAAGTTGATGTTGTGGAAAACCAGGGAAACTGAAAGTGTTAAGATATTCTAGAGGATATAAAATCTCAGCTTCTCTGTGATCTCTAGCGATTGGAGATGCAGAATCAGAACTTAGATATGTTGTTGTTTGGCTTGGTACTAAAGAAAGTACTTGATCGTTTAACCAATTAGTAATTTGATTTTTTGGGTAGACAATAGCCTTGCCAAAAAATTAGTGGGCAGTTGGATTTTTAAGGGTATGCTTCTTGTAATTGAAATTTTTAAGCTCTTGAATTCCATCTTTATCAATTTGTATCAAGAATTGCTCTAGAATTTTTATCCATTTAGAATCTGGTTCCGATACTGCAACAGGGTTACCAATTGTTCCATTGCCGACTGAAAGTAACCATGACGAAAATTCTACTATGCTTGATCTCTCAGCTTCATCAAGTGTAGGCTGTAGCAACCTGATATTCAGGCTAATAGGGCATACTCTAAAGTGCTTCCATAATGTTGATGATGTAATTGAGCACAATATGATGTCAGCTTGTGTTCCTCCAAGTTTAACAGGTAATGTCTGATGGAAGTCACCCCTAAGCATAATTTATTTTCCTCCAAATATTTTGTTTGGTTCTTCAAGCACATCTTGTAAAGTTCTATCCAGTGCTTCAAAGCATAATTTATCATTCATTGGTGCTTCATCCCAAACTATTAATTCTATTTCAAGAAGTAACTTTGCTAATTATGTTCCCTTCCTTATATGACAAATTGATTCATTTGTAAGATCCAAGGGTAACTTAAAAAGAGAATGTGCAGTACAACCTGAAGACAAAAGTAAATAGGCTATTCCATATGATGCAGCAGCAAGCACAATTTTATTCTTAGCTCGTAGCCTAGTGATAATTGTTTTCCATAAGAAGGTTTTTCCTGTGCCTCCATGTCCATATACAAAAATAAGTTGCTATGTTTTTTACTCTGATGCTTCCATCATCATATCATGAATAACTCTTTGTTCTACATTAATCAAGGAAACAAGTGACAATAGCTTTGTGCAAGAGCTTCTATGTTGTAGTTCTTTTCTTCCATCAAGACTATTATTTAACTCAAGTAACAAATTTGCAGTTGGCATAGGCATCCCAAAATTTTTCAAGGAACTTATACATGAGTTTAGCAGTTTCTCGATTTTATGGAGAAAATAGTTTTGCAAATATTCATCATTCATATGCAAGTTCCTGATTGATAATCTAGATCCTACTCTTGAAGGAATATCATCAATCATTTTCCTCTATTTATTATTCCATAAAGTCACAAGATTTGAAATATCACAATACAAAAGCATATGAGTCAATAATAACCTCAATTCAGCTGATCCTACCCATACTGCAGCTTCTTTAAAGGCTATTTCCCATTCTGTGTCATCTTTGAGCAATCCCAATGCTTGACATCTAAGACGATATGTAGGGAATACTGTGTTATTAACTGTCCATATCTGTTCAAATGACTTATAGCCTTTTTTATGGCTTAGCAACATCTTTATGAAAAATAATTGACAACAGCTCGGATTAACATATATCAACCTTCCTATTGAACTTTTACCTCTATGTGTTCTTCGGGTCCAAAATTTGCCATTGTTATGCCAAACATATTCTGCTGGAAAACCTAAATATGTCAAATGATGGGCAGTTGTGTTTGTGTCATTTGTTTTGAGCCATTTTGTCAGTGTTGTCTTCTTGTTCAATGGGTTATTGACAATTGATTACAATAATTGTCCATCTCAGAATGTAACACGTTGCATTAAAGGAAGGTAGACAGCAAGAACTTGAACAACAGGTTCCTTCTTATGTATATCAAATTCAAAGATCCTCCAATAGGCCTCATGTGGACATATATAACGACAGTCTACATAATTTCAAATTCCATCAACTTCTTTTTGCTCATTACTTCCTGTTGTATCAATATTATCTCCAGAATCTGTAATTCAAGCTCTAATCCAGTCAGCTATTTTTGAAATATACTTGAAAAGATATTTAATGTACATACTTTCACCACAAAACTCAACATTGATGTGAGCATGAAATACCAGGCAAAGTTCTTTGTTATAAGGTACTACATAAGAGTTGTCAAGTTGAATTCCATGTCTGATGACAAAAATGCCTGTGTTTCTTTTTCGATATTGGATGAATCCACTTCGATCAAAAGATGTGAATTGTTGATACTTTTTTGGAAAAGATTTAGAGCATGAATTATCTTCCATACATGGTGCTGTAGGCCTTGCTAGACCACATGGGCCATACATCATAAATTCAGTAACAACTGCATAACCTTGTGGATCAGTTTGTTTGTTTGGAATTTCAGCTAAAATTAGCCTATCTAACTAATTAGGAGTGTTTATTATACTCATAACATCTAGCCAAAGAAGGGTATGACAATGAGGAAGACCTTTTTTATGAAATTTTATCATATATAATGCTGTATGCAGAAAAAAAAAACTTATCAGGCAACAGGCAAAAAGAAAAACTTTTGACTGATAACTCATAATAAAGTAAAATACCATAAAGGATTGAATCAATACCTGCTGTGATAGTTCCAAATGGTTTTTTATTTTCGAGATGAGCAACAAAAGCTTGTACTTTAAGCTCAAAAATGCGTTTTACAATATCTGGCCTATCCTCAGGCTTCATTCCAGGAAATTCTTCAAAGTATCTAGTAATTTCTGGCCACTTAACATTGCATGTGAATGTCAAGAAAAATTGTGGATTTCCACGCACTCTGCATATGGCTAATGCATCTTGATAATGCTTATACATGTACCATGGACCTCCAATAAAGGAAGAAGGCAATATTGTACGTGCTCCAACATCTAATCCATCTTGATCTCTTCTTAAAAGTGCATCATGTACTCCTTGAAAATATTCATTTCTTAAATCTACCTAGTTAGCTCTTATGTAATCCAATCTATCTTGCTTTATGGAAACATATGCATTGACAACATATTGCTGAAACAATCTTCCAGCGTGAGTTATCAAAGAGAATGAATCAAGCTTGTCATGCAGTTGGAAGCAATAAAACATCCTCATACTGACACGTCTTCTCTTGCTCAAAGATTCAGAATCAATGTTAATCAATGAAACAATAACATGGAAGCCATCCTAACCAAAAATGAATATGAGCAAAAATTGCAAGGACATATATGATGGATAAAGCTTAAAAATTCTTTGTAGAATGCCACTTCTATATTCAATAACAACGTCATGAAGATTTTCGTCCTTTGCACCAGCATAAAAAACTATCACTCCAATATTGCTAGATGTTGGTGGTGCGTATTGAGACTCACCTCTTTTACTATACAACCTGATTTTGAATTCTGGAACATTTGCATCAGAACATTTATCTCTTATTATCTGGAAAAGCATTACCAACTTATTATGCTCATTAAGTAGCTCTATAAAGAATTCAACTATTTGATGATCAAGTCTTAATGATTCTTGACCTCCAAAATGATGCATTCTCTTAAATACTTCATTTTGAGTGTCATAAACAGAGAGTTGTAGGTATCTTGGTTCTTCGCCAGGGAGTGGACAAAAAGAACCCATCTTCTGGTATATCTATCCGTTTATCTTAAAGACATAGGGACTTGAACCATTATTTATCATCTCATCTATATTTGCTCCAAATGAAGTCATTGCTAACATGTAATTATATGCTCTTATGTTCTCTCTGAAATGTCTTGTAGCATATAACTCTTTAATATACTCTGGAGGTTCTGGAGAAGTTGGAAGAGTAACTTTGCTACCACCACAACAACGACTAAATCTAATTTCACCATTAGGAAAGGGACATTTCAGGCGTTCTTCAAACCAAAATAAAGCTTTACAGTATTGGCATACTTGATCACGATTGCCTAAATCAATGTATTGACTTGAAACACCTAATCATAATAAATAACATAATATCATCAATATGATATAACATATAGCAATAGAAATACCAACGAAACTATAGTGAAGACAATTTTTTATATACCTAATGACATGGAGCAGTTGTTAAGAACGTCCCTACTTTGTGTGGCAGCACAATTAGATGAACTGTTTTGATCATAGTTATTATAAGTTGAAGACTGGTGATTGACTGGTAATACTGTAGCCCTCCTAAAAGATGACAGAAAAGAGGCTAGACCCTCAACAGTGTAATTGCTCATCACTAAATCAAGTATTGCTGCATCATCATTACTTGGTTGGGAACTGTAAGACTCAGGCTAATGACTTGAATAAACAACTTGAAATGAGGCATCAACTGATGATTCAAGTGCATTATGTATAGCCCTTACCCTTTTCATCTTTTTCTAATGCTGTACATATTATTCTGTGAACTATGTACTGGCAACTCATCAATACACTAGGGGGAAATTACAGGTAAATTTGTAGTAAATTGCCCAATTAACATCCTTGCCCTTTTTCGGTTTTGTGTTGGAGAAGTTAAAGTATCATTACATGAGTAACAATCAGCTATTGCTGTACTTTTGAGAAGGATAATTATTTTTTCTATAAATTGGAGGAACGTTTCTCTTAGTTCTCATTTCTCAAGCTTTGAGATGAATGCATGAAACATGATAAAGATCTAATCAACGTGCAACAATATATTAACATTCATCACCGTCATCAACAAACCAATTCATTCCAGAAAAACATATAAATATGTAAATAAGGTATATATAGCTGATGTACTAAACCACGATTATAAAGGAACGAGGATGAACTTACTACACAGTTGTGACAAAAAGCCTGGACGATTCGACGACAAAAACTTCACCAGTAAAAATCTAAAATAAATAAAAAAAAGATACAGGCATATAGTTGAGATAATATGCAACAATGTAAGAAGCTCAACCTATAACTAATAACATTTAACTATAGAACATGACCTTAATCTTTTCCTGTGTAAAAAAGCAAAGCATATCTGTAGGAGGAATGGTAGTGTGAAATGGCAGCTATGAGTTGTCAAAGGAGTGTCTGATGTTCAATATAGCAAAAACTGACTGCAAAATATGGATTATTTTAGTAAGAGGTAGAGTATAGATGTAAAATATGAAGCTAAATCTTCTTTATTTCAAGTCCGACATTTATCTATTTTTCATTAGGTGAGAACTAATCTTTGTTTCTATATCTTTAACTCTTATCTCTGCCGAGATATAAAAATCAATAATCTCATAATATGCTTTTCCCCTATACAATATTTTTTCCTTGTTAAAATCCATTTATAGACTTTGTTCCTACGTAAAAGCAGTGCACCCTGACAGCTCTGTTTCTTTTTTTTTTTTCTCTTAATATATTTACCTTGATACAACTTTCAATTGACATAACTTTGGCACTTCTTTGAATATTCTAAAGATTTGTTGTTCACAACTAACTTAATTTTTTTTTCCATTCACGTTATTTACAACTTCAATAAAATCAGAAGAAATTTCCTCCTACTTCATTCTGTGGTCGAAGATGCCTTGGGGTTAACATTGCCTTTATAAATTGTTATGTGCTTCCATTCAATTCTGGTGACTAATGGTTTAATATTGTCTTTCAAGTTTGACATGGCCATATACTGTAGTTTCTTGTTTGCCTATTTGTTCATAAAAATGATAAAAAAAAAAAGTCCATGACAAACTACAGAAAAGAAAGGAAAGGGCAGTTTGCAGGTTTTTTGAAATACTATGAAAAAGTATTATGATACCATATAGGAATACCATAAATCAACATGTTACACATGACAGTAAATTCAAATATTCCTTGATTCATTGTAATGATAAGATTTTAGGCTGTAGATTTCTTGTTAGGTTGTTGCAGTATTTGTCAAGGATAATTGTTATATACCAAATAAATTTCTTGGATAGTTAAAGTTTTGAACTCATCCAGAAATAAATCTGGCTTGTAAGATAGGCCAGGTTAATTTTTGTCCTTGGCTTGTTGTTTAGAAGTCAATTAAGAAGAGTTACCTTACTAAATAACCTGAATAAAAAAAAAAAAAGGAAAATAATCCTATATCCAGGTTACATAAGACTGTAAAGTAAAGATACTGAGAAGCACATGAAAGAGTAGAGCTAGTGTAAATCTAGAGGAAAGGAATAAAAAAAAAATCAGAAAAGTCAAGGATCTCATTTAAGACAAAATGGTGGGAGCAAAAATCAAAGAAAACGACATCAATGGTCCATCAATAAATGTGAAGAAAACATAAAAGCAGGAACAATAAAATACATTCAAGCAAGCTGGGTAGTACTTTGAAAACAAAAAAAAAAAACATAGCATAAAACTCACAAAACAAACAATAAGGCATTAAATACTGACATAACCACTTAAAGAACAAGATAAGGAAAACAGTGAATAGAGAAGAGCATAGACACCGTCAAATAAAAATACAACAGAGAATATAAAGGATGAAGACAAAAACAAACCAATTGCTTTTTTACATAGTAATTTGGTCTCCAAAGAGCTACCAAGCGGCCCCCACATGAATTTTGTCATGACCTCCACTAGCCTGAAGATGAAAACTTTCAGGATATACTGTAATTTTGGAAGATGAAAAATAATAGCCACATGTTTCAAGCTACATAGTACCATTAGTTGAAGAAAAGACTACCAATGTTGAAAATTGTGAACCCATTCTTCATTTAATGAATGATGTGACAATTTAGTCACAAAATCATTTTTTATTTAAAAAAACTCAATAATTTCTTTTTAAAAAGGACAACTACTGTCATCATTTTGCTCACTAACACACACGCACAAAAACATGTGAAAAAGCCAATAAGGCAAAACATAAGGAGAAACATAACTCATAGTAGTAGCAAATTCATTAGACCATGTACCAACAAAGAAGCAAAAGAGGAATGCTAAGAAAAATATGAGTGATATCTGAACTTAGAGAAATAAGGAGAAATATACAACCTCTCAACCCAAAAAACAAAGTAAAAGTTGAATGAAAAATAGATAATTACCTTTCCGACAACATGGACTATAAAACAAAAAATAGATTTTCATTATCTGAGCAACCCCCACATGAAGAACTCTAAAACTTTCCATCCATTATGGACAACCAAGAGCAAAAACAAATAGCGGCACCCAATAGGTAGGAACAACCTCTCCATGAGCAAAATCCACAGGAAATCAATTGAATCATCAGCCAACAAAATGACAATGATGACCACAACCATCACCTCGCACCCGAACAACATGAGGCAGCACGAAACAGCAAAAAACAACTTTCCCATCATCGAAATGCAACACGTAACTATTTAAACTATCAACAATCACAGGAATCACCCATAGCTAAAGAGGATAAAACTGATTAGAGAGACAAGAAACCAACGGTCATAACAATGAGAAGCACAATCCCAGGAGGCAAAACTAAGGCTTGCCCATCAAGAGAAAAACGATGCCGTTTTCCATCAAATTAATGAAGACCAATGCGGGCCCAAAAAAAACATTGCCCCGAAACATGAGGCTCACCTAAAACAACGAAGGCCAAAAATCCAAAACTCCACACCATAGCCCAAAACTTACAACTAACCCACAACAAATGGCATTATTCATCCAACAGTGAAATTGTTCATCTTTAGAAGTTTGTAGTAATAAGTATAATAATTACTCTAAACAAAACAACAATCGTCTTTACATGTATAAGGAAATGAAATATGCTTTTTTGCATGCTTTGTGGTAAACTCTATTTTTTTTATTTTTATTTTTTTATTTGGAGCCTTTATCAAATATTCATTCGATTGTATTATCACTTGATTATTTTTGCTATATGTATCTCTACACATAGAAACATCTCACACAGCACAAGCATATATACCTCTTGGATGGGGAAAAAAAAAACAGAGACAAGAAATGCGAGCACATAGCTTGTATACATGTGATGAAGTGACACAACCAATCCATAGGCCAATCTTATGGAGTGATTAGTTACATGTTTTGGATCAATTTGCCATCAACCAAGTTCTTCTGATCTTATTTATCAAACATGTACTACAATTAAAATGCAAACCCAGAATAGATTAGCAAAGGTTGGACATAGAACACTAAAATCGAAGTGGTCAGAGGCATCGGAGATGAGCTTTCCTTGAGAAATGCTAGCAGTGATTGCTTCCCTGAGCTAAAGTTTTGGTTTAGGGGATTAATTGTTTTTGGGGTTGATTTTGCTTTGCCATTGCTTGTTGAATTTGACCAAGCTCCTAATGATTTGTTTGTTTATCCCTTGTTGAACCACCATTACCAGCTTAGTATAGCCTAACACAAGCCTCATGCTACATTAGCAACACATATAATCCTATTTAACCTTCCATCTAATTTGGTGTAAGTCACTAAATTTTGCAAAGTTAAGGGATTAAGTTGCACCTAGTCAAAGATAAAGGACTAACTCGTTAAAGTCAATAAAGTTAAGGGACCAATGCACATTTTGGCCTTTAATTATCATTCTCTTCTAGTCCATAACTCATTTTCTGTTTTGTTTTAGTCATAAATCTAAAAAACATTTTGTTTTGGCTCTTTGCCAAATGGAATTCATTATTTTTTGTAACTATTTCATATCAACTTTTGTTATTCTATTTTAAATTGTCTGGAGTTTGGGCCTTTTGGTAACAAGAAAACCTTAGATGTGTTAAGGATTATCTAGAGCAGTCAACAGTCTTATCCTAACAAACTTGTGTTGCTTCCTTAAGAGTGCCTAAAGAGGGTCAAGGTTAAGATACATTTAAGTGGGTTTAATGGCCTAACGCTTAGTGTATGTCAAGAATTTAATTTATCTAGATTTTCACTCTTCATGTTGCTCAATTTAGTTCTACTTTGTTAGTTCTTAGCATTTTTTTTTTGCATATTGTAGGAATGTCATGCATTTAGAGCTTGAGAAGGACAAAATGACAAGTTGGAAGCCTTGGTCAGTAGAGGGGAAAGAGTTTGAGGGTTTTTTGAGTCGGGTTTTTTTTAGCTCAAGCCAAAAATTGAGCTTGAGTTTATTTCGGGCTGAGCTCAAGCCTGCTAATATTTGGCCCTTTAAGCTTGCTGGCCTAACAAGTCATATGTTTTGCCTCTTGGGCCTTTTGCTAATCAGACCTGTTACTTATTTCCCTTTACCCTTAGGCCTTAGTCAGTCCCAATCCCATTCCCTTAGTCCCTTCCCTTCGGCCTTCATCGGTTCTTCCTAATAGAGAACAGTGAATAATCTCCTCTCCCACTGTCCCACGCACCATGCTCTTAATCTGTTCATCCCCAGGCAAGAAGAAACAGTCGGTGGCACGACGATGAGAGCCTTATGTCAATGACGATCTTCACTGTGGTTGCAAGGTCGAGCTCCCAGCGATTCAAGTGCACGACAATTGCCTACCCTACACAAGTAAGAGATGGTAGCCCTATGCCGATGTCGGAAACCCAAACCTAGGTTGGCAACAATCAACCAACTAGCAAATCTTACCACTACAGGATCGCAAATCTACGCCGCCTACAGATTGCAAATCTTTGTTGTCGTCCATTTCTTGATTTATCTGGGTTTTGGCTTGAATTTCCCATGAGTTGAACTACAGTGGCCCATAAATCGACCCAACAAATCAGCTAATGATGGAATACGGTGGTTCCACAGTCAAAGTAAGGAAGACAATAGCTAAGTTGTGCAGTTCACAAAATCAGGATAGAATAGTAAAGGATCAGAAAGTTTGAGATAGATTTTCTAATTTTTTCTTTTCTGGTTATCTATATTAGAAATTATAGATTCAATCCTCATTTTTCATCTAAGTTTTAATTATGGTACTAAAGATTTATATTTTTCATTTGACCTTGACGAGCTTTTGGGTCAAGCTCGAGCATACCTCAAGTTGAGCTTGAGCCAAAAAAAATTGGGGCTTGAATAATTCGAGCTTGAGCTCGAGTAGTACCGAATGAAAAAAGGGGTAAGCTCGAGCCTAGTGGGCTCAAGCTTAGCCTGGCCCATTTTCACCCCTAGTTCACATCGTACTTGGGCACCTATGATGCGAATGCACTAGCAAGGTCGAGTGTTCACACCATTGCTAGTGTTGATAGAAAAATTACAATGTGGCTACATTAGCTGCATGATGCATTCACACTTAACACAATAGAAAAAAGGAGGACCATTTGGCGAGATTCAGAGTTAGAATTTGATCTTATCTTCAAGTAAGGCTAACTTTCACCTAACTCCCACCTCTTTGGTGGTTTTAGCTTAAGAGGTAAAAACCTTGGAGATGGAAACATTTGGGAGATATTGAAATATCTAGATCTAGGCATATAACTTTGAATTGAGAACATTACTTTTGTTTTCTTAAAGCTTAGAGGCACAAAGGTCTCATAGTAAGTATTAATGAAATTCCCACAGCACGTACAATTACTAACTAGCATGTTCGGGGTCTTTGTTTAGATTTGTTGTTTTTTTATTTATTGTGAATGTATTCTTTCACAAATCAGGAAAAGTGGAAAACTATCTTATAGACCTAACCTAACTAATTTTGTCAACCAATATATTGGTAAATACATTCACAATAAATCAACCAAGATGAAAACTAAAAATTGGAGAGGGAAAAAATGTGCCTACTGCTTACCATTTACTCTATTTGAAGCTCTAATATACCCACTGCCTATCTTACCTAGAAAATTAAAATAAGGGTTGCTGATGCGAGCTTGATATTAAGGATAATGAGGATAGGAAGGTGGGAGAATAAACATGAAAAAAATATTGAGGTGCACTTGAGAGTAAACAATAAATTGAGATCGAGGTGCTACCTAGTCAATGAGATTAAGTTTGCAACTTGAGAGAACCAGAGAAGACGAAAGAGTAAAGCAGATAGTCTCAATTCTTAAGGCATCGAGCTTGACTGAGCAAGTAGCAATAGTGCAATTTTGGGTTTGGTTATTATTTTTTTTAAATTTTTAATATATAAGTGAGTTGGGCTAGTTGGGAAACGTTCACCTCTCTAGCACAGTTCATTCTTTAACCTAGTTGACCCAATAATATAGAGTCTCAGAGTCTTTAGGTTTCCTAAGTTTTTGTGACTTAAAATGTATTTTTACCCATTTCTACCTAGTTTGCATTTTTGTATCATTTCAACATGATTTCCATACCTAGAGTCATAAAAATGTATGTTTTTATGACTTAAAATATGTTTTGATGACCAAGTGTTTAAGTATTGGGCTTGTGGTTTATGCTTTGTAGTTAGTTTCTTTTCTGGAGTATTTGCAAGTGCAGTTCACTTGGAAACATCCCTTCATCGAATAGTCTTTCCATCTCTTAAGATCAGCTAACCTATATGTTCCATACTAATTCATTAGTCTAACTACACAAGCCTGAAGATCACCTTTAGTCTATGTCTTGGTCTTTGGTATATATACCTCTCTGGCACATTACATAGACATTGATAGTTGTTTACCTAAGGCATTAACTTGATCCCTTGACATATATCTTCTTAGGAAACAATAGCATATGCCATTCCATTTCCCTTATGTGTGTGCATAAGTACTTGTACTTGGTTTGTTAAGTTATGTAGTGAACTTTTATAACCCTTGAGCTACCTTGGAAGCCCTTGTTCTTGTTATGTTTTAGTACTTTAGCATTTTACTTATCTTATGTTTATATCTTGCCATTCCATAACATTTAGAAGACTTAGGTGTGAAATGTCCTCCATATTGTCTATTGGTCCCAACTAGAGCACTTAACATTGTACCCATTTCATGGGCACTTTACATGATCCATATTGCTTTCATTGGGCGCCTTATTGCCAGTAATACACTTAGCAATCAAATATCCATAATATCCAACCCTTGACTATCCATTCATCCATATTGGTAAAACATCTAATTTCCAAGACAAAATACACACAATAAAGTTCCATACCAAATTTCATAACCAAGCTACTTGACATTCATTTCTTACTCACTTCCATTCTAGGTCATAAGCTTCAATAAGCATACATATATACATATATACATACATGGTCAGTCATCAAAACCACAAAAAATAATTCCGGTCTCACTAACAACTTTAAATAAATAAATTTATATTATAGCAGTGAAAACCAGGTTAAATCTCAAGGGAAAATTTTAACCGAAAGCTTCCTGATAGAAAACTAAAATAAAAGATTAGGGGGGAATTGTTTGCAATCAAAAATAAAATTAAAAATAATCAGAGAACAAAAATTAAAAAGCTTATCAAGTAAGAAATCAACGCAACACTCAAGAATGCAAACTTTGGCATCAGTCAACATCTACTGCTGAATTCCTACAACTGATTATCAATACATAGATAGATCAATCAAGCCTTTGAATAATCATCATTGGATCTATCTTCCTACCCTTCCTTAGTTATAGTTAATTAGAAAAAAAGTGACGTAACTAACCCTAATTGCTAAACAACCTAAGACAAATGCTTTGATTTAATCTAACAATTGCATTAAAAATTAGAGAGATCGATGAAACTAAATAACACAAATACAAGCGTTTACATTTAATTTAGTTGAATGTTCTCCCTAAGACCTGATGATTTTTGACGGAGCAAATCAATAAACCTTAGTTGCCTCACAGATTAGAGAGACCAAACAATTATGGATTTAATTTCTAACACAGCAGTAGATTGAATTCGAATAACAACTAATAAGCCTTTTAGCATATAAATGTAACAATCATGAAATTAATTATAGAAGAACACCAAATACTCAAAGTATTAATTGATTTAATAAAAAATAATTTTGATTTCATAGTACTGAAGAATTTAGGATTTCAGTTTTCTTCAACCAAGAATAAAAAGATTAGCCAGACATGGCCATAGAAAATCACTAAAAAGAAAAGAAAATAAACAAGAAAAGGATACAGAGAATTGAGGAAGGGAGGGGTTGTGGCCACTACTGGCCTCTATTTAGAAAAAACTTAAACAAATTAACCTATTGTGGTAAAATCCACAAAATCTCCCTAAACTTTCTATATTGTTCTAAAATTACCCCTCACAAATAAAAAAAGATTCAAAATAACTAGAATGCCTTAATACGACTAAGAAAATTGTGTCTTTAAGTTGAAATTTTTGCCTACATGGTTTAGAGGCCTTTGGAATTAATCCATATCAAAACTGGTTTTAAAGTTGTGAGCCAAGAAATACTCCAAAACATCAATAACAACTTCAAGCTGAAATTCAACCTTGATGTAGCCATTATCTCTTAAAACTCAAAGCATGAAATTTGTATATCTCTTTCCTAGCTTCGAAATGACACTTGAATCATATAAAACGGACAACTACAGCCAACTATATGCTCAAAATACAGCAACTGCTTCTAAACCAGCAATGACGTGCAAAATCACAATTTTGAAGCTAAATTTGACCTCTTTAATGTACAAACTATGTTTTATAGTCTACATATGATTTGTAACTCCAGATGTTAGCTTTAAAATGAATTAAGAATCACTTCATTTCGATCTTTGTAGCTCAGGATATGGTTTTTCAACCTGGAGATCACCAATCTGTTAAAATCCTAAAAGAACACAACCAAATTAAAACTTATAAAATTACAAATTAAATTCACTTTTAATCAATTGCGTCTAGATATGCTCTAAGCTATAAAACATGCTTAAAATAGATCTTTAAGGTTCAAAACATATTAAAACATACTAAATATGAGAGAAATAAATGTAAAAAATGTAAACTTATCAATATATACATACATACATAAATACATACATAAATACATATATATCTATATAAATCCTTTTGGGCTAATAATGTATTCATTTCATGCATTCAACCATCACATAACATTATATATGCATTCAATACCCATAGACAAAAATAGACCCTTACCTTAGAACAACTAAATGCAAGCTTATGCAATCCTTGCCATGTCTCAATTCTAAACTCTTCTTAGGGTCTCCATACAATATCTTCTGTATTAAGCCTGTAATCAATCATGTATCATTAATGAACCCTGTTTAAGGGAAGAAACAAGCATTCTGTATTGGTTAAGCAATAATTCTAGCCCTTACCTTGTAACTCAACACCAATTCTTACTCCACATTGCCAATTCACTTTAAACTTGGTTCCTACAACTTGTTTCAGCTACAAGCAACCAAGAACCAATAATCACAACAACACTAGCCAAAATTCCAACCTAATACATTTAGAAAATATGGAATAAAAATTGAAAACTCACCCATAAATGGAGGTTTTGGTTCTTAATGAAAATGAGCTCAATGTCTACACTCTTTTGCTTACTATCTCATAATTTCCACTTGCAAGAAAGTACTAAAAAGCTAATATCAACATTTCTAGTGCTTCTTAGCCACAATACATCTAAAATAAGCTAGAAAAATAGCAAAGAAAATTGAGCCTTTTAGCCTTCATAATGAGGTTCATCTTTCGTAACCTTGTTCTTTTTGCTTGCTAGCACTTACAATACTTAGCCTATAAGCAAAAGAACATAAATTCAAATTTTCCAGCTCCTCACAAATAAAACAGATTAGGACCAAAAAAATAATAGCCTCCCTTACCTCTAATATCCAGTTGTGACTTGTGTTCCTTTTCAGGCTTAAGCTTGTTTTAAGCTTCCACTGCTTATTTGTCCAAATAGAAAAACACAAAAATAACTTTAAGAGTAATACTCAGCTAATTCCCAATTGAAACAATCTAGAAATTTAGGGGAAATCAAATTAGTAGTTCACTTTGAAAAATAAGTCTTGATTCAAATTCCATAAGGATTTTCACCTAAATTTCTTGTTGATTTGGACCTAAAATCAATTGGGTGAGCTTGGTTGAGGCTTGGCTATGGAGTTTAGGAATAGGGGAGAAAGTTTTGGCTAGAGGTAGGAGAACTTCAAAGAAATGGACTACGTATCACATTTCTAGCCTTAAACGCAACTCATGTGTATTGTACATGTTAGGCCTTTAAATGGCTAGATTGCAAACCATGTCCTAGTTCCTTAATAAGCCACAAAAGTTTGGATTGGAACCAGCATTTTAAGCCACACATGAATCCTTCTCACCTTTAATTGCATGCCCAGTCCTCATCTTTTATAACCATGCCATTTAGTCCTGAAGTTTATAGGGCAATTTAAACTACTTGTAAGCATAAAAGTAATTCCACTTTTTCCTAAGGGAGAAACTGGGATTAACAAAAAATTGTGATACCTTAAATTAAATATTTTCCCACCATTTACTCCTTTGTGCAATAAAAATAGGCCATTATTTGAAATGAATAAAATGCCTTTCTTGGTGTGTCTTTTTTTAAATGATCAATTTTACCCCTTTTTAGCTACCACACCTTACTAAACTAATAAGTTAGCTTGTAAATAATATTCTAAGTATAAAAAATAAAAATAACCTTTGTTAACTCAGCAATCAGGTTTTGTACCTTAAAAGTTGTTACAATGTGTACCATGCACGTTGAAAAGGAATGCCCTAAGAACCTTCCAAGATGAAGCAAAAGGGAAGACATAGCTTCAACCTCAAAAACCAACATGGTGCAACCTAGGGTCTTTACTTTAGTAGCTACGTTATGAAAGACCCAACAATCATGCAACGAAGCTCTAAATTTTAGAAAAATAGTATAAGAAATGTATTTGATACTTGTTCGACTATGTTTATGGCATTTGCAAACTTAGTTAGTAAACTAAGGTTGCAGAAAGAACTAATGAGTGGAGCTAAACTCATAAGAACTCCAAGGAAAAGTATAATACTAACCAATGAAATGGTAATAAATTATCTACTTTATTTAAAAGGTCATAAGTCTTTAAAAGGATAAATTAGTTAAGTAGGCACAAGGCTCATAATATTGACTATGCAAGTCATAAAATAACACTTGAAAACCTTCAAGGGACAAGAATGACTTGTATAAGTGGGTGACAAACTAGTGCCAAGGGCATCTCAAGTTGTTGAAGTCCATTTCACATAATACATAAAAAAATGTATTATGCACTAAATGGTGAGGTCACTAACGAGCATTTAAGGAACATACAAGTGACCAATCAATTTCCTTAATTGTTACCCACCAAATTGCCATAGTTATAACCCAACTGGGACACAAAATTCTCCATACACTTATAGTCAATGGTAGAAACCATATCAATTCCTTCATATGAGATGTATGGTTCTAAGATGGATGAGTTTAAAAAGCAGCTAGAAAAGAGGTTCATAAGGCTGAGTGTGTACCCTTAGGGAGCCCTATTATTATTTATAAAGAGGGTAAAATTCATATGTAGTCCCCTAACTTTAACGATCTTCCTAATGTGGTCCCTTAACTCAAAAAGTGGCTCTTAAAGTCCCCTAACTCAACTTAAGTGTCCTATTTTGGTCCCTACCGTTAGTTCTACCGTTATTTTGGATGGAAATTGCTTACGTGGTTGGTATATTGCCACGTGGCAGTCTCTTTTATGATAAGAATTGATTAGATTGGAAGAACAATAAAGTTCAAGCTAAAATTGGCACAAAAAGTAATTTTAGGGACCTAAAACGATAGTTAACCCAATCTTCCCCATCGCCGGCCCACTCTGATCAATCGCCGCCGCTGCCGCCGCCCCTCTCCCTCTTTCCGCCAATGCTCCATCTTCCTTCTTCCCGATAGGCGCTCCACCTTCCCCCTTCATCCACAGCCCCGCTGGTTGGTTGTTGAATCGCGCCTCCGAAGCCGTGAATCGCCTCAATTCACCTAGCAATGGCGTCCAGCCTCGATTCACCAGGAAATCGCTCAGATGACAGTCGCCCAACCCATAAACCCTCGCCCCACCAGTGACCGACGTGAATCCGTGAATCCTCAGAGGTCTCCATTTCTCTCTCGCCCGAATGTTGACGGAATCTCGAATTGCGCCGACGGTGGGAATGACGGTGGGGGCGAGGAGGAGGAAATATCTGGTGGGGGCGAGGAGGAGGAAATATCTGGTGGGGGCGGATTCAAGGGAAGGAACGGCGATTCCCAGGCGGACGGAGGAGGGCATCGAGAGAGGAGTAGCAGTCGCACGATTTCGCACGAATTGGAACCTGGAAATCGGAAACGGGTGCGAAGAAGAGATGGGCAGAGGAAAACGATAGGGCGACCAGAGGAGAAGAAGTGAGTCGGAGAGCGAATAGTCTCTCGGCGAATCAAAACCCAAGTGAGCGACAAACGTCGGCGATTCCGTGGCAAGAGCGACTCGTCTGCACCTTTTAGGTTAAGGATAAAGAGGGAAGGTGGAGCGTCGGTCAGGAAGAAGGAAGATGGAGCATCGGCGGAAAGAGAGAGAGGGGCGGCTGCGGCGATTGATCGGAGTGGTGAGGCGATGGGGAAGATTGGGTTAACTATCGTTTTACGTCCCTAAAATTATTTTTTGTGCAAATTTTAGATTGAACTTTATTGTTCTTCCAATCTAATCAGTTCTTATCATAAAAGAGACTGCCACGTGGCAATATACCTGCCACGTAGGTTATTTCCATCCAAAATAACAGTAGAACTAACGGTAGGGACCAAAATAGGACACTTAAGTTAAGTTAGGGGACTTTAAGAGTCATTTTTTGAGTTAAGGGACCACATTAGGAAGATCGTTAAAGTTAGGGGACTACATATGAATTTTACCCTTTATAAAGAAGAAGAATGGCACATTGAGACTTTATGTAGATTAAAAAAGACTAAATGAAGTGACATTCAAGAATAAGTACCATTTGCCAAAAAATGATGATTTGTTTGATAGGCTAAGAGGTGCTAAAATGATGATTTGTTTGATAGGCTAAGAGGTGCTAAGTTCTTTTCTAGAATTAATCTAACATCTAGATACTTCCAAATAGGAGTAAGGAAGAAGTATATCCCTAAGACTACATTCAAGACAAGGTATGACAATTTGAATACACTGTGATGCCTTTCAGTGTAACAATTGCTTAGCTGTATTCATGGAAGTAATGAACCAAATCTTTAGTTCCTACTTAGGCCAATTTTGTGGAAGTGTTTATAGATGACATCCTTGTGCATTCTAAGACACCACAAAACATGAGGAGCTCCTAAAGATAATTTTACAAATTCTAAATGATCATCGATACTATGCAAAGCTGTCTAGATGCCAATTTTGGGTAAGTAAAATACCATTTATTGGGTACATCATCCATGCTCAAAGATTGGCTATAGACTTAGAAAAGGTAAGGATTAGGTTGGACTAAAAGAGGCCAACCATAGTAAGTGAAGTCGGAAGTTTCTTGAGGCTAGCAGGTTACTATAAGAGGTTTATTTGAAAGTTTTCTTTAAAGCTTTGCCACTGACAGCCTTAACATGAAAGTCACAAAGGTTTATCTAGTCAGCTAAGTGTGAAGAAATCTTCAAAAAGATTAAAAAGAGGTTGACTTAAGCACCTATCCTAACTCTTCTAGACCCATATAAAGCCTTTATGGTATACTCTTATGCATCTGGATAAAGGTTGGTGTGTGTTCTAATGTAAAAGAAGTAGGCCATTACCTATGGGTCTAGATAGTTAAGGCCCAATGAATTGAACTACCTAATGCATGACCTAGAATTGGCTACTATGATTTTTGCCTTAAAGCTCTAGTGGCATTACTTTATGAGAAGGTCGTTTAAGATTTTTACATATCATAAGAGTCTAAAGTACCCGTTTACCTAAAACCACCTAAACATGAGGTAACGAAGATTAATTGAATACATATAGGATTATGATTACACAATAGAATATTGTGCAGGAAATGAAATGCAGTGGTTAATGCCATAAGTTATAAGGATACATGAGTGATCCTTTTAAAGAATCAAGTTACTAAAACTTTAGCAGGAGAATGGTTCTCAGTTCTATATGACTATTGGTAGGGCTCAAGTTTGTGCCTTAGAAGTTCATTCAATTTAGTGGAGTAAGGTCAAGGAAGCCCAAGACAAGGATCTGCCTTTGAACCAAGTTTTTGGGGAACAAAAACAAGGTGCAATATTATTGGGGTTTCAATACAATGATGGGTTACTACATTATAAGGGGCAGCTGTATGTAACAAGTGTGGATGGATTAAGGTAACAAATCCTCCAAAAGGCACATGGTAGTAAGCTAAGTGCATATTCAGGAATGAATAAGATTTACCATGACTTAAAAACCTATTTTTAGTGGCCAAGCCTTAAGAATGGCGTAAAAACATTTTTGTTAAATGCTTACTTGCCAAATAGTAAGGGCCAAACACAAAAGCATTGAGGATGCTAAAAATTTTACCTCTATCTAAGAGGAAATGAAGGGTCCATCAGCACGAATTTCTTAGTTAAGCTACGCAACACATTTCATACCTATCAAAATCACTTGCACATTCAAAAGGTTAGCATAACTTTGTATCCAAGAAGTAGTGAAACTTCATGGGATTCCAAATTAGATTGTTTTAAAAATAAATTAGCATAACTCGGTGTAGGAGACAATTGATAGGTTGACTAAGTTAGCATATTTGGTACCTATCAAAATCACTTGCACTTTTAAAAGGTTAGCGTAACTTTATATCCAAGAAGTAGTGAAACTCCATGGGATTATAAATTAGATTGTTTTTATTGGAATCCAAGATTTGTGTCAAGGTTCGGTGTAACGACTCTCCAAGACTTGAAGCCTGATTGCTGAGGTAACAAGGTTACTTTGGTAATTTAATATGTTTAGAATAATTATTGCAAGCAAAATATCAATTTATTAAAGTAGAATAGATTAAAAACAAGTAAAATTGGCCATTTAGACAAGCTAGGCCAAGAAGAGTATTATTGCCATTTCACATAGTGACCAATTTTTATTGATGAGTTGAATAGAAGATAGGAAAATGTTGAATTTAAGGTATCATGGTTTTTTGTGATTCCAACTCTACTCTCGAGATATTGTAACTTGACTATCTTGCCCTTGGGTAGTTTAAAATAGAACCTAGAAATTGTTTGTAACTTAATTACATAGTTTATAAAGCTTGAGAGCCAAACTATGTAAATAAGTTAAGAAGAAATAAATTTTTAGGAAAATGCTAGAAATAGTCCTAAAGTCTCAGCCTTGTTGCACTTAAGGAATAAGAGTTAAAAATGCAATTGAACCACAACATGTGCCTTAGCTTAATATTTAAGCTATATTTCAGTCAAAGCTAGGGCTGTAATTTTTGGGTTTAAGGTCAGGTTCAATTTGGAACCCAAAATTTATGAACAATTTTTCCATTCAAAAATTCTAGCCCGACTCGACCCTAACTCAAAAAAAATTGGGTTAGGTTGGGTTAGGTCAATTTTTGGACCTGAAGTGAGGGGTGGCTAACTACTGAGGCTAATGGTAAGATGAGGTCGATGTTAAAATGAATGGGAGGGAGCAGGCTAAGGGACTTAGGATGGACGGATAGCGGGCGAGGTGGTGGTGTCACTCGTGGCAGCTGGGTGAATCGATGGCAAAGTAGCAGAGCAAAGCTGACTATGTGCATGATGAGCAACCGCTAGCCAGGAGGCAGGAGCTTTGCTTTTGTGGGTGTCGGGCGAGGTAGAGACCTAGGGTTAGAAATGTTAGAAATGTGGGAATCATTACTGGGCTGGGTTGGGAATTAGGGAATTAGAGAGTAAGGATAGCAGGTATGGGCTAGTGGACTGTGGGCCTAACTTTTAGGGTCAATTCAGGTATATTCAAGTTCGACATGAACCAGCCATTTTTTTGACTTTTTGAAATGGGTTAGTTTCGAGTTAACCCGAATGGCCTTAATCCATCTTTTTAACCTAACCCTAACCTAAAAAATTGGTTCGGGTTTTGGGTTGGGTTTAAGGTTAGGGCCAAATGCTTTAACCCTAAGTCAAAGTTTCCAAAAGGCTTTCTTCCAAGTCTAGCAACATTTAAAACTCCCTCTCTTAAACCATTTCAACCTTCTGTCATTGAAATTGAACTTAATCAAACAAGATTTTGGATGGAATTCAAGTATAGAACAACCTTAAGCTAGAATTAAAGCTTAGTGTTCAAGGAAAAATACCAAGAGAAACCAAGCTTGGAACAAAAAGACCCTATGACATTGTATGTTTCTTTGGGCTAAGGGTGATTAGTTCTTTTTTTCTCTTGGTTAATTCCTATTTTTCTTGGTCTTGAATTAAGCATATTTAGATCAGTTTTTGCTAGCTTATAAAAATGGAAGTTTACTTAAAACCGATTTGAATCAAGTTGACAAAAGAAGGCTAAAACCGTAGTTTTATGTATGTGCATACGTTGATTTGTTTTGTCTAGTTTTCTAGATTGATTTTGAATAAATTGAGCTAGATTTGTTGTATGGTGGTTTCTATTTCTTCTTCTCTTTTTTTTTTTTTTTAAAAGCCCTGTAGTAAAGAAGTGAAGGAAATTAGTTTAAGGAAAAAAAGAATAAAGTAACTGAAAGTGTTATGTTGAGAGCATGTGCTCAGTTAGTTCTGATTTTCTGGAATTAATAGGGCTGGAAGTAATGAATATTTTTTTGGTTCTTGCTTGTTTAAAGTATGAACAAATGGACCAAATTAGGTCTAATTAGGTTCCTCATGAACAAATCTAACACTGAAGCAACCTAAGGCTTAGTGTTCATGTGCTTGAGTGCATTTAATGCACTATGTAAATTTTTTTTTTTTTTTTGCCAATAAGTCTAGGATTCTTATTTAAACTAATATAAGGCCTGGGAAGGGATGCTTTAAAATCATAAATGATTAATTTAGGTTTGATAAATAAGCTACTATAAGGGGTATATAGATGAGCACAAGACTGACACTACAAGGGTAGTAAAGCTTGATGTTGTTTACATTGATTATTTCGTAAGGAAATTTAAGTTCAAGGAAGTTTAGATTGATGCAATATAACTTGTCAATAATGCATTAATTAAGGGAGTAAGTGGTGGACAAGGAAAGGGCCTTAAAGCTCAAGTAAGGAAAAGGGGCCTTTATAAGTGTGTGGGTGCTAAATATCTGAAAAAGCTTTTGAACCACAAGAGTACCTTAGCTAAGCTATCATGCTTGGTAAGATAAGCCACCAAAGTTTATGTGCAACTCTTGTACAACATAAAAATGGGTAAGAAAGAAGAGGCAAATAGGAACATGCTAAGGCAAGAATAATGTTCTTGTAAAGTATGGCTAGGTTGAGGTGGGTTACAACCATAAAACCCTTCTAGTGGACAGACAATGGATAAGACCTCAGGGTGTATAAGTTATGAGTTCACACCGGACTGCATTATATATTGTTATATATATATTGCCTTAAGATTTATGCATTGTCCTAAGATTTTCTTTGTAGGGTATATATCCTTTATTGAGAATCAACTAATTCTCAACCCTTAAGTTTACATATTGTGCAGTTTATGCTTGACGGGCCTAACACCAGGAATAGGTATTATGCCGAAGTTTTTATTACAGGTAATAATACATTTTAAATCATTATTAATTCTAATTAGTTAATAGTCATATACATATCCTAACTAAGTTATTTGTATGACCTAAGCAGTCAAAGCTAATGAATGCACATGGTAGCAAAGAACTTTCATCGCAAAAGCTTTAAGCTTCAGTGAGAGCTAGTTTACAATCTCAAATTAAGTATGTGACTAATAAGTTATGCCTCTAGTATGGACAAGCAATGCACAGACTTTTATAGTGTAAATGGACAGTATTTTGTTCTTTTAATGTACATTAAGTTAGTTCTTAGTAATGTACATGAAGTTAGTAATTAAAGTCTCACACATTTGTTTTGTGACTTCAGTTTATAGTCTTAGAAATGGTTTTATAATTGCCTAGCCTCAGGTTACATGTTTATTTCATTTACTTGAAACTGAAGTTAAGCTTTCATACATCATGTTTTAGGGTAATCAACTAATTGCATGAAATATTTTAAGAAATTAAAAGTATTAACTAAGCCAATTACAACTAAGTGCGAGACCACAATATCCTAATTTATTAAAGATACTGGGGAAGGTTTGCACTAGAGTAAGGTCAAGATCCATTATAAAGGTTAGGTCCCTTATAATGGTATCAGAGCAATGTTTGGAAAGTCTTATAGGTTTCATAATAGAGGTTTAAGTCTAAGATCAAAGAGAAGATCCTTGTGCTAAGTAAAAGTTTGTTTAATTTTTCCTATTATTGTTATTTTTTTATGCAGGTGGCAAGTATACGGATTATTTGATAGATATTATTGTGCCGCCTAGGTATGTTTTCTGATTTTTTTTTGTAGGAACATAAGAATAGGAATATAATCCTATTGAAGATCCAACTAACCTTATGAAGGGTAAGTAACCCAATAGGGTGCAAGTGACCCATATAGAACAAATAAGGCTTTTCAAATAGCACGATGAAAATCTTAGGGAACTTAAGAGACCAAGAAATCAGGAAGTAACCCAATAGTGAATAGGCTAACTTAAGAGACCAAGAAATCAGGAAGTAACCCAATAATGAATAGGTTTAAAGCCCAAAGTGTTTATGGTGAACCTAAACACTAAGACTCAAGAAGATATGGACTTCGAAGAGGTTTAAAGTAACCTAATGCCTTTATTTGTTAAAGGTAAAGTCACATTTGGTGGAAGAACACTTTAAGGTTTATGGAGTGTAAGTAGACCCCTAAAAGGTGGAGCTTAATGTAGAGTGAGAGTAAAAGGATAAAAAAGCATTAATGATTTTGGCTACAAAGAAACCAAGCAAGGCACCATCACTAAAAGCATAAAGTAGCTAAAAGGTGAAGGCTAAGAAGGCACTAAAATGTTAAGTGCACTAATTCCAAGAATAATAACAACCCTAAGGCAACGATAGAGCCAAAGCAAAACTCAAACAAGAATTATAAAATGATGGAGACCTAAAGTTCCCATTGGAAGAAGTAAGAAAATTTAAGCTAAACAAGCTTCGTTAATGCATATAAGTGGTGTGCTTCATTGTGTCAAGCTACCTTAAGACTATGCAATAATTGTGGCCAAGTTATGTAGGCGATTTGTGGGAACCACTAAATGTATGGGTTGTGCTCTTTGAGTGCATGTTTGATGCTCAAATGAGTATGGTAAATGACATAATGGTGATGAACAAAACCTAAGTAAGGTGCCAAGGTGCTTAAAGAATGCCTAAGTATAGGGCCATAAGTGCCCAAAAAGATCCATAGGCATAAAAGACTACTAGACCTAGGTATGGTAGACCTAGCTTTAGCAAGTGTATAGTATGTGTGCATATAGTATCTTGTGAACACCGTAAAGCAACGTTAGTAGTGAACTAAAGACTTGGATTGAAGCTAAGAAGTGCCTAATGGTATGGTACAGTAGTGCTTAATGCCTATGCAAGCCTCCAAAGGCATCGAAGGGGTTGTAGGACATGTTTGGCTTAAGCATAGCATGTACTACCTATCCGAAGTGGTGATAGAGTACATGAATAAACTACATTAATCTATAGGGTCTAGAGTACTAAGAGAGGTTCTTTATTTTTCTCAAAGGACCCAAGTATGTGTACAAAAATTGCCAAGTGCCCAGGTTTTGTGGAAGTATCTCAAAGACCTAAAGTTATGACAATAAGGTGCATAAAGTACATCAAGGTAGTGACTGAGTATTTGAATAAACCACTTTAATTCAATGGGTTTGGGGCACTAAGAGATGATTCTAAGGGTCCCTGAGGGAATGAAGAGTCTATGGAAAAGTCTCCAAATGCTCATAAAAAGTTGTAGAATGAAAATGACTAAAAGACTCTCTAGGTAAGCCAAGTCTAAGACAAGCAAAGAGGTGTTGAGTCCTAGGGCCAAAGGCCCAAGTACAAGGGATTCAAGATATCAAAGGGCTTTAAATTAGGGGTAAGATTCACCTAGAAGAGCTAAGGAACAAATGCTAGATATGCCATATAGTTGCCTACAGGGGCCTAAGTGAAGAAAAACCAAAAGACACCTAAGAAGGTATAATGCTTAAGTTGTGGGGTAAGCATTTTATTAAGTGATTTAAAAATGCACCAAGAAGTTGTATATAATTTTTCCAAGTTTTAATTTGCAAATCAAGTGTAATGTGACGTATCAAGAGTAAGGAGTTAAGTACTCATTAAGTGTGGGGAAAATTTCCTATAGCAATACGAAAAAAAAATAATTATAACATATCCTTAAACTTCTGAACAAAGGAGAAACTTGGAAGAGAATAAGAATTAAGGGTTCAAGAGAATTTTCCTTAACCCTAAAGTAAGCCTAGTTCTCTAATGGGAATTATAATTTAACAAAGGAAATTCTAGTCACCAATGACATAAGTTAATCGATTAGAGTTAAGTAAAACTTCTAATCATAAGGGATAAGGGGTTACAAATCTCTAAGAGTGCACGCATCATGGACTCTAGGTGTACGAGACATGTAAGATGATCACTGATGGTGGTGTATAAGAGTAGACTGAACTGAGTAGTAACCTAAGAAAGTGTCCTAAGGTTGGAAGTTAAGTGAGCTTGCTCATATTAGCCTTCATAAAGGAGACATAAATATTGTAAGTTTTGGAAAGGCATTCATCTATACAAGTACACACAAAACTAACACTTAAAGAGAACCCAAGTAATTGATTTAATCCAATAGGCCTAAACAGAATTGAGAAAACTGTCCCTAACAATTCTAAAGGGACTAAGGGACATAAAGAAAGTTCCTTAAGAGTAAAAGTACTAAAAGAAAATCATGTAACGTAAGCTTATTGAAGTACAAAAGAGAGTGGTAAGCGGGAGCACTACGTATACCCAAGAGAAAAAGTTAGGAGAAGTTGAATTGACTAGATGTCAATAGTCCAAGAACTTCCTTAAAGACTAAATTTTTTTATTAAATCTAAGGAAGGTAAATTGCACACCTACCCCATATATGGTCAAGTAACAAAAGCAAGGCTTGCAGGAAAAAAACTGAAATACTGGAGCAAAGGGGCAACATGAAGTACCTTAGGGTATCTAAGCAAGTGGAGATTTTGGATATCAAGGAATGGGTCCTAAAAGACCTATGTGACTTGAGAGAAAGACTATGAGGTCAAGAGAATTCCTAGGTAAGAAAAGTTATAGGGCATACCTAAAGAACAAAAAAAAACAAGGGTTAAGTTTTTGGTTAAGTGACTCACAAGAAGTCAAATACTCTAGATATGCTAAGAGATTAGCTAGAACAAACAAGGATCCAAGAACACCCAAGGTTTAAGAGGGCCATATGGACAAAAGTACCTATGATAAGATTAAGGGTACTAAGTTGTGGATGCCTTAAAGCTAAGGAAAAAATTGGTGGTAAGAACATTGTGGATGTTAAGGACTACACAGGGAAACTTAAAAATTAGCTACCAAAAAAGTGTGTATTCAATAGCACCATAAGGTAGTAAGACCAACAACAAACCTTAGAAGATTTAGTACCTAAGCCAAGTGTAAGAAATCAGTAAGGATGGTTAAACCTACCAAGAACTTAATGGTGGTTACCCAAGTTCACCCTTATATATAAGGATGAAAAGAGCTGGTAAGTCAATTAACTTACCAAGGTAGAGAAAAGTTCTTTACAAGATGGGAATAAAGGACAAGGTACTTTTAAAGGTATTCCTAATAAAAGGAAAGAGATTTATTGGAGCGAGGAAGCTCTAAAGGACATAAGGGCCTAATATAGGCTAAGTGTGGGAAAGGGCCTTAAAAATTGAGGCTAAATACAAGTCTTAAACGTGAGGCCACTAAAAAATGATCTCTTCTATAAAGAATCCTAAGTGGTTTCAAGTCTTGCAAGTCAAGAAGCCTAGGTAAAAAGCACCTATGGTTAATTGCTATGACCAAACCATAATAAGAAAAAGACCATAAAGATACTAAGCATGATGCTTAAGGGTAGCATCTACATGCTCTAATAAGTCAGAATTTGGAGGACCACATTTTTTAAGGAGGGGAAATTTTAACAGCTCTCCAAGACTTGAAGCCTGATTACATACTTAACAATGTTACTTTGGTAATTTTATATTCTTGGAATAATTTTTGCAAGCAAAGTCTCAGTTTAATGAAGTATAGTAGCTTAAAAAAAGCAAAATTAGTCATTTAGACAAGCCAAGCCAGGAGGGGCACTATATCATTTCACATAATGACCAATTTTTAGTGCCAATTTAGATGGAGGATAGGAAAATGTTGAATTTAAGGAATCATGTTTTTTTGTGATTCCAATGCTATCTTTGAGAAACTGTGACTTGATTATGCTGCCCTTTGGTGGTTAAAAATGGGACCTAGAAATTATTTATAACTTAATTGCATAGTTTAAGAGGCTTGAGGGCCAACTTGTGTGATGAAGTTAAAAAGAAATAAAGCTTTCGGAAAATGCTAGAACTCATCCTAAAGTCTCAATCTTATTGCACTTATGAACTAAGAGTTAAAAATGATGCACTTGAACCATAACATGTGTCATGCTAGCTTAATATTTAAGATAGATTTCAGTCAAAGCTTCCAAAAGGCTTTTTTCTAGCTCTAGCAACACCTGAAACCCTCTCTCTCGAGCCATCATACTAGCACCTCAATTTAACCTCTTATCATCAAAATCAGGTTCAATCGAGTAAGATTTGAGATAAAAATCAAGTGTGGAACAACCCTAAGCTAGAATTTTGAGCTTAGTGTTCAAGCAAAAAATATCAAGAGAAGCTTGGAAACCAAGCTTGGAATAAAAGCAACCTAAGACACGGTTTATTTTTTTAAGGTAAGGGTGATTGGTTCCTTCTTACTCTTGGTTAATTCTTATTTTTTAGGTCTAATTAATTTGGAATTAAGTGTGTTTAGATTAGTTTTTAGTAGCTTATAAGAAGGGAAGTTTATTAAAAATTGATTTGAACCAAGTTGATGAAAGAAAGCTAAAACCATATGTTTGTGTGTGTGTGTATGTGTGTGCATATCTTGATATGTCTTGTCTAGTTTTCTGTATTAATTTCAACTGAATTGAACTAGATTTATTGGATGGTTGTTTCTTCTTGTTTTTGTGCTAAAAACCATAATAAACAAGCAAAGGAAATTAGTTTAAGGAAGGAAAGAATGAAGTAACTGAAAATGTTATATTGTGAGCATGTGTTTGGTTAGTTCCAATTTTCTAGAATTAACAGGGCTAAAAGTAATGAAGATTTTATTGGTTCTTGATTATTTGATGTAGGAACAAATGGGCCAAATCATGTTAATTGGGTTGCTCATGGACAAGAATGAAGCCAAAGCAACCTAAGGCTTAAGGTTCATGTGCATGGGTGCATTTAATGCACCAAGTAAATCCTTCTTTTTCCAATAAGTCTAGGATTCCTATTTGAATTGATATAAGGTCTAAGAGTGCATGGTTTTAACTCATGAATGATCAATTTAAGTTTAATAAATAAACAACTATAAGGGGTATAAAGATGAGCGCAAAACTGAGACTACAAGGATACTAAAGCTTGATGTCGCTTATTGATTATTCCAAGTAAGAGATTTTAAGTTCAATTAAATTTAAATTGATGCATTATAGGTTGTCTACAATGCATTAATAAAGGGAGTAAGTGCTGGACAAAGAAAGGGGCTTAAGGCTCAAGAAAGCAAAAGGGGCTTCTAAGTAAGTGCGTAGGGTGCTACGTGTTTGAAAGAGATATTGAACCTCAAGAGTAACCTAGCTAAGCTACCATGCTTGACAAGATGAGTCAGCAAACTTCAAGTGCAACTTTTGTACAATATAAGAAAAGGTAAGGAAGAAGTGGCAAGTAGCAACTTGCTAAGGAAAGAATAAAGCTCTTGTGAAGTAGGACTAGGTTGAGGTGGGTTCCCACCATAGAACCTTTCTAGTGACCATTAAATAAAAGATGAGGTGTACAACTTATGGGCTCGCACCAGATTACATTATATATTGTTATATATGCATTGTCATAAGATTTTCTTTGTAGGTTATATATTCCTTACTAAGAATCAACTGATTTTCAACCCTTAAGTTTACATGTTGTGCAATTTATGCTTGATGGACCTAACATTAAGAAATAAAGTTTTTATGGTGGGTAATAATCATTATTAATTCTAAGTGGTTGGTAGTCATATACATGTGTTAACCAAGTTATTTGTATGATCTAAGGAGTGAATGGCTAATGAATGCACAAGGGTAGCAAAGAACTTTCATCACAAAGGCTTTGAGTTTTGGTAATAGCTAGTTTATGATCTTAGATTAAGTATATAATTAATAAGTTATGCATCGAGTATGGACAAGCAATATATAGACTTTTATAGTGTAAATGAACCCTATGGTTACTTTTGGAATGTACATTAAGTTAATTGTTGGTTCTATACATAAAATTAGTGCATGAAGTCTCACACACCTGTTTTGTGACTTCGGTTTAAGTTTAAAAAATGGTTTTATAATTACTTGGTTAGGGGTGAAATGTTATTTCATTTTCTTGAAATTAAAGTTAAGCTTGCATGCATTATGTTCTAGGGTAATCAAATTGTTACATGAAACATTCTAAGTAATTACAAGCATTAACTTAGCCAATTGCAACTAAGTGCATGACCACAATATCCTGATTAGCTAAAGATCCTAAGGATAGTCTACACAAGAATAATGTCAAGATCCCATATAGGGGTTAAGTTCTTTATATTCTAGGCTGTGTTTCAAAAGGTATTGGGCACTACTATGAGCCTATGTATTACATATCAGCCCCAGGCACATAGGTAGACTAAGAATATGGTTGAGACCTTGGATGATATGTTGATAAGTTGTGGCATAGAGTTTAAGGGCCAATTCGTTTTAACTTAAGTCAATTGACTTTTTTTTTTTACTTTTAAATTTTTTTTGCTTGAAACTAATTTCATTTGAAAGCTAATATTATGTAGATGCAATAATCAATTTGAAAGTAAATTTTCATGATGTTTTCAAATTTTTATGAATTTGTCTTTATTAATTCCTTAAACTAGAAAAATTCTTAAATATTTAGTAAGATTACAAAAATTGTATTTTCAATGAATTATTGTATCTACATAACATTGGCTTTTAATTAAAATTAGTTCAAGATAAAAAAAAAACATAAGAATAAAAATAAGTCATTTTAAAGTCAATTAGCTTAAGTTAAAATAAACTGGCTTCAAAGGAAAATGGGACCATCATTTACCTTTTATAGAGTCTACCTACAATAATAGTTATCAAGTTGTTATTAAGATGACACCTTATGATGCCCTGTATGGGAGAAGGTGCATAACCCTTCACTATTGTGCCAATAAGGTAGATAAAACATTAATAGGCCCAGAGTTGATTATTATTACCATAAAAAAGATTAAGTTAGTCCAATTAAGGATTAATGTGGCTACTAATAGGGAAGTAAAGTATGCCAATGTTAGAAGGAAAAAACTATAGCTTGATATATAAGACAAGATACTACTAAAGGTATCTCCTATGAAGAGAGTGACCAAGTTTGGCCAAAAGGGAAAGTTAGCTTCAAGATATATTGGTCCATATAAGATACTTGCAAAGGTGGAAAAGATGGCCTAGCCGCTAGCATTGCCACTTATGCTCGATGTTTATAATGTGTTTTTATATGAGTTTGCTCTGAAAATGCATTAATCAACTAGTGATCTACCAACAGTATCCATAAGAGAAGATTTGATCTATGAAAAGCATTGTATCAAGATTCTAGACAGGTAAGTAGGAAGCTAAAGACCAAGTGAATACCATGGTCAATATACTATGGTCTAACCGTAGTAAAGAGAGGTCATGTAGGAAATTGAGCAAGATATGCAAACATAATATCCAAGTGAGTTTGCTCAGTTAAGTAAGAATTTGCAAGACCAAATTTCTAAAGGACGAGAAAATGTTAGAAATATCTTATTAGAACCTTAATTTGTAAGGCAAGTTAAATTTAAGTTATAATTGGCACCAAAAAGCCATCAAGGGTATTTTTTTCATTTTCCACATCAATAAATTTTATTTCATAAATGGATCTAGAATAAGGAAACATTTTAATTCATGTATTTTTTTACACCTAAAATTCAATTCATTTATGAGATAAATAAGAAATATTATATTTGTGCCCATAGTTGATGGTAAGATTAAAACTTTACAAAGTTTAGATGACTAATGAATTAGTATTAGTAATATGACCAAGAGACCAAAACCATAAGTTTTGGACTCAATTGGACTTAGAATCCATTGAGCTAAGTCCTGAAACCAAAATTTGAGGGCATAAATACTTAACTATGCTAAGTTATGGACTAAGACTAGCTTAAGACCCTAAAGGAAAGCCATTAAACCTTTAAGCAAAGAGCAATGGAGGCAATGAAGGCCCAAAAGTGGACCAAGTCAAAAGGAAACAAAGGCCAAATGTTAAAGAATTGGAAGTCAATTGAATAATGAAATTGGTTAAATTTGTTGACTGGATTTTTACCCAACCAAGACTTAGTCCTAATTTCATCTTCTTTCTCTCTCTAGTTAAACCTATTTGCTGCAATTTAAGGTCTCTTGAAGCTCTCAAAGTGGCTAGTTTAGCTTGCTTTCAATGGGCTTACAGGTGAAGCTAAAGGAGGCTTAAAAGAGGTTAAGGGTTTATGTCGTCCTTAAGGTGGTTTAGTGGGTTTTAAGTTCAAATCACAAGGCAAGCATATTTTCTATTCAACACACTGGTTCTAAGTGTTTTATCAGTCTTATAATGGTCTGGATCTAGCTTGTATGGGTCAATTTGTTAAGCAAACCAAGGTAGAAAATAAGAACCATAAGAAACCTTAAGAGATGAAAACTTTAAGGGTTCTGTTGTGGCTTAGCTAAAGTTTGAGGGATTTAGTTATTTTATGCTTGATTAATTCAATTAAGATGTGCTGTTTTTTATTCCAAATGATGAAAGTTGTTGCATTAACTTATGGTTAAGTTTGAGTAAGCTAATTGTTGAATGCCTAAATGTGTATGCTGTGATGTTTGGGTGAGCAATGGACTAAACAAATGGTCATGGTTAGATGATGAATTTTTGCTTTTCCATAATTTGTAAGTTGTGCCTAAGTATTTTGTGTGTATGACATGAAGTTAAGAAACCTTCCATAGGCACAAAAGGCTGAAATGGCTAGGCTAGACATAAGGAGGCATAAGTGGAAAAATGGGCATTATATATGCACCTAAAGAAGGAAGGTTGAAGGGTTTATAGTGCCAAGGGCTAAAACTAAGTACTTCTAAGGGTGCTTATAAGGGAATGCAAACCCTTAGGATACCCAACTACTAAGGAACCCGAGAAAGCTAAAGAAATCCTTAGCTAGGCTGAGGTTAAGTCGCATGTTTGAAAGGGCTCTTGGAACCAAAGATTAAGGCAGCAATCAAGGCAGCAACTAAACCTCAAATGTGTTAAGGATTACTTAGAGGAGTCAATGGTATTACCCCAATCAACTTGTGTTGCTACCCTAAGAGTGCCTAAAATGAAGTTAGGTTAAGGTATACTTAAATAAGCTTAATGGCCTAAGACTTAATGTAAGGACCTTGTCAAGCTTATTATAAGTTCACCAAGAGTTTAATAAAGGTTATTCTAAGCTTACTCTTAGACATAAGAAAGGAAAAACATTGGTAGGTTGAAAGCTTACTAAGATAGGAAGAAAATTTCTGTAAGTTAGAACCAAGTGTTGAGAGCAATGTTATATGAAACCATATGACTTTAGCTATTGCTTAAACTCCATAGGCTGTTCGAGGTCACTTTAGTTCTTAATATATTTTATGTTATATGTGTTGGCCCTAAAATATTTTCCTTGCAAGTTAAATCCCTCATGGAGAATTTTATAGTTTCTTACATCTTAAGTGTTGTATATGGATATATTGGTACTAAGCAACCTAGCAACTCGTGAAGTGGTTGCTAAGCTAAGTTTTTGTTGTTGCAAACACTCTTACTTGGTAAGATTGGTTACTTATGTTGGCTGGTCATGTATTATGCACTAATCTAAGAGTTTATTTGGTCCATGGCAGCCAAGAAACTATTAAGCACAAATGAGGCTGAGGGTTGGCACACCATTAAAACTAGTGTTGCTCAATTGGGAACCCAAGTTTATGGATCCCGATTGTACATCTTTTGGTAATTGGGATGTACTAAACATGCATATAGTGACTTAACTAGCTACTTTGAAGAAATCTTAAATTGCTTTTAAAATGTAGTTGACTGAGCCGCAAATCTGAGGTGGTGTATTTGGCTATAATGGTACATACATGCCCATTAATATATTTTGGCCTTCATCCTTCATAAGGACATTATTGAGAATGTTTTGACATATTAGGCTTGCCATGCCTGATATGGTATCACAAACATCATTTGTCCTGTATAGTCCCAGAAACACTTTGCTCATCGCTTCAACATCCATCTAATGCCAATGTTATAGCCCTTCAAGCAGAATGTTCAGTGAGCTAGGTAAATTCATAAATCCCTAGTTTAAATGCCTTAGTTAAGGGTGGATTAGCAAGATCATATAAGTTATTAAAGGTTTAGTAGGTTCCGAGTGGTTTATGACACTAACTTTTGCTCAAGAGCAAAATGGTTATTTTGCACCTCGGAGGGTCGGGACACATCCTAGGAATAAAAATGATGTTTTTAAAACCCAAAGCCCAAATTAGCAAAGTTTGTAAAAGTTTTTAATTACCTAGTTACTATTTAGAGAAGGGGTATTTTTGTAACTTTTTAAAAATTTTTGGGGGGAGAGGGAGGATTTGTGTTTAAAACACATTTGGGGGCAATTTTCTGCCACTATTTATCCATTTTCCAGCCAAGTTCGCAGCCCCTCTCTTTCTTCTCAATCTTTTGCTCAATCCACTTCAATTTCTTAGCTTCTTGGCAAAATTGGAAGGTTTCCATGGTGCCCAAGTGGGAGGTAGCTTGTTTTGCACTAGTTTCACATCTTTGAAGCATCATGGGATGTTTTCATGCTTGGGCTTGCTTGAATTCATGAGATAACTCATTGTTCTTGAAGTTCACATGTTTCTTGAGCTTAATTAAGCTTGGGTTTTGTTGGGTTTGTGCTAATTTAGTGCCATGAACCTTGTCTTGCTTGGAACCTAGGAAAATCCTTAGTGGAGCCTTGGATAATGATATTCATGGCTAGTGGTGCTTGATTGTTGCGAGTTCAAGGTTAATTGAGGTAAGGAATGTGTATTTAATGCCATTTATAGCTTGCTTGTGGTAGAATTCAAGTAGTTTTGTGAATGGTATTGGTTAGTCGATGGTGATGAACATGTTGGACTAGTGATGTTTTAATCACTTGTGTGGTGTTTATGGACACCATAGGATTGGTTTGAATGGTGCATTGTGGCCTAGTGCATGTGTACATGTAGGTTTGAGGTAAGTGGAGGCGTTCCTATGGCCTTTGGGAGGCATTGGAAGCCCCTAAAAAGCCTTAGGCACGTAAAAGGAGGTTCAGGCCTCAAGGGCCTGGTGCCTAGGTTCCGGGTGGCGTTGCAGTGGCTAGGACCCCATTTGGAGACCAAAGAGAAATGCCTTCTGGCGCCAGCACTTGACAACATTGACGTGCTGTAGTGTTTTGGCCATAACTTTTTGCTCGGGTGTCCGACTGAGGTGATTCAAGTTTCCATGTGAAGCTAAGAGGAAGGGCTATCATTTCCATAATTTTACCAATCATGTTTTAGCCCCTATTGAATGATTTTTTCACTCAAAATGAGGGGACACTTAGCCACATTAGAGCACCATTAGTTAGGTAAAAGGTTTAGTACCATCAGGAGCCTAGTTCAACCTTTGGGTTTGAGGTCTTGATGTGGAAACCTTAGTTCACCTAGGAGGGTCGAGTGGAACCTAGAATTTATGAGTCCAACCATGACCATTGCCACTCTACTAGTGTGAACCAAGTAATGGTGGATAGGTATGTACCTTGAGTGAAGGTTTAGTATACTTGTAGCCTAAGCAAGGTTACTTGAGGTGCAAGTGAAAGCCTAGTGGACTTGAGGTACTATGTGGAGGCTTAGTACACCTAGTGAGTTCCTTGGAACTCAAGCGAGGTGCATCCACCATGTTCACCTCCACAACAATCAAGGGAAGTTTAAAGTTACTACGTTAGTAAGCTAAGGCTTACTAGGAGCGAGACAGGGGCCAGAACTCACTTGGCACAGAGTGACGCCCGTGAAAGGACTAGAAGGAAGAGGGGTCCCAAGAGACCTAGATATATGTATATATGTTAGGCCCTCAAACTGCAAGCTCACGCAGTAGATTTCATATATATTGTATATATGTTTGTCTTCAATATTTTTCTTGCAGGTTGAAGAATCCCTTACTGAGAATCATTAATTCTCACTCCGTTAGTCTTTGTTGTGCAGATATGTTCTGTAAGGCCGGCAATCATTAAGGGTTGTTAACTTAGGCTCATGAGCAGGTATATAGTTTACTTGAATCTTTATGATTCTAGTTTGTGGTTTGCTTGCTGGTTGTGTTATAGTACTAACTATAGTTGTCTTTTGGCCGACAGAAGCTAATGAAGCACAAAGGAGGGCTTTCAAGGCTTTCCACTGGGAGTTTTCTCTAAAGTGGAAGCTTAGTTATGGATCTCAGTAGAGTTGTTCAGTGTATAGTTTCCGTACACTAGTTTGCCTTTAATGTTCATATATGAGTAATGGACTCTAAAGTCACTCTTAGGTGTAGGCATAGTATACTTTTGTTTGGATGTTCAAACACGGTTGATTATGTGTAGTTAACCACATAAATGCTTTGTATCTTTTCACAGTTTTGATGTTCAGTTTTAATGAAATGCCATGGCAATGTTTTATGGTCTTATTACCTATTTAATCATTCAAGTTAAAGCATTTACCCACGCATGACTGCATAGTAGGTTAATTAATTAGAAGCATGAAGGTTTAACTAGTGTGCACGTAATCAACTAGCCAATTGCGACTAGTGTGGGACAAATTCCCATAGGCTTCTTGGGCAGGCCCATGAGGGATCGTGTCAATCAATTTGCATGATGCACAAATTTTAGGGCTATGAAAGTTATCTTATAATGAACTAGCCAAGGCCACAAATAACCTTCCAACAAAGACTTGCTCGAATAGGGACGATTTGGGGTTGAACAACTCTAACACGGTGGTTAAGTTCCAAATGAGCTCTAAAAATTGTGGTGTCATTGAAACATACTCATGGTTGGCCTTTTTTTTTTCTTTTCTAAACAGCAACAGGAGTTCTGATGGTGGTATTAGAATAATGTTAGTGAGGTTGTACAACGGGTTGAATTAGTGTGTAAGTAGAGGGTGGCAATGGCTGTAACTTTAGGGTTGATGTCTTAGGCTGATGTCTTATGATGATGATGGCTTTTTGCAAAGTTTAGAAAATTAGGGCAATGAAGTGAAGGATAGGCACAAAAAAAAAATTACATGTTTATTCTTCATAGTTCATCTGATGCTATAATTCTTATCCTCTGTGTGTGTGTGTGTGTGCATGTGTGTGAGTGTGTGTATGTGTGTGTCAACTATATCCGATTTGCTTTGTCTAGATGGCTAGAATAACAAGGATAAGGGGTGTTCGACTTTTAGAAGTCACGTGATGAAATATGATGGTCAAAAAGCTTGATTGATCCAATTTATTGAGTCTAGATACTAAGTTGCACTGACTTCAAGTTTGGGGGATAAGTTTCCTAGTTGTTCAAGTTGAGGGGCTAAAGGTGTATTTGAAGAAACTGTAGTTTGTTATATTTCCGTAGAGGTAAGCAAGGGTTGGGTAAACCCAAAACCCAACCAAACCATTTTTACTGGTTTTCAGGTTGATTCTGATTTTATATGGAATAAACTTGAGGTGGAACTGAACCTAAACTATATGTATAAATATATAATAAAAATTATGATATTACTAAGTTGCTCATAATATGAACATATATGTTTAAGCATGTACATTATTAAATTGCCTATATATTTATGTGTGAACATGTACATTTAAACATGTAAATAAAAAATTATAATATTACTAAATTGCTCATATAATAAGAACATATACATTTAAACATGGATTAAGTTGTGTATTATGTTGAATATTTCTTAAACTGGTTATGGATGCAATTTGATACAATTATGAAGATGTTAATTGTTATATCTATACGATAGAAACTGAAAACCCCAAAAACCAAAACCGAAAAAAATCATACCCATGATTATTCTACTTAGTTCTCAAGTTTGGCAAAATTTTTGGAGCTATTATTATTTTGGATTAGTTTTATCCATAGTGTTAAATACTGTGGTATACTGTTATCGCGGGTGCGTGGTATACTGTTTACTTCAGTATGCAGTATAAATGTTTTTACGTATTGTCATTTTCCTGCGTGATATACCGCGGTATTTCACGGTATACTGCATACCGCTCATTTTTTGTATGCATTTAAAAAAAAAAAACACTGTACATCACAAATACTGCGTGATACGCACCGTGATATTTTATTTTTTACATCTATTTTTTTTCATTTTACATAAAAAATATCATACATATATAAAAAAAATTAAAATATAAATAATACACATACCATAAAATAAACATTTACTTTTATTTTTTTGTTGTTTTTCTTAATTAATATAAAAATTTAATAGATTATAGCAGCTTGAAGGTTCTTGTGGTGTTGAATAATATCCCCTAATTGAATTTTTGATATATGTTACCTCAACTGAATATATTCTATCATATATATTTTATTTATATTTAGCAAATTATAATAAAAAAATTAAAATATATACAAAATGTGTAAAAATAAACTATTAAATAAATTATATCAACTTAAAATAATATTTTAATATTTATTTTTTTATAAAATTAGTAGCAATATATGACATAATATACTATATACTATACCTTAAAAATTCAAGGTATAATATACCTAACAGTAACGGTACACGTTGGTTTCATCGCCCTACAAAACTGTTACCATCCCGGCGCATGCCAAATTGCCGAGAAGGAATGGATTTTTCCAACGCAACCCATGCTCCCTGCGGGCAACTCAAATTCAAACGTCTCCTTTTCCACGTGTTGACGGCGTGCGCTACTCCTTCATCGCGCACGACATAAGGGAAGCGTTCCTGTCGGCCGTCAGCTTCGCCGTTTGCAACTCGGAATCTCAAAATCGCCCCTCGAACAATTCAAATTACCAGCAGTTCGGCTCCTCTAGATTCTAGGGTTTCGCTTCTCTCTGTCCTCTCGACGCACGCACAAATCCAAAGGACCGCTCTTTCTGCAATTTCTCTCTTATCTCTCTCCCTTTGTGCCTCAAGTTTTCCGGGATTTTCCAACCTTTACCATAATCAGTCCTCAGCCAACAAAATCCCCAAAATTTCGTGGTCAATCGGCTTTGGATCCAATGCAGAGCGATGGGTCGGCCGAAAAATCCCCCGAAAACCCTAATGAAGAGCTTCAGGAGAACGAAGATAGCAATGGTGGTCCCAGTAAAGTTGGGGATGATGATGGCGATGGCGTTCGCATTAATGAAGACTCGGTTCTCGATGTTTCGGGCAAAAGAATGGATTTTTCGTTGTTAGAAGGCTCCAAAGAATCGTTGGACGGGTTGTATGTGTATAAGAATGTGTTCAATTTGGTTCCTAAGTCCGTGGGGGCGTTTGGGAGGCTGAGGAATTTGAAGTTTTTCGGGAATGAGATTAATGTGTTCCCTTCAGAGGTTGGGGATCTTGTTGGCTTGGAATGCTTACAGGTGAAGATATCGTCGCCGGGGTTTAGTGGGTTGGTTCTCAGCAAGTTGAAGGGGTTGAAGGAGCTGGAGCTCGGGCGGGTGCCTCCTCGGCCGTCGGTTTTGACCATGTTGACTGAGATTGCAGGGCTCAAGGGCTTGACCAAGCTATCCGTTTGTCATTTCTCTATAAGGTGCGTTGTTTGTTATCCTCTTTGGTTGGGCGGGTTTAAGTGTTGAGATTTTTTTACAGTTATTGCTTAGCTTTTAAATGCCCCAACTGCTGTAGTAACTTTTGCTTTCAGAATCATGGCTTCAAGTTGTCTGGTGTTGATTGACCTCATTATCTCTGCAATTAGTCTTGAGCTTTGTAAACTTTCCTTGCTTGGGCGTTCTTTCAGCTTGTGTATTGTTGAACTAGGAGCGTAGATACCTATTGAGGAAAAAAAAAAAATTTTGATGCGATCCTATGTTTGTAGGACCTTCTATACCATTGCACCCAGTAGTCCCAACTCTAGAGAGCGCCCCCACATATTTATCCTTAATATATTTAGTCATAAATTGCTCAATTGCTGGCATGTGCGAATATTTATCAACCAATCCATCGTATTAACCTTAGTTTCCAATTTTTTTATTATATTCTACTCAGTTGAAGACATCCTTTTAGCTCATAAAGAGCATGATTTTTTCCCATTACTTCTTCCCAAATAAGTATCACTGTTTCACCACTGATATTTAGTATGTCACACTTAAGCATGATGACATCCGTTGGCCTGTGATGGATACACCCGAACTGTTTGATAAGGCATTCCCTTCTTTTATGCTCAGTCAGACCTCTTTTATTTTATCTTCATGTACTCATTTATTTTTCTGTCATGTACCATGTCCTTGCATCCAACTCAAAATTCCCATCCTCGTCTCTAATATGTCCATTTTGTGCACATATTGTTTGTGAACTTTCCAAAATTAGATCCCATATGGCATGGTAAGTTGAATCAACCTAGTTTCAGTTCAAGTGGTGAATTCTTATCTAATAGGACCTTGCGGTACTTCTTAATTCCTCTCTTACCCCTTGATTGGCACCTGGTTCAAATTTCTAACCCTATGGACTGTGGAAACTATTCACTTAAAAGGTCCACTTGAGGATCTTTTGGCCCTCAAGGCTAACAATATCTCTAGAATGGATTTTAACTTAATTGGCCCACTTTTATTCCATAACTGACATTTTGTGTGAATTTCAGAGCCTAATAATTGACTAACGTAAGCTGCACCATAGTCACCTAATCTCATCCTGACTAAAATTCACTCTTATGTACTTGACAATAGTTGCACTTAGTCTAAAACCTCTAGCTTTTTTACTCTTTCTCTATAGTTCAAGCTTATCATTCACTCCAGTCATAGTTTTGTAAATTAGGAGTAGATGCTCAGTAACACTCTCCCATGTTTTCCTTGTTTGACCTTTCCGCATACCCATTATGTATTTATGTTGACAATATCAGAATCTGCTGGTTCAAGAGTGGATGCTTTCTTTGATGGTTTTATAGGTTTAAGCTGGTTTAGCTTAATGTCGATAATAAACAGGTTGAATTAACACTTCTTCTTTCTTCTGTGGATGTCCTGCGTGATTATTTTTTGTGTATGTAAATATATGTATGCCCAGGAAAGAATACATCTAAAATTGGGTCATGTTTTATTGGTTCACCGTATCTTAAAGTATTAAATTAAAGACTTCCTTTTGCTTCAGTTAAACTAGTGTGAATCTCCCGTTACTTGCTTTTAATGTCTTTATTGCCTTCATTTTCTTGTAAGCTTCTGAGAGAGGGGAGGGGGATTGACAGGTAGGGTGTGTTGTATAATTGCATTTCCCTGAAGGAAAGCTGACCCATGCTATTAGTCATTGGTTTAGCTCTGTCCAGTTACTGTTCTGCCTAACACTGAAATTTCGAACCTGTTATGTTGGAAAAGGAAATAAAGAATTTGCTTTGATTCCCTGCAGATACCTTCCGCCAGAAATTGGCTGCTTAAGCAAATTGGAATATTTGGACCTCTCCTTCAATAAGATGAAGTGTTTACCAGCTGAAATAAAGCATTTAGATGGTTTGATATCACTGAAAGTGGCGAATAACAAGTTGGTGGAATTGCCTTCTGGTCTTTCTTCATTGCAAAGATTGGAAAACTTGGATGTTTCTAACAATAGGTTGACATCGTTGGTGTCTCTTGAATTGGCCTTAATGCATAACCTTCAGACTCTGAATCTTCAGGTACTTGCATATGCGTTTGCATCCAACATTTTTGAAGTGCACTTGATAGTTTGTGTAGAATGCATCTGTGTTATGCTTGAATGTTCATTGTCAACCTTTCCTTTGGAATAGTAGTCAGTTTCATGTTCCCCTCCTTCGTTCATAACAATTCTATTAGCTACTACATAAGCATCAGGTTTAGTAAACTGACGGCTCATAAAACTACTTTTAGCTCAAGGAGGCATCTTAATCGTTATTTGCAGAGTCATTTGAATATTACTTCAGGGTCTATGTGGTAGGTGGGAATTTTTAATATTTGATTATGCTTTGCCAACACCCTATTCTAGTTGAAAATCAACATTCCAATAGCTCTAAAAACATTTGCAGAACCTTCTTTTCAACAGTAAAATATTTCTAGAAAAATTACTAAGAAGTATTTATCTAATATGGGAGTAGAAATTTTTCTAAATACTTAAATGTTTTGCAATTGCTTTTGAGGCAATAGAATATTAGTTTTTAAATTGTATAAATGTTGCAAGAAAAAAAAAAAGTCAAAATGGGGGAAAAATACTTATTAAAAATGAACTTGTGTCTGTGTACAAAACTTTTGGGTTTTAAATTTCTTCATGCATATGATTCCTAGGCCATACATTATCATGGGTTGCTGTGGTGGTTAAGATGCACTAGGTGCCTGGCTCTTGGGTCAGGGCAATTGTTTCAGCAAAACAAGGTACCATCATTAGATGCACCTGGGAAAACTATTTTGGGCAGCATCTCTATTAAGGGCAATACAGGAGAGGGGGGATGGGGGTAAAACTTTTGTTGCCTATTTTATACAAGTTTAGATGGTTTTTCATAGTTATGCAAGTTATATTTAGAATTTTGCCCTTATTTTAAAAATTTGTGCCTTGCTTCACCCAGGCACACATGCATGTACCTTGCGCCTTTGGACCTGTGTACCTACATGCTCCTTTTTCCTTGAGTAGGTTTTCTATGAAAGTTCTGATTTTTCATGTTGGTGCCTTAGATTTTTAGACTGCCCATGTTGCACTTTTCATACTTGCTTCAACTCTTTTCAGTTCAACAAGCTTCCAACAGATTCTCAAATACCATCATGGATTCACTGTAATTTGGATGGAAACAACGGAAGCATGTGCGTGGATGACTTTGTCAGTTCTTCAGTTGAAATGGATGTACAGGAAAATGATGGAACTGTTTCATGTATCGGTGAGGTGTTTCTATTGACTTATAGCCCTCCTTTCCTAGAATGGCAATTTATATTTTCTTGTATCTGTGTAGCTTCATTTCTTCTGCATGAAATTAACTTTGGTGGTAGCTTTTGCAGCTTCTGATCAACCCTCGTCAAACATGATTGGGTCTACATCAAACAGTAGGTGCCTTGTGACCCGGAGGTCAAATAAAAGGTGGAAGAGGAGACATTACTTGCAACAAAGAGCCCGGCAAGAACGCTTGAACAACAGCAGAAAATGGAAAGGTGAAGGACGTATTGACTCACTAACTATGAAGGATTGTGTGAACACACCAGCAGAAGCTGATGTCCATGGGTCTGAAACTTGGAGAGAAGATGCATCTGAAATTGTGAGCTTGGATGATAATGGGAAACTGTCAGTGTCTGCTGATGCAGATGATGAAAATATAGCTACTGAACTTGATGATGACAAGAGTACCTCAAAAGGGAGGTCTTATGCTGGTAACTTATTATCTATTGATAGTAAAGCTGCGAGTGAAAGGGTTGAAAACGAGTGTCTGAAGAATGCTCAATCTTTGCCTCTTGCAAAGGATGAAGCTGTAGAGTTGGATGAAGGTTCATCCTCAGAAACATCCACAACTACTTCCAAGTCCAAGAGGCATTCAGAGAGGGATCTTGACAACCCTAAACCGTGCAAGTTTCGGAAGCCAGTTGATAATTCATTTAATTTATCACGCAAGTACAGCACTATATCATTTTGTGGTGTTGAAGATTACTTGCCTGATGGATTTTATGATGCAGGGCGTGACCGGCCCTTCATGTCACTGAGTAGTTATGAGAAAATCCTCCAACATAATTCACGTGAAGTTATCCTTCTTGACAGGTTAATAATCTACAGTGTTAGTGATCTTTGATTTATTTTTCTGCCAATATTAATTGTTTGATTTTTTTTATTTGCTTAGGGAGAGAGACGAGGAGTTAGATGCAATTGCCCTTTCTGCGCAAGCTTTGGTATTTCACTTGAAGCACTTAAATGGTTTAGGGAGAAATAGGAAACAACAGGTCCATGTTGATGACATGCAGATAGCATCATTGCTTGCTCTCTTTGTGTCTGATCATTTTGGAGGTAGTGATAGAAGTTCTCTTGTTTCGAGGACAAGGAGACAAGTATCTGCTTCAAACTATACCAAGCCTTTTGTGTGCACCTGTTCAACAGGAACTAGCAACAACATCTGCGCACCTACAAAAACTTCTGATTCTGCAGAAGACATTTTATTGCCTGATCTTTGTGAGAAGTCCTTAGGGTCTATAAAATTAAAAAGGAATTCAATTGTTGTTCCTCTAGGCACCCTGCGGTTTGGGGTCTGTAGACACAGAGCGCTGCTGATGAAGGTATTCTCACCTGTTTGAGGTTTTCTCTTTTGAATTTTTAGTTTCATTGTTATCAGGATTCTTCTAATGATGTTAACTCCTTTTATTGCAATAGTATCTGTGTGATCGGATGGACCCACCTGTTCCCTGTGAGCTTGTCAGAGGCTACTTGGATTTCATGCCTCATGCCTGGAATATCATTCCTATCAAGAGGGGTGATGCATGGGTTCGCATGGTTGTTGATGCTTGCCGTCCGTATGACATTAGGGAGGAGACAGATCCCGAGTACATTTGCAGGTGAATCTCTACATGACAAAAACTGAAAGTGTTTCATTATCTATTTTATCATCCTGTTCATCCTTTTATCTGTCGTTTACATGTTAATTTTCTATTTTCTTCCCGTTATTTTTACATTTTCCATTTCGATACTTTTTCCCTGGCTGGGTGGAATGGGCAATATAAGAGGTGGAGCTAACATGTTAAAGTTGCTGTGGACTTCGTCTCACTTTAGCATTCTGATGCCTTCATTCATAATTCATAACATGTATTTAGTATTAATGGATCATTTCCACTAGTTTTGTCTTTTGTGAACAAAGAGATGCATCCTTCTATTCTCTTCCTGAATTTCAGGAGATTTAGCTCCATTTTATGCTTAATCTAAAGCAATACACGTAACATACAGGTATATACCCCTTAGCCGTGCAAATGTCTCCCTTGTCACTCAAAGCAGTCCTGTTGGTTTTTCTTTCCCTTCGTTGTCTACAAATGACGAAATTGGAAGTGGGTCTATCAGTTCTCTTGTTCGCTGCAAATTTGAATCAGTTGATGCAGTAGCCAAGGTATGTTTCTTGATATTATGCCTACGGATTCTGTTTTGTTTTATTAGAAATATCTAAAATAGCAGTTTTCCTTAACCTAACACACATCCTAAATATTTCCTCAAATTTTCTACTTGAATTGTCTTCACTTCATGCTTTATTCACTTATGGTGCTTCTGGGAATTTTTTTGACTTTGGATTCCAGGTGCGCACTTTGGAGACAAAAGGCCTTTCATGTGATGAAGTTAGCAAGTTTGAGCACAGTTGTCTTGGGGAAGTTCGGATTCTGGGAGCTTTGAAGCATCCCTGCATAATTGAGATGTATGGTCATCAATTATCTTCCAAGTGGATTCCTGTAGAAGGCCAAAATCCACGGCATCGTATCTTGCAATCAGCAATTTTCATGGAGTATGTGAAAGGAGGATCTGTAAAGGTGATTGTTTCACTTGAGTGTTTTCCTAAGTTTCTGAAGTTTAATTTCAGTGCGTAAATGGTCTTTTTGCTATGTGGCAGAGTCACATTGAAAAGCTAGCAAAAGCTGGTGAGAAGCATGTGGAGGTGGACTTGGTGTTGAGTATTGCCCAAGATATTGCTTGTGCATTGGCAGAGCTGCACTCGAAACATATAATTCATCGGGACATCAAAAGTGAGAACATTGTGATTGATTTGAATAAGGAAAGTGCTGATGGCGGTCCTCTTGTCAAGCTCTGTGATTTTGATAGAGCAGTGCCACTTAAATCTTCTCTGCACGGATGCTGTATTGCTCATGTTGGAATACCTCCACCTGATGTTTGTGTTGGAACACCACGTTGGATGGCTCCAGAGGTTCTGAGAACTATGCATAATCATAAGCCATATGGGATGGTATATATCCATAACCAAATCCATCTGTGTTTTCATGCATCTTTGAGTTCAGCTAATTGAATTCTCTGTTTAGGAATTCTACTTCGTGTTTGTGTTGCACCTGTGTTTAATCTGCTAGTTGTCAACATATATTTAAAATAGGGCTCATCATCCACTCGGATAATTATTTACAAACTGTAAAAGATGGAGGGCAAATATTGCCCAAGCTAAAGTGTCATGTACCGTAGATGGGTTTTCTTTGTGATCTACATACCTTGAATTAATAGGAAAGAACCTAATCCACTTCATGGCATACATTTCCTGGTTGAGGTTATTGTAAAGCTTTTGGTTCTAATGGATACAAATTATCTTCTGTGTCACAGGAGGTAGATATCTGGTCGTATGGATGTTTGCTTTGCGAGTTGTTGACTCTACAATTTCCTTATATTGGGCTATCAGATCTAGAGATGCATGAACATATTCAGGTAATGTTTCTGCTGATTTTGTTCTCAAGAAATTCCATGTATGAATCGAGTATGTTCTAATCCAGAATAACATTGTAATGTCTTATTTATACTTGCTTTTACAGACGGGCAAACGACCCACACTACCCGATGAGCTTGAAGCACTGGCATCTCCAAATGCTACCTCGATGAGACAGCATAGCACAGAGCACAAGCCAGAGGCAGAAGAAGAGAAACTTAGATTCCTCATTGGTCTTTTCCGTCGATGCACGGTGGAGAATCCAAGCAACCGTCCGACAGCGAAAGAACTGTACGAAATGTTGCTTGAAGAGAGAAGTAAATTCCGGTCCTCAAAGTAGTTACTTGTAGGTCAAGCTGTAGCTGATAGATCAAACCTCACACCCAAATTTTTTTGTAGCCGTAGGATATTTAGTGATTCCTTTACGCTTATTCCGACCGGTGTCTCAAATATTTGGGTTGGTTTTACTCACCACAGCTGAGTGATTGTATTACTTCTGTAATCTTAGCTAGGTGTAGTCTCATGCCCGACAATGTAGGTTGATTCGTCCTCCAGATAACATCTAACAACATTTTCACCCGGCCATTGAGAAATAATGGTGAGATTGCAATCTCCCAAGTGAATTTTTATTGATTAGCAAAACTTGTAAACTGCTTTTTCGTTCTTTTGTTGTGTGAATGTTACGTACTGGAAAATCAGATTGTAAAAGTTTGTACCATAGCAGATAAATATGGGTTTTTTCTGAGAGAATGTGTGCAAAATTAAAATCGGCAAATAGAAAGTTTACAATGGGTTGTTGACAAAAGCTCCCCTTTAATCAGTTTTGACCAACTTTAGGACCAGTTAGGCGTACTGCCTGCGCCGCGCAGCAGGAAATGGTGTTTGTATTGGGGGTTCGGGGTGAAGAAGTTAAAGAGAGTGATATGCATGTTGTCGTATAAACTTATATTATATTAAGCTATAACAATGTGAAAGTGTTACGATATGGTAGCACACAATCTGCCACTTTGCAATAGTTAGGTATTATAAGTAAGTTATAACAATGTGAAAGTGTTGCGATATAGTAGGACACAATCCACTACTTTGCAATAGTTGGTGATTCATAGGCAACTGATGAAACTGATAAGACATCCAAAAATATGTTTAACTAATAATCAAAATATAAAGCTCCTTCTAACCTCTAACTTTTCCCCACCTTCATCTGAGACCATATCAAATCTCCCATTTGGAGACAATAAAAATTATGGAAATCAACAAAAAACTGAGATGAAATACAATCATTAAGTATATAATATATACAATAATGAAGTATATAACAAAAAACACCAAAACAACAATAAAAAAACAAACCGACCCAAGGGACACATTAAGCTTCTCCCACATGTCACACCCATATCTCCTAGATAGAGATGAACTATTATGGCCCTACTAGTGGGAAGCATGCCTGAGAAAGGAAAAGTACTCTAAATTAAGTTCGGAACCTTAATTCCAGTTTACATAGCAAGAATAAGAAAATTTAGCAAAGTTCACTAAGTTCTAAGAAGGTTAAGGCGCTAAATGAGGTTCAGGGGTAAAATGGTAATTTCACATCTCGACAAGTCGGGCTAAGCCCCGAGTGGTTAAAAATGAGTTTTTATAACCTAACTTTTAATTTGAACCCAAACTTAGTTGAAATAAATGAGGATTAATCAAGAATAGCTAAGGTTATCAAAAGATGGGGACTTAAGTGTATCATGTCTAATACTTTGACGACTTAGATTGAGAATAGGGTTATAAGAGGGTAAAGTGGAGGGGTGGCTGCCATAAACCCGAGTTCATCCTCTCCACCCTCATTTTTCCACCCAATTAAGCTTGAAATCAAAGTTTCTTGGTGAAAAGAGAAGCCATCATGAGTATATAGACTGTTGAGAGCTCATTTCAAGCATAAAACCATGGTTTTGGAGCTTGGAAGCATGTTTTCTCCCATCCCCTATTTTTAGTACGAGGTAACCAATGTGTTCTTGATTGATTTCATGTTTATTGGTTAGTTAGGAGCTTGGGTTTTGGTTAGAAAGCAAGATTTTGATGTTTGGTGCCTATGTTTTGCTTGAAATGTAGGTGGAGCTTTGTAGAACTCAATTTTTTTAGGAAGAGTTACTTGCTCCTTGCTTGTTACTTGGACTTGAGGTAAGGGAGTTGTGTTTTGAGTTCAATTAATGCTATTGGAATGAGTTTGCTTGAAGAATTCTAGTAGTTCTAGCAATAACATTAGTTAGTGGGCAAGGTTGAATTATGGTAGACTATGAGGTTTATGATGATTGGGATGATGTTATAAAGCACCCTAGATTGGCTTGTGATAGTTGGTTGTAATCTATGCAACATGTTTTACATGTATGTGAAGTTTGGAGGTTAACCAAACATGTTTGATATGTTTGGTAAGTGTCCAAAGTTCATAGCAGCAAAATCTAGGAAAATTCTGCAGTTTCGCAGATTGGCGACGCGTTGCCAGCTTTGTACTATTGCCCACGTTGTGTCGCCAATGCTGGAAAGTTGGCAGAATATTACCAACTGTGGCAACGCATTACCACAGTTGGCGACGCGTCGCCACAGGCATGTTGGCTGAATTTTTCAAGTTTTGCTAAGAAGGTCAAGGGGAGACTTAAGGGGGGTACTTAGGGTATCTTGGGATCTAAGTATGCCAGGGGTACTCTGAGATTTTCAAAAATCCTTCAAGACCTAAGAGTTTTCTTGAGTTTAATAAATTTTTATGGTTACTTGTACCATAAGCAAGAAAACTAGTTTACAAAAGATCACAACTAGGTATCATTAGCTTGGGTGAGAGGTTTAGAACCCTTGGTGACCTAACTATGCCATTAGCCACAAGGTTGCAAGGTGAAACCTTAGTGCACCTAGTCTACAAGGTCTTTATGGCCTAGTCTACAATAGTCCTACCATAATGCCCATGTACAACATAAACAGGAGAGGTTCAATTGGTGATTTATCACTAGTTAGGCTAACAAGCTAAGCTTGCTAGAGGACAAGGCAATGTCTTGTAATTCAAGGACCAGGATGAGGAGAGGTCTCAAGGGACCTAGGTATATGCATATACTAGACTCTCAAGCTGTATGAGCTCACAGCAGGTTACATATGTTACCATATGTGGAATCCTTAGTAATTTTCTTGTAGGTATAATGAAGACCCTTACTGAGAATTTCTGAATTCTCACGCTCTAGTTATATTGTACAGATTCTGAAGTTGTTGGGTCAGGTAACCGCTGAGAGTTATCGCGGTAGTGGCTTTTGTTGCAGGTATTTCACTTGAGAATCTTTATTATTCTAGTTTACTTGGGTAATTTGTTGGTCAAGTAACAGTACTAACTACAGTCTTCCTTTGGCTGCAGAACCTAGCACCACGTGGACAAAGACTTTTGTGACTCGCCACTGGGACTTGCATCCAAGGTAGGAGTTAGTTCAAGAAGATCTCAGTTGAGGCTTGTATATATAGTACTCTTAGCTGTCTTCATTGTCTAAGTTTTGAGAAGTCCTAGACTCTAGGGTTGCTATTGGGTGAGGGCATTAGTCTATTTTTATGTATGAATGCTCCCACACAGTTGTTTATGTGTAGTAAACTCACATAAATGTTGATTTTGTATGTTGTGGCTATTTGAACTTATTTTCTTTGGAAATGTTTTGGCCAAGTCAATGTCTTATGAAATTTTGTTAATCCCAGTCAAAGCATGAAGAGCATGCATTTTACATATTCTAGGTTAATCAACTAGTATCACAGGGTTTTTAATCTGCGCACATATACAGCTAGCCAATTACAACCATCGTGAAACCAGTTCTCACAAGCTTCCTAAGCAGGGGCTAAGAACGACCGTGTCATGAACAATGGGCGGAGCTGACCCGACCTAACCCAAACCAACCTGGATTAAACCTAGCCTAGGCAGAGTCAAATAATGGTATGACATGACAAGGGCAGGGCTTGGAAAGAAGTGGGCTTTGTATAGCTGAAGCCCGAGCCTAGGCACAGTTCGGACTAGCTCATCTGGTCCTAGCCAAGTTGACCGTTTGATTCAAACTCCAATGGTCAACTACGTCAAAAGAATGGGAAAATGACACAATAAGGACCTTTGGGTGTGGCTAACGGTTTTTCTTACCAAAAACCTTTTTTACCTCTATTTAACTCCTATAAATGGCTAGTTTATTGTTTTTACTTAAGAAATACTATAGTTTGTTGGAAATGTAGCATATGGTTTAGCTATGACAACTAAAGTAGATGAGCACTTGCGGGAGCTCTATAAGAAATATTCATCCCGTCATAAAGACAAGGTAAGAACCACTATTTTCTCTATCAGTGACACTTCGTCATCCTCCTCATCAGCACCATTCAACACCACAAAACAACTGCTTAAGCATCCCCAACCCACATCCTTTATCCTACCGGAAGTCCAAAAGAGTTCGAATAATGATATGCAAGATGATAAGGAGGCTTCCACATCTTAGGTTTTTCTTTTTTATTCTTAGAATATATTTGATCTAATTATATTGTTGAACACAGATCATAGGTTTTAATTTCAACTCTTTTTGAAAATTTTACCATTTTTTAATGCAAGGCCAGTTCTAAGTTATTTGTAAGTGTCGTTTGACTTTTTATTAATAAAAATTACACCAATGGTGGTGTTTCTCTCTAAAATCATAATTCACCAAATATTTTCAGAAAAAAATTAAAAGCTCAACCTAAGCCCAACACATATTTTGCATGATGTGCCCGCACCATTACTCCTAGACACTTGTAACATTGCAAACTGCATCACCCAAAAATAGAAGAAACTTGAAAACCTGAGGGTGAAAGATGTCATCCAACCCTAAGCCAAGCGCTAGTTATTAGCATATCCTGCCTTACTTCTGCTTTCATGTAGATACATATAGATTCATTTCTAATTTTGAGAATGTCTTTTTCTAGAACAAATGTCAATTTAAAGTTAGTATTTTATCTATCTAATAAAAACATAAATTGTAAGACCCTAATAAGTATATAATTATGATAAATAATCATTATATATATATAAAAAAAACACATTTCATATATCATTAATTATCTTGAATGAATCGAGCTTGCCTAGCTTTAGAATTTCCATCACTACAAGAGAAATGAAAAATTGCGACTGATTTATGCGACAGAATGTCAGTAGCAAGACTTGTTAGTCACGTATCAGTCATATGGACATGGGCCAACATAACTTATGTGACTGAAATTGTCAGTCGAATGATTTTCAGTCACACAACAGTCATATACTTTAAATTATATTTCCCTATCAGTCGCATTATAATCACACGGTTTAAAATATATTTTTTCTGTCGGTCACATATTGAGTTATAATATTTCACATATTGAGTTATAGTAATCGCACGGCTTCAAATATATTTTTCTATCATTAGATGATTGTATTTTGCATATTGAATTATGATATTTTATTGATGTATTATTCCAATAATTTTGTTTGTTTTTTTGTTTCTGCATAACATAATCAAACATAGTTATAATACTAGAGTAATAGTTTTCTTAAATGTCTTTATTATGAATAAAATTGCAGTAATACATTAAGACTAGCATATGTAATGATTTATATGAGATATGAAGTCTACATATGGGTGCAAGTTGGATAACTTGTATACTAGACCTACATGTTATCAAAACACTACATTGATAGTTATATGGGTGTCATAAGCGATTCCCATAATGATCATAGTATATGTAGTCCTTTGACTTGAAGTTATCAAGAATCCCTACATGTAAATCATGTACTTTAATACTACTCTTGTCACTCATAATTGAGTTTATCAGTGGGTATTTCATATATTATGCAAAGGAATTTGTATGATCAAGTAGAATTTGTGCCTTTTATATAATGAAAGTAATATCTATAGGCCCTTTGATTAACTATAATTAAGAAAACGCATGACTATACTCAGAAGAGTTGATATGAGAAATTAAAATTATTTGTCTTAGTCAGTCTGCTTAGGAAAAAAAAATCCACAGATTGCGCTATACATGAATAGCAAATTCCACATTTTGTACTTAATCTCAATATCTAGGACAAAGGTACAAAGGTTTATACATGTAATGATCATGAATAAAGGATTTGTCAAGTCATGGACATTCTTGTGATTAGGTTAGAAATGATGTGCTATTAGACACCACTCATTGTTTATGATCATAAATGTAATTTATGAACATTGCCAATGTAATGAGAATCTATAAGAGTACATACTTAGAGCCCGTTGAATTTAGAGTATTCAAACCAAATTGTTTGGTTTAGTTTGGGATTTCATATTATAACTATTGGCACAAATGGATTCCATAATTATGCCATAAATTGAACCTTGATCAAATTAGGTTGGAAACCCAAATTGGTAGGGTTTGCCACACATCTAAATATAGTGATACGTATAGGGAAATTGATTAGCTTTGGCACATTGAAACCTTAGCCACATCCTTCTTGTTGCCAAATCTTTGGAGTATGCAACTAGCACTACAAGGCAAACAAGAAACCTTCTTGCTAGTGTTCATAAGACAAAAGCCGGTTGCCTGACAAGTTCATGCGGATACCTTAAAGAGCTTGGATATAACAATTGTCCAGGTTTTTTTTATTTCACTCAATAGTTGAGTGAAAGATCTCAACCCTGAAAGGTATAACAATTTTTTAATACTAGTTAACCTAGTTTCACGTGGGTCTTGAAGAGGTTTCGGTTATTTCCTCTATGTTGTTTTGGCTTCCGAAACCTTGCATATTTGATAGGCTCAAAGTTTTTAAACCTGGTCATACATTAATTTGTCAAAGTCTTCGAGTCACGATCTAATTAGTTTGAACTGATTGAACCGCCAGTTCAATATTTTTTCTATTTGTATTGTATAAATATTGAGTTATATGAAAAAAATGAAAAGAAGAAGAAAACAAAAATAGAACTAACCTAAAGTTTGTACATAACATAAGGACTAAGTCTATATTTTACCTAATATATTAAACTACAAATCCTAAAATGAATAGCCTCCTTTTCCATTTCCACCAAAAGCGCAACCTAGTCTTGTTTCTTCTTTTTTCATCCCTACTTTCCTTTTTCTTTTTTTTTTCTTTTTTTTTTTTAATTTTCTAATTCCTTTTGCTTCTTCTTCTCTTTTCATATTCCTCTTCTTTTCATCTTCTTTTGTCTTGTCTTCTTTTTCTTCTTCTGCTTCTTCTTATTCTTTTTCTTCCATTTTTTTTAATTTTTTGATTACTTTCTTTTTTACAATTCTTAAACAAAATTTTTTTATCTTTACAATTCTTAAATAATTTTTAAAAATTTTTGGTTTATTCTAGTTTGACGATTCATTGATTTAACCATTTTAAAAAGGTTTTTTACCAAATACAATATGGGCAAATGGTTGGACTGGCAAAATGGTCAATTTATGGTTGAACCAGTTAAATTAGCCTATCCAATCCGGCTTTGACAACATTAGACAATCTATGATAAATGGTGATAGATTATCCAGAGTTAGAAACCGATAAATTGTTACAGTCTAAAAAAGGGTAAATTACAAATGCCTCAATATGGTTTGATATAACTTATACTTTGCCCCTTTATTTCCAAAAAGCTACACTTTACCCCTACTTCCTTTATTGTGTCCAACAACAACTTTTAAAACTAAATTAAACTATATGATATCCATGCTCTAGTAATTTTAAGATTTTTTATATTTTTTCATAGTTAATTGATCTTTAAAAAGTAAAGATATGCATTTATAAGAAGAAAAATGCATTTATAGAAAAAAAAACTAATCATTTAAAATATTTATTAACTATAAAAAAATATTAGAGAGACCGACATTACTGGAAAATGACTATCTTATAATTTAAATTACAATTTTAGAAATTGTTACCAAATAGTATAAAAAAATCAGGGAGCAAAGTGTAGGTTTTCAAAAATAAATGGGGCAAATTGTAGATTAGGTTAAACCTCATGAATAATTGTAACTTTCCTGCCTAAAAAACTATTAGAGGCTAGGGTAGAAAATTAACCACAAACCTAATACTCAAATTGTTATGCAATGTTTTGTCCCAATCTAATATATAATATAAAAATAGGATAATCTTAAGGGTACAACTGACTTTTCACTTAACAAACTTCTTAGCTGATGGCCATGTGGAAAAAAAAAAATTGGCAAGTTTTTCATACATGTTTTACCTTTCTTGACTGAATTGCCCCTGAACACGTAGAGAAGCCAATTGTCTGCTGAAACGGATTTGTATATGGTAAATGTGTGTAACAATCAATACCATCATTCCATATGTTTCGTTGTCAATTACAACAGATTAGGAAGGTCAAACGTTCAAATTGTATAATAACTTCCCTTTTTACTACGCTGTTCACCTTTTAAAAGGCAGCAACTTTTATAGCCTGATACATGAAAACAAATTCATATGGTGAATAATCTAGAAATGGAGCTTGTAGCAGAATGCTATTCGTCAATCATGCATGCCAGCACCACTCTGATTGCTCACCTCCAGCGACTAAAAAATGAAAATGAAACACTGCAACTGCTTATGAGGGATAATGATGCTTTGAAGCGCAAAATTGTTTGATTAGAAGCAGAATTGGTAACCCAAAAAAACATCTACTTCATTATTTTTTGTATATACAGTAACCCACTGCAATTATTAACTTGATTTGAGGTCCAATTATACCATTGCACTCATAGAGGCTAGTCCATTTATTACCAGATTTTTAATTGGACTCATTTATTGAAACCATGATGTCTAAAACAAGTATAAAATCTGTTTCTATTGCAGGTTCATATTGATTCCGGACAAGACAACTGAAAATTCCATCGTGAGGTTAGTGTGTTCGTTCTCAAATTTACATACAAAATATGTGCAACACTATTTTATGCTTTATTTGGATGCCTAGATCATAGTTATATACCTTTTTTTATATCTATACTAGCTTTCATTATTAGGGTGTAAACTCAAAAATAGGAAAGAAATTAAAAGCAACAAATTTAGCGAGCGTTTATTGCTTACCAGATGACATTAAAGTGGCACCATTAGTTCTTAGAATCTCATGTCCTACACCTAAATGCTCATAGTAAACAACATAAAAATTTAATTACTATCTAATATGTAAAAAATATGATGTCTAACTAATAAAAAAGTTACAAAAACAAACTCTATGTAAATAGTAAGCAAAACTTATCACATGCATTATGCCTAACATATCTATTCTTAGTATTACAGACTATAATGCAACATCTAGACTTTCCAGCTCTTATCTACAGACCTAAAAGGGACCACGATGGTATGTATGTTGTTGTGTTGAAATTCGGTCTACCAAGACACACTGAATGAAGTTCTATGCAGCTGGTTGACATGTCTAAAAAAAATATGGAAACAAGCATAAATCCCATATGGCTGTAAAGAACTTACAACATACTTACAAACTGGAAATCATTAATGCAAAAAACTTAGTAGAGGAAGAACATTTGAAGAGGGGCAAGAATGAATTTAAAAAACACCTAGGAATTAGCTTTGATCTTGATAGGCTAGAGATAGAAAAAAAAAAGTTTGAAACAGAAATTGAAGAGGTACAAAATGGGGCTTAAAAAGCTTTGATTCATAATACCAGGAGAAGATGAAAACACCAAACATGTGTAAAATGTTAGACCTTAGATATGATGTTTTTCATTAAGTCACTTTGTTTACCATTTTAGATAGTAAAAAAAATCTATGGTTTAGACTATTGATGAGTTATGATAGGTAATGGTGTACTATGATTATTACTATTTTACAGTATTTTCAATTTCGGTCCATGGCTTTTTAAAGATTCAATTCATGCTACATTTCGGGTGTGAATAAATATAACATGCTTTAAATTTACCATTAACTTCATATTCTAGCAATTACAAATTAATAAAAATGCTTAATGGAGGGAGATGGTGTGTTACTTATTTGTATGCAAGGATGGGAAACTCCTAATACATTCCAAATCAACAGTGTAGTAAGTCTGCAATTAATGGAAACAATTTAGGCAATTTTTTTTAATAGAAAATTATTGTATCAATTGTTAAAAGTAAGTGCTTTAGTAAAAAAAAAAGATTGTGGATCCTGAAATAATTATAAGATGAAAGATTTTATTGATGTAACTTTTAGAGTTGTATAATAGGTCTAAATTAACCCAATTAAATAATCAGTACTAATTGTTTAAATGTGTCGCAAGTTAAAATGTAAACCAAACATTGACCTAAATAATCTAAGGTGGGCCGGATAGGATAGACAATCTTATTTTGGGCACAACTAGTCCTAATTTGTAATAATAGAGAAGATTGTTACGAAAACAAAGATGGTATTGGAAATCTTGAGTTTACATACCCGGTAAGTAACTTGGATGTCCAAACAGAAATGGTACTTTTACTTACACCCAGTCAAATCAGGGAATCTTAGAAACAAGATATAATGATTTATTTTGCTATAAATTTGTGCAAATAAAAAGTGAAAGGGTCACTATATATAACTGAAAATTACAATAACATGTCAGAAAATATGAAAAGTAGTAGATCTAGAGCAGGATGTTTGTATGATAGACATATCGGCTGAAATAGACTAAAAACTTGGATGACCCGCACAAACAAGAGCAAGTTTTGTGCGGATCGTCTTTGGATCCGTGTTGGCATGTCTGAATTTGGGATTATAGACGACTCAAATATGAAAAACAAAAAACATAATGAAGAGATTTAAGAAAATGTACTGTGTTTCTTCAAGAACTGGTGAACACATGGTGAATATGAACAAACTCGATACATTTCTGTTCAAATTCATTAGTGTTTGTTTTTTTTCCCCAATCATACGAAAAAACCATCCTTCGGAACAAAGAGATAAAAACTGGCAAAATAGAGAGAAAAAATTTTGAAGGAAGGTAACCGGATTCTTTATTTCACAATGGCCAAATAAATTGGACCACCATCGATGGTTCGGCCACCAGGGTTTGTAGAGCGAAACGACATATTTTTCTAAAAGAGAAAGAGTGTGATTTCTGTTAAATGAGAAATAAGGCAAGTAAAATGTAATATACGATGTAAGCTGAAATTACTTACCTGCCTTCAATGAAATACAACTGAAGCCTCACTTTTTCAATCTTTTCCGCATCAAGCCCACAAAAATTTTTAACACTACCCACACTCCCTTATATTAAAGCTATTTGCCATCTAACCCTTACAAGTTTTTAAATGTTAAATATCCCCCAAGTTCAAATCTTTCCTACACCTTGAACACTCAAATGTGGAATGTTTCGATTTGCCTAGATTTCAAAATTTTTTGTCATGTTCTTTATATTACTTTATTTGTATCATTAAAATGGCTCAATATATAATTTGTCCTAGCCTAATTGGCTTAGTTTTCTCCTACTATATCCTATTGGCCCATTACTTATTTGTTTGTTAACTTTTCAAATAAATTTATTTCTGTATACTTGTGGTTGCCAAATGAAATAGAAATTTATATGATACTATTTTCCTTAAAAAAACCCTCAATATTCCTTGTGATTTAGTTGTGAGGATCTATGTAATCATCCAATGGCTTCTCTCACAAATGCTTAATCGTCCAATGCCGACTTGATTGAGTCCTTCCACAGGTTTAAATCTTCCAAAAAAAATAAAAATCAATGCCTACTTTTTTAGAGTTGGTTACATGCTCCTAACAGATTCATCTATTTTAATAATTATTGCAGTGCATTACTTCATGATCTAACTGGAGAGAAAGTTAAGACAACGATGATATGGTTAGCTAAAATCTTTGTAATTGAAAACTGAAGGCCTTACATGCACGTAACAACCATTTGTTATTGTTATATTGATATATTTTATTTTAATATTCTTGAATTGTTGGTCTTATTGTAATATATTTTTATAGGAATATTTTGATAATATTTTAAATATTTATTTTTTTAAAAAAAATTATACCATTTAAAATCCTGTAACAATGCCTATATGTAAACTAATTTTAAGAGCTTCATTAATAAAACATTATAACAACTTCGAAAAAAGTTTGACATGGGCCAAACTTTCGCCATGCCATGGGAGGGATCACTCTTTCTCCTCCCGCCCAAATTTCAAAGTTATACTTCTACAAGCGATCAAATAAGCTTCATTCCCTCACTTCAATGGCATGTCCAAATCCCATTTTCAGTCATCCAACCCTTCAATTCCTAACCAAATGCAAGACCCTTTGCTCAATCGAGCAAGCCCACGCCCAGATTATCACCACCGGTCTCGCTCTCCACACCTACCCTCTCAGCAAGCTCCTCCATTTCTCTTCCCCCATCGCTTCGTCTTACGCACTCCAGATATTCGACCAAATTCCCAACCCAACAGTTTTCCTTTTCAACACCTTGATTTCCTCGCTCGTGATCCACCACAAAAACCAGACCCATCTATCTTTTGCTCTTTACAATAGGATTGTTCTTGATGGGAGAATAAGACCGAACTGTTACACGTACCCATCTTTGTTCAAGGCTTGCGGGTCCGTATCATGGGTGCGCCATGGCAGAGCCCTCCATGCGCATGTGCTTAAATTCCTCGGACCCGATTACGATCATTTTGTTGCCGCCGCTTTGCTAGGTTTCTACTCCAATTGCTGCCGACTGGGGGAGGCCAGGTATCTGTTTGATCAAATTTGGGAACCAGATTTAGGTGCTTGGAACGCCATATTATCTGCCTATGCGCGCGTTCCTGAACCTAATTCTTTTGGTTCAGTTTGTACCGATGATAATAACAGCTTTTCAGTGGAGGCGCTGCATCTGTTTTTGGAGATGCAAAGTAGCCTAGTTAGGCCTAATGAAATGAGCATGGTAGCTTTGGTTAGAGCTTGTGCGAACCTTAAGGCAGTTAGCGAGGGCATTTGGGCGCATGTTTATGTAGAAAAGAGCGATCTTGAGTTCAATCGTTATGTGGGCACTGCTCTAGTAGACATGTACTCGAAGTGTGGCAGGGTCGATCTGGCGCGCCAACTGTTCGATCAATTGCCCGACAGAGACACTTCGTGTTATAATGCAATGATTGGAGGACTTGCTGTTAATGGCTTTGGTCATGAAGCACTCGAACTCTTTGAGAACATGAAGTGCGGACGGTTAGTTCCGGATGACGTCACTTTTGTTGTTGCAATGTGTGCTTGCTCTCGTGTTGGGTTAGTAGCTGAAGGCTACAAAATCTTCATCTCTATGGAGGAGTCATATGGAATTGCGCCAAAACTTGAGCATTATGGTTGCTTAGTTGACATGCTAGGGCGAGCTGGGCTGCTCAAGGAAGCTGCGAAGAAAGTCAGAGAAATGCCTATGAAAGCAAATGCAATTTTGTGGAGGTCTTTACTTGGGGCAGCTAGGGTTCATGGGGATTTAGAAATAGGGGAATTTGCACTCCGGAATTTGATAGAACTAGACCCAGAAACTAGTGGGAATTACGTGCTTTTGTCAAATATTTATGCAGGAAGCAACCAATGGGAAGATGTGAATAGGCTAAGGAAATTGATGAAAATTTGTGGGATTAACAAAATGCCTGGAGTTAGCCTGGTAGATGTGTAGATAGTTCCTAGAAGCAATGAGTATTATTTCGACATTAAGACGAGGAAAAGGAAAATGCCCTTTGATACACTAATTGCATCAGGCTCAGGCACTCGGGTGCCCCTATCTATATTGATGATTGAAAACCTTCGGTTTGTGTGGATCAGCCATTAAAGCACGAAGCTCATTTGCACGAATGTGGAAGAAAATGGTGAGAGATGGAAACTGGTTTCATCATTTCAAAGATGGGAAGTGTTATTGTTGGGATTACTAGTGAAGACATCGACATGTTGGGGTAGTCTGAAACACAATGGAAGACTCGAATGGCAGCGGAACTGTCTTGACTAGACGTGAAACTGGTTTGGAGATCTCTGTGGAGGCATTGCAAAGATAGAAACATCTAACAGTTGTGGCTATGTCTTGACTCCTCTCTTGGCTTTTCGACTTGATCCAGGAAGTGGAGATAGAAATGTTGAAGGCTCTTTTATGACTGTCACAAACTTGTGTCTTTGGTTAGGCATTCTTGTTAGGCTTGATAATTTCCTGATTCAGAGATCCCAAATATCGTCTTTGGTCAGAAAGAAGGCGGAGAAGTCTTTTGGTGGTCGGGTAGGATTTGTCTGGCGGTGGCATCAATGTAATCTTTTTTTGGGGGTAAAATCCACCGGGGGTCACCTAACTTATTTTTTTGTCTTAAACGGGTACCTTACCTTCAAATTGTCCTACCTAGGTACCTTACCTCTTATTGCGTGTCCTATCTGGGTACTTTCTGTTGATTCCATCGTTAAGTCTCACGGAAATTGCTGACGTGACATTAATTAATGCTACAATAAACTTAAAACAACAACTTTGAACCCTAAACTTTTCCAACCACTAATTCTAAACCTAAAATTTACAGATCTAACACCTAAATCACTATTTTTTATTGGATCCACCAAAACCTAATGCCAAAAGCCTTTTCATCATCCGCGGTCACCGGCGATGTGGAAATAGGTACATCCGAGAGCATCAAATTCAAGAGCAACCTCCTGCGTATCTCCTGAGCATGGTGAACTTCACGCAAGAAAACTGCATTTTCTACCACACCCTTGATTCCAAAAGTCAAGGCTTCCGCTCCGGATGCGATCACCAACTTGTCATATGAGATTTTGAACTTCCATGGATTCAAAGAGGCTGAACTATTAGTAACTGTCTCACAGTGTACCTTTATTAACAAAAAATAAAACTCTCATGAACGAAGTAATCGTAAGTTTCAGAACTCCTCAAATTTGTGTATTTATTAAACCCAATGTTTGAGGAAATTGAACCATTCAAACAAGAAGCACAGAATCGCATAAATTTACAAGTCTTGCAACCACCATAGAAATGGCCAAACAACTGCAACCGAGAAAGTACGGCACCTCCCTCGTCAATTGCCACAAAAAAAAAGTAAAATCAATTTACCTCGTGCTTGTTGGTATCGACACCGGAACAATTAGCGAGGAAGTAGTACGACCCTGGTTCCTGGGAAACGGCGGGTTGGATCCGGGCGATGGGTTCGGCGACGGAGCGGAACTCAAGCGTTCCAACACAAGTGGAAGCCAAGAGATGAGTGAAGACTGTGATTCTTAGGCGAAACGCAGACGACATCGTAGATGCGGGTGTCAATGCTCTTCATCAGCCGACAGCCGGCCCAGCCGGACCCCAACACCATAACCCTGGGCTTGTCGATGGACTTGGTTGGCCCCAGACCCCACGGCTTATTCGCCCCCGGCAGCAGGTCGGCCTTGGCGGCGGCGGGCCGCGGAGGTCGAAGGTCAGGAGCCTAGGAGATACGCAGGAGGCTGCTCTTGAATTTGATGCTCTCGGATGTACCTATTTTCACATCGCCGGTGACCGCGGATGATGAAAAGGCTTTTGGTGTTAGGTTTTGGTGGATCCAACAAAAAATAGTGATTTTGGTGTTAGATCTGTAAATTTTAGGTTTAGAATTAGTGGTTGGAAAAGTTTAGGGTCCAAAGTTGTTATTTTAAGTTTATTGTAGCATTAATTAATGCCACGTCAGCAATTTCTGTGAGACTTAACGATGGAATCAACGGAAAGTACCCAGATAGAACACGCGATAAGAGGTAAGGTACCTCGGTAGGACAATTTGAATGTAAGGTACCCGTTTAGGACAAAAAAATAAGCTAGGTGACCCCCAGTGGATTTTACCCCTTTTTTTGGTTTTTGCACACAGATGTATTACACACACAGAGAGATTCATGGATTTCGGCTACTTTGTAGGCTTCCTCCATGGGCTTGGGCTAAAAACCTGTATTCTTTCAGGTCTTGGCTGCTAGCCTATTTTATCTCAATAAATGTCTCACGTTGTTTGGCTTGTTTAATCTCGACAATTACTTACATGCATTTGTGAGGATTTGAACCTCTAACCTCAAGATTAAAATGCATGCATCTCTATCAACTGGCTAAGCTCAAGATGCGACATAAATGTAAATATGAAAGTATGGCCATAACTATTAATTCCAGGCTTACGAGATGCTAGTCGAACAGGGAGCGCGAGTATAAAAATGCAGGTTCTGAGCAAGCTGGAGCTACTGATCTTCCATGATTTGAGGATCCGAGCTCTAGGTTGATGCGTCGAGCATCTGCAAGACACTTCAATGTCTAAGTTAGAAGAGGAATTTGCGTGATTATAGGTGGCTAAAGGCTAATAATGCATGGATTGAATGTTATAATTGAAGACAAGGTTGTCAAAGGCGGAAGGTGCACCCAAGGCACTAGGCCCTTGTATCGTTTGAGGCACAAGGAGCACAAAAAAACAATCGCCTATGTGAAGGGGAGCGCACAAGAAAAACATATAGTAGCAAGGTAAAAGATATAGCACCAAATAATAACAATTTCATCATAAAACAATAAAGTTCAGTTATTAAAAGCCTTGCTTATGGAGATGAATTGCAAGGGAGAAATCAGTTTCTAACCAATTAAAAGACAACCTCCTAAATAGATTCTACATTTTAGTACTACTTTGAGAGAGGAATGATAATATAATAATGCAATATTTTAAATTAAAAAAAAATCCCCATCCTTCTCTTCCTCATAATGAGCTTTTAGGGACTTCTATCTTCAATAAGGCAACATTGACTAAACTTACTAATAAGTTAAATAAAATGAATTTTAGAACGATCTCTTTCTATTTTTGTTTTTCCTTTTTTGCATTTAGAAATATTTGCAAGTAAAAGTTTTAGTCCAAGCAAGAAGTTTGTTTTGGTATTTAGAAGTAAAAATTTGGTTCAATAAACTTAATTTAGTACTGTATGTGGGGGAATTTATATTGTTTTAATCCAATTAAAGAGCTTGCATTATTGGATGGGTCCAACACAGGTAAAAGAGAGACTATGAAAAAGGTCTTGGTTTTTTGGTTGTTTACAATATTGTGCCACTAGATAAATGAGGTTAGGAAATGACGATGAGATATGGAGATTAGGACATTCAAGTGGCTGAGAATGGTCCGCAGATTGATCATATTTGTGCTAGATCCAACATCATTTGGTGTATTCGCACCAGCTCCGACATTGGGGCTTGCTGGTAGAGCTTAAGTGACTGCAACATCATCTAAAGTATTAGCTTCACTCAATAGGAACCACTCCAAATGCTAAAGGCATGTGTTTGATTGAAGCTGTCACACCTCCACCATGCTGAGGTGATCCGGTGGTGCTTAGGTGAGCCTTAACACCTAGGCGTGCGCTTAGTGTGCCTTTGACAACATTGAACAAAAAGGGAAAGGGTATTTATAGGTTTTGGGATGTATGACACTCCTCAAATTTTGTGAGAGGTTGGCATGTACGAAGACCATATTGTGTCCTTTAGAGCTAGAAGTGCATGTATTCTCCCTTTCTCCCACACGGGCGAGTGAATTGAGTCATCCTGGGTTCATTCAACAAGGGGCATTTGCTTGGCTTGGTTGAGCCTAGTTAGTAGAAATTTCGAGCATATCCCTACTAATAACAACAATGGCAAAGGTATGGTATAGTTTTACATGTTGTAGAAATTAGGCCTACTTTTACTATTATTTTAAGTTGTAGTGGTCCATCCATTTTTATATAATTGATGGAAATCCACATCCACTTTATTTTTTTTAAAATTCCTAGTTCTCCAACTCACTACACAAAAAAAGAAACTTATGTGAATGACCAATTTAATTTTATGTCCTACATTTGTTGGTCTATTACCAATAGTGTTTCATACATCTTTTTCCAACATATAAAGACAGAGTCCCCCGATTACCAGGGTAACAATCCTATCTAAAGATGGTTGTTGATCAGGTGAAATCTATAACCTGCGGACATTTGACCCACGAGTTACGGATATTTGGTGAAAATTATACTCATCTACCCGTCAAAGATTTTTATTTTACCCTGTGGGTAGACTCACCACACCCATAACCCGGTACAATTTTCCTTTGTTTTGTGATGACCTAATTGTAGCTTGTCAAAATAATAGACTAAAATGAAATAAATAAATAACTTAAGTGACCAAAGTGTAATTTAACAAATATATAACCCTAAATCCCATATTCTGCCACCGCTGCCTTCTATTTTTACGTAAAACTCATCTTCTTCATCTCAGTTTCTTTGTCCCTTCTTTGTATCATTTATGTTCATCTCTATTTCTTCGTCTCCTCTCATATTCTTCTTCTTCTTCTGTTATCTCTTTTTCTTCACACCTTTTTTTCTTATTTTCTTCAAAAAATCTAAATCCATCTCGCCTTTCACATCTCCTTTTCTCCGGTCACCAATTGACCAAATTGCCCAATTTGAAAAGCTGCCTTCCCTGCCCGTCGACTTGCGACACCAATCAAAGGATTGGTGAAGAAGAGAAGTTTGAAATCAATTGGCACCATTGCCTCGTGGGTAATCTGTGGGGAGTCTGTGACCCATGGGTTATGGGCATGGGTGCCTTTTCTTACCCATTAGGCTTGGCGGGCGAGTGGTGGGTGCAGTGGCTCTACACCTGATCCCCGTTGTCATACTTAATCCTAGCAAGAGAATGTGAAACCCTTTGTTTCTTTCTTTTTTTTTTCGATTTCCTTTTCCCAAATTTACTTGTGTATTAGAACATTGAATTTAAGTTAGATTGGATGAGAAACCTTAATAGATTATTTACATTGAGTGGAATATTATTGAGACTTTTAGTTCAATTGTTTACATCAAACAAGATATTGTAGAGACTTTTAGTGTGGACTCACTGAGTGATTTTGTTGACATCAACAAGCATCATACACTGTATAAATATAAACACTATTGATCTTTTTTATGCTATATAATATTTTATTACTCCCTCCGTCCCAAGTTTTCTGCTCCATTTGTGTTTGGCACGGAGATTAAGAAATGATAAAAATATATATCATTTTCCATTTTTACCCTCAGTTTAACATTTTTCCTTTCCCACTGCTACACGCCTGACGTGGAATCTGCTACTATTTCTCACCTTGTCTCCGATTTTGTTCTCCAATCTCTTCACCTCCACGCTTTATCGCCTCTTACCTCCAATCTCCTGCCTTGTCAAATCTTGCCTTTCGCCTCTGATCTCCCCGCCTCTTGCCTACAATCTCCTCACCTCGTTGCCTACCTTCGCCTCTTGCCTCCAATCTCCTCGCCTCTCGCCTCCGATCTCATCACCTACCTCCACCTCTAGCCTCCGATCTCCTCGCCTATCGCCTCTGATCTCATCACCTACCTTCACCTCTCGCCTTCGATCTTCTCGCTTATCGCTTCCAATCTCATAGCCTACCCTTGCCTCTCGCCTCCGATCTCCTCGTCTATCGCCTTCGATCTCTTTACCTTGTCGCCTACCTCCGCCCCGGCCATTTCCTTAATTCAGCGATCTCCGTCCACCTTGACGTTGATGGCAGCAGACTAGCTCTGCCGTCAGCGGCATCGACTGACCAGCTCCGCATCCAACTTGCTGACAACCATTGATGGATTTGCTTTAACTCTTTACTTTCATTTTTTCAAAGAATAAGAAGAGGGTAATATGGTCATTAAGTATGATAAAACTTACTCAAAAAAGAAATGGTGCAGAGAATATGAGACAACCCAAAATGACAAATGGAGCAGAAAACCTTGGACGGATGGGGTATTATATTGTAGGATAAGTACATTTTTTTGTATTGTTGGACCACTATAAATCAAATTCCTAATTCTGCCACCAAAGGACAACTTTATTCTTCAACTTTGAGGCTAGAGTTGAACCTCCAAAAAATGCATATTTGCATTTCTTAAAGTTGAGCTACGAGCCAATGATTAGGACAAGGTAATGCATACTTGGGCTTAAGCATATAAGAAAGCCACTATACTTCTATCTTTGTCTCAGCCCTAATGAGTGTTCTAAATTCTCTTGAAAGCCTTTATAATAAACTTTTAATGGTTAAGTCGATGTTAACGAGTATTCCCCCTATACTTCTTATCTTTATTTCAGGGCCCTATGAGTGTTCTCAATTCTCTTGAAAGCCTTCATAATAAATTTTTTTGGAGGGAAACAGGTGATAGCCGAAGTGCTATTGCCCTTCAAACCCATAAGCTCGGGCCAAGCACCACCATCGGAAAGTCGAGTATCACCCACAAGGAATGCGAGCACAGACTTCAGAAAAAATGGGGTCTGGCTCCTTGAACATCTGACCTCAGCGATCCATCATCACCCATGAAAATGACAATACCGACCTCGGGAATACGGTGCATTGCCATCCTCGTTAAGGTGATCGAATCGGCTTCGAAAGAGAAAGACTCTCACCACCTTTGGCAGGGAAGAACTTCCCCGAAGGGGACCACCCTTAGCGAGGGGATTCCCGGATTACTGAAACGATCTCAAAAGAAAGCCCTCCTGTTCCAAAAAGCTCTCTTCTACCGAAGGGTTCTCAGGAGTACGGCAGAAACAATTAAGGAGCCTCTGACATGCTGCCCTCGTACACAACACGCCGCCCTCATACACGCTTTGACACGCCGTCGCCGCACACGTCCTGTCATACATACCTACCCTGGCCTTGACCTTTGGCCAGAACGGCCTGCAGCCGGCTAGAGGCCCCCACGCCCGAAGGTATGGGTTGCATCCGACCGAACACATGTTGTAATCTGAGCGGGTTACGTCAGGCAGATTTATTCATTCACACCCTCCAATATATATATGGGAAATGGCCCCAGTAGAAGGGAGAGATACATTTCTTCATATTCTTACAACTTTCAGCCTCTAAAAATACTGAATTGGGCATCGGAGGCTCCTCCCCGGAAAGATACTCTGGGGACCTCATAACCTTTATTCTTTTAGTGTTGCAGGCAATCTCTTCCCGAGAGTCTCTCGTTCAGGCGTTTCTCCCTCACCGAAAGTCCCTCCCAGTCTCACTATGTCATACAGTAAAGATGCCGATGGGCATCATTTGGCGCCGTCTGTGGGAACCCATTCCCACATGGCTGTCGTTGAAACTTGGCGTTCTAAGGACAAGGGGCTTCTGAAGTCCCCTTTCGCGCCAGAGGTTCAACCGGCAACCAAGCAACCTACAGCAGGGACTTCCTGCCGGAGGACGAGTGTCCTCTAACCGTTACCATAAGCTTCCTGCATGATTTTCAGCGCTCTGTCGTGGCTAAAATGACACAGCAACTGGACCGAAGGTGGCCATACTCGCCTCCGGACCGAAGGCCCCCATTCACCAGCACCTCATCCGGGAGAGAAGCCCAAAGTCAACTCACCGAAGTTCGGGAACCGGGGACCAACGTGATGAGTCCTCGACGGAAAACATACCCCCTGGGTTCAACCTATGGGAGAAACGGGGTCCAAACGGCCCAGGACTCCCCGCCAAAGGAGTTCTTCACCAGAAGAGAAATCGCAATCCCCTCGGCGTTGAAATTACTCTCCAAAAAGGATGCGTCGCTCTCCACTACTGGAGGCCGCCAGGTAGCAAGAAGAAGAGCCCAGCGCCACACTCCTCATGAAAAAAATCCTAAAGAGGTTAGAGAGAGTGAAAAGACAGGTAGCTCGGAAACCAGTCTGGCCTAGGTTGTCAGAAACCTTCAACGGAGACGAATCGCCGTTTACCTAAACAATAGTTAAAACACCTATGCCGAGTGACTTTCAAGTACCTCATTTGGAAACCTACGATGGCCGAAGTGACCCCTAGGCCCACCTAACCAAATACAAGCACAGCATGGTGTTGCACGATGCCGATGATGCCACCTTGTGCAAGTGCTTCGAAGTCACCCTTTCTGGACCGACAACGGCATGGTACAACTCGTTAGCCCCCGGAACCATTGTGGGATTCCAAGAGTTGTCTACCGCTTTCACGCAACAATTCATTGGAAGCAGACTGACGGCGAAAATGTCAGTTCAAATGTTTGACATAGCACAGAAGAATGGAGAAACTATTTGCGACTATGTCGAAAGGTTCAATTGAGAAGCCCTAAGCATGCCAGACTTTAGGCCAGAGATACGTATCCTCGCCATGATACGGGGACTTCGGAGAGACTTACAGTTGTTCTACAAATTCTTGAAGGACCCCCCGGACACCCTCGATGAATTTTACCGACGGGCGGAGCAGTATATGACTGCTGAAGAGCTGAGGATAGAAGGCCCAAAGCTCGACCACGTTCGTACCGAGGGGTCAAGCCAACAAACTTGCTACCCAAACGAATCAGGGGGTCGACCTTGAAAGCTGAGAGGGAAGAAGCCGTTGACTTTTACTCCCTTAAACACCACAAGGACGAATATTCTTATGGCCATGGAAAGGCAGGGAACTCAAATTCAATGACTGAAAGCCATGACCTCAGACAACAAAAGGAACATGAAAAAGTTTTGCCAGTTTTATCGGGATCATGGGCATGATACTGAGGATTGCTTTCAGCTGAGGAAGTACATAGAGTCCCTGATAAAGCAGGGCCAACTTCGACGTTACCTGCGGATGCCCTCCCCAAAGGGGAGGAGGGAAGAAGAGAAGAAAGGAGATGATGAGGAATATGAGTCCGACAGACGCCGGAACCGAAGTCCCAAAAGACATCCACCACCTCTGGCAGGAATAATACAGATGATCACCACGGGATTACCCTCAGCAGAAAGGAAAAGAAAAGCCAGGGAGATCTCGGTGATGGAATACGGTAACCCATCAAAAAAGCTTATTCGGAAAGATGGATCTACCATAATATTCCCTCATGATGACCCTTTGCTGGTCATTGCAAGGATAGGGAGTTGGGATGTCAAGAGAGTACTCCTTGACGACGGTTTTAATGCTGACGTCTTGTTCTCCCACCTGCTGCCGAGCTTGGGTATCCCAAGGGGCGATCTCAAACCCGTCACTTCTCATACTTTCGAAGTAGGTCCGTCCGAACTCCCTGTCCTCGGGTGGATTGACCTTCCCCTAATGTTAAAAGGAACTTTACTACATAACAAGAATGAACTTTTTGCCTCCACAATGACAAGGTTCATCGTCATAGATGTCGCTTCGTCGTATAATGCCATCCTTGGAAGACAGACGCAAGGAAACCTTCACATTCGACCAGATGTGAAATACCTAACTGTCACATTCGCCCCAAAGAATGGAGATGCTGAGATCTTCATTGACCAATGGGAAGTGAGAAAGGTGTTTGTCAAAGCAAGAAAGGCCCCAGCGAAGAGCTGTGCACGGATTACAGGAGTAAAGTCCGCACTTGCAGGAGAGGAAAAGAAGGAAGAAACAAAAGACCCCGAGAGAATAGAAACAGAAGATATAGAACTTGTCCCAGGCCGAAATACCCGAATAGGGAAAAAAGTTGCTGAAGGTGATAAAGAAAAACTTGTATCTTTTCTGTTAATGAACAAAGATCTGTTTGCCTACTCGCCGAAGGATATGCCTGGGGTGGACCCTTGCATAATTTAGCATAACCTTAAGGTACGCCCCGACGCGAAGCCCGTGCGCCAAAAGAAAAAAAAAATTCAGCACATAAAAACAGCTTTGTAAAATCCGAAGTCCAACGGTTAATGGAGGCCGGCGTGATAAGGGAAGTCAAATATCCCGAATGGCTTAGTAACGTGGTAATCGCCACAAAGGAAAGGCGTGACAAACTCCGAATGTGCATCGACTTCTGAAACGTGAACGATGCTTGCCCTAAAGATTCATATCCACTACCGCCGATAGACCAGTTGGTGGACTCAACCGTCGAGTATGGCCTCCTAAGTTTCCTTGACGCCTTCAGTGGGTATCACCAAATCAGTATGGACCCCAAAGACGAGGAAAAAACCACCTTCATCACCGAAGTTAGTAAATACTGCTACATCAGAATGCCCTTCGGGCTTAAGAATGCAGGAGCCACTTACTAGAGATTAATGAACAGGGTCTTCAACTCCCAAATAGGGAGGAACATGGAAGTCTATGTCGATGATATGATAGTTAAGAGCAAACTGCCTAGTAGTCATATCGTGGAGTTGGAGGAAACATTCCGTCAACTGAGGATCTTCAGAATCCATCTCAACCCAAAAAAATGCGTGTTCGGAGTGAACACGGGTAAGTTCCTTGGATTTATGGTGTTGGAAAAAGGTATCGATGCCAATCCAGAAAAGGTCAAGGCCCTACTGAGATTCCGAACTCCCACGATGACAAAGGATGTGCAAAGACTCACAGGGAAAATCACGTCCCTCAGCAGATTCATCTCCAGATATGGGGATCGCTGCCGACCATTCTTCAAGATCCTTACTAAAGCGGCGAAAAACGGCAGTGACCTCGGGAGCGAGGTACATCCTTGGAACGAAGACTGCCAAAAGGCTTGGGAAGAACTTAAGGTCTACCTGACTCGCCTGCCGACACTCCGACAGCCACGAAAAGGGGAACCCCTCATACTATACCTCGCCGTCACTGAAAAGGCGTTGAGTTCGGTCCTCGTGAAGGAAGAGGGGGCGGAGCAATGGCTAGTATATTATGTGAGCAAGTCTATGCATGGTGCCGAAGTCAGGTACCCCTTACTGCAAAAGACTATTTATGCCCTGATACTGGCAAGCAGAAGCCTAAGTCCGTATTTCCAAGGCCACCCCATTATTGTCCGAAGTAACCTGCCTCTTCGAGATATCATGAAGAAGGTAGACCACTAGGGAAGGCTTTCCAAGTGGTGCATAGAACTCGGCAAGTACAATATCAACTATAGGCCGAGGAAGGCAATAAAAGCTCAAGCCCTGGCGGATTTCATTGCCGAAGTACCCATTGCCGAAGAAAGTCAACTAGACCTTGGGAAAAATGAACCGAAGTGGACTCTGTTTGTAGATGGGGCCTCCGGCTCCGAGCACCAGGGAGCTGGAGTAATCATTTGCGGTCCCAAGGGTATGAAGGTCATGAAAGCCATCAAATTCGGATTTAATGTCACCAACAATGTGGCAAAATATGAAGCTCTCATAGCAGGGTTACGCCTTGCTAAAAGAATTGGCGTGAGAAATCTGAAGGCCCACAACGATTCTCAGCTAGTGGTCCAACAGATGGCAGGGGACTATACCGCGAAAGATCCAACTTTGGCAAAATATCAGGAGCTCATATCAAAGCTCATCCAGAAGTTTGACACAGTGCACATTGAGAACATGCCTCGCTGAGACAATGCTGAAGTGGATAGTCTGGCCAAATCAAAAAAGTCCATTGAAGTACTGAGCCACCCGAGCATAGCAATAATGAGCATAGCAACCTCAGAAAAAGGATGGAAAAATCCCATAAAGAGGTATCTTACGACCTCGGAGCTTCTTGATGACCCTCGCAAAGCAGTAAAAGTGCGGAGACGCTTCGGACGATATTTCCTAATCGGGGAAGAGTTGTACCGACAGGGGTATGCAAGTCCGCTACAAAGGTGTGTCAGTGAAGAGGACACTAAGACAGTCCTCGAAGAAGTCCACGATGGGGCTTGTGGTTCCTACATTGGAACTGATGCCTTGGTAGGAGTAATACTCCGCCAGGGGTACTTCTGGCCTACCCTAAGAAAGGACGCGAAGCAGTTTGTCCAAAAATGTGATAATTGTCAAAGACACATTAGCGTCCAGAGGTTACCCTTGGAATTGATAACCTCGGCTAACTACCACTGTCCCTTTGCAGTATGGGCCGTTGACCTCATCGGGCCACTCCCTACTGCACCTGGAGGAATGAAGTTCTGCGCGGTCGTAGTGGATTATTTCACTAAATGGGTCGAGGCAAAGCCCCTGACAACAATTTCGGCAAAGGACATACAAAAATTCATCTGGAAGAACATTGTGTGCAAATTTGGCATACCGAGAGTGATAGTGGCCGACAATGGTTCACAGTTTATTGACAAGGGATTAGCTCATCCTCAAAGCAACGAACAGGTAAAGGTATCTAACATAACCATAAAAAATGGTCTGAAAAAGAGATTGGGGGAAGCAAAGGGAAAATGGCCAGGGGAACTTTCTAGTGTGCTATGGAGCTATCGGACAACACGCCAAAGGGCCACGGGTGAGACGCCTTTCTCGCTCATCTTCGTCACAGAGGCCATTATTCCTATCGAGGTAGTCCAGCCATCGGTCAGGATACAAGTGTTCGACGAAGAAGGGAATGACCTCGGATTAAAAACTAAGCTCGACCTAATTGACAAACACAGAAAAGTGGCCGAACTTAGAAGAAAAGCCTTCCAGCAAAGAGTGGCTATGGCAACGAACTTGAGCGTTAGGCAAAAGGAAATAAAAAAGGGAGACCTTGTTCTCCGAAAGACTGAGTTTGAACCCCGAAGACCGTCTCACTGGGTACTTCGGGCAAACTGGGAAGGACCTTATTTGGTCCTTGGCGAGGTTCAGAAAGGAGTCTATAAGCTCGGTGATACCGAAGGTAGAGAACTGAAGAATACATGGCATTCAGATGCCTTGAAAAAATTCTACGCTTAGAATCTTGTCAGGAAATTGTACAATTAGAAATTTTTCTAAAGTACAGAAAATTTTCTGAAAAAATAACTCCACCTAAGAAATCTTCTCGGACAAGGTGCGAGCAAGTACTTGCGAAAACAACACATTTCCTCCGAAGTTGGTTGGGTCATTTTCCCCAAAAGGTGCGTTGACCGAACACGGCTGATGAAAATAGGTCAAACATTGCCAAAAGGTATTCGCCAAAGCTAGCAATTTCCCGAATACGGTTGATAAGAAGAGCGAAAAGTATTTTCCTAAGGGTCCTAGACCGAAAGTGATCAAGACAACCCTTGGAAACAAAAATTATTGCTTGAGGACTTAGCCAAATTTTAAAGGAAAAATGTCATTGGATGGCCTTATTACATGGAGGAGATTACAAGAGGAAGATTACAAAGAAAAAAGAAGAAGACAAAGTAAAGCCCTAGACATCTAAGGGACCCCGGCGTCATGAAATGCTCCGTCCCCAACATCCTTGGAGGAAGGAAAAAAGGTAAGTTGAGGAGCTCAATCTTTGACCAAGTCCAGCGATGCCCCTTGGGGATGTTCAAGGCAGCCAAGAATGAAAGGTCGAAGTCTAAATATTTCGCCAAAACCTGGTGTCGAGCCAGACAAAAGCCATCTTGAAAGGTAACCTTAGTCGCCTGATTAGCCTTGTCTTTCTCAACAGATAAGTCTTCCACCTCATTTTGCAAATCGACGACCTCCTTCTCCAGTTTCTTCGTCTTCTTCTTCTTTTTTGTCTCCTTCTTCAGGGCCTCAACCTCGGCCTGAAGATCGGCGTTGTCAGTGAGGGCTTTCGTTAGGATAGCATAATCTTCTTCCTTCTCCTTTTGATAAGCCTCATTGGCAGAAGTGAGCTCGACGACTTTCGCGCCGAGATCAGACATTTTCTGGGAGAAATCCTTTAAGAGCTCCTCCTAGCCCTTCAAAAGTTCCTCCCGGAGTTTGGCAACCTCCTCCTTGGCTATTCTGCTCAACTCGGCGTTCTTGACGATCGAGTTAGCGTAGAACACCTTTGCTTTCTCCAGATGCTCTTCGGTCCAAGTTCGAACCGAAGACTGTTTTGCTGCCCAAGCTCTGAAGCATCCGCTATACGCCAAGAGTTGCAAAAAAGAAGGAGGAGGATATTTGGTAAAGTTGCACAAGGAAAGCCAAACACTTAGAAAAATTGGGAGAAAAAATAAAGGGTCTAAAGAGTACCTGGGCAGCATGCTCAGACATCCTCGTGGCGAGGATCCCCTTGTTCGTGCACTCTTCGGCCACGGATTTGAAGGTAGCCTGGGTAAGCACGCCCCTCGCCATTTGGAGATCCATTTGTTGGCCATCTTTGTAGAACAAATTCATGTCCTCCGTGAAAGACCAGAAAGGCTCCCTCGGGACCTTATCATTCGGGATATGAGAGTCCCGAAGGCCCCGCTTCTGGGCATCCTCCACCATCCACGCCGAGGGCGCCAATTCTTCTGCAAAGCCACGACATAGTTCCATTAGGACATTGTCCCTTGGCCATATATCTATAAGATTGAGAATGCTAAAAATGTCTAAAGGACAAACCTGGCGGCACCTCAGCGACGTCATCATCAGAGTCCCGAACCTCCTCCAGTTCGGCAGGGACATGTTTGCCCTTGCTTCTTTTGCGCTCCTTGAGTTCCTCAGCAGAAGGGCCTCCAGCCGAAAAGCCCAAAAGGTCAGCCGAAGTGGTGGGACCCCGGGGAGTGGAGCTAACGGCAAGCTCCGGTGGCAGGACAGCCTGGACCTTGGGCTGATCCCTAGCCTCCTCAATGTCATCCGGAGGGGGGGAAAAAGATTATTCTTCACCTTCTTAGCCGAAGATTGACAGCCCCCAGATGTCTTTCATCGCTTCGGGGTCCCCTTCTTCGTCTGTCCCCCCTTTTCGACTTGACCGAGGAAGAGGGATTTGTAGAAAGTGGCTAACTGATCGCCCCTCTCTGAAAAAGCAGGAAAATATCAGTGTAAATCCAAAGGGATACTTATACCGAAAAATTGGAAAGTGACTTACTCTAAAAAAAGGTTTCGTAAGAGAGCTCCCCTCGAATGAGCATCACCAGCCAGGACTTCTTCCCGTCAACGGTAGGAGCTGGCATGCCGAGGTCCGTCTTATGTTCCTTGAGTACCCCTAGCTCCCGAAGAACCTACTCAGTCATAAGGTTCCACTTAATGGGGAAGGGATACAAGGAGTGCGGTGGGACCTCGGCATCCCAGTCGGCGACAACTCGGATACGGCTGTCAAAGTCTTCAAACCTCGCTGCCAACTCAAGAGTTAGCAACTTCTTGGGATCAACGATGTCTGTCTCCAACTTCCCCCGGGCCCACCTTGTCGGCATATATGGCCATGCCTCTGCCACCTTCAGGAAGAAGAACTTCCTTTGCCACCCTCGCCAACTATCTCTGGTACCGAAGGTGAACATATACTTTTTGCTCCCAGTTCCCTGAGGCAGCATGAAATAGAAGCCACCCTTCGGGACCGGATAAAACTTGTAGTATTGCATGAAAATGATGAAGTGGGGTTCTATCTTGAAAACCCCACACATGCATAGAAAAGCGTTGAAGTAACAATAGGAGTTGGGAGGAAGCTGATTCATGGCTATGCCATGGAATTGGCAAAAGTCACAAATCATCTTTGGCGGAGAAAACCGAAGTCCGGCCTTCAGTTGGGTCCAAAAAATGGTAACCTCGTCATCGTTGTTCATGAAGCTGAAGTGGCCGGGATGGGGTAGCCTGGTAGTGACATAGGAGGGAAGAAAGAATTTAGTTGTCCATTTCGTTAATTTTTCCGAAGTGGAACAATAGGGGTGAGACATGAGAGGCTGCCAATTCTCGGGAATGGGTTGGATGGACATAAGGGGGACAGGGAAAGACATGTTTGGCAAAAGAAAACGACTTCGGAAAAGCGAGTCAAAGGACTTTGGGAAAAAAGAAAAAAGCTTCGGGGACTAGAAAAAATAGAAACCGAAACGACCGAAGGACCTCTGGAAGAGAAACCCACCAAAACGTTTGCCGAAGTCGAGATTAGAAGACGCCGTCATAAATGGTTGCCGGAAATCGCTCCGCCGCTTGCACCGCCGCAAAAAGAGAAGGAAGAGCTCAAAGACAGATGAGAACAAGACAGAGGTAAAGGAAAACAAATGAGGGCCATGAGGGGAAGGAGGGTTTATATAGACCAAAGAAGGGTAACCGAATCATCGTCATAACTACCCTGCGAAGGCGAATCGTCGCCATAATTATCCCTCGAAGGCAAAAAAATGCGGCTGATGTAACCGACGTGACTACCCTCAATCATCGCATGCCACATGTCATCCAACGCGTGGAACGAGCACACATTTTCTGACACCACGAAAACCCAGGCACGCCTATCCAAACTGACACTCCTGGTTATGAGACGTGACGGTCCACTGACCTGCAACAAAAAAAGTAAAAATAAAGAGAGTGCGTACCCCGAGAACACCAAGGGACTAACCAGAGGGCAAGTAATGACACCTCGGCTAGGAAGGCACGCCTTTGGGTGGTAAAGTGTCTCCTTGTACGGTGTCCCACTCAGAGTCCTGTAAGGTGCCCCCAGAGATTCTAGAGCCAAAGTCCCCACTTCGACTTTTTTAGGGGGGGCATGTGATAGCCGAAGTGTTATCGCCCTTCAAACCCATAAGCTCGGGCAAAGCACCACCCTCGGAAAGTCGAGCATCACCCATAAGGGCCCCTTGAACATCCGACCTTAGCGATCCATCATCACCCCTGGAAATGACAGTACCGACCTCGGGAATACGGTGCATCGTCATCCTCAGTAAGGTGATCAAACCGGCTTCGGAAGAGAAAGACTCACCACCTTCGGCAGGGAAGAACGTCCCCGAAGAGGACCACCCTTGGTGAGGGGATTCCCGGATTACTGAAATGATCTCGGAAGAAAGCCCTCCTGTTACGAAAAGCTTTCTTCTACCGAAGGGATCTCAGGAGTACGGCAGAAACAATTAAGGAGCCTCTGACATGCCGCCCTCGTACACAACACGCCGCCCTCATACACGCTCTGATACGCCGTCGCCGCACACGTCCTATCACGCAGACCTACCCTGGCCTTGACCTTTGGCCAAAATGGCCTGCAGCCGGCTAGAGGCCCCCACGCTCGAAGGTACGAGTTGCATCCGACCGAACACGTGTCGTAATCTGAACGGGTTATGTCAGGCAGATTTATTCATTCACACCCTCCTATATATATATGGGAAATGGCCCCAGTAGAAGGGAGAGATACATTTCTTCATATTCTTACTACTTTCAGTCTCTAAAAATACTGACTTGGGCATCAGAGGCTCCTCCCCGGAAAGATACTCCGGGGACCTCCTAACCTTTATTCTTTGAGTGTTGCAGGCAATCTTTCCTTGGGAGTCTCTCGTTCAGGCGTTCCTCCCTCACCAAAAGTCCCTCCCAGTCTCACTATGTCATACAATGAAGATGTCGATGGGCATCAACAGGGGAGGGCAGGAAAATTACATGAGTGACTTGGGGTAAAGTTTAGGTGGATAAAGAGTTAGGAGGATTGAACGTGGGTTGTTTGAAAAGTAAATATTTAGCTTTATTCGGTATATGGTGGTGGAGATTTTTTTTTTGTGAATAGGGTGTTTTGTGGAAAAGGGTTATATCTAGTATTTATGATTTAGATGATGGTCTAAATTTATCTACGAGAGGGAGGAGATGTGGAAGTGTGTGGGGTGAATGTTAAATCGGGTTTTGATTTTAAATCTTATGGGATTGACTTTATAAATTCCTTAAGGTGGAAAATATAAAAAGCAAAATTCGAGATTACACATAAATTCTATCATCAAGCTCAGTCAAAAAGCTACTATATTACGCTAACATATTATTTTTTCAATTTTTATTTCAATTTATACTTTTTCTAATTTTCTTAATTTACATGTAAAATATAAAAAGCAAAATTTGAGATTACACATAATTTTTTTGCTCTATCAATTTTGGTAACAAATCAAAATATTCCTCAGGAATCTTCCGACGGACTAAAGTTTAAGCTGGAACGTCGGCTACCTATTAGACAATACTAGTGTTCCTTCAGTCAAATGAAATATTGACCATAGAGAGGGTTGACGTGTTTCCGTCGAATGTGTCTGCCAATAGCGGCAGGTTCATTACGCATACCGAAGTCATTGGTTACGTTTGCGAGGTTGGAAAATTCGAGGAAAGGATCAAGTGATGAAAATAAGATGCGTTTCAAAGGTTTAAGTGCTTACATTTTTTTTTTTCTGTTATATAATAATTTTTTTTATCTATTAAAATACAGTTAATTTAACTGTCAAATTAAATATGCAAGCCATGAATATTATAAACAAAAAATTTTAACTTGATTTAGTTTGTAAGTTTTTATAATTTCCCTCGTAAAATATAAATTTCTGAAATTTATCAACAAAAATATTTTTTTTCTGGAAATTATTATAAGATGTAAACGGTATAAAAACTGCTTTTTGTTTGCTGCCCATATTTGACTTTGTATCTCACAAAGATTCCTGCCCACTAAATGAAATACAACTCCTAATAATCATGTAAAGATATTATTTTATAAAGATAAATTATTTTGTGTGTGGGGTTTAATGTGCACTTTTTAGTTTCCTTTTATCATGTTCAGGTTTTGGAAGAACGGTTAAATCATTTCAAAATCAGTTAACAGAAAAAGGAAAGAGACTTCATTTTAACTTAAGTCAATTGATTTATTTTTATTTTTTAATTTAAAATTAATTTTATTTAAAATTCATAGTATGTAGATGCAATAGTCTATTTGAATGTAAATTTTTATGATGTTGTTAAATTTTTATGAATTTTTCTTTTTTAATATCTTAAACTAGAAAAAATTATAAAAATTTTATAAAATTACAAAATTGTATTTTTAATGAATTGTTACATCTACATAACATCAAATTTTAATTAAAATTAATTTCAAATAAAAAAATATAAAAATAAAAATAAATTATTTTAAAATTAATTGACTTAAATTGAAAGGAACAAACTGGGTGATAATCTTTTTTGCCTCGACTAAAAGAGACTACCCAAAAGATTACACATTTCCTCTGCCAAATGTCAAAGGTAAATCGTAGTAAAATAGAATTTGCTATTCACAAACTCATAAGAATTATCAGTGTCGCAAGTACAACTTGTCGTAGAATCGAGGTAGCAAGTACAAATTGTCGCAGAATCTAGATAGAATTGTCGCATAGGTTGCTACGAATTTGCAACAATGTTGCTGTAGTTTACCTGTAAATCTGTGATTATTTTGTTATGGCCAAAATTAAGATGATTTTGGTATGATTTAAATTATGATGATTTGCTACGATTTAAGCTGCGATGATTTTGTTAATGATTTTAGCTGTGACAAATCTATGCCAATTAATTTTTATTTTTTTAAATCATGTTGTTTTATATTAATTATTATATTATATATTTAAATATTTAAAAGTAAATATAGAATTAAGGAAGTATTATATATAAATTATCAAATATGTACAAAACTGTTTTCAATTATTTACAATTTAATCAATAAAATGTCCCTACCTAAAATCCTAAATGCACCGGTGTCAATCAATGAAATGCGGAGCCGGGCTAACCATCTCGCAAAGATGATAATCTGCTTTGTTGGTTGGATATATACGTGGCATATAACAATACTAACAAAAGAATCTCCAATAGTTTTCCTATAATTTTTGTAAAATTAGGAATCAAAAATTAAAATCTCTACAACTTTTCTATTTTAATTCAAAAAATTTCCTATTTTATAAAATATTACATTTATTATATAATAATTAAATATTATGCATTTACAAAAAATTCAAATTAATAGCTAGTTAGTTATTACAATAATTAAATATTAATAATAATATTCTATATTATTGAGGACAAATGGGAAAAGTGAAAATGTGGAGGGGAAAAATAGATGAAAAGCAAATTGAGAGGAAAGAGGATGGAGAATAATAAATTTCAAAATTTCTATGGATTTAAGGAATTAACTTTTCTCTTTTAGCTCATTTCCTATTTTAAAGAATAAAATTTTAAAGCTGTTAGAGTGAAAAATAACTCAATATTTCTTACATCAGAGAAAATCTACAAATGTGAAAGTTATTAGAAATGTTTTAACGGAAAAAAAGAATCGTAAGTTAGCAAAATAAAAGTTATTTAATTGAGGAAAAAATGTTATTTTAAACAGAAAATAACAGGTTGGAGCCAAAAGTGTCCAGATTACCACGAGACATAGAAGGCCTAGTACTTGAACTTTTAAATTTTTACAATTGATTGATTCATACAACTAAGTCCCTAAATTTTATATTTTTACAAATTAGTACCTATAGCTTTACTTTATATACAATTAAGACCAACTAATTTATTAACTTCATACAATTCCATCTCAATTTCTAATTATTAATCAATTTGATATTTCTACGATTAAGTACTTGAATTTTTATCAAATGATAAAATTTAAGTGATCATATTTTTTTCAACTAAATGACTAATTTTTTTAAATTGTTCAATTGAGTCCCTACATACAATTTTCACAACCAAGTCCCTAAATTATTAAAGTGCTCAACATATATACTCAAAGAACAATGACTATATGTCACATTGTCACTAGCCAAGTCACATGAACATAATTTCCAAGAAATTCAAAAAAAAAATTCTCTAAATTTTTCTAGTCAACAAAATACCCATAGATAAAATTCTAACTAGCATTTGCAAACAAATGATACGAAATAAAATAGCAAATCTATTACAAAAAAAGAATAGCAAAAATTGTTTTCGTACAAAGATAAATGGTTCACAAAGACTCGCCATTTTCTACAAACAAAGAAAAATAAATATGAGGATAAGTAACAAAAGAATCAAATATTAGAATACAACCGAAGGAAATGGGAAGTAGCATGTATAAGAATAGGCCTAAACCCCCTTTTGCCCCCTGAACTTTGCCAACTCGGACCTTTTACCTCTTAAACTTTGACTCGATTTAACTCGCCCCTTAAACTTGATCATTTTTCCCTTATTTTCACCTATAAGTTTGTGTTAAAGCTTTTATTGTTTGCTCACAAGAGCCAACAAATGAAAAAATGATTTAGTTAGCCCTTCAATTTTTCTTTTATTTTCAATTTAGTACACATTCTTTATTTAATTGGACAAATGGGGTACAAGGTCTCAGTTTACAAAGTGTGAGTGGTGAATTGAAGATTAGGGGTAAAAGGTTTGAGTTGGCAAAGTTCAGGGGCAAAAGGGGCTTTAGGCCATAAGAAATTAAGAATGCAATTGAAGGATTGACAAACTGATACAAACAAATAATTTACAGGAAATAAATAGCAAATCTGAAAAGCAAAGAATAGCAAAAATGAAATGAATAAAAAAATTAACTGACAAAAAAAAATTTTGGTTGTATATGTAGAGATGAATTTAAAAGGAAAGAAATTAGTTTTTAGAACACATTTTTAAAAGGAAAGAAATTAGTTTTTAGAATACATTAAACATAATAGGGATAACTGTTTAAAAAAAGATGTGTGTTGCATGGAAATTTTATTTTTTACCTAATTTTTCAAATATTAAAATATTCGCTATTCAAATTAATTTAATATCATAACTAATACTACTAAAATTTTCTATTCAAAGATATTAGGGTAATTAATGCATATATTTGACTCTATGCTTTCGTTTTAGTTAAAACACAATATAATAGATTAAGAATAGTAATATTTTGGATTAAAAGTCAAATCTGCTAAAAAGTGTGAAAAACATTAGTCGGATATTTTTCGGATTATATAAAAAATTGGAGTGTATATTTACCATTTATGAAGTGAAAATTGACGTAGTATTTAATTATGCTATAATAAAGTGTACGGTTATAATTTTTTCTTCCCTTTTATAATAATATAATAGATTGGTATTTGTCCAATTTAGTATTAGTGTTAATGATTAATATTAGAGCCTTCAGAAAGTTATCCACTAATAAATTTTATATTTAACTTCACCATTTTTTACCTCAATTATTAAATAAATTATTTAAAATTTAAAATGAAACATTTTCTCAAATGCAATATGATATGAAAACAACAGGTGGACAATGTTTTCAACATCAGCCCCACATTTTTTTACCATGGATATTATGAACATATGTCTAATTAGACATAGTAATTGTTTTACAATTTTACCCCTAAACCTCCCCTTCTCAAACGATCTCTCTCTCCCTGTTCGCCGGTGTTCATTCTCCCCTATTCGCCGCCGCCACCCTGAATTCCAACTTTGTTCCGGCTTCATCACCGCCTCTCTTCTTTCATTTCGATTTGATTCTCCTCTGTTCCGACCTCAATCCAACTTCATCGCTGCCGCTCGTTGTTCGCTTTGGCTTCGTTGTCGCTGCTCTTCATTTCGACGATGCAATCGCTGCCTATCGCTGTCGCTCTGCGTTCTTCTTCGTATCTACAATCTCCAGTATCTCCTCTGGATCTGCTTCGATCTTGGATTTCTCAAGGCCGCCTCGATCGCTGATCGCTTGCATCGCTTTGATCTCCGAATTTTCGATTGCTTACGCCACTCCGATCTCCGATCTCTCACCTCGAGATCTTTGTTGTCCCTCGGATTGAAAGCTCCTTCAATCTTCGATCTCTCGCCGCTTTGATCGAAGGCTGCAATCGACGGGAGATGAGGGAGATGAGGTGATGCGAGACGAGGAGCGGCCAGGGGGGGAGGCAAAGCACGAGGCGACGCGAGGCGCGACCAGGGGCAGGGAACCACTGTTTCCGGTGACGGAAATAGATGCACTGTGAGATCTGAAACGAACGGCCAAGGACAAGGGGAGGGTATTTTGTAAATTTTTAAATGATTCTTTAGACAGTTTCAAATATTGATTTAAACACTTTTAAATTTTTATTTTGACACTTCTTTCATTATTTTGTTTATATTTTTTTATTATAAAAATAAATTATTTGCGTATTACTTTAGACATTTTGTCACTTTTCTTTAGACACTTTTACACATTCATTTGGACATCTTTTTATTATTTCAATTAATTTTTTTTTAAGAGAGTAAATTGTCTATGTATTGGTCAAACACTTTTAAATATTTATTTAGACACTTTTATGCATTTATTCAGACACTTTTTTATTGTTTAATTAGTTATTTTTTAATAGAATAAATTATATATGTATTGGTCAGACACTTCTAAATATTTCTTTAGACACTTTTCGATATCCATTCAGACACTTTTCATTTTTAGAATATGACATATGACGGATACGGCGAGATCATGACATATGACAATTCGGTGGTGGCACCGGCGTCGTTGCTGGCGCTAGCACCGGAGGAGACAGCAATAGCAAGCTATGATTTTTCGTAGAAAAGAATATTTTAATTAAGGGTATTTTTGTCAATTTTTTTAATAATTTATGCCTTATATATAGAAAATTAAGGGATGGGTTAGTATGTCTAATTAGACATAGGTGCATAATAAAAGAACTAACATTTTTTTAGGAATCTTTGTCGAGTTATTGTGGTTGGTGAATATATGGCGGCTTAGTGGAGCGGTCGCCGAATTAGTGGTGGACTGGAAATCTTTGCTTCTTTTCGCTACCTCCTTGAAATTTCGCAAAACATAAACATAAAAGAAAAAGCCGATTCGGAGAATTACGACAATGAATTAAATAAAATTGGCTTTCTTTAAAGAAATTGTGGAAGGCTTTTCTTTGAAGTCAAAAAAGTACAGAAAGCAAACTAAGAAAGGGGAAAACGAGTCTAAAAGGACAAGAACTTGATACTGTTTGGAAACCATTTTTTTTTATAATTAATATTGAAGTTTTAGATTATTTTTTAATATGGAGATGAAACTACTGAAATTAAAAGTTAAAAACCGCTTGTAGATAACTTTCTAAAACTCCAATACTAATTACTAATGTTAATATCAAATGAAGCCAACATCTCAAAACAACCATCTGTCAAACTAATTTTTTTTATTGGTATACCAGAAGCAAAACAAGAGATTATGGAAAAAAAAAAAGAGACAACATGAGTGTGGGCTGGAGTAACATGCTATTGAGGCACAATCACCACCGAATAGCGATTGAAAGTCTCCATTCTTGATAAAATATGGTTCACTAAACTCACCAATTAGGATTGCAAAGGAATTGTCTTCCAAAGAGCTGCAAAAATGTAAGAGCAATATGATACAATGGTTATAAACGATAGTTGTTGGTTGCTTGCTAATTGTATTGCTTTATCCAATACTACTAACTCTGCAAGAAGAGCCGAACAACATTTAAGAAGGAGAGTACCATCTTGTAACTTTGGTGGACCCGAAATGCCCATCCAAATCTAAGCAGCAGAACCCAGGTTAGAAGCTTGACGCCAGGTGCCATCAACTATAAAAATGTTTGGAGTTAAATTCACATTATAGAGATTCTTAGAGCCCCAAGATTAGCAGAGAGGGTTGGAGGTATCAAAAGGGGTTGCTTGAACCCAATGTTGGTATTTATTGGCAGTTAGAATTTGCTGGTAAAGAGCATCTCCTCTTACCATGATAGAATGAGGATGAAACGTAGTGTTTTGGAAAATAAACTCATTACGCCCCAGCCAATTAGTCCAAAGGGTACTGACCAAGAAAGTTGACCAATTGAAATGCTAAATATACTAAAAGTCAAGAATAGATACCAGCCATTGGTCTAAAGAGACATAATTTGAACTTGCCGGAATAGTACAAAATTTTCCCCAAATAACAACTTCATCAAAGCATTCTTAGAATAGATGCAACGTAGATTCAATTGAATTGCCACAGCATGCACAAATAGGAGTAGAAAAACCAACATGATTTGATAAAATTCTCTGTCGTAAAGAGAGCATTAGTCAAATACTTCCAAAGGAAGGTTTTGAATTTCTGAGAAAGCGTAGAAGCCCAATGCTTTTTAAGAGTCTTAAAGAAACTTGAATTCCTTAAGGGATCATGAGAATGCAATTGACTTTGGATCAGAGCTGAGGATTTATTAATTAACTGCAGGTTGTAAGCATCCTTAGTGCAAAAATTCCCTGAGTGATTTCCTAACCATCTAATAATATATGTTTTCTCATAGTTTACTGGTGGCGTAAGTTGTAAAATCTTATTGAATATCATAGCAGGAAAATGGATTGTAAAAGAGGAAGATTCCAGTTGTCACTTAAAGGGTCAATAAGATCAACAATCATCAACTTTGGAGCATAAGAGTTTTGAGAAGAGGCAGAGCAAAGAGTCTCCAAAGGAATATCAGGAATCCAATGATCTTCCCAGACTCAAATGGTCTTACATGAGCGAATTTGCCATTGAATATGCGAGAGAAGAATGGCTCGCCTATATAAGAAACTTTGCCAAATAATAAAAGCATTACTACCATTTTTGACGCTCTATACAGAATGAACAGTCCCATATTTGGCCATTAAAACTCTATGAACCAGAGAATGATAGTTTCCACTAAAAATTTACTAAAAAGTCTTTGCTAAGAGGGCCTAGATAAAGAGGCGAAGATCCTTTATACCTAGCCCACCAAGTTCTTTGGGTAAGAACAAAATTCCTTTATGTTTTAATGGAAGACCTCTTCTATTATGAGAACCCGACCACAAAAAGGTACAAATGTACTTGAAAAAGAGTCCGAAAGAATAATCAAAACCTTAAATAAAGACATGATATATATTGGTAAAGAAGAAATAGCAGAGTATATTAGTGTAAGTCTACTTGCTAGATTCAATAGGTTCCATTTTCAATTTTCTAGACGCTTTTGAATCTTGTCAGCAAGAAATTGAAAAGGAGTTGCCTTGGAAAAATCTTGATCAAATAGAACTTTTAAATAATTAATAATACCATTGTTGACGGGGAAAAAAAGGAGTTGTTAAAAATCCAACTGCAAAGAGTCAGGAACGTTTTTACTAAACATCCATTTAGACTTTTGAAAATTAACTCTTAGTCCACTTGTAATATAAAAAAAAGATAGAGTGTCCTTTAGAGTACGTACCAAATTTGTTATTGGCCTTAAAAATATGAGATAATCATCCACAAAGGATAGATGATTGATAGTTGGGCCATTTTTGCTAGCCTTTAAACCCGGAAGAGCACCCGTGATGTGAAGATTGTGCAAGTAGCTTGATAAAACTTCAGCTCATAAAATAAAAATGTATGGTGATAATAGATCACCTTGACGGATGCCAGACTAAAGAGAAAACCACTATGTTGAACAACCATTTACTAATATATAGAAGGAAATTGTAGTAATGCACTGCATGATAAGATGGATCCAAAGATCCTGGAACCTTATAGCCCTCAACACCTTTTCAATAAAAGCCCAATGCTTAGTTTGTCATACACTTTCCTTATATCTAGCTTAAGGATAGCTTTGTGACCCCTGGGACAACTGTGGGCCTTTGTGCATTTGACAGCATGGAGAAGTTTGTGGGTAATGATTATATTATCTTGAATAGAGTGGCCTGGAACAAATGCATTCTGAAATTTAGATATTACAGAGCTCATGACCGGTTTAAGCCGATTAAACTAGACTTTAGTAATAACTTTATAAAGAGTATTACAAAGACTGACAGGCCTAAAATCTTCAACCTGCTTGACTTCTAACTTCTTAAGGATAAGGATAATAAAAGTTTGGTTATCTGACGGAGCAACATACTTCCTTTAAGAAATGATAGGGTAACTTCTGTTATTGAACCACCCAATATTCCTCAATATTTCTTACATATTATAAGTTGGAGACCATCAGGCCCTGGGACTTTAAATTTTCCTTAACCAAAAATTGTTTTTTTAACTAAATTTTTCTCCTATATGTTTTCTTCTCTCAAACTTTGGCCTAACTGCACCATTAGTTCTCCAACTTTGTTAACTCACTCAAGTTGATCCCTTAAAGTTTGAAATAGTAGTATGACTTCATCCTTAAACTTTGAGAAACTATGCACTTAGTCTTCAAACATTAATAAATTAGGTGACTTGGCCCTTTATTTGATAAAAAGTATGCACGGAGGAATCATGTGACCTAAATGATGTTGGTGAAGGTTGTTGGTCGCGCATCGAACGATGGAGTAGAGCAGTCTAAGGTAGGAGAAGGGCAAGTGGATGAAGCTTGATGAGGGACTAATGAGGTAATGGGGGCGATGAATTTGACGGAGAAAAGGCAGACGACAAGGGGCAAGGGAAGGGAAGTGGCCAATGATGAGGGTTGAGGTTGGATTTGATGGAGGAGATCGACGATAAGAGCAAGGTTGGATTTTAAGGAAAAGAAGGTCAACTAGCATTGGCATGGGGAAGAAAGATAACATTGTTTGTCATTTCATACAACAAGGGACTAACTTACTCAATTTCTCGAAGTTGAGGAAATAAGTCATACTAAGTCAAAGTTAAATGACTAACTTGCTTGAATCAGTAAAGTTAATAGACCAAATGTGCATTTTAGCAGTTAAACTTTCTCAATCATAGGCCATTATGTGTACTAACCTGATTACTCCCCAAAATATTAGTGACAAAAGTGGCCATTAATACACAATAGGTGAGTTGTAGGTTGGGTCAACTTGACCCAATTAAAGCTTAGCTTGGGTCAAACAGGGAATGGACCAATGAGACTAAAGCTCACTTAGTTTTTCAACTCATCTACTTTCTAGAGTTAATTATGGGCTTGATAAGGAAGACCTATAAAATGGGCCCAATAAGTTAGCCCACCTTCTTTTTTATATTTGATCGTTAATGAGAAGGAGAAAGAAAAAGCCAAAAAAAGTACAAGTTTCATCTTAAAGGGGAAAGATGAAGGAACGAGCACCCAAGACTTCGATATTTGCAAAGAAATTCACATGCTCAAACTCCAAGAAATAAAGCCACCTCTAGACCTAATAAGGAATAACGCACTCATAAAAAAAACCCACAACACATTTTGAAAATAACCTTATCTTGGAAGAAAATAAAATATTGGTCGGCTCTCAATAGCTACCCCTTTGCAATCTTTGATCTCCTTATTAGAGCCTCCTTTCCTATTGTCATAATTTATAGTCATTTCCAACCTTTTTAGTTCCCGACTTACATAATCTCCTTTTCTCTGCATAATCTGCATACTCTATACTAAACCCTTTAATGTCTCTATTTTCTTATCGACATCCTTAACAAATTTTATTGCTAAGTCTCTAAACTCCTCAAAAGTGAACCCAACCAATTTGTACAGCCTTTTCAAAAGTCTGTTAGCCCATGCAGATGAATCTGATTACAAATTTTCTTCACCATTGCTTACATAAATGCCCCCACCCATATGAATCACATTTAAGGGAGTTACTTTAATCCCAACTTCTAAGCAACCTTGTTGTTTTTCTACAGCCCCTAGTCCAACATCAAATTTGGACCCACCTACCAATTCAATGTCCAAATGATCGAGCACATCAACGGCCAATATATGAGAAGCCACTGGTTCATGTCGATCTTATAATGATTCATAAACAACTAATTGTAAACTTGACCCTAAACCTAATTGAAGTTCCAAAGGAGTTTTAGAACTTGTGCCTAATGCTTGAAATTGAGAATTGACATTGACACCTTTATTACCCTCACCCACATCAACAGTAGCCAAAGAATTACCAACTTTGCCACCCTCTACTAGATCTCCAATGCATTCCATGGGAATTGGAATATAAATAACATAATTACTAGGTTCATTGGACAAAGCTTGAATCTTGACATCAGCCCTGCTAAATTTATCAGGAGAATTTTGAAGAAAAGAAAAACCTGGAGCCCTAATATCATTTGGACCCATTACATTTGCCAACCCAGACTTTAGCCCAGCCCCACTAAAACTCCCATTAGTGGCTAGAAACCTTTGGAACCAATACACATCTTTTTCCTTCATTGAACCACCTACCTTTGGCACCACCTTATTGTAACTTTTGACTAACCCTCTGATGGATGACACATTAACTCTAGCTTTGATTCATAAGAAGGGCAAAGTACTTAAACCAAAGAGCCTCCTCCCAATGAACTCAACCTTCGATTGCTGGATGTCAAAAAGACTAGTTTTCCTAAAATGCCTTAGCTATATTAGTCATGGCATACTTAAGATTCCACCATCCTTTTGCACATCTCTTTCTTGGAACGATAACCCCTCTTTTCCAAGCACCTTTCAAAACCTTTAATTCAAGAAATTTGCCTACTCTGTTCCTCTTAACTTTAACTCTATCAATCCTTTTGCAGATTGAAATCTCCACTACCATGGACTTTCTCTTTTTCAAACCAAAATTCATCCCAAACACTAACCCACCACTTGATTTTCTGCTTCATGTAGAACTACTGATGCCCTCTTTTGTCTCCCAACCTTTGTAATATGCAACAAATCCCATTCCCCTTGCTTATTGATAGAGACAAAGAAATGTTTCTACTCAATAATCATTTGACATACACTGCCCATGTTCAAACTTGTCCCCAGACCTAGAGATGAACAAGAGGATCAATGGATTGGCTGGGAACCGACTTGTAGCCAGTTCAAACTAAAGGAAAATGTATCACCATGAGGGTTCAGAGAAGAAAGAATTTGAATCACCCTACTTATCATGATTCTTGGGAGCCTTATGTAGGTATCCTAACTAAAGTCAGAAGTAGGTAACTTTATACATATGTTGTGAATTTAGCTGGCCTTCTTTCTAATTTTTCATTTCCAAAATAAAAGAAATAAACACACAAATGTTTGTGTGTGTATGCAATTTAATGAAATTTTTAACTAAAATTAAATAAAAATATATATTGTATTTGTTCTATTGTACATCCGAAATTTGAAATTTTACTTAAGTTGGCCATACCCGACACTACCCAGGGTTGAGCCCAGCCTTATCCTGTTTATACCCGGGTTAGGCCCAATGGAGAATTTTCAACCTTTGATTAGAAAAACTTTTCAGCATTCATTTTGTATTGCTCCAATTGTTAGTGTCACTTTTTCCCTAATTCAGTCACTTAGTGGCCTAACTAACATACCGTAGAAAGTTTAACGACTGGTTAGGCACAAATAAAGGTTTGGTGTGAGGTCCCCTGAAGTGTTAAAGTTAGATGGCCAAACTGGAAATTTGGCCAATAGAAAAGTGTCCAGGTTCATCCTCCCGAACCTCCAAAAGACCCAAATTCCTATAAAATGAGATACTACTCCGCAGGCCCGCCATGTTCAAATCTCTGTCTCCGTCTTCCCGAGGTGCACCTCCGTTGCATTCTTATTTTACCAGACTTGCCATTAACTTCTGTCTCTTCAATGGCTTCGACGGCGACGTTCATGTCTAAACAATCCCCGCTTCGCTCTCATTCCTTCAGCAAATCAAATTTAGTCCCAACCCTCAACCCCGCCACCGTTTCCGTTTCTTTCAGGCAGAAGCCCCGCCGAAAAGCGCTACGCGTGAATTCGGTTCTGATCCAACCGGACAGCGGCCGCCTCGTCGAGCTTGTCGTCGACAAGTCGAGACGGGACGTCAAGAGACTCGAGGCTGTTCCGCTGCCGAGGGTGGAGCTGTCGGAGATCGATCTGCAATGGGTTCATGTGCTGAGCGAGGGTTGGGCCAGTCCGCTCCGGGGGTTCATGAGGGAATCCGAGTTCCTCCAAACACTTCACTTCAACTCGCTGAGGCTGGACGACGGCTCCGTCGTCAACATGTCGGTGCCGATCGTTCTTGCCCTCGATGATTCGCAGAAGCAGAGGATCGGAGATTCCACCAGGGTCGCGCTCTACGGCCCCAATGGTAACCTGGTCGCCATCCTGAGCGAGTAAGTCGATGCATTTGTTCGTATTCTTTCAAATGTTTGCAATTGTTTCCTTCACCATCTTTAACGACCAGAGGTGACATCTACTTGGTTGCATTGATTGAAATTCATTGGATGTGATCGTGCATGTGGGGAGGAGCATTGATTAGTATAAAGAGAAACAAGGTTTGGGTAACATAGGTCCTTGTCTTGATAATAATAGTGTTGCTCAGCTTTCAAAATCTTTTTTGGGTTTGAGAGAATTTGATGGGTGATTTAAGCATTGCTCCACACAATCTGGTAGGTGGTTTAAGTATAATTTCACGGCAGGTCAATATTAGCTTAATTCTTGATTGGCTTTGTTAATATTTATCCTGAACGAGGAATTGTGAAGGGTTTCATTATTGTTCCCTGAAAAGAGAATTTTGATATGCCACAAATGAGACTGCTCAACTTTCAATAGTGAACTGGTTGCATTTGATAATGGAAGAAATGGCTATGTTTGCCAATAACACGTGGATAGAAATGAAGTGGTTTTAAGACTCGTCCGATTGTAACAATTTCGTGGATAGAAATGAAGTGGTTTTAAGACTCGTCCGATTGTAACAATTTCCTTGGTGTCTCCTATGTTTTGGTTCATAGGGTTGTGGTTCTTTAGATGATCTACTCCCTCAATCTTTAATTTCAGTTTCATGGTTGCGGGCATCATTCTGTGAAAACGACATAGTGTTGACTCATGTTGTTTGCCGGTTTACTGAGTGCTATTCTTACTTGCGGAATTTCTTGCTGCATTGCTTTTGTGATCCAAATGTGTTTCTTCTGTTTGAAGGTTGATCTAATCTTGTCCTTTTTGGCTGGTAATCATATGGATGGTGGACTGTTGCAGTTCCATTGTTCTTTAGCTGTTTCCATAATCCATTCCATATTGGATTATGGTGTTGTAGATTCGGTTCAAATTACAGGAAATGGCTTGCATTTTCATGGATATGATGTTATATTTATGCAGTATTGAGATATACAAGCATCCCAAAGAAGAACGGATAGCCAGGACTTGGGGAACCACTGCCCCTGGACTTCCATATGTTGAAGAAACCATAAGGAACGCAGGGAATTGGCTGATAGGAGGTGACTTAGAAGTTATTGAGCCAATCAAGTACCATGATGGTCTTGACCGCTTTCGTTTGTCACCCACCGAACTTCGAGAAGAATTCACAAGGCGCAATGCTGATGCTGTGTTCGCGTTCCAGCTCAGGAATCCTGTTCACAACGGTCATGCTTTGCTGATGACTGATACACGTCGCCGGCTTCTTGAGATGGGCTTCAAGAACCCTATTCTTTTGCTTCATCCATTGGGGGGCTACACAAAGGCCGATGATGTCCCTCTTAGTTGGCGAATGAGGCAGCATGAGAAGGTATTTATTTCAGGCAACGTTCTTGTTCTTTGTTGATTTCTGTTTTGCCGTAGATCCAATACGAATTGACTTTGTGCATCAGTGTGTGAACATTGAGGTGAATTTTATTATGAAAAATTTTCCATTTTTCTTCTACAAATTTTGGGAAACTCTTTTGATAAAGTGGAAACATCTCAAACAATGTTTTCCATTTTTACATCCGCAACGTTAAAACAAGTTATTCGCTCATACTTTGATCAAAGAATTTCTGGAGAAGAAAAATGGAAATTTTTTGCGACTAAACGGCACCTGAATATTGGACTTCAGGCTATGTCTAGCTCTATTAGTTTATTTTTATTTTTTTGTATATAGCATCAGCAATCAGATTAATTGTGCGTCTGTGGAGAACATTGAACATTTTGAGATTTTTTTTTCTTTTGGTCTTCTTTTTTCAATTAAAACTTCATTTCCCTGCCAGGCCTGGACAAAGAATCATTTGAAATATACGGAGTGATGTTATCAAAATGGGAGAGATGGTGTTAGTACATATTGGATTAATTCTTCTCCAAGCTAGCATATAAATGTTCGATTGTTATGCTAGGTTTGGTTTGCAATCTCTTTTAGATTTGGACGAACTGACTTGATTGATTCCCCAGGTCCTTGAGGATGGAGTTCTCGATCCAGAAACAACTGTTGTCTCCATATTCCCTTCTCCTATGCATTATGCTGGTCCAACTGAAGTGCAGTGGCATGCAAAAGCTCGGATCAATGCCGGAGCTAATTTTTACATAGTTGGTAGAGACCCAGCTGGTATGGGCCATCCAGTTGAAAAAAGAGACTTGTATGATCCTGATCATGGAAAGAAAGTATTGAGCATGGCTCCTGGCCTGGAGAGGCTGAACATTCTTCCTTTCAAGGTATAAATAGAATACGCTATAGTTTAATTATCTTCCGGTACTCATATCTGGCAGTCACTTGTAAAATTCCTGATTATCGTCATTTGCTTGATTACAGGTTGCTGCATATGATAAAACTAAAGGCAAAATGGCATTTTTTGACCCATCAAGGGCACAGGACTTTCTCTTCATATCTGGCACTAAGGTGCGTATTTTCCATCTCCCCTTGCCCTCTCATCTCATCCCCTTCCTCTCCCAGTCCACCCTTTTTGTACAAGAAGCATGATACTAATTTTACATTCTATTATTGCCTCAAGAGCTTTGTAATTTGACATGATTCTGAGGAAAGCTGCTTAACATTGCAGATGCGAACACTTGCGAAGAACAAAGAGAACCCTCCAGACGGGTTCATGTGTCCTGGGGGTTGGGAGGTGCTGGTCGAGTACTATGATAGCCTAACTGCTGCCGGCAATGACAGAGTTCCTGAAGCAGTTGCTACCTAACTGTATTTGATGTACAACACTTTATTGTGTACAGTTGGGAGAGCATGGTGCTGAGAATAAGATCTTGTAAATATCACCTGTGTCCAGACTCCAGATGGCAAGTCCACTTATGGATCTGTTGAGTCGATAAGGTTTCCTTTGCTGTTGTCAGGCAGCGGTTCACGCACTTCTCACGCCTGAAGGTGCATTGCCCCATCTTCCACTTATGTGCTGATAAAGAACAACAATGGCTGATGCTGTGGGGAGCTGTTTTCGAGATCTTTTGCTGCTTCTACATGACATATTCTTGATCAATACAATGAAGCATTTGCAGGTGAAGGCGTCAAAGCTATGGCTAATGACCAATAGGTCGTTTATTATTTATTTATTTATTTTTGTCTTCTTCATTTCTGAATTTTTGCAGCTGAAAAGAGCCTACTTTACCATGTAACTCTAACCAGTTGAGCTTCACTTTCTGCCGGACGGATTCTTTGTTTAATGTCGAGGGAATTTATTCGGAATATCAATAAAAACTATTGTTTGGTACTCAGCTTCATATAGAAGGTTTAGTAATGATATATTACAAGCTAATTATCACATGAAAGTACCTCAAAATTTATAGGAGAAAATTACAAAAAACCTCATATGGTTTGATCTAATCTATATTTTGTCCCTTCATTTAAAAAAATCTACACTTTACCCCTTATTTTCTTTATAGTATCCAATAACAATTTTTGAAACTTTAATTTAAATTGTCTAATAATTATGTTCTAGTAATTTTAAGATTTATTATATTCTTTTTACAGCCAACTGACTTTTAAAAAATATTAATATGCATTTACAAAGAGAAAAATGCTTTTACAGAAATAAAAAATTAATAATTTAAAATATTTATTAACTAAGAAAAAAATACTTGAGAGATTGAGATTACTCGGAGATTATTACTGTATAGTTTAAATACAGTTTCAAAAGTTGTTATTAGACAATGTAAAAAATATATGGGGTAAAATGTAGATTTTTAAAAATAAAGGGAATAAACTGTAGATTAAGACATATCTCAGGAGATAATTGTAAGTTTCCTAAATTTATAGTGACTCGCAAAGATGTTGGCATGGTTCTACAAATCCACATTATTTTTTTGTTACACACGAGCAAGGTAAGGGGAGAGTGCTTAGAATTTAGACCATAATTTCTTTCTACAAAACCTTACATCGAGTACGAAGGAAATTGATGCCCATTTACCCTGAAAGGTGACGGGAAAAGCAGAGACAAAAGCCTCGTGTGGTCTTCGAACTCGAGGCGTCCTTTGCCCAAGGAAAGCCCGAGATTAATTATTTGGCTGCTACTGGTTTCTGATAATATCAACAAACCAAACCTTGCTGCTCCATTACTTTAACTTGTTCTTCCATTGGCTCTACAAAGTGCTCCCGGGCAAGCCTTGCTTGCTGATCTATTGTTTTGATTGTCCTTCCAATGACCTACAAGTTCTCCTGGGCAAAGCCAAGAATGGGTCTGATAAAGTTTCATGATGGCAAATTGGCAACAAAAATGCTCCCTCCATCATACCACTCTCACCTCCATGGATGTGCTGGTAGGGTGGACGGAGCATTTTTCTTGCCATCTGCCTGTCCATACAGCCCTGTCTTTGTTCGATTTCTGGTTGATGCATGTCAAGCAGATGTTTCAGTATGAGATTTCAGATTTCACAAGTACTAACTTCCAGATGAAACTTCAGGTAATTGAATTTTCATATTCAATTGGAAGGATAAAACTTACATTTTCATTTCATCTCCTGAAAACAAACGAACAAGCAGCGGACATGGTGGATCTACTCCATTAGAGAGCAACATATGGAGTAACACCTGTGCTAGGGATGCATCTACAGCAAAACTTTGCTGCTCCATTGCTATAATTTGTCCGTCCACTGCTGTACAAGTTCTCCTGTACATATCCAAGAGTGGACCTCATAAATTTTGATGATGGCAAATGCAAATGCTCCCTCCATCATACCACTCTCACCTCCATAGAAGTGCTGGTAGGATGGATGTCACATTTTTCTTGCCATCAGCCTATTTAATGACAAAACAACAAGCAATGGTTGGAATATTCATTCATCAGGTACTAGAAATATAGCCTAGTCTTCGTTCTTTGATTTCTGGTTGCTGCATGCTGAGCAAATGTTTCAGTAAGCAATTTCAGAATTCACAAGTACTAACTTCCAGATGAAACTACAAATAATTGAATGTTCATATTCAGTTGGAAGGATACGGCTCACGTTTTCATTTCATCTCCTGAAAACAAATGGGACATGGTGGTTCTACTCCATTAGAGGGCAACAGATGGAGTAACATCGGAGTTAGGGATGCGTCTACAGAAAAACCCTTTGCAAGCATTTCTTCAAGTACCTCCATTGCCTTCAATGTGTCATTAACACGAAGATGTTATAAATAACAATGTTAGGTTTCATCCCGCTATTTAACATTTCTTTGAACATGGTTAAGGCATGATCTAGCTTTCCATGTTTGCAGAAGCCATCCAATAAACTACCACAAGTCACCAAGTTTGGGACTTGGCCATTGGTACACATTTCTTGAGAAAGACGATGAGCATCAGAAAGTCTGCCAACCAAGCACATGCCATTGATAAAAGAGGTGCATGTAAGTGAGTTAGGGATCAATCCCTTGGAAGGCATTTCATGAAATAGTTGCATCCCCTCATCAATCTTTTTCAATTTCCAATACCCATTGATCAAAGTGCTGTAAGTTATTACATCAGGTGCAAGACAAATGTTATCCAATGAATCAAATACTTGTCTTGCCTGATCCATTTGACCCCAGAGACAATATCCATGAATCAAAGCATTACATGTACACATATTCAGGGCTATCCCACGTTTTGCCATTGTTTTAACAATATCCTGAGCCTCATTTTTGAGATTGTCTTTACAAAGACTGCCAATTATAGAGTTATAGGACACCAAATCAGGATGTAAGCCTTTCTGTTCCATCTTTCTTAGAACCTTAAGGGCTCCATCATTGTTCCCTGCCCTTCAAAGACCTTTTAGAATAGTATTTTAAGTGATCAAATCAGGCGGACACCCCATGCTAGCCATATTGTCAAGCAACTTCACCGATTCAGCAACCTTTCCATCAAGACAAAGCCCACTGATCAGGCAATTAAGGGTAACAACATCAGACTGGAAGCCTCTTTCTTCCATCTTCCTTAACACATTTAGAGCTCCAATCATATCTCCTGCTTCACAAAGACCCTTTAAAATCGTATTATAAGTCATCAAATTAGGCTGACAGCCAACACCAATCATCTTGTCAAGCAACTTCTGCGATTCAGCAACATTTCCATCAAGACAAAGCCCATGGATAGGAGAACTGAAAGTAATGTTGTTGGCCTGGAAACCTCTTTCGTCCATCTTCCTTAACACCTCTAGAGCTTCACTATAATCTCCTGCTTTACATAGACCATTTACAATAGTATTATAAGTGATCAAATCAGGTGGACATCCCACGCTAATCATCTTGTCATGCAACTTAACTGATTCAGCGACTTTCCCCTCAAGATAATGCCCATTGATAAGAGAATTGAAAGCAACAACGTTAGGCTGGAAGCCAACATTTTCTCCAACACGGAGTGTGCAAAACCGGGATGCTGAGAGTGACAGAAGCAGCTGAGTAAAATAGCAAGAGAGTGAAGGCTATGTTTGATCACACAAAATTGTTTTGGACCATACCTTTCCAATCATAGCTTCATAATGAGGATGCATGAGCTAGGAAACCTCAAACCGTCTAGGTTAATGGTAAAATTTGTGTGAGGGATGGGAATCTTACAACATAGAGGCATGATCAGACTTCCAAATACCCAGATTCATTATCTTAACTGCTGGAGCTAAATCAAGCCAGTCCGTGGTACAGAAGACTTCATCAAGCACTTCAAAAATAAAGTCTTCACTGGAGTGGCCATTTTGTCTAGGTGAAATGAGGGCCAACAGAAGGTAATTAGTGAGCTTAAGATCTGTAATAAACTGATGGAGATATTCTACCCCTGGAAATTTAGAGGAACTTTTCCCTGTCTTTTCTAAAGAGAAAAAGACCTGTTTAAAATCCTCAATTAAGAGGAGAGGCCCAGGATATTATTCCATGTGACTTGCCACTGCTGAACAAAAAAGTGGCGATAGATACAAGCTAAAAACAAGAAGTTGCCAAGAGCATCACAAATTTTACAAAGGATCAGGTGAGGACCTTTGTATTGTATCGTGCAAAAGACATCCAATTGCCATCCTAACCATAGACCTCCTCTTCCCTAATGCATCAACACATTCAAAATTGGAAACCCCTATAGTACTTAAGCTACGCAGGATTTCAGCAACATGGAATTTAGTTTCCATTACAAAAGTAATATCTGGTTTTGTGATGTACCATTAGGGACGCCAAGTGATGAACTGCCACAGGGCGCCCAAGACTGCAATAGTTGTAGCTGATAATCCTCATAGTCCCCCTAGGGGTTTGATTTGGACCAAATCCCGAAAGTCCTTATTTGGATGTAGTGGGATGAGAGAAAACATGGTCGTATAGGGCAATAGGGCCTGCCAAATGAGCCATAAGAAAAAGTAGCATCTCCAGTTAATGAAAGCTGCAGGGAACGTAGGAGAATCAAAACATGAGGAGAAAGGAGCATAAAAGCACGGAGACAAGAATCAAGCTCGTTTAGCAGGGAGTTCATTATTACTATTTCCAAGACCCATCCGAGTCCGTTGATTGCAGAAGGTGTAAGCCTCAGGTAGTGCCAGTCCCTGCGTGAAATAGATGGGAGGGATCACGTTCAATGCTTGATCGACTCCTTGGGCCTTCCATGATCTGACAACCAAGGAGAGTCCATGTGCAGACATCGAAGAACATGGGTCGAAAATTGATTACTCCTCCTATAATATATTAGTTTTTTCCCAGCTGGAAGTGTAATTATCTTCCGCTTCTTAACTGGATAGGTGGCAAAACCAAACTCTTGGGGAATCAGAATTTCGATCATAATTTCCAACTTTCTTGCGGATACAATTAAAGATGTTGCTGCATAATCCCATCCCAGTCTTGCCAGTGCAAGAAAGCAACACAACAAGCCTGCAAACAGCAGACTAGTTCTCTGGCAGCCACTGATTTCTGATGATCTCAACAAACCTGACCTTGCTGCTCCATTGATATACACAGATTTGTCCTTCCACTGATGTAACGGTGCCTGTAGGCAAAAAGCCAAGAATAGAGTTGAGAAATTTTGATGATGGCAACAAAAATGTTTCCTCCATCTCAACACTCTCACCTCCATGGACGCTGGTAAGATGGCGGGAACATTTTCCTTGCCATATGCCTATTCTCTGAGGATGAGGAAACAACATACAATACTTATTCTTCAGGCACGACATTTAGCCTTCTTCTCTTTGAAGTTGTTTGATTTATAGTTGCCGTAAGTCAAGCAAATGTTTCTGCATGAGATTTGAGGTATCAAAAGTTCTCATTTCAAGTTGAACTTAAAAATAATTGAATTCTCATATTCAGCTGGAAGGGCACCACTTATGTTCACTTCATCTCTTGAGAACAAACGAACAAGCTCCGGATATGGTGGATCTTTTCCATTAGAGGGCAATAGATGGAGTAACATCTCAGTTAAGGATGCATCTACCAGAAATCCCTCTGCAAGTATTTCTTCAAGTACTGCCATTGCCTTCAATGTGTCATTAACACAAAGAAATCCTATGATCATATAGTGTTGTAAGTATAATCATTCAAACACCCAAAGAAACATTAACCATCTTATTCAAACAAAAGACAATAAAAGGAATATGTAAATTTCATATGAAGTCCCCAAACATTTTCTTTTGCCCTAAATGGTCCCTAACCTAACTCTATCATATTAAAGTCCCCAACTTCCAAGATTGTGCACTATACCAGTCCTCTTTGTCATTTTGACCATCATGTCTAATAGAATCCCTTTCTTGTTATTTTGATAAATAAGACCATGAATTTTCATTTGGAAAAAAAACATTAGATGTCGGCTTAAAATTCAAATAAAAAGTTTAGATTTTTTTTGTAAGAATTGAAATTACTTACCAAAAAATCAACAATCCTTTCACAAAAGAAGATAATACTTACAATTTTCTCCCATACAATTTTTCCATCCCTAATATTCAATTCAAGCTTACTCGTGATTTTTTTTCTTTCTCCATACTCTACAATCGGGTAAATTGCATGCGCTACCCCCAACCTTTAATTGTTGTTTCACTTTTAACTCTAACCTTCACTTTGCACGTTGCGTGTCCTTAACCTGATTAAAACGTTTCACTTCAACCCCTGAGCAGACGGAACTCGTTAAAACGTTTTAATCGGGTTAGGGACACGCAACGTGCAAAGTGAAGGTTAGGGTTAGAAGTGAAACAACAATTAAAGGTTGGGGGTAGCGTATGTAATTTACCCCTCTACAATCATATCTTGCTCACGGGTTTTTTCAAATTTCATTGCCATTTTTACTTATTTTTTGTAAAAGAATCAATATCATTTGAAAGCTAAAACTGTATCAACTTAATAATCACTCAAATGATATCTTTTATATATTAAATAGTAATTTTTATAAAATTGTCCATTCCAAGATTTTAAAAAATTAATAAAAAAAATTTAATTGATATACAATTCAGACAAATAATCACTTCCAATCACTTTTTTAAAAATCTTTGCCGAACAAATTTTTTTATTAATCTTGTTGCAATAATAATGACAGTTTTTTTCTCTTTTCTGATGGAGGTTGAACTTTGAAGAACTTTGTGGGTTAGGGATGACTGTAAAGTTCTGAAAAGAAAATTTCTTTTTTTGTTATAAGCAATCATGTATTGCAACAATAACAACAAAGAAAAAATTGTTTGGATATAAAAATTGTTGGCATAATCTTCTTCTGTAAAATGCTCACCGATTTTGTTAGTAAACGATATAAACTCTGAAAAACTTATACTCCCTCCGTCTTGTGTTTATTGAAACAAATCATTTTACACGAAGTTTTAGGTGAGTCTGTGTTTTCCTGTTATGCCCTTGTCTCCGACACACCCACACGCTGATCACCGTCTGGCTTTGGCTCTCGTCTGTCTCCGCGTTCACCGTTCAGCCTTCGTCGATCAGTCACGATTCGTTGGTCAGAGATCCTTTGGTCGATTCATCTCGATCCGAGATCCTTTTGTCGATTTGTTGTCTCGATTGAGATCCTTGGGTCGATTCGTCGTCTCGATTGTCTCGATCACAGATTCTTCGATCGATTCGTCGCCCCAATTCATCACGTCAATCGGAGATCCTTCGGTCTCCGTCTGCGGTCGTTTATTTGTCCTTGTCCGCCTCTGTTTATTGCTTCGATCTACGATCTCATATGCATTCGTCAACATTGTCTGCGTTCATCGCCGTCGTCCCTGTCCGTCACCTCGTCACCTTTGTCTCCGCCAATCGCCGTCGTTTCCACAAAACAGAAATATCGGGCTATAGATTTTAGGGTAGAATGGAGGATTTGAGAGATGAGAGATGGTATAATGGTAAAAATACATGATAAAATTTACTAAAAAAGAAAATGTTTCAAAGAATATGAGATAACCCAAAAAGAAAAGTATTTCAAAGAATGTGGGACGGAGGGAATATTTATTTAATTTTTAAGCTGACAATAATCACTTTCTTCCAAATGAAAATTTCTGGGCTAGTCTACAAAAAAGAAGTAGGGGCTTGTATAACGTTTTTTCCAGTGAGACTGTTAAACTTAAGAGTGAAAGGAATTGAAGGGACTCGTTTAGAACACAATCTTGGAAGGTAAGGACTTTAACAGGATAAGTGTTAGGTTTGGGACCCATTTACATTAAAAAGAAACGGTTGGGGACAAAATATTAAATTTACCTAAAAAACAATATTTCTAGGACTTCTGCAATACGTTTGATAAGAGAAACTAGAGCTTATTATATTTTCATGTAAACAATGAAAACAACCCGAGTGGTAGCAGCTAGTGGAAGGCCCTAGTTGGGATATGTGAGTTGAAGGGTTAAAAGTCCCTCGTAGCTTCCCAACGTAAAAAAATTTCCAGATAAATGACAACCACAAACCATGAGCTGCGAATAGGTCTGACTCGTTGGCTTGTGACATTTTAATGTAAAAGAAAGCAATTGAAACCTAACATATCAGCAATTAATTTTGCGTTTGAGTATGACCTTTCCTCTTTCCTTTTCTATTGAGTTTTAACTACCCAACATATCTCCAAACCAGGAACTAAAGCCCCACTTCGCTGGCGGAGTTGTTCCTGCCTTTTATTCTTCACCAATGCCAAGAAGATTGGAGTAATAGTTGTAAATAGGATGCGGCAATCTACACCAACAAAAGATCATGCAGAACAAAATGCATATAATGTGCTTGTAATATTGGAGAACCATATGCAGAGTCAATCATATATAGAAAAATCATGACAAGATGTTTGATGCCAGCTAACACGTCAACTGATACCAAGAAACCAACAAATACTCACCTGAGTCAAGACTGGAACTGAGAAACAACACAACAACCAGCACGTAACACGATCTTAAATCAAAGACCAAATAGATCACCAACAAATCAGCTTGCAAAGAAGGATCTAAAACAATCATAAACCGGTAGCTTAAAAGGCATTATATTACTGATTTACCGTCCATTTCTCTAGTTCACATTATATCAGCAAACAGGAGGGGAAAGGATGAACCCATGCTGGACACCCTTATAAACCTTTAGCTAAATTTACAAGAGAATTGAGCAACAGAAGAATGCATCTAGGAACCTAAGAAAAGAAGCAAAAACGAACAAAGACAAATACACTGTCATCTATAACCACGCCACAAGCTAACTATTGCCATATACGTTATCAGTATTAAGCCACAAGATGCTAATACATTATTTTTCAGAGATTTAATGCTGGTTCATAAACAGCCATATATTAGTTTGGCCCATCAGATTATATATGCATTTTCACTATGGCCTTGTCTTGGCCTTCAACACAAGCTCCACTACAACTACTTTCTGGTAATAAAGTTCACTGAGTTCTTGACCTTGGCAATTCAAAATAAATTTTTCAGTTCAGTTCTCGTTGATTTCCAGCAACATATATGGTACTCCCTTCTACAGCAATCCTTCAAGTTTTGATTCAAGAACACAATATCCAAATATTCTTGTTCTCTCATGTCAAAATCTAGAGTTTGAAACTTGGTATATATATTCACCAGCTATAGAAGGCCAGTCACAAGTTTGGCCTCCAATACTTATACAAATTGCCTAATCCTCTAAATATGCAACATCATGAACTAAAGGCAACAAGTGTGAAACTGCAAGGAGCATTGAGAATGGAGAATCCTTTCAAACAATGCAAACTCTAGAGGAATTGATTGAGCAGAAAAACCATCATCAACATTGATTTTGCCAAGAAGACAGGTCTGTCTCGGGCTGAAAATAAAATTCAATTTCTATACAGTTCTTTACTAGCTGAACGACATGAGAAACTGAAAAGCAGGAAAAGCCAACACACCTGTGCAACTCCACCAAGCAAACCAGCTGATACCAAGACACCGAAACCAAGAAACAGCCGGGTATGAATAGAATCAAAGTGGATGTTTGCCAGACTGAAATTGGATAAGACAGTTTTAGTAAACTACACACTGCCTAGAATGGTAACAGAGACAGAAACTAAGAACAGTGAACTCTTGGCAGTGGCTTTTGTTCCAAAAGGCTCTCAAATTTGACTGCTCCATCAAAGATGTTTCTCTCCCAATTGCAGATGATAACCTGATTACCTGTATATTGGCAAATAGGAATTTGTACAATATCGGCAACATTAGGTGGGTGAAAAGATCACCTCAATTTATCCACAGTGCACGCTCCTCCACTCAGCACAAATAGGTCAACAATGTGCATCTTTTCCATATCAGGGTAAGCTTGAGTAATAAAGCTATAAATGGGGGCAGAAGGCACCCATTAGTCTTACCAAATGCTGACAGAGTGATCATTCCCAACTGTCCATAAGCCACCAGAATGTAGTAGATCACAACTAGCTTGCAGAGCCTTCAAAATGTGTAAAGAACCTGCACAGCTTTCAATGAAAGATGTTGCTGCATAATCTCATCCCTTAACAATTCCTGCCACCAAAGATTGAGGTCTAGTTAACAGCCATCAGCCTTGCTTGGCCAGGAGAGCAAAATTAGAAGCCGGCAAAAAGCGGAAGCCTCTCCCACCATTTATCTATGATTTGCTCATTTGGGATCATGGACACCACAATATGTTTTGCTTCTGAATTATGGCACCAACAAAATTTAGCCATCACAGACAGCAATGACAAAATTCTCTGTTTTGGAATAAAAAAGCAAATCATATATGTATCTTGGTCCATAAGTTTTAACAACCCCAACAGTAGTTCTGGGCAAAACTTGAAAATCTAAAGCAACAAACTTGGTAACTGTGGCTGCACCGGACCTTAACTTATCTGGGAACTCTTAGAGATATGTACCCTCATAGAATGAACGTGGATCTGAGCCTTGCACATGGAGAATATGATTCTTATAGAAAAGGACCAGTATGGATGTTCAACAAAATTAAAATTTAACAACTCTCCATTTGACCATATAGAAGGCTACATTGTTAAGCAAATGCACTCAGCTGATGATCATGCTTCTGGTGGTGCTCTTCCTTTGGAACAAAAGTGAACCAGCAATTGAATAACCGTATTCTAACAGGCCTAACTACTTGTATTCATCCCTGAAAGCCAAAAAAGTGACAACAAAAATTAGATCAAATGGAGACACCATTATGTTTTTGTTAACAGAAAGATGTTTGGTCATTGATAGGATGAAAAGATACAATTGATTTGAAGCCTATATCAAACTGAAAGAATTTATCTTACCTTCACTGGAGAAACAAACAACAAAGGTCCAGACAAGTTGGGTCGACTCCAGTACAAGGCAGATCGAGTAACATCCTTTCTTTTCTGGTGCTTATCGAACAACATCTTAGTTAATGCATCAATAGTAAAACCCTGTGCAAGCGTTTCTTCAAGCACATCAATTGCTTTTGATGTCTCATTAGCATGGAGAAATCCTCTAATCATTATTCTGTAAGTATAATCACTAGGCAAACACCCATCCTCTTTCATTTTCTGAAATAACTTGTACGCTTCATTTGGTTGACCATTTTTAAAAAGTCCCTTGATCATTATTGTATATGTCCGAACATCAGGCAACAATTGTTTCACAGTGAGTTGATGGAACAATTCTCTTGCTATTTTAAGTTTTTCCCCTTCACACATGCCATTAATTAGGATGTTATAGATGACAATGTTAGGTTTCATCCCGCTATTTTCCATCTCTTTGAACATGGTTAAGGCATGATCTAGTTTTCCGTGTTTGCATAAGCCACATAGCAAAGTACCACAAGTCACCAAGTCTGGGAACTGGCCATTAGTGGACATTTCCTCAAAAAGATCATAAGCATCAGAAAGTCTCCCTACCAAGCACAACCCATTAATAAGAGAGTTGTAAGTAACTGTGTTAGGGCTCAATCCTTTACAAGCCATTTCATCAAATGGTTGCAACCCCTCATCAATCCTTTTCAACTTGCAATATCCATCAATCAAGGTGTTGTAAGCAATCACATCAGGAGCAAGACAATTGCCATCCAAAGAATCGAATACACTTCTTGCCTCATCTATGTGATCTTGGAGACAATATCCGTGAATCAGAGCATTATATGTACATATATTAGGTGTTACCCCTTGTTTTCTCATTCCAATAACAATATCCTGAGCCTCAAGAACTCTCCCCTCTTTACAAAGTGAATCCACTAATACTGCGTACGCCACAACATCTGGTTGAATGCCTTCTCTGACCCTGTCATCTAGCTTAATGTCTTTTCTTACCATTTCATTCAGCAACTTTGCAGCCTCATTATGTTGGCCCACATTACACAACGCCTGAATAAGGGAAGTGTATGTAACAACATTAGGCTGAATCCCTTTGTCAATCATTTCAATTAAAACATTTTCCACCTCAATCATGAGCTTATCTTTACAAAGACGGTCAATAATAGGACTGTATGTTACCACATCAGGGAGGAAGCCTCTTTGTTCCATCTCTCTTAGAACCTTAAGAGCTCCACCAGTAGCCCCTGCTTTACAGAGACCATTTACTACAATATTGTAAGTGATCAGATTAGGTTGGCAACCCACACTAATCATCTTGTCAAGCAACCTCACCAATTCAACAACCTTACCATCAAGACAAAGGCCGTTGATTAGGGAAGTAAAAGTAACAACATTAGGCCGAATACCTTTTCCAATCATTTCAACTAACAAGTTCTCAGCCTCAGTCATGAGCTTGTCTTTACAAAGACTATCAATAATAATGTTGTATGTTACCACATCAGGAAGTAAGCCTGCCTCTTCCATTTTTCTTAGAACCTTAAGAGCTCCACCATTCTCCCCTGCTTTACAAAGAACGTTTATTATAGTAGTATAAGTGGTCAAACTAGGCCAACACCCCAAACTAATCATCTTGTCAAGCAACCTCACCGATTCAGCAACCTTTCCATAAAGGAAAAGGCCATTGAGCAGGGAATTAAAAGTAATAACATTGGGCTGGATGCCAAGTTTCAACATTTTCCCTAATACCGAATAAGCGAAACCAAGATGGCGGGCCCGACCGAAGCAATTGAGCAAAATAGTAAGAGAGCAAAGGTTATGCCTTATACCAGAAAATTCGATCTCTCTGGACATCGAAATCACGGTGGAATAATGATTCATCCTAACCATCGTGCCAAACAACCGACAAAAATCAAAGATAGAAGGCCGCGGTTGCCTGTGGAGCATTTTTTCGAACACAGTGCGGGCATCTTCAATTGTGTCAAACTCAACGGACCTCGCCTTTCCATGACTAGCAAAAGGACGAGAATTCTGGGCAGAGAAGCATCGGAGACGAGACATTAAGTAGAAAGAAAGAGAACGAAGTTACCCATCTGTTACGGGATTGCCATGTTGATCAGCCTGAAAGCCCGAAGATTGCCACTGCCATTTTGATGCAAGCTATTCTGAGAATTTGAGAGATAACTGGGCTCGAGTTCAGGGCTACCAAGAACCGAGAGTTCTCGAGACTAACCAAACAACGTAAGAGAGGTAAGAGAGGTAGAGAGAGATATAGAGAGAGAAATTAGATGTATTCAATTCATGATCCCCGTCGAGCGGTACATGTTTTCTTTTATACCTTGATTCTAACAGAGAGATAAAAACGAAGAACGAAGGCCAGGGTCTAACGACCTTAACCGTTTCTCTCGCCTATATGTGCATGTTCTAATTACGTTTTATTAAGCTCATTAAGGGAACGACGCCGTATAGGGACCGTCTCGTATCACATTTACAACGAAAAATTGACTTCTGCTAGCAGAAGCGGCGGCTTTCACCATCCTCAAGCCAAACAAACTACGGCGTCAATAACGAATTTGGCGAGATCTATTATTTGGGGTTTTATTGTAATGACAATTTTATGAATGTTTGTTGAGTTAAAATTGCGAAACTTATAATTACCTCTTAAGGGTTACACTAACCTACAGTTTACCCCTTTATTTTTCAAAACCAACACCTTGCCCCTTATTTTTTATACTGTTCAATAACAACTTTTGAAACTGTAATTTAAACTATACGATTATCATCTTTCAGTAATTTCAGTCTCTCTAATATTTTTTTATAGTCAACATAAATTATCATTTTTTCTTTCTGTAAATGTATATCAGTATCTTTTAAAGGTCGATTAGTTATGAAAAAAATATAAAAAATCTTGAAATTACTAGAACATGGTTATTAGATAGTTTAATTTAAGGTTTCAAAAACTGTTGTTGGATACTATAAAAGAGGTAGGGCTAAAGTATAGGTTTTTGAAAATAAAGGGGGCAAAGTGTATGTTAGATTGAACCACAAGGGGGGCTTTTGTAATTTTCCCGTTAAAATTTGGTCCTATCTTTTATTTCTATATATACCTATTAGAAAATATAAATTGCTTGATAGTTAATCCTTAGCTCACTTAATCTATCAATTTAATGATTCATATAATTGCACTCTTTATGAGAGTTTTTGTAGAGTTACTCGTATCAATTAAAATTTTATGTTACTAATAGTATTAAAATTGGTTACTATTTTATTTAATGTTCCCGTTACTAATATTTATTAGGAAATAAATTTGATGCACTAATTACATCAAATTTACATATTGATTGTGCAATTCTATAATTTAAACCAAAATTAATTCTTAGTAATTAGAAAAAAAAATTACTTTATTCATCCTAAAAAGCATGAAAAGTATTCCTTTTTGGGTTATCCAAAAAAGGATATGTTGTTTACATTTTTGAAAAATTTTTAACATGTAATTTACCTTGTTACTTTCATTTAAACTTTATCCACATTGAACCCAAAAACAGCAAAAAAAATCTTTTCTTTTCAAATCCTTATTTAAACTCTCACTACATAAAATAAAAAAAATTTATTTTAGGTTTAGGGATAAAAATAAAAATAAAAACATAAATTACACTTATCTTAATCTTCTGCTCAAAGAAATGTATTATCCAATATAAAGTAACTCATAAATAAGCCTACTATGATGCCAAAATAAATATATACATATATACACACATATATAAGAAACCTAGACAATAGGTTTTAATTATTAATTATTGAGCTTTTTTTACCATTTTAAAATTTTTTGACTCACTCTTCAACGTCAAAATATTTTGGGGACTTTATAATTACAATCTATTATTTGAATTTTATTGTATTCACATTCTTACGAACCTTTGTTCAGTCATAATTTAGTACTCTTCGTTTATTTTCACCAATTTTAAATATAATTTTACCTATTAAAATATACCAAATGAGATTGTTCTCGAGTTACTGTTACCAATTACAATGTTGTGGTACTAATACTATTAACATTAGTTATTATTTTATTTAATGTTTTGGCTACTAATATTTATTAGGAGAAGCACTAACTATGCTAAATTTATACACTGATTGTGCAATTCAATTCTTTAAACCAAAATTAGTTACATTGTAATTAGAGAAAAATTAGTATAAATTACCTCATAAAGAAGCCTAACCTTGTTAGTTAGAGAAAGGGGAAAAAAATTTCAAGTTTATATGATGCTAAAATCACCAGGCTTTGGATATATAACTTTAAGCAATTCTAATTCTATCCATAATAATTTTAATCCTTTGTTTCTTTCCTTTTATTTTTATAAACCAAAAATACTTCTCATACTATATAGTACTTCTATTCTTTTGGCATTGGTGATGATGGATTTGTACATTTTGTATATAATAGCTTCAATTGCTTCATGTAATGAATCAAGTCCAAAACTTGTTAATAGAACATCTACTCATATTGCATGGGCTATTCTTTATGAAAAGGAAAAACGCTAGGTGGTAACTTGAGTCTATATATCCACATATGAGTTTTTACATTTCTCCAATGTGATATATGAGATGTTACAAACTCCTCATCTTATGTACCCAATGTCATTATTAGCGTTTTCTCGGATTATTTGGTCCCCTGGATTAGTAAAATCTATAATTGGATTACTTGGTCCCCTAACCAAATAACCTATCTAATACAAGATCAATCCTAATAGATGATGCATGTCCACACCCAGTATACCACAATATCGTGATCCTAGGTTAGCCTTGATATCATCTGTAATGACCTAAATCTAGAACTGATCAACAAAGCACTTTCCTGGGCTATCCTCTAGGAAAACGATAAATACTATGCGGTTATGTTCTAGAACTTTCTGCAATATGGGATGTGAGGATGTTACAAACTTCCCTTTTTATGTACCCAACGTCTTCATTTGGGATTTATCGAATTATTTGGTCTTCTTGACCAGTAACTTCTCTAATTTAGGATCAACTTGATAGACAATGCATGTGCACATCTAGTATGGCACATTACTACAACCCCAAGTCAGCTTTAACACCATTTGTAATGACCCAAGTATAAAACCAATCAATAGAATACCTGGTCACATCACATGGGCTATCCTTTATGAAAATGATAAACGTGGTAGTTATGTTCTGGAACATGAGTTTATATATCTACATAAGGCTTCACACATTTCTCTAGTGTAGGATATTAGGGTGTTACAATTCATGAAATTGTTTGAGATATAGTTAGATACAATTAATTATGTTACTTTTAATTTTAGAGTAAAATTCATTCACAGTTTCCTAACTTTAACACATGTCTTAAAGTAGTCACTTACGTCACCTTATACCATCATAAAGTCCCTTTCCTCTTAACATGTATTCTACCATAGTCCATTTTGACAATTTTTCTGTTTTCTCTAATGGAAGTTGATAATGTGGTGGCATGGATGCCAATATGGCAGTTCAAAAATGATACGGGGCATTCTCTTTGATAATAACAAAAAACTATACTGAAAGAATAAAAAACTTCAGACTAAAATTGACATAAAAGAGTATACTGAAAGAATAAAAAAAATTCATACAAAAACATAATTTTAATGACTTAGAAGATTAATTATCTTAAACTTCATATTGCTTTTAAATCCTCCCCATTAAAATTGAACTTGCATTTTTAGTTCCTAAATCTTTTTACTCTCTTTCCCCTCATAGGGTAATTTGCTTTCCCATAAATTTGGAGATCCTCCTCCTCATTTGATTTGAGTTTGATTTGATTTGAATTTGATCATGAATAGGTAAAATTTTTTTTGGAATGGAAGGAAACGGACTTGAAGGCCCAAACCTGGATGTCTAAAGGCTGGGTCATTCCTCAAAGCCCAGATAGGCCCCAAAGGGAATTCCCTCCCAGAAGGAAATTGTATCCCGCAAATATCGAATAAGCTATGGGATTTCTATTCTAAAAGTGAACTAACCGGAGCATGCCTTGACTATATAAACCCTTTAACAACCCCAAGGTAAGGGATCCCAGCTCTCTTCTCCTGCTCTCTATTATTCTTTACCAGGAAACTAACTTAAGTATCGGAGAGTTTCTCCGGGAGCACACCCCAGGGCTTTGACGCTATCTTTGCATGTAGGATTTTGATCTGTTGTTCACCAAGCTCTTAGGCCCAGCTTTGGCGCCATTTATGGGAGTCAACAAGGTGAACACACGAAGATCACGATTGGAGAATCAGGGCCTATAAGATATTGTACAGGAAAGCCATCGCCCTGAGTCCATAGGGCCCGTAGGTGAAGAAATATACTACGAAGACTTAAAAAATCCAACGAGGCTTCAAAGGGGCCTCTACAGGGGTAAGGGCATGCCTCTCTGAACGACAAACAGTTTTAGGTGTTACAACATGGGTCCAACAAGAAGCCGCTGAGGGTCACCCAGCGGAGGGGCCTAACCTAGCCCTTCCATAAGGCCAGCCTTCAAGGGCACATATCCATAAGAGACAATCATTCTTGGACAGCTCGGATGGTTTTAGTGGCATTAGCGCGATCCTGCAAAGACTTGACCGGATGGAGCAGCGCATGAGGACCCCAGAGCAACTGAAGGTAGGCCCTACAATGGGCATATATATGGAGTACCCATGGCTCCAACCTTTCTTAGAAGAAATAATTAACGCCCCTAGTCCTAAAAGGTTCTGCATGCCAAAGATTGACTTATACGATGGCCTCATAGACCCTGCAAACCATATATAAAGGTATGTTACCTCAATGAGACTTGAAAAGGCCTTCGATGCCACCATGTGTAGAGCCTTTAGCTCTATGTTAATAGGAGCCGACCATTTCTTAGTTTAAGACCAACTAAGGTTGTCACTCCACCTCATTCAGGGATCTTTTCCAGGTGTTTCTAAGACATTTCTTGGGAAGTCATCCAACTCCAAAGATGGTGGCCTATTTATTAAAAATTTGGCAGGGCCACGATGAGCCCCTAAAGGACTACGTCCAAAGGTTTAATGTTGAGGTAGTACAAGTGTGAGGGCTATCTCTAGAGCTACACATAGTAGCCATCACCGAGGGGCTAGCTTGGGACCTTTATGAAAATCCCGAAAGGCACCTGAAGGAATTCATTGACCGAGCCACAAGATACATGCATGCTAAGGAACTCAATCACCTGATGGTTCCTAGGGACCACCTTAAAGCCAAGAAAAGTGGATTTTGGAAGAGGGGTGGAGAAAACTCCTGACCAAAGCCCATTGTCCCACCTTTGAAAAAAAAAAAGGATGAACATCCTTTATGCCTTCGAGAAGAAGAACCAAATTCTTAGGTGGCCACCAACGATGCCCCATTGAGGCAAAAAAGACCTAAAAAAATACTGCAGATAGCACAAAACAAAGGGCATGATACCAAGGAATGTTGGTAGCTAAATAAGTTGTTTGAGGAAATGATCTAGAAAGGCAAACTGAAAAAGTACCTATTCAGGCAAACATCTTCTTGCCGTAAGCAAGAAGAGAGGCCTCGTTGAAAAGATGATAAGGGTGACAATGACAGGTGATAGCCGAAGGACTATCGCCTCTCCTAGAACGTACCTCCTATCAAAAGCATGCTCGGGAAGCTTGGCACCATCCGAGGGAGGCACTAGTACTGACTTCGGACTAGGTGAATTCCGGTGCCTCGAACTCGGGATTTAGCCTAGTACCCCAGAGAGCTCCAAAGGTGCAGACAGCCCCCTCGGGGGATTGAACGGATCGCCTTCGGAATAGAAGAACCAGCTACCGCAAGCAAGAGAGGATTCCCCGAAGGCGGAACCTGCGAGCCAGGCAGCGCCCCGAACTGCGAGCATAACTCCCGAAGAAGGGTGTTCGCCCCAGAGAGTGACCTCGTCCAAAGGACATCGGGAGTACGGCAGGAGCATTTAAGGAGCCTCTGACACATCGCCCACAGACGCACCATGTCACCTCAAACGACGCCCTGACACGCCGACGCCGCCTAGGCCTTGTCACAACCTGTTTCGGACCAAGGCTCGAGGGAGCCTACAGACAGCTACTTGTCCCCTTTGTCCAAAGGTACACAGCAGATCTGACCGAACACGTGTCACGATCTGAACGGGCCAGACACTTCTATAAATACCAAAGAGCAGCCCCTTGCAAACGGTTGGTCAGTCAGTTGAGAGGACACGAATAGGCAAGGCCACTAAGCCCTTGAGTGCTTTCTTTCCTCCACCTCTCAGAAAACTAACTTGCGTGTCGGAGGCTCCTCCCCGGAAAAATATCCCGGGGACCTCCTAACCTTTCCTTTTGGGCTTTACAGGTACCACTCCCTGGGAAACCTCCACTTCGGGCGTTCTCCTCCTCAGGAAGTCCCTCCAGAAACCACCATGTCCTCCAGCGAAGATGTCTCCGGGCATCAACAGGGGCGGAAGGCCAAAATGGCCTCACTCTCCAAAGGACTATTGGAACCCTCGACCCTTAGCGGCTTGGAAGAAATAAGAGCACTAAATTGCGTAACTTGAGGTAGTTAACCTTGATCGGGTCATAACCAAGGCTGATGGATCCTAAGTAGTGGTCCCACACCTGGTTCCACTTGTCTTTAGGGCATGCATTGACAACTTCGACATAGAAAAATCTACTTGGATATGGGGGCCAATGTCAATGTCATTTTTGTTGACTTGTTGGAAAAAAATAAAGGTTAGGAGATCCTCCTTGTTGCCCATCAGCAAACCCACCTATGGGATAAACAATGATAAGGTCCCCACCATAAAGACCATCAGGCCTTTATTGATGCTGGTAGGAAGAGATCATAATGGGGAACTCGTCTATGACTTCCACGATGTAAAATTCCTTGTCCTTTACACCCTGTCACCCTATAATGTCATGTTGGGTCAACCAAGCAATGACGTGCCAACGTTGCATGGCAACATTATGAAGGCCTAGAGAGAATGCCCTAGTATTGGTGGAGTCTAAAAGGCATAGGGAGACCCTACAGGAAAATGAGGATGACATGGCTTTGCCTCGGGACATGAAGCTGATAGAAGTGGTCCCTGGGAAGGAGATCATGATTGGCAAGGGCTTCTCACTTGAGGTAAGACAGATGTTCATTCAATTTCCTAAAGTAAATATAGATGTATTTGCCTAGTCCCTTAGTAAGATGCCTGGGATAGCCCTAAAGGTCATTACTCACAGCTTGCAAGTAGATCTCTCTGCCCGACTAGTACAGCAAAAAAAGTGTATTATGGCACTTGAGAGACGTGAATTCGTCAGAGGATAAGTCGAAAGGCTATTGAGGGCTGGAATCATTCTAGAAGTATGATACCCTAAATGGCTCGCCGACGTGGTATTGGTAAAAAAGGAAAATGGAGACTGGAGTATGTGTGCCGACTATACCAATCTCAACGACGTGTGCCTAAAGATCCATATCTCTTACCATCCATAGACTAATTGGTCAATGCTACATCCGGATTCAAAGTATTATTTTTCATAAATGCTTTCAGTGGCTATCACAAAATTTAGATGCACCACGAAGATGAAGAGAATATGGTATTCACAATAGGCGATGCTGTCTATTACTACTAATGAATGCCATATGGCATGAAAAACGTCGAAGCCACCTATTAGAGGTTAATGAACTGCATCTTTGTAGATCAGATGGGGAGAAACATGGAAGTTTATGTGGATGACATGGTTGTTAAAAGTAAAGCAATAAGCTAGCATCATGATGACCTTCAAGAAACCTTTCAAAGGATGGGTTAGTATAACATGAAACTGAACCCCAAAAAGTACATCTTTGGTGTAGGGGCTAGCAAATTCCGTGGTTACATTGTAGTGTCCTCTACCTTGAATGGGGTTGTTAGGCACCTCCTAAGTGCTTGGCTTAGGCCAAGAAGGACCAAGAAAAATGAGAGAAAACAAAAAGGGAGAGTAAGAAGAACTAAGGAGTCTAGTGCAGTGGTCTATGAGTAAAGCTGGAGACTTTCAGGGCCTAAATGCACATGGGAAGGAACTATGGAAAAACAGGCAGAAATCCAAGAAAGGGGATCAAATTGTACACTGAGATGGGTGGTACAATTAAATCCATAAACTTAAGGTTGGCATTTTCGGCCATGCAAACTTTTTTGGTGGCAAGTGCAAGACTAGACCAAATGTGGGAGACAACAATGATTACTAGTCAAAATCTTGTCTACCACTAAAGTACTATTCACTAGTTACTAGTTAAACTAACTAGTCTTTATTTTAGTTACATGGCCGGTTATGCATGGGTGTTTATGACATCTTGGTACTTGTGTTTGTTACTTGCTTGGCATTATGGGCCATGTTGGGCTTAAGTGTCCATTTTAACACAAGTTTAAGTGGCGGCCTTGTGTACATGTGGAGTTAAGGGCTACATTACACCATGCAAAGAAATGGAAGTAAAAGTTGGCATTTTAGCTAACTAAAGACTTATGTCTTTCGGCCGAATCCAAGTCAAAACCATTTTGTTCATTTCGGGCTTGCCTTTGTTCTTGTTTAGCCGAGAGCTTGTTCTTGAGCTCCTTCACAATTGGTCTTGGATTCAAGGAGAATTGAGGGCGTTGAAGGATTCAAGCTTGGAGAAGAGTGTTTCGGCTCTTGTTTGCTTGGAATCAAACGTTGTTCTTGAAGATTGAAGAAAGGCCGAGCCAAACTAAGCTAGGTTTAAGGTAATCTTGTTATCTTCCTTGAATCCATGGTATTTGCTTCCATGAACAAGGATATTGAGTGCTCAAATGTTGTTAAACTAAGTGAATTGAGCATTGTTTATGTTGATGTGGAAAACCTAGTCTTGGCCGAGAGTGATGGTTAAGTAATCTTGGTGTTCTTCTTGAATTCCATGGAAATTAATCCATGACTAAGTGTTGTTGTTGCCTATTTATGCTTGTGCTAGGCAAAAATTTGAGTAAAGAACATCAAGTTGAACAAGTGGAAGTTTGGCCGAAAGGTGCATTTTGAGGTAATGGTGTGTTCCTCATTGAATTACATGGTATTAGTGCCATGGTTATTGGTTAATGATGCTTTAATGAGCATATGATGAATTAGAATGATGAAAAACAATAGTGTGTGAAGTTGGGCTTTATGGCCGAGAGCATGAGTTAGTGTAATTAGGTGTTGATCACTTGATTACATGGTAAATGTGCTATGAACAAGTTTCATGTGATGGTTTTGATCAAGGATTGAGTTAATTTGATAAAGAACATTGTTATGTGAGATGGGCAATTTCGGCCGAAAGCTTGGATTAGTGTGAAATGGTGCATTTCACTTGGTTACTTGGTAATAATGCCATGGATGATGTTCATTGATGATTAGAATATCATGTGGTGAGTTAGGATGATGGGTAGCACATGTATATAAAATTGGGTTTTTTTTGGCCGAGAGCTTAAGTATGTATATCTTAGTGTTCTTCATGTGAATCATGGTAGTTAGTCCATGAGTGTGTATGTTGATGCCTATGTGATTGTTTTGGTAGGCATTGTGATTGAGGAACACTTGGATACTTGAAGCTTGGTTGTAACCGAGAGCTATTGAGGTAGGGTTCACTAACACTTGATGTTGCTTGGTAATGTGCCATGGTTCAAGTGTTTAGAGTGGCTAAGTGATGGTTAAAATTTGCCAAATGACCTTAGTTGCTTGATGGGCTTTAAAGTTTATACTCGGTTGAATTGTTGATTAGCTAATTGACTAGTGTACATGTACTAGAAATGCAAGTAAATGTGGCCTATTTGCTTGGCATTTTGGGAGCTCCAAGTGGAAATGATATATTGGAAAGGTTTGTGTGCAAAAATGCACATGGGTACATGTAAGGCTTATATGGCCGAGAGCACTTTTGTGGAGTGTGTGTGTGTCCTTGTGTGCTTTGGTGATTCCTTGTGCATGCTAACCCCACTTATGGATTAATTGCCATGGTTATCTATCTTGTATATGTATATGCTTGGTTTTCTTGTCTTTGTGTTTGTTTTGCAGGTTGAACTAGCTAATGGGAGGTTAAGCTTTGAGTGAATACTCAGCTTAACTAAATAGACTCATTTTTTAGTTGAATATATATGAGTGAATCCTACTGAGTTTTTACTCACTGCCCATCCTTTTATTTTCAGGCAAGGACATTCGGCCTGAATAGTGCTAAGCTGCTTTTGTGTGTGTGCTTAGTGTTTATTTACTTAGTTTCCAAGGTATGTGCCAATGTGTGCTTGGCTTACTACTTTTGGGTTCATTACAAGTCTTATTGTATGTTGGCCGAGACTTATGTTTTAAGTTTGCAGGCTGTAGAGTGGGAACTGTCTAGGAGAGCATGGATACTTGGACTTTAGCTCTGATTGTGGTATTCACCTTTATGACCATGAATATGGCCATAGGCTTGGTGTTGCAGTGTGTACTTCTGTATGGGATTCTCAAGGTTTTATTTGACCATTAGGAGTATGGTCTCGGGTTGTATGTAACTTGGCATGAACAACTTATGGATGCTTGGCATATATAGCCATGTTAGATGCTAGGTAGACTACCTTTTGGTTTGTATATATGTGTAGTCTTGGATACCTAGTTTGATGATGTTTTGTGGATCTTGGATGCCAAGTTATGTATGGGCTTATGGATGGCATTATGCTTGGACTTATGTGCTGAATATTATGGGCCAAAGTTTGGCACTTTTGTGTGAATAGTTATGGGCCTAAACTTATGAAATTGTGGTGCACTATTATATGTATGATTGTTGGCCGAGAGCACCATGCATATTACCTTGTAGTTTTCAAAATCTAAACCAACATTGTGGGCTTCTTGGTTGCCATATAGGTAGTACACTTGATTGCACACCATGTATGCACTTAAAGTTGCATTAAGTGTTGCCTTGCTTGATATGCAAGTAATCAATTTTAACCCTGCTTGTTGTGCAAGTTAGTGGTATTGGGCCTTGCCTTTGCTGCAAGTTGTTATTGGAATTGTTTTAAAAGCCACCTGGGCCACCTCCCAGGCCTCTTAACTTAAGAAAATAAGACTTAAAAGTTGCCATTGCTTGCTTGGCCGAGAGCTAGAAACTTGATTTAGAGTTAGGCTTGTAAGTTAGTTTAGAAACTTATAGGCCAGGGCCTGAGTGAGGTGTGACAGGGGTCCTCCTGGGAAAACTATGGAACAAAGTTCCATACTAGTTGCAGTTGGCTAGTTAATTACTTATCCCATTTTAAAACCTGTCATGTATCTAGTTATTAACCTACAATGCCCTATTCATGCACTTGCTTCGACTTGAATTTCAATTTAAGAAAATGAATAAAAAACATTGCCGCTGCTTTTATAAAACATAAAAAAATCATAAATCAAAGTATAAAACATATGTGTATTTACTATAAGTAATAACCATGCCGTGCATCATTACATAAGTAAAGACTATGCACATGCCCAAAAGCAACTAAAATGCTACTTGACCGAGAGACATTGGAAGCTAAACTAGCATATATACGTATACTGAAAGATTACTACTAAGATCCATGGTCCACTATATCCGTCCTTGTGCCATTAGCCTCTGCAAGGCTGCAAGACAACTATAGTTAGCATAACACATAACCAGCAATAAACTAGAATCAATGAATGGTTTACTAGGTGGTTACCTAAAATATAAATGCTACCTCGACAACCCTCCAAGGTCGCCGGCTCCTTACAAATTCAATCTGCATAACAACACTAAAGGGAGTGAGAATTCGAAGATTCCTAGTAAGGGATTCGAGTACCTACAAAGAAACATTAAAAACTTGTAAAAAAAAACCTGAGGACATTCATATATATAATATATGAAATCTACTACAGGCCCTATGCAGTTTAAGGCCTAACATATACGCATATATTAGAGTCCCTTGGGACCTTACCTCTTCCTAGTCCTCGCACGGATGTCACTCCATGCCTAGCGAGTTTTGGCCCCTAACTCACTCCTAGCAAGCTCAGCTTGTTGACGTCCTAGTGAGCTTAGCTCACTGGTTAACCTTCCCTCTATTGTTATACAGGTGAACATCGTGGATGCTTCTTGCTTGAGTTCTAAGGAACTCACTAGGTGTACTAGGCTCCCACATAGTGCCTCAAGCCGTTGGCTTGTCTAGGCGACTATGGTACTAAGCCTCCACCCAACTAGGTGCATTAGGCTCCCACTTGGTGTCTCAAGCTAATATGCTTGCCTGGATCACCAAGGTACTAAGCCTTGCCCATTTAACCTACCAAGGATGTACTAAGCTTTCACTTGTGCCTTAAGCCACAACTTAGCTAGGCCACAAGTGTACTAAGCCTTCAACTCTAGTGCTCCACTATCCACCATTACTTGGTTTATACTCCACTATCCACCATTACTTGGTTTACACTATTATGGTAAGATTTGCTATGGATGGACTTGATTTACAACGTTCCATAGAACCCTTCATGTGCACTAGGGTTTCTCATTGGTGTCTTAAGCTCAAAGCATTAAACTAGACTACCAATGGTGCTAAACCCCTTTAACCTTTCCTAATGGCCCTATTGTAGTGCTCTAAGCTCATCCTAGATCACTTTTTTTCATGCTTTTTTTGTACCTAAGAGAACTTGATCCAAAACTAGTGCTTTGAGGAGCTATAGTCATAGCCGAAGTGTTATCGCCCTGGTCACCCGATGACCCCGGAAAGGAGAGAGCCAGACACCTGAGGTACACGACCTCGGTATCCCACCAATTCCAACTTCGGGAAACTAGCGTATCGCCTCCCTTGGGAAGGCGACCGAACCAGCTTCGTGGGATAAGAACCAGCTACTTTCTGCAGGAGAAAGTCTCTCGAAGAACTAACTTCAAAGCTAGGGAATACCCCGAAGTACCAGTCTGACTCCAGGAAAAGGCCCCTCACTCCGAAGGGAGACATCAACCAAAGGGACCTCGGAGGTACAGCAGGAGCCATCAAGGAGTCTCTGACATTCCGCCCGCACACCCTGCACGCCGCCCTCACATGCACTCTGACACGCCGCCACTGCCCACGTCCTGTCATGTAGGGCTACGCTTGTCACAGCTCGTGGCCCGAGGAGCCTGCAGGCGGCTAGGGGCCCCCACGCCCAGAAGTACGGATGACATTCGTCCATACACGTGTCACAATCCGAAGGGCTCACCCCCTCTTATATATATCAGGGGAATGGTCTCAGACAAAGGGGGGGCTGGATTTCTCTCCTCTCGCCACCCTGAATCCTCTCATTTCAGTCCCCAGGAAAACACGGCAGGCAAAAGTCTCTTGTGCTTACTACTCCCTCTCCACCTCTCAGAGCACTGACTTGGGCGTCGGAGGCTCCTCCCCGAAAAAAGACTCCGGGGACCTCCTAACCCCTGTTTTCTGAGTGTTTCAGGCAGGTCTTCCTGAGGAATCCCCATTTCGGGCTCTCTCCAATACCGGAACTCCTTCTCGGCCTCACCGTGCCTGCCACACGAAGATGCTGCCGGCCATCACAGGTGATCCACACTGAGTACCTTCTTTTGGGACTCGCCTGCACCTCCTGAAGTCCTTGCCGCATTCACCATGACACACCATGGAGATGATGCTGATGGGCATCATTTGGCGTCATCTGTGGGAAACACTCCCAGGTCGTCGTTATTGAAACTCGGCGTTCTAAGGACAAAGGACTTCCGAGGTCCCCATCCGTGCCAGAGGTTCAACCGGCAACCGAACAACTGCAGTAGGGACTTCCCTGCCTGAGGACGAACGTCCTCTGACTATTACCATGGCCTTCCTACGCGAGTTCCCATGCTCTGTCATGGCCGAAATGATGCAACAGTTAGACCGAAGATGGCCGCAGCCAAATTCGGGCCAAAGGCCTTCCTCATCAGTACCTCATCGGGAGAAGAGTCCCATGTCAACTCACAGGAGTTTAGGGGAGCAGAGATTAACGAAATGAGTCCTCGACGGGAAGCATACCCCTCGGAATGCGACCTACGGGAAAAATAGGGTCAAGATGACCCAGACCTCCCCGTCGAAGGAGTTCTGCACCCGAAGAAAAGTCACCGTCTCCTCGACAACAAAGTCAGATACCCATTACCCCAAAAGGCCGTCTACGCCTTGGTACTTGTAGGCAGAAGGCTGTGACTCTACTTCCAAGGACACGCTATCACTGTCTGGAGTGAGCCGCCTCTGCGCGATGTCATGAAAAAGAGTAGAACATTCAGGAAGACTATCAAAATGGTGCATCGAACTCGGAGAGTACTACATCACGTGTGAGCCTAGAAGGGCAATAGAAGCCCAGGCACTGGCAGACTTCATTGCTGAAACTCCAGAAATGGAAAATGCTGAAACCAACGAGGGAGACAGAGCGAAGGTAGATCCAGAGTGGAAACTCCCTGTCGAAGAAATCCCAAGCGCAAAACAGCAGGGCGCTGGAGTAGCCCCTCGGGGGCCCGAGGGCAGGGAGGCCACCAAAGCCATCAAATTTGGTTACCAAAGTGTTGGGCCATCCAAGCATAGCAATGCTAGGTACAACAACCTCGGACAAAGGGAGGAAAGATCCTACAAAGAGGTATCTCGCAACTAAAGAGTCCCGAAAATCCTCATGAAGCGATGAAAAGTGCGAAGATGTTCCGGACGATATTCCTTAATTAAAGAGGAATTATACCGGCAAGGGTACGCAAGTCCGTTACAGAGATGTATCGGTAAAAAGGGTGCAAGACAATTCGTCCAGGAAGTGTGAAAAGGGCTGAAGACACGCCAGCACCCAAAGGCTACCTTCGGAGTGGGTAAACCCGGAAGATTACTTTTGCCGCTTTGCAGTATGGGGCATAGACTTCACCAAGCCACTCCCGACAGCACCCGAAGGAGTGAAGTTTTGCGTAGTAGCAGTGGACTACTTCACTAAGCGAAACGACGAAGCAGGACACCCTAGCGACCATTCCGGCAAAACCATTATGGTAAAAGATATACAAAAGTTCGTCTGGAAGAACATAATATGCAGATTTGGCATACCGACGGTGATAATGGTTCCCAGTCTATGGACAAGGGATTCCAAGAATTCGTCACCAATTTCGGAATAAAAACGCACTTCGTCCCACTAGCTCAACCCCAGAGCAACAGATAAGTGGAGGTAGCCAACAGAACTATAAAAGAGGGACTATAAAAGAAACAAAGGGAAAATGGCCAGGAGAACTTCCTACTGTACTAAGGAGTTATCAGACAACTCCCCGAGGGGCTATGGGGGAGACACCTTTCTCACTTATCTCCAGTACAGAGGCCATTATCCCAGTTGAAATAGTACGGAAATCAGTTAGAATACAAGTGTTCGACGAAAGAGGAAACGACCTCGGGTTGAGAAGTAAGCTCGACTTAGTTGACGAACATAAAAAAGTGGCCGAGCTCAGAAGAAAGGCCTTTCAACAAAAGGTGGCCATGAGCGCAAACCTGCATGTTAGGCCAAAAGGAATAAGGAAAGGAGACCTCGTTCTCCGAAAGGCCGAGTTTGAACCCCAAAAACCGTCCCATGGGGTACTTCGGCCAAACGGGAAAGGGCCTTATTTGGTCCTAGACGAGGTCCGAAAGGGAGTATACAAGCTTGGCGACATCGAAGGAGGAAAACTGAAAAATGCATGACACTCGGATGCCTTAAAGAAATTCTATACTTAGAATTTTAGATGGAAAAATTGTACAAGTGAGAAATTTTTCTAAGTACAGAAGTTTTCCCCTATCTGAAAGTACTCGCCGAACAAAGCTGAAGCACACGCTCCCGAAGGTCACGTTTTCCTTCCGAAGTTGGTTGGGTTATATGCCCAAAAAAAGGTGAAGTCTATCGAATACGGCCGACGAGGGCAGGCTAAAATTTGCCGAAGGGAACTTCGCCAACAATGAATGTTTACCCGAAGGTTGGCCGATGAAATGAGCAAAGTGTACCTCTTCGAAGTCCCCTGATCGAAAGTGGTGGGGGCAACTAGGAAACAAAAAATTGCTCAAAAGACTTAACCAAATTATGAAGGAAAATTCATTGAAGAAGGTCTTGGTACAAGGAGAAGGTTACAAGAAGAAAAAAACAAAGAAAAAAGAAGAAGGCAAAGGCCCTAGAATATCTAAGGGACCCCGGCGTCATGGGAAGCTCCGGCTCCTGTGTATTTGGCTGCCACCTTCGGTGCAAGAGGAGGGGAAAATGGCAGGTTGAGGAACTCGACTTTCGACCAAGTCCACCGAGGACTATCTGGAATATCCAGGGCAGCCAAGAAGGAAAGGTTGAGGTCCGGATATTTCTTCAAAAATTGGTGACGAGCTAGGCAAAAGCCGTCCTGAAAAGCAACCTTGGTCGCCTGAACGGCTTTGTCTTTTTCAACGTCTAAGTCGTCCGCCTCATTCTGAAGATCCAAAACCTCTTTCCGAAGAACCTCCTTCTCCAGCTCCTTTATATTTTTCTTCTTCTTTGAATCCTTCTTCAGCGAGTCGACCTTGGCTTGAAGTTCGGCGTTGTCAGCAAGAGCCTTCGTCAAGAGAGCCGCCTCTTCTTCTTTCTCCTTCTGAATGGCCTCGTTGGCCGAGGATAAGTTCACAACCTTCTCACATAGGTCAGACATCTTCTTGGAGAAATCCTTCAAGAGCTCCTATTTGCCTTTCAAGAATTTCTCCTGAAGCTTGGCAACCCTCTCCTTGGCTATTTGGCTCAACTCGGTGTTCGTCGCAACCGAGTTAGCACAGAAGACCTTGGCCTTTGCTAATTTATCTTCGGCCCAAGCTCGGAGCGAAAACTGCTTTGCTGCCCAAGCTCGAAGGCATCCACTATACCCCAGGAGCTACAAAAAGAAGGTACTTAGAGAAATTTGCAAAAGGAAAGCCAAAACACTTAGACAAAAAAATGGGAGGAAAAATGAAGAGGCCTGAAGAACTACCTGGGCAGCATGCTCGGAAACTTTAGTGGCAAGGGTATCCGCAGAGGCACACTCCTCGGCAACTGCCTTGAAGGAAGCCTGAGTGAGCACGCCCCTCGCCATCTGGGGAGCCATTTCCCGGCAATCCTCGGAGAATAGGTTCATGTCCTCCGTGAAAGACCAGAACGGCTCCCTTGGAACCTTGTCCTTCGGGATGTGGGAATCCCAAAGAGCCCGCCTCCGGGCATGCTCAACCATCCAAGCCGAGGGCGCCAGATCCTCTACAAAGTTAAAAGCGTAAGTCAGACAAGGCTCATTAACTATGCAAGTTATGAGGATACGAGTACTAAAAAGGAGTAGGAGACGAACCGGGCGCAACCTCAGCAACGTTGTCATCGGAGTCTCGGATCTCCTCCACGTCGGAAGGAATATGCTTGCCTTTGTCTTTTCGGCATTTTTCCAACTCTTCGGCGGAGGGACCCCTTGCCAAAGAGCCCAAAAGATCCATCGACGTGGCGGGACTCAAAGCGGCAGCAACAGTAACCACCCTGGTAGGAACCTCAGCGGTAGTATCAAGCTCGGGGGGAGTTTCAGGCTTGGTGGAAGTTGCAATGTCACTGCCGACCTCCAACACACCCTCTGGGGGTGGAAGAAGGGTGTCCTGCTTCACCTTCTTGGCCGAAGACGGTCCGCTCCCAGTAGTCTTGCGCCTCTTGGAGACGCCTTTCTTCGTTTGTTCCCCCTTCTCGGCCTCACCGTGCCTGCCACACGAAGATGCTGCTGGCCATCACAGGTGATCCATACTGAGTACCTTCTTTTAGGACTCACCTGTACCTCCTGAATTCCCTGCCGCATTCACCACGACACACCGTGGAGATGATGCTGATTGGCATAATTTGGCGCCGTTTGTGGGAAAGAGGGAAAACATCAGTGTGAGTCCATATAGGCACTTATGCTGAAAACTTTAAAAGGAAACTTACTTTCAAAAAAGGCTTCGTAAGTGAACTCGCTTCGAAGGAGCTTCACTAGCCAAGAGTCCTTTTCCTCGGTAGCAGGAGCTGGCATGCCAAGATCCGTCTTATGCTCCTTAACTAGCCCCAACTCCCGAAGGACCTACTCGGTCATGAGCTTCCACATGATGGGGAAGGGGTAGAGAGAGCATGGAGGGACCTCAGCATCCCAGTCGGCGATAGCCCGAATACATCTGTCGAAGTCCTCAAACCTCACCGCCAACTCGGGAGTTAGTAACTTCTTGGGATCCATGACATCCGTCTCCAGCTTTCCCCGAGCCCACTTAGTTGGAACATGCGACCAGGCCTCTGCCACCTTTAGGAAGAAGAACTTCCTTTGCCACCCCACCAACTATCTTTGGTAGTGAAGGTGAATATGAATTTTTTGCTCCCAGATCCCCGAGGTAGCATGAAATAAAATCCACCCTTCGGAACCGGATAGAGCTTGTAATACTGCATGAACAGGATAAAATGGGGTTCTACCCCGAAGACCCCGAAGACCCCGCACATGCAGAGAAAGACGTTCAAATAGCAATAAGAGTTGGGAGGAAGTTGATTCACGGCTATGCCATGAAATTGGCAGAAGTCACAAATCATCTTCGGCAGGGGACACTGAAGTCCGGCCTTTAGTTGGGCTCAGAAAACGGTAACCTCGTCGTCCCGGTTCATAAAGCTAAAGTGGCCGAGGTAGGGTAACCTTGTGGTGGTGTAGGAGGGAAGGAAAAATTTGGCTATCCACTTCTCTAATTTCTTAGAAGTGGAGTAGTAAGGGTGAGACATAAGAGGTTGCCAGCTCTCGGGAATAGGCGAAGACATGGTTGGCCAAAAAAGAGACTTCGAAAAGAAGAAAAATGACTTCGGGAAGTTAAAAGAAAAGCAGAAATCGAAGGATCTCTAGAGTCAAAACCCACCAAAAGTCTTGCCGAAGTTAGGGTTTATGGACGCCGTCGTGAAAGGTGGCCGGAAGAAGCACCGTCGTTAATACCGCCGTAAAAAATGGAGAGAAGGCACAAGAGCAGATGAGACCAAAGTGAGAGTAAAGAAAAACAAATGAAGAGTGACAGGAGGAGGCTTATATAGATCGAGGAAGGGTAGCCGGAAGGGCGTCATAATTGCTGCGCGAAGGCGAAACATCACCATAATTGCCCCTCGCACGAGAAAAGACGTACCCATCCCAACCAGCACCTGCCACGTGTCACCCGTCACGAGAAACTAGGATGCATTTTTTGACATCCTGAAAACCTGGGTGCACCGTTCCAGATTGACATGCCTAGTTTCAAGATGTGACGGTCCACTAGCCTATGGCAGGAAAAGTAAAGAGGTTGGGTATCTCGAGAACACCAAAGGGCAGACAGGTGACACCTGTCTGAACAAAGCATATCCCCTAGGTGGCGATGTGCCTCCCTTGCGAACGTCACGCTCCGAGTCCTGAAAAGCGTCCCCAAAAGGACCACTAGCCGAAGCCTCCACTTTAGCTTTCCGAGGGGGGGCGTGTGATAGCCGAAGTGCTATCGCCCTGGTCACCTGACGACCCCGGAAAGGAGGGAGCCAGACACTTGAGGTACACGACCTCGGTAGCCCGCCAATTCCAACTTCAGGAACCTAGCGTATCACCTCCCTTGGGAAGGCGACCGAACCAGCTACCTTCTATAGGAGAAAGTCCCCCGAAGGACTAACTTCGGAGCCAGGGAATACCCCAAAGTACCAGTCTGACTCCAGGAAAAGACCCTTCACTTCAAAGGGAGATATCAACCAAGGGGACCTTGGAGGTACGGTAGGAGCCATCAATGAGTCTCTGACATTCCGCCCACACACCCTGCACGCCGCCCTCACATGCACTCTGACACGCTGCCACTGCCCACGTCCTGTCATGTATGGCTACGCGTGTCGTAGCTCGTGGCCCGAGGAGCCTGCAGGCGGCTAGGGGCCCCCACGTCCAGAAGTACGGATGACATCCGTCCATACACGTGTCACAATCCGAAGGGCTCACCCCCTCTTATATATATCAGGGGAATGGCCTCAGACAAAGAGGGGGGCTGGATTTCTCTCCTCTCTCTGCCCTGAATCCTTTCCTTTCAGTCCCCAGGAAAACACGGCAGGTAAGAGTCTCTTATGCTTACTACTCCCTCTCCACCTCTCAGAGCACTGACTTGGGCGTCGGAGGCTCCTCCCTGAAAAAAGACTTTGGGGACCTCTTAACCCCTGTGATGCCCTGGGACATCTTCACTGGAAGGCATGGTGACTTCCGGGAGGACTTCCTGTGAGGGAGAGCGTCTGGAGCTGAGGTTTCCCAGGGGAATGTGCCTGAAAAGCTCAGAGAAGAGGGTTAGGAGGTCCCCGGGGTGCTTTTCCGGGGAGGAGCCTCCGACGCCCAAGTCAGTTTCCTGAGAAGCTAAGGGGGAAGCACTAGAGTTTTCAGAGGGCTTGCCTGTATTTTCTCAAGGGGGAAGAGTCAAACCCCTTTACCAGGGTCTGTTCCCTGGTATTTATAGGAGTGCCCAACCCGTTCAGATGATGACACGTGTTCGGTCGGATGTTCTCTGAATTTCTGGGCGTAGGGGACAAGTAGCCGGTGGCAGGGTCCTTGAGTCTTGAACCGAGACAGGTCGTGACCAGACCTGGACGGCGCCGGTGTGTCAAATCACCGTTTGAGGTGACATGTAGCGTCTGTGGGCGGCATGTCAGAGGCTCCTTAAATGCTCATGCCGTACTCCGGAGGTCCTATGGGCGAGGTCGTTCTTTGACACGGTCGCCCTTCTTCGGGAGTTATGCTCGTGCCTTTGGGGGGTTCCCTTGTTCAGAGGTTTCATCTTCGGGGAGATTCCCTTCTGCTTGCGATAGCTAATTCTCTGTAACCGAAGGTGATCCGTTCGGTCCCCCGAGGGAGCCGGCATCATCTTTGCGATCCCTGGCGTTCTTTGCCGAAGTTCCAAGTTCGGAGTGCTTGGCTCCATTCCTTCTGAGGTTAGTGATAGTGTCTCTTTCGGGTGACGCCAGGCTGCCTGATCATACTTTCGGCAGGAAGTACACACTGGGAGAGGAGATGGCCCTTCGGCTATCACAAGCCCCCATCCAGGAAGTCGAAGTGGGGACTTCGGTTTGGCAGCTTTCAAAGGGAGTACTTCGGGACCTTGGTTATAGCACTCTTGCCGAAGGTGCACCTTTTGTTCGAAGACACGGGTTGTTCAAACATAGCTTCTCTTTTGGTGTCTCCGGGGTAACCTACTTCTTTACTTTTGTAGGTCTGTGAAACGTCGCGTCTCGTAACCAGACGTGTCAGTCTGGAGCGGCGTGCCGTCTGTCAGGAGGTGTGTCCCACTTTTGGCGCGATGGCTGACACGTGGCAACTTTTTATTGGCTGGGGGTTGCATCGGTTACAGGAGGCGTGCGTTTTTATGCTTAGTAAGCAGTTATGGCGACTCCTTGCCTTCGCGCAGCATTTATGACGCCGTTTCGCTTATCCCCTCTCGGTCTATATATATTTTTGTTCCTTCATAACCCCTTTTGCTTCTCCTTTTGCTTTCCTCTGTCTTTTAAGTGCTCCTGCCTTCTTTCTTGCTTTTCGTGGCGGTGCTGTTTAACGGGGTTTTTTCCGGCCACCTTTCACGACGGCGTTTTCAAATCCAGATTTTGACAAATCATTCGGTGGGTTTTTGATCTCTAGAGTCCTCTGATTTTTGCTTTTTCAAGCTTTTCCGAACTTTGTTTTTTGCCTTTTTCCGAACTCGTTTTTCAGCCAATCATGCCTATCCCCGAGAGCTGGCAGCCTCTTCTTTCTCACCCTTGTTGCACCACTCCTGCAAAACTAGAGAAATGGAAGAAGAAGTTCTTCCTTCCCTCCTATGCCTCTACGAGGTTGCCACGTTCTGACCAATACAGTTTTTCAAACCGTAGTGACGAGGTTACTGTTTTTCGAGCCCAGCTGAAGGCCGGACTTCGGTACCCTCCGCCGAAGATGGTTTGCGAGTTTTGCCATTTCCATGGCATTGCCGTAAACCAACTTCCACCAAACTCGTACTGCTTCTTCAACACCTTTCTTTGTATGTGTGGCGTTTTCAAAATAGAACCCCACTTCATTCTTTTTCTGCAGTACTATAAGCTCTTCGTGGTCTCGAAGGGTGGCTTCTACTTTATGCTACCTTGGGGATCAGGGAGAAAAAAATATAAGTTCACCTTTGCCAACAAGGACAGCTGGCGAGGGTGGCAACAAAAGTTCTTTTTTCTGAAGAAGGAGGAGGCCTGGTCGCATGTTCCGACCAAATGGGCTCGGGGAAGGCTGGAAAAGGATGTCGTTGACCCGAGGATATTGCTGACTCCCGAGTTGGCACCTATCTTCGCGGACTTCGACGGACGGATCCGAGCGGTCTCCGACTGGGATTCCGAGGTCCCTTCGCGCCCTCTTTACCCCTTTCCCATTAACTGGAAGTTAATGACCGAAGAGGTCCTTCGGGAGCTAAAGGTGGTAAAGGAGCACAAGACGGACCTCGAGATGCCGGCTCCTGCCATTGCCGGGAAAGACTCCTGGCTGGTAAAGCTTCTTCAGAAGGAAGAGTCTTACGAAAGTTTTTATGAAAGTAAGTTATGTCCAAATCCCTTTTTTATATTTTCACCCTGGACTCACACTGATGTCTTCTTTCATTTTCAGAGATGGGCGACGACAACGCTGCCTTCTACAAATCGCTTTTCCTTGGGCAATCTGAGAAAGGTGAGCAGACGAAGAAAGCCGTCTCCTGAAGGCGGAAAACATCTGGTGCTGGGCCATCTGTGGCCAAACGGGCGAAGAAGGATGCGCCCCCTCCTCTCCCAGAGATTCCCGAGGAGGTGTGCGAAGAGCCCGAGGCTGATGCTGTTCCACCGGCCGAGGTCATTGCTGACCTCACTGCCCAGAGTCCCACTTCTTCGGCGACCCTTCTAGGTGCTTTGGTAGAGGCCCTTTCTGCCGAAGAGCGACGTAAAAGCAAGGGCAAGGGGATTTCTACCGAGGAGGCTCGGGTTTCCGACGACGACGTCGCCGAGGTGCCAGCAGGTTTGTTTTTCTATCAAACTGTGGTGCCTTCCTTTTTGTGGTTTTGTGATTTTTCTTGCCTTGACCAGTTTTTTGTCTTTGCCCTGCAGGGGAGATATCATCTCCGGGTTGGGTGGCCAAGCACGCCCGAAAGCGGGCCCTTCGGGATGCCCGTATCCCGAAGGGGAAGGTCTCGAAGGAGCCTTTCTGGACGTTTACGGAGGACATGAATTTGTACTCCGGAGACTGCCAGCAAATGGCTAAGGAGATCTCAAAGGGGGTGCTTACTGAGGCCTATCTCAAAGGGGGTGCTTACTGAGGCCTCCTTCAAGGCCATCGCGGAGGCTCACCCTGATGATGACTCCCTTGCCGCGAAGGTCTCTGAGCACGCTGCCCAGGTACGCCTCCCGCCTTTGTGTTTTTCCTTTTGATTTCCTCTAAATGTCTACCTCTTCTTCTTTGGCTTACTAACTTTGTCTTTGTTTCTCTGCAGCTACTGGGGTATGCTGGTTTCCTCAGAGTTCGGGTGGCGTGGCAGGCGCTGTTCTGAGCCTCGGCCGTAGGCACCATCGACCAATATAAGGCCTAGTGCTCGGAACTGGCCACTCAGAACGCGTAGCTGGCCCAAGCTGCAGAAAAGGAGGTTGCTGCCGTTCGGGAGGAGTTCCTGAAGGAAAAGGAAGAACTTTTGAAGGACTCCTCCTAGAAGATTTCTGACCTCGGCTCCCAGGTGGTGGAGCTGATTTCAGCGAACGAGGCAATTCAAAAGGAGAAGTCAGAATCTGAGGCTCTCCTGGCAAAGGTGCTTGAAGAGAAAGCCACGCTTCAAGCCGAGGTTGAGTCTTTGAAGAACGAGCCGGAGAAGAAGAAGGTGAAGGCGCTGAAGAAGAAGGTCGCGGATCTGAAGGGGGACCTTGAAGACCTCGGTGTTGAGAAGGACAAATCCGACCAGATGACCAAAGTTGGTTTTCAGGACGGGTTTTGCCTTGCTCGGTACCAAGTCCTTCAAAGGTTCCCAGACTTGGACCTTTCTTTTTTGGAGGCTCTGAACATCCCCGAGGGGCCTCGGTGGTCTTGGTCCAAGATTGAACATCTGAACCTGCCCCCTTCGCTTCCAGCGCGGAAGGTTGTTGAGAAGGACGCAAGAGCTAGTGGCTCCCGGGACGCCGAGAATCCTTAGTTTGTTCTAGGGCCCTTTGCGTTATTTTCCTTTTTTTTTGTACTTCTTCTTCTGGCAATCTTTCTTCTTTGTAAGCAAATTTATGTTAATAAAAGACTTTTTTAGAAAATTTGGCTAAGTATTTTTGCGAGATTTTTTGTTTCCCTTTGTCCCGAACTCATTCGCTCAAGAGACCTCGGAAAACCTTATCTGCGCCTAGCATGGCGACCTTCTTCGCGAAATCTTGTTTTGTACAACTTATGCCCAAGAATTTTGGCTAAGTCTTTTGCCAGGTTTTCTCCATTGTCCCGAACATGTTCGCCCAAGAGACTTCGGAAAACCTTATCTGGTCGGCCACTTTTGCGGAATTTGCACCTCTTATGCTTAAGACTTTTTTGGCTAAGAAACTTTCGTACTTAGAGAATTCTTCTAACTTGTACAGCACAATCTTCTTCACCGAGATCCTAAGCATAGAATTTTCTCAAGGCGTCCGAATGCCACGTATTTTTTAATTCTATACCTTCAGAATCGCCGAGCTTGTACACCCTTTTTCGTACTTCGGCTAGGATCAGATAAGGACTTTCCTAGTTCGCGCGAAATACTCTGTGGGATGGTCTACGAGGTGAAAATTCAACCTTTCGGAGAACGAGGTCTCCTTTCTTTATTCCTTTTGGCCTGGCACGCAAGTTTATAGCCGTGGCCACTCTCTGCTGAAAAGCTTTTCTTCTCAGCTCCGTTATTTCTCTGTGTTCACCGACGAGGTCGAGCTTGGTTCTTAGGCCGAGGTCATTTTTACTTTCATCAAAAACTTGTACTCGGATTGATGGTTGCACTACCTCGATTGGGATGATGGCCTTTGTACCGAAAATGAGCGAAAAAGGCGTTTCCCTTGTTGCTCTTCGGGGTGTTGTTCAGCAGCTCCATAGTACACTTTGGAGCTCTCCTGGCCATTTCCCTTTTGCTTCTCCCAGCCTCTTTTTCAGACCATCTTTTATGGTCCTGTTAGATACTTCTACCTGCCCATTGCTTTGGGGGTGAGCTACTGGGGCGAAGTGCATTTTTGTTCCGAGGTCACTGATAAATTCCTGGAACCCTTTGTCTATAAACTGGGATTCATTATCAGCTACTAGTACCCTTGGTATGCCAAATCTGCATATGATGTTCTTCCATACGAACTTCTACACTTCTTTTGCCGAGATAGTAGCCAACGGTTCCGCCTCGACCCATTTGGAGAAATAGTCTACTACTACTACACAGAATCTCACGCCTCTAGGCGCTGTTGGGAGTGGTCCTATGAGGTCTATGCCCCAGACTGTGAAGGGGCAAGGATAGTCAGCCGAAGTCACTGTTTCCGAGGGTGTCCTCTGGATATTTGCGTGTTTTTGGCAGTTACCGCATTTTCGGACGAATTGCTTAGCGTCCTTTCTCAGGGTAGGCCAAAAGTATCCTTGGCGCAGTATCACTGCCGCCAGGGCATCGGTTCCAATGTGTGAACCACAAGCGCCTTTATGAACTTCTTCGAGGATCATTTCAGTATCCTCTTCACCAACACACATCTGTAAAGGATTTGCATATCCCTGCCGATACAGTTCTTCGCCTATTAGGAAGAATCGCTCGGAGCGTCTTCGCACTTTTGCAGCCTCGATGGAGTCTTCGGGGAGCGCGTTGTTCGCAAGATACCTTTTTATCGGGTCTTTCCAGCCCTTTTCCGAAGTTACTATGCTCAGTACTTCAATGCTCGGGCGGCTCAGTACCTTGGTGTATGTTTTTGACTTCGACAAGCAGTCTGCTTCGGCTTTATCCCGTCGAGGTACGTTTTCGATCCGTATGGTGTCGAACTCTCGAATGAGCTTTGTCACCAGTTCGTGATATTTTGCCAAGATTGGGTCATTCGCCCCATAGTCTCCTGCCGTTTGCCGAACTACTAGCTGGGAATCGCTGTGGGCTTTTAGATTTCGCACGCCAATTCTTCTGGCTAGGCGCAGTCCTGCTATGAGGGCTTCATATTCAGCCACATTGTTGGTGACGTTAAAGCTGAACTTAATAGCCTTCATTACTTCAAGGCCTTCGGGACCTCTGATAATTACCCCAGCTCCCTGGTGTTCGGACCCCGAGGCTCCGTCGACGTACAAAGTCCACTCTGGCTCACCTTCGCTTGGATCTGGATGGCTATCTTCGATGGTGGGTACTTCGGCAATGAAGTCTGCCAGAGCTTGAGCTTTTATGGCCTTTCGAGGTTCATAAGTGATGTCGTGTTCGCCAAGCTCTATGCACCATTTGGAAAGCCTTCCCGAATGATCAACTTTTCTCATGACATCGCGTAGAGGTAGACTGCTTCGGACGATGATAGGGTGAGCCTGAAAATATGGTCGCAGCCTTCTTCCTGCTAGCACCAAGGCATATATAGCTTTTTGCAACAGAGGGTACCTGACTTCGGCGCCATGCAGGGACTTGCTTACGTAGTAGACTGGCCATTGCTTCGCCCCCTCTTCTTTCACAAGGACCGAGCTTACGGCTTTTTCTGTGACGGCGAGGTATAACACGAGGGGCTCTCCCTCGCGAGGTTGCCGCAAAGTGGGCAGACTGGCTAAGTAGATTTTGAGTTCCTCCCAGGCCTTTTGGCAGTCTTCACCCCAAGGATGGTCATTACTCCCGAGGTTGTCCTCCTTTTTTGCTGCCTTAGTGAGGACTTTGAAGAATGGTCGACACCGGTCTCCATATCTGGAAATAAACCTGCTGAGGGAGGTTATCCTTCCGGTGAGCCTCTGCACATCTTTTATTGTGGCAGGAGTTCGGAACTCGAGTAGAGCCTTAATTTTTTCTGGGTTGGCATCAATGCCTCTTTCTGATACCATGTACCCAAGGAACTTTCCCGAGGTCACTCCGAAGATGCACTTTTCGGGATTAAGGCGGATCCCGAAGGTTCTGAGCTGGTGGAAAGTTTCCTTTAGATCTGCGACGTGGTCGCCAGGCAGTTTGCTTTTGACTATCATGTCGTCCACATATACTTCCATGTTTCTCCCTATTTGGTCGCTGAAGACCTTGCTCATCAACCTCTGGTAGGTGGCTCCTGCGTTTTTGAGCCCGAAGGGCATCCTGATGTAGCAGTATGTTCCTCCCTCGGTGATGAAGGCGGTTTTTTCTTCATCTTCAGGGTCCATCCTTATTTGATGATACCCACTGAAGCCGTCTAAAAAAGTTAGGAGCCCGTATTCGGCAGTTGAGTCTACCAATTGGTCTATCGGTAGGAGAGGGTATGAATCTTTCGGGCAAGCATCGTTCAAGTTTCTGAAGTCGATGCACATCCGAAGTTTGCCGCTTCCTTCTTTTGTGGCAACTACCACATTGCTTAACCATTCAGGGTACTTGACCTCCCTGATGACATCGGCTTCTAACAGCCGTTGAACCTCGGTTTTGACAAAGTTACTTTTATGGACTGAGATGCCTTGCTTCTTTTGCCGGACAGGCTTTGCTTCCGGACTTACTTTGAGGCTATGTTGAATTATGTCAGGGTTTACCCCTGGCATATTTTTCGGTGAGTAGGCAAACAGATCTTTATTTGTCAGTAGAAAAGATACAAGTTTTTCCTTGTCACCTTCGGCCAAGTTTTTCCCTATTCGGGTATTTTGGCCTGGGACAAGTTCTACTTCTTCCATTTCCGCCTTTGTGGAATTCTCTGCCTCGCCCTTTTTTGGCGCTTTTGCTTCCACAGCTTACGCGAAGTTGTTTGTTGGAGTTTTTCGTGTTTTGACGAACACTTTTCTTACTTCACTTTGATCTATGAAGATTTCCGCATCTCCATCCTTGGCGGCAAAAGTGACGGTTAAGTACTTGACATCAAGGCGAATGTGCAGGTTTCCCTGTGTCTATCTTCCAAGGATGGCGTTGTACGATGAAGGGACATCCATAACGATGAACCTTGCCATTGTGGAGGCGTACAACTCTGCTGTCCCAATCACCGAAGTTCCTTTCAGCATTAAAGGGAGATCGATCCAGCCGAGGACGGGCAGTTCGGACGGACCTACCCTGAAGGTAGGCGAGGTGACGGGCTTGAGGTTGCTGCTAGATACACCCAACCTCGGCAGCAAGTGTGAAAACAGGATGTCGGCATTTGATTCGTCGTCAAGCAGGACTCTCTTGACGTCCCAGTTTTCTATTCTCGCCATGATCAATAATGGGTCGTCATGGGGAAAGATGACGGTGGAACCATCCTTTCGGGCCAGCTTTTTTGTTGGACTTTGATACTCCATGACTGCTATTTCTCTGGCCTTCCTCTTTCTTTCCGAGGATGGTAGTCCCGTCGTAATTGTTTGTATGATTACCGCTGGGGGTGGGGGGCGCCTTTTCGGACTTCAGTTTCTCCGCCTGTCGGAGTCGTAGTCCTCACCTTCTGCCTTCCTTTCCTCCTTTCTTCTCCATTTCAGGGAAGGCATGAGCAGGTAACGCCGAAGTTGGCCCTGTTTTATCAGCGACTCTATATACTTTTTCAGTTAGAAGCAGTCTTCGGTGTCGTGACTGTGGTCGCGATGAAACTGGCAGAACTTCTTCATGTTCTTTCTGTTGTCGGCGGCCATGGCCCGCGGCCGCTGAACCTGAGTTCCCTGCCTTTCCATTGTCATGAGGATGTTGGTCCTTGTGGTGTTCAGGGGTGTGAAAATGGGGAGTTTCCTTCCTCTCGTTCTCCGAGGTCGACCTGCCTGTTCGGTGGGATACCGGGTTTGCTGGTTGGACCCTTTGGCCCGGGTGTGATCGGACTTCGGTCCGCCCATTCTCAGTTCTTCGGCTGTCATGTGCTGTTCGGCCCTTCAGTAAAATTCGCCTAGCGTGTCCGGGGGGTCCTTGGAGAATTCGTAGAACAGATGTGAGTCCCTCCGAAGGCCCCGTGTCATCGCGAGGATGCGTACCTCTTGCCGAAAGTCTGGGACACTTAAAGCCTCTCTGTTAAATCTTTTGACATAGTCGCGGATGGTCTCTCCAATTCTTTGCGCTATGTCGAACATCTGAACCGGCATCTTCACCGTTGGCCGACTTCCGATAAACTGCTGCGTGAGTGAGAGTGACCTCGAAACATTTGCACAAGGTAGCGTCGTCGGCACCGTGCATCATCATGCTGCGTCTGTACTTGGTCAGATGGGCCTGTGGATCAGTACGACCATCATAAGTTTCCAGCCGAGGTACTCTGAAGTCACCTGGCATGGCTGCCTCAACTACATGTTGGGTGAATGGGGACTCATCCCCACAAAAGGTTCCAGACAGCCTAGCCCAGACGGGTTTGCGGGCCACCTGTTTCTCCACTCTGTCTAACCTCGCCAATATCTTTTCCATAAGGATCGTGGCGCTTGGTTCTTCTTCTGGGAGGGGAGATTGTCGGTGCCTCTTCGGAGAGTGAGTTCGGCGCTGAGGGGATGGGGACCTTGCCTCAGGTGACTGGCTCCTCCTGTGTGTGATTTTGGGTCGTCTTGACCCTGCTTGTCCAGCTAGCCGTGCCCCGAGGGGCATGTTTTCCGTTGAAGACTCCTCTTGTGGGTTTCCGCATCCCGAACTACGATGGGTTGGTTTGGGGCTTTTTTCCCGAGGGTGTGCTGGCGAAGGAGGCCTTTGGGCTTGAGCTTGTTGCGGCCACCTTTGGTCTATCTGTTGTGTCATTTCAGCCACAACAGAACGTTGAAAGTCGCGCAGAAAGCTCATGGTTATGACCAGAGGACGCTCTTCCTCAGGCGTGGAAGTCCCTGGGGGGGCTTGCTCAGTGGCCGGTTGAACTTCAGGCGCGGACGGGGACCTCGGGAGTCGCTTGTCCTTAGAACGCCGAGTCTCAACGACGACGACCCGAGGATGGGTTCCTACAGACGGCGCCAAATGATGCCCTGGGACATCTTCGCTGGAAGGCATGGTGACTTCCGGGAGGACTTCCTGTGAGCGAGAGCGTCTGGAGCTGAGGTTTCCCAGGGGAATGTGCCTGAAAAGCTCAGAGAAGAGGGGTAGGAGGTCCCCAGGGTGCTTTTCCGGGGAGGAGCCTCCGACGCCCAAGTCAGTTTCCTGAGAAGGTAAGGGGGAAGCACTAGAGTTTTCAGAGGGCTTGCCTGTATTTTCTCAAGGGGGAGGAGTCGAACCCCTTTGCCAGGGTTTGTTCCCTGGTATTTATAGGAGTGCCCAACCCGTTCAGATGACGACACGTGTTCGGTCGGATGTTCTCTGAATTTCTGGGCGTAGGGGACAAGTAGCCGGTGGCAGGCTCCTTGAGTCTTGAACCGAGACAGGTCGTGACCAGACCTGGACGGCGCCGGTGTGTCAAATCGCCGTTTGAGGTGACATGTAGCGTCTGTAGGCGGCATGTCAGAGGCTCCTTAAATGCTCATGCCGTACTCCGGAGGTCCTATGGGCGAGGTCGTTCTTTGACACGGTCGCCCTTTTTTGGGAGTTATGCTCGTGCCTTTGGGGGGTTCCCTTGTTCAGAGGTTCCATCTTCGTGGAGATTGCCTTCTGCTTGCGATAGCTAATTCTCTATAACCGAAGGCGATCCGTTCGATCCCCCGAGGGAGCCGGCATCATCTTTGCGATCCCTGGCGTTCTTTGGCGAAGTTCCAAGTTCGGAGTGCTTGGCTCCGTTCCTTCCGAGGTTAGTGATAGTGTCTCTTTCGGGTGACGCTAGGCTTCTCGATCATACTTTCGGCAGGAAGTACACACTGGGAGAAGAGATGGCCCTTCGGCTATCACCCTGTTTTCTGAGTGTTTCAGGCAGGTCCTCCTAAAGAATCCCCGTTTCGGGCTCTTTCCTATACCGGAACTCCTTCTCAGCCTCACCGTGCCTACCACACGAAGATGCTGCCAGCCATCACTGGTGGTCCACACTGAGTACCTTCTTTTGGGACTCGCCTACACCTCCTGAAGTCCCTGCCGCATTCACCATGACACACCATGGAGATGATGCTAATGGGCATCATATAGGGGGTACTAAGGTACCATTGGTCACATTCCACCCTAAGGCCCTTTAAGCATTCATTGACCATTCACTTTCGAGAAAAATACAAAAAAACCTAGGCCCGTTCAGACTTTGGTCAAAGCATCAAAGTTGTAGATCTTTATCTTAGCTTCACATGAAATGTTGAATCACCTCAATCGGACACCCGAGTGAAAAGTTATGGAAGAAATACTACAGCATGTCAATGCTATTGAATGCTGGCGCCTAGGTGCAAGAAGTGGGATTGGGGCGCTAGGAGCATTTTTCTCTCGGATTCCAAATGGGGTGCTGGGCGCTGCAGGCCCCTAAGCCCTGCACTTCCAAACTTTGTCCAAAGCATGTTTGGAGGCCTCCCAAGCCTCCCAAGCCTTCATACCAAGCCTTGCCAAGAACTAGTCCATTAAAACAACTACGATAGGCCATTTCCATGGCAAACTAACCAAGCATAAAGGTCTTAATTACACTGCCCAAGAGCTTGATTACCACTAGTCCATAACAACACAAACCTCACCATAACCATGCATATCTCACAAACTACTTGAAACCATCATTCAAGTAACTAAGACATGCATTATAGGAGTATGTAAACTAAGTCCCTTACCTTAATTAAGAAGAACAAGGACTCAATCAAGCACCACATCCAACAAAGGCTCCACTAGGGTGTTCCTATGGTTCCAAGAAAAATTCAACATATAAGGCACCAATTCAAGCTCATTCTCACTAGACCCAAGCTCATGGAAGCTCAAGAAACCAAGAACAACAAGAAAACAAGAGGATCAAAATGTTACCTAGAGCTCACAAGCTAAAAAACATGATCTAAGGCCTTCCACACAAAAACTATGCAAGATTAAGTCCTTTCTTACATGGGTACCTCATGAGACTTCAATTTTCACCAAAAATTCATGTTTTTATGAAGATTTGAGCATGGATTTTGAGAGGAGAAGGAGAGCTACGGGTTTGAGGTTGAAGATGATGAATAGTGAAGCCCCAAATCCTTGAAAATGGTTTAAATGCCCAACTTTTCACTTTGCTCCTTCAACTTCTTTAGTTTTGCCAAAAGGACCCCATGCTCAAATTGTGCCATAAGACTTGGCAATCTAGTCCAACTTTTTAGTTTCTTGTCACTTGGGTCAAAAAGAACAACTCAAGAGCTTAAATACCAAACCTATCACCTCAAGGTACAAAATGACCATTTTGCCCCTAGTGACACTTCAGTGCCAAAATGACCTAAGAACCACTTAACCCTTAATATACTTGCTTGACTTGCTAACTCAAACTAATTAAGGCATTGAACGAGGGATTTTTGACTTGTTTAACAAGTCTTACCTGACCATTGAAGGTCTACTGCCTAGAGGGCCGTAACATGCATGGTCTTCAAAAGAGGAATCAAAGCTAACTCTGACAAGATCGAGGCCATCCTCACGATGCTTGACCCTCAGAATTATTAGGATGTCCTAAAGTTAGCCGGAATGTTAACCACGTTGGGGCGATTCATCTCACAGTTTGGCAATAGATGTAAGCCATTCTTTTGAGTACTAAAGAAGGAAGAAACCTTCAAATAGACATATGAATGCCAAGAAGCATTCTGTAGATAAAGGATTATCTACAACATCTCCCCATATTAAAACAACAGAGGCCTGAAGAGCCCTTGGTATTCTACTTGGCCGTCCCCAAAGGCTCTATTAGCACTATCCTTGTCAGAAAAACTAGAATGGAACAATGGCCTATATACTATGTCAGCCAAACCCTCAAAGGGGCTGAACCCAGATACCCCATACTTCACAAAGTGGTACTAGCCCTTGTTATGGCCTCTTGAAAACTATGGCTGTACTTCTAGACTCATCACATCACTATCAGAACAGAGTTACCCTTTTGGGATGTCCTACAAAAATTGGATAAATCCAGCAGACTCTCTAAATGGTACATTGAACTAAGGGAATATAACATCTACTATAACCCCTGAAAAGCTATTAAGGCATAAGCCTTAGTAGATTTTGTGGCTGAGATGACCTTGGACATAGAAACCCATGAAGGAGAAAGCACAACACCAACCTAGGAAATGTACATGGATGGTGCCTCAGGCCTTAAATGTCAGAAAGCAGGTATTGTACTAAAAGGCCCACTCAACTTTCAAGCCATGCTCAAAATCATAATTTGTTTTCCTGTAACTAACAATGTCGCAGAATATATATCCTTCCTCATAGGGCTACAAATGGCTGGTTGGGTAAGGGTGCGGAGAATACAAATATACAGTGACTTTCAACTAATAGTGAATCAAGTCACGGGAATAGTAGGCATGAAAAAGCCCACCTTTTGCAAATACCTTAACACAGTGAGAGAGCTAAAGAAGACGTTTGACCTTGTACAGGTTCAAGAGATCCCTAGGAGCCAGAATACTAGGGCTGATACCCTCTCAAAAGGATGGGAGGAAGCTCTAATAGAAATACTTGCAGAGCTCTTGATCCACTTTATACATGCTATGACACTTGAAGATGATTAGAGGGAGCCAATCAAAGTTTAACTTAAGAAGGGTATATTGAATGGAACTTTAAAGGAAAAGAGGAAAATCAAGATTCGGGCAGGTCATTTTCTCATCATCAGGGGAGAGTTGTACAGAAGAAGGTTCACTTTTTTTTCTGCAGTAATGCTTAAGCTTGCATAAAAGGCATCACATTCTCAAAGAGATTCACCAGAAAGACTATGGAGCACATATTGGCACCAACGCCTTGGCCTATGAAGCCTTAAGACAAGGCTACTTTTGGCCTACAATCAGAGGGGACACCAGGGAATTCATGCGGACATGCCATAATTGCCAGATTAACTCAAGAATACAGATGTTGCCCTCCTCCAATGCCTTTTTAGTAGTTGACCCTTGGCCTTTTGCCATGTGGGGATTAGATTTGATTGGAGCACTCCCTATGGCCCTAGGGCAAGTCAAGTACTGTATTGTGGTGGAAGATTACTTCACGAAGTAGGTAGAAGCAGAGCCCTTAGCCTCTATCACAGCCCCCCAAATCACTAAGTTCCTATGAAAGAATATTATTTACCATTTTGGATGCCCTAAAGCCATCGTGACCGACAATGGAAAACAGTTTGATAATTAGCAAGTTTGACAATTTGCTGAAGACAAAGGCATCCACCTATATTTTGACCCCGTTTTTCATTACCGGTCAAAGGGGTAGGTAAATGTCACCAACAAAACGATAAATGATAGTCTAAAAAAGAGGTCGGGTAAGGCCAAAGGCAAGTGGGTAGAAGAGCTGCCAAATTTCCTATGGGATTATCTCATGAACCCCTGATGACGTACGGGAGCATTATCTTTCATAATGGATTATGGAACTAACGCCCTCATAACTGTGGAAATATCTTGCCCTACCTTACGAACCTAAGCCTATAATTATACTCAGAATGAGAAAGCCCTTGAAAGAAATCTAGATTTGCTAGAAAAATTAAGAGAGGATGTGAGGATTCACATTAGGGCCTTTAGGTAGCAAACTACCTTAACGTATAACTGTAGGATAAAAGGCAAGAACATTTAAGTGAGGGGTCTAGCCCTTATCAAAACTAAACTAACTGGCAGGAACCCTGGGCATAGGGCACATAGCCCAAATTGGACCGAACCCTACCTAGTCATGAAAAAGCTCAGATAAGGAGTTTATGAGTTAGCAACTTCAGAAGGGGAAAAAGCTGCCTAGAAATTATCATTCAGACAATTTGTCTCCCTATTTTGCTGAAAAAGACAATTATTTCACATTATGTACTTGGATTTGCTTACAAATAAAGAGGCACTCTTTAATGCTTAGCATAAAAACAAAGACTTCATGAGACTCTCGTGCACTTAAGAGCATTCGATGGGGCCCCATTACAAGGGCCCTTGTAAAGGCTGTCCAAGTACTTCTTATAGTTTGAATGCCAAGGTAAGTAAATTCCAAGGTATTTTCCTCAAATAAGTTTTATTATGCAAGAAAAGTAAGCTAAATAAGGTTAAGTTGAGTTCCAAAGTGTAATTGGCACCTAAAGGGTGAAAAGGGTAAAATGGTAATTTTGGCCCAAGTCAGTGGCATGACCGTAATTTAAGTGAAATTAGGTTCATGTAAGTGTTTTGATATACATAAGTTAAAACCATAAGTGTTTCTAGCCATTTGAACCAAAAGTCGGAGTTAAGGGTTAAAAATGCACTAAGTGAGAAATTGAGCTATTATGTCTTATACTGGCTTAAGTGGCCTAAGGGTAAAGTGTGGGGGTGAGAAAAACCTTTCTATGGGACCAAGGAGAGATTGTGGAGGAAGGGTTTAAGTGGCCTAAGTGAATAAAAGCTAAGTTTGAGGGCCAAAGTGACAAGTAAGAGAGGAATGGGCTAAATGAAGTAGTTGGGATATTTTAAGAAGAGATGAACAACACTATTAATCATCTTCTTCACTCCATTTTTGTAGCTCTCTACTATCCATCTGCTCCTCCTTAAACCTCCTAATCTACCCAAAATTCAATGAAAGTTGAAGGTTCCAAAGCCACCCCAATAAGCCATGAGCTCATCTTTAGTGTATTTCGTGCATTTAAAGTTGTTACTGCAAGTTTTTTATTCAAACCCTAAGGTAAGAATCTTTGATCCTTATATGTTAGTTATAAGCTTGTTAAATGGTTAGAAATGGTCTTAATTTCATGCCCTTGGTGTCTAATTTGGTTGAATTCAAGCTTGGAATTCAAAGGAACTCAATTGAGCTCATGTTCGCTTGTTGCTTGCTTTTTGCTTTATGGATGATTTGAGGTGAGGGATTTATGTTATGGCATGATTAAATGATGTGTAAGTAGTGTTAGAAAACTTGGGAGTGAGGTAAAATGAGCCAAAAATGATTGGAACTGGTATGGGTAAGATTTGGTGCAAGATTGGCCGAGAAAGGGGCGAAGAAATGCAATTCCAAGGGTTAATACATTCGCATCGATTATTTGATGCAATTGCATTGAGCTCAATAGGAAGAACAGGCTACTTGAATGTGTAACACAGTCACACAAAATATACTGGTACTATCAGGTCAATTCCAACATTTTCCATAAAATTATGATGCTGTCGTACCACAATATGCAATGCTATAGCATTGCACCTGAATTGTGCCAACCTTGTTTCTAGGTTTCCCAAATCAATTCCTAAGGCTTAGGTGGCATTTTAACATAGCTTAAAAGTACTCCTAAGATTTAATTATGCATCCATAAGTGGGTAAGAAGTAGGTGGTTAAAAAAACTAAGGAAAAATGGATAAATGAGGTACCTTAAGTCACAAATAGGGTACTAAGAAGGTACCTAGTATTGTATGAGTCCTCCAATGACCAATGGGTGAAGTTGTGAACCTTCCACATTAAAGAGGGACCCGAGAAAGGTTTGGGACCCTTGATGACCCAAGGGTGGAGGCCATGTGCCTCCGGGCGTTCAACAGTGCCCAAAAGGTCTCAACCAAGTCATCGGGCTCGATAGGCGAATCCACTAAATTGCTTGAGTCGAGTTTAGGAGAACTTGGCAAAGTTTGTCCACTAAATTCAATTCCCTGGCACAACAAGTAAGAAGAAGTTATAGGTAAGAGGTGAGTAATTGAGGATTTACCCTAAGTAGCCCATAAAAGGCGAGTAAGTTCAAGTAAGTGACGACTTACTTAAGGCGCCCGTAAGGAGGACTTTACGGGGTTTAATCAAGTTCTAGCATCGGATACGAGGCCTAATATCTAAGTACCCCAGGCCTATGAGCTCATGACAGTTAAGAATACCTTCGAGTGTAAGGAAGTCCTAAGTGCTTAAACATGTGCATTCACTCATCCATCCATATATTACATTGCATTATTGTTGTTGTTTATTAATTGCTTGTGTTTATTACTTGTTGTATTGTTTGGTTAGTTGGTTGTGCTGTATGAGATATATACATTTGTTATGCTTTGCATGCTTGTATATGTTTCTCTCTGCCGGTGTTGGATCCCTTACTGAGTACTGTTGTAAAACTAAGAGTTTATCAATTTATAACCCTTAAAAACCCGTAAGCGAACGGAATTGTCATGTGCTCAAAAGTGAATAGGGGTATCATCCCAAGGGAATTTAGTGACTCTACCTAGGTTCGAAATTCAAATTACTCATGTTACTTAACTTAAAAACTAAGAGAAGTGAGTCTAAAGATGGTGATAGGTCCTACATAGGTTCTTAATGGAAATTATGCTAAGAGAAATTCCTATATGCTAGAAAGAACTTGTCAAGAGAGCTTAGAATTAAGGCAACTACCTCCCTAGGATTCCACTCCTACCCCTGGCTACCCAAGTAAGTTTGTCTTCAAGTATGATTTTCCATGTGTGGTAAAGAGAATCTCACATCAAGAACTTCTTTCTCAAGATGGGTCCTTGCTCACCCTCAACTAACTTGGGCCTTACTCAAGCTCCAACTTTAACTTAGAGTGGTTAAAGAATCAAACCTCTTTTTGACTCCTAGTGATCACCTAGATTATCTCTAATTTAAGTTAACACTATGCCCCCTCCATTTCTCTTTATCACCTATTAAACCTTTCTCAAGGATTAAGCAAACTAGCACATGGGGTATGGGGGCCTACCATCATACAATCAATAAGCACAATGAAAGGGACAACACAAGAGAATCTCATACACAACCACAAGACAAATTTATTAAGTAGCAAGGTAAGGAATGTCACCCTAGAGGGATAGAATGAACTACTCACAACACATATTAAACATCATCACAAATCCCACAATGAAAATACCCACGAAAATCCAACAACTAAAAGAAAGGACAGAAGAAACCCAAAGGAAACCCTTCAAAGATTAAGCTCCCAGGAATGATCACCCCTCCTTCAAGCTCCAAAATCGCTTCCTTGATGATCCAAAATCCCCAAGAGTGATTAGAGATCAAAATCAGCCAAGTGAGGTCCTTGAGCTCTTCTTTCCCTCTTCTATTTATACTTCCTATCCCTTAAACCCTAAAAAGGATAAGGATTACTCTAAAAAAGGTCAGCTCATCCAGTAGGAGGAGTGGGGGACCAGCAAAAAATGTGATCTTTCGGCAAAACAGAGTGACGTTGGCGACGCGTCGCCAATCTGGGTCGACTTCTGGCAACGCGTCGCCAGGTGGGCAAAAGATCGTAGAACAGTGATGTCTTTGGCGATGCGTCGCCAATCTTCATGATTTTTGGCGACGTGTTGCCAGCCTTGATTTTCCTCTTTTCCCGCTTCTTTTGTTCAAACTCCATTCCGCTCGAGTCTGCTTCTACCGCCCGGTCCACAACACAGTCCCAACCTAAAGTGAGCCAAAGAAAACAGGAAAAACTAAGATCAAGAGGGAAGAGTTATAAGAAAATGTCAGTCAAAGTTGTCGGAAAGTCACCACTTTGACCGTGAATTTATGCACTTAACAAGTACCTTAGAGTACTCACCCCTTAAGTGTTGTGCAGGTATAAAGCACGCTAGTCAGGCTTAACAGTTGGTAAGAGAAAGTTGTTAAGGCTAAGTTTTATTGGTTTGAAGGTACTCTTTAAGTGGGAAATCTTATGTTTTTAAGCTACTTGTAGCATAAGCTAGCATTAACCAAAATGTTTTCCTTATAGTTTGAGGCTAAGTGAGTACAGGGAAAGTGTGGCCCATGATGATGAATACTCATAGGTGTATTGCTATTAAGGGTTTAAATCATCATTATACACTTTGAGTATAATTACTTTCTATATTCTGAGCATTTTTCCATCGGGTTACTATTCACACATTTTTACGATTCACTGACTTATTATTCATATGCGTATTTACTGTACATACGCGGTTTACTGTTCATTGATATTAAAATATATATATTAAACAATTATTTTTTTATGTAGGTAAAATCATCACTTGGCGACCCTTCATGTGAAAAATCATATATGGAGTTGTAGACATTAGAACTGAGTGATTCCAAATTCATCTGAAAGCCAACACATAGATCCTCAACTCTGCTTCATTCCATAAGTTAGTTTGATCATTTTCATTGCCAAAATCTGATTATAGATGAGACCATTCATTCTTTCATGTGCTGAAGAGCAGTTTCGGTAGAAAAATCATAACTTGAGCTACGAATGTCTGATTTGAATAAGCAAACTATCAATTCGAAGCTAGAGGAGATCTACAAGTTCTATGCTTTGAGGAAGAGCTGATTTGATGTTTACAATGGTCAAAAAATTAAAATAAGTTGCAGCCCACCTTTGTTGATTTGTATTTACCTACATTTTACTATTTCACCATTTCACTCACCCCAAAAACACTATTACATTTTACTATTTCACCATTTCACTCACCCCAAAAACACTATAAATAGGCACGTTGGGGGGGGGGGGGAGGACGAATTAATTCCATTTCTTAGGCCTCCTTTATGTTCTTGTATCATCCTTAGGTTTTCTTCTTTAGTTTTGTTCTAGTTTTCAATATCGAAGCTCTGTCCAAGTGCTTTATCGTTCTTCTTCTTGTTCTTCCTTTAATCTTTCAATTCATGTTCATTTTCTCTTTTTATATGTTGTTTACTTTTATCATGGCTAACTAATCTTTTTTTTGCTAAGGTGAAAGGGTGAAACTTTTGGTATAAAGATTATGATTGATTTGAATGGATCACAATGTTAACGGTATTTTCTTCCTTAATCTATTTAACCTCCCTCTTTGTTATGTGGGAGTCTTGATTCATCATAGTCAATCATTGGCACAAAAACTGCTTGATTCCCTCTATAGAACATGGCTCTGCCGGCTATATTGGAATCTTGAGTTATTGTCGACAAAGGTTGGCATGATGGATACTTGAACTCATTAGCAAGCGTTGGCGTTTTAAGATCAATGAAAGTTAATACTAACTAAATTCCCCGATTAGGACTTCGTTTATGTGTGAATCTCAATTGAGTGGTAAGATGGGCTAAAATTAATCATAACTAATATACTAAAAGTGGATCCCCTAACCTTAGCTATTTTAATTGAATTTGAATTTTAATTTACACCTGTTCACACCTTGCACCAAAATATTTCCTTATTACCAAATCTATACTTTGTATTTCTTAATTCACTTCCCTGTGGTTTGACACTTGGACTCTCGAGACTTTTTTACTTTCGATAACCTACACTTGGGTTATAACTGCTAGAGTGCAGCAAGTTTTTGGCACCGTTGCCGAGGAAGTAAAATTAGAGTACAAGTCAAATTTTTTTCTTTTTGTTCATTTTTATTTTATTTCATTTTTTTTCATCATATGGAAGGCTGAGCCTCCTACCCCTTAATTTTTGTTAATCTTATATTTCTTAATTTTTTTATTGTTGAATGGAAGGCTGAGCCTCTTACCTAACTTATTGTTGATTTTGCTTTTCTTTTTATTATTTTGTTAATGCACGAAACTTGGTTATGTACATCAAGTGGTAGACTGGTAAGAGATTCTTCATCTTCTTCAAACATACCTGAACACATTAATGACCAAGAGGACAATCATTCTTCACATAATGACCAATATCGGCCTGGGATACTTAGAGAATACATGAACCCTATAAGAAATAGCACTCAATCATGTCTAATATTTCCTGCTGATGCATGTCACTTCAACTTTAAGCCTGGTATTATTCAACTTTTACCAACTTTTCATGGCTTTGATTCCGAAAATCCTTACTTGCATATGAGAGAATTTGAGGAAGTCTATCACACATATAACAACCTAAACTGTAGTATGAACACTATCAGGCTTAAGCTTTTTCCTTTTTCTTTAAAAGATAAAACTAAAACTTGGTCTTAGATCAGGCTCCGTTAATTCATGGGATGAATTGCAACAACAATTTTTGAAATTTTTTTTTCTGCCCACAGAGCAAATTCTTTGAAAAGGCAAATCACAACTTTCACACAAAAACTAGGTGAAACTTTTTACCAGTGTTGGGATAGATACAAGGATTTACTTAACACATGCCCACACCATGGTTTTGAAACATGGAGATTAGTCTCATATTTTTATGAAGGTTTGACACCTAGGGAAAGACCAATGGTAGAAATGATGTGCAATGGAACATTTCAGGATAAAGATCCTGACGAGGCAATGAATTACCTAGATTTACTAGCAAAGAATGCACAAAATTAGGATACCGCTGGTATATATGAGGCCTCAGGTAAGACTCAAACCCTTACATCTAGTGGAAGCATATATCATCTTAAGAAAGATAATGACCTTTGAGTAAGGTTTGCATCTTTAGCTAGAAAGGTTTAGGCTTTAGAAATGAAGAAAGTTGGTCAATTAAAATTTGTTGAAGAAATTGTTTGTTACATTTGTAAGACTACTAACCATTCCACTAGCAATTGTCCAACCTTGCCCTCTTTCAAAGAATGTCTCCATGAACAAGTCAATGCATTGAACAACTTTGAGAGACCAACCCAAAATCCATACTCGGAAACTTACAATCCTGGTTGGAAGAATCATCCAAACTTCAGCTGGAGAAATAATAATCATGCTCAACCATCACAACTACCTTTGCACACCCAACAAAATTTTCAACAATCTTAAGGGTATGCACCATATGTTCCTTCTTTTAGGAAAAATCTTGAAGATACATTGCATTCATTCATTGAGAAGCAAGAGTCCATCAATGCTCAAATAAGTCAAACCATGATTGATTTGAAAGATACTCTTGCAAAATTTGCATCTGCACTCAACATTCAGGAGAAAGGGAAATTTCCTTCTCAACCACAACAAAATACCAATGTTCAAACCATGGATCAAGTGAAGTCAATCATTACACTTCGCAATGGTAAGGTTGTTGAAAAATCCATTTCTGATCCTTCTGAAGAAGACGATGAGTCTACTTCTAAGAGTAAAGAAAGAGTTGAACCTATACCAAGCGAAGAACAAATTGAATCTCCACGAGCACCTCCATTTCCTCAGGCGTTAACAGTTCTTAAGAAGGTGAATAAGAATCCTGAAATTCTTGATATCTTCAAGCAGGTAAAGATCAATATCCCATTGTTGGAAGCAATTAAACAGGTACCTTCTTATGCCAAATTTTTTAAGGATTTGTGTACTATTAAAAGAAAAATAAATGTGAAAAATAAAGCTTTCTTAGCCGAACAGGTAAGTTCTATTGTTGAAAATAACACTGTTTTGAAATACAAGGATCCTGGTTGTCCAACAATTTCATATTTTATCGGAGAACATAAAATTGAGCAAGCATTATTTGATCTTGCGGTTATTGTAAACTTACTTCCATATTCAGTTTACCAAAAACTAAATTTGGGTGAGTTAAAACCAACCAAAATAACTCTTTTGCTTGCTGACAGATCAGTGAAAGTGCCTAGATGAGTCATTGAAGATGTGTTAGTCCAAGTTGATAAATTCATATATCCTATGGATTTTATTGTTTTAGACACACCGCCAGTGGAAATCAAGAATTCAATACTTGTTATCTTGGGACGTCCATTTTTAGCAACTTCTAATGCCTTAATTAATTGCAGGAATGGATTGATGAAGCTGACATTTTGAAATATGACATTGGAGTTAAATATTTTCGACTTGCTTAAGTAGCTACCTAAAAATGAAGATGAAAGTGGTGAAGTTTGCCTCATTAACACTATTGGGAAAAACCACATCGAAGAAAGGAGTATCTCTAATCCTCAAAAAAATTATCTAGTTAATTCATTTGAACCGATTATACAAATAGATCAGGATACATCTAACATATGTTTATTGCTTGATTGTTTACAGGTGAAAAACACATCTTGGAAACTGAAAATTGAAGAGCGAAATAAAATTCACACAATTCAGTTGAAGCTTTTACCCAAACAATTAAAGTACCTAATGTTAGAGAAAGATACTAAATCAAGGCTGATATGCTGGATCATATTACTCCAAGAATTCAACATTGTGATCAAGGATAAGAAGGGCACCAAAAATATTGTCGCTGACTATTTGTTAAGACTGACAACGGATTCAACAATTGAGGCTGCACCCATAAATTATTGTTTTCTTGACAAATATCTATTTTCTGTTACTACAGTGCCTTGGTTTGCTAATATTATCAATTTTTTGGTGACAGGACGGATACCAGGTTAATGGAGTAACCAAGATAAGAAGAAATTTCTATATGAGGTGAAAAATTTTTATTGGGATGACTCTTATCTTTTGAAATACTGTCCTAACCATATATGTACAAGATACATATCTGAGGATGAGGTAAAAATTGTCATTAAATTTTTTCATTTTAAAACGTGCGTAGGGCATTTTTTGTCAAGGAAAACAGCTGTAAAGATTTTACAGTCTGAATTTTATTGGCCCTCTTTGTTTAAAGATGCACATGCATTCTGCAAAGTCTTTTAAAATTGTCAAAAAGTAGGATTCATTTTTCCCCGGTTAAGTGGTGGATACGGTACTCCGTGGCTCTCAAGTCGGTTATTTCAGTTTCCCATAACAACTGATTTCTTTCTTTCTTCTCTCAATTTTTTCTCACCAATGGATTCTGTTCTTTCTGCTTTACGAAATACTTTCCCTCTCTCCCAATAAATGTTCTTAAAAGGATTTATCAAGCTAGATGTGAAAGATTTAGAGTTTTTATGTACAAAGGAATTCCTGAAGAAGTGCATTGGTTAATTAAAGCTAAGGTCCATTTGGTTGGTGAAGTTCCAGATGCATTTGTGTCCCACATGCCTAGTTTAGGCAAAAGCTCTTATGCCAAAAAGTGAATAGCAAAAAGGTTACGCGTCTATCATAATTGTGGTCGATGGAATTGTGATACTAAATGTCGTTCTTTAGGGATGATGTCCAATAATCGAGAAGATAAAAGAAAATTCATTAAGAATGGCATGCGTAAGGAATCTTTGGATGATATCCGATTGACTCTTGAAACGCATTCTTGTGGAATAGTGCAACACGAAATTCTTGGTTTATGGAGGGCTTTTCATAGAGAACAAGAGCGTTATAGTCTTGAAAATCTGACTTTAAATGACCTTGTTTGACAGTTTGTAAGAAAACTGGATGGGAAGCATATCCCTGACTCATATAAGGCGTTGAAGCCATTATTGGACATAAAACCAGTGAAATATGTGAGCGACAATCCCAATTACTGTACATTAATATCATTTTATTTTTATTATTTTTTTCTTCTTATAGGTTGTCAATCCTTAATAAGTGATGAAGCACTGTGGAAGAGAGCAATCGGGCTTCTAGATTTTTTTTTATCTTGTCTTTTAGTTTTACTATTAGCATTTTCTTTATTTTGGTTTAAGTTATTTCAGGTTTTGCATTTTTAATAACTACCATTTCAGGTAATCTCTTATTCAATCTTCTTATCTATATTTTGACATTGGGGACAATGTCTTAATCTGGTTGGGGGGAGGGATAGTTGTCACATTTTTTTTCTTCTTTTAGGATAGTTTTTCTCATGCTGATATTAAAACCATTGGACAAAGCCCTTAGTTTAGAATGGCTAAGTAAGTAGTAATCTTATTCTTGAGATGCATCCTATTAGACATGCTAGTCATAACATTTATTTAGTAGGTTTTTGAACCCGTACAAGATGACACACTCACTAGTAATCTATATTTTCTATCTTGAAAATTTCTATGCTTGGTGATGAAATTGTTGAGGTGATGAGCTACATTAAAGTTTACATGTTTGAAATCTTATTTGACATAATGATTTAGTAAAATTTTATTCACTTTTGACAAAAGATTAGGATGTTTAAGTTATGAATTACTAATATTTGTACGCATGCTGAAAATCTTTATTGTCTTTTCGATTTCAAAGAACACTCCAACTATGCGGCTGTTGGGACTTCTAATGAACCATATCTTAGCTTGATTTGAATAAAAAAAACTTGAAAAAAAACCAAAAAAACAAAACCAAAAAGTGTTGAAAAGACTTGGAAAATGAAAAAAAAAAAACAACAACAAGCGATGTTCGCTTTTGGAAAGAGTTGCCTATTACCGGGGGTTTTTCAAATAAGGCTTGAGCCAAAGTTAAAAAAAAAAAAAGAACCTTTTATAGTGTAATAGTGTGAAAAACCACCAAAACGATAGTTTTGAATTAGATTTGTTCTGATAAGTCACAAATGTTTGTATGATTTACTGAAATCTTTTAGACACTTCTGATAATTAGTCACACACTTACCGCACTCAGTAACTCATAATCTTTCACACTTTTCCCTTGTTTGAGTGCTTGAAATGCACATAAATCATTGTGAAATTTTCATTTTATTTTTAGTACTATATTTTGATGCTCATTACTTCAATGGCTTTTAATCTATAGTATAGATATTGATAATAGAAAACATTGGATGAAACTTAAGTATTCATTGAGTACATCACCTTACTTGTTAGGGACTAGCAAGAACCTGGTTGGGGGGTGTGATAAATATAAGTGTATTGCTATTAAGGGTTTAAATCATTATTATACACTTTGAGTATGATTAATTTCTATATTCTGAGCATTTTTCTACCGGGTTACTATTCACACATTTTTACTATTCATAGTTACTATTCATCGACTTACTGTTCATACATGTATTAACTGTACATACGCAGTTTACTGTTCATTAATATTAAAATATATATATTAAACAATTATTTTTTTATGTAGGTAAAATCATCACTTGGCAACCCTTCATGTGAAAAATCATATCTGGAGCTGTAGACATTAGAACTGAGTGATTCAAAATTCATCTGAAAGCCAACACATAGATCCTCAACTCTGCTTCATTCCATAAGCTAGTTTGATCATTTTCATTGCCAAAATCTGATTATAGATGAGACCATTCATTCTTTCATGTGCTGAAGAGCAGTTTCGGTAGAAAAATCATAACTTGAGCTACGGATGTCCGATTTGAATAAGTAAGCTATCAATTCGAAGCTAAAGAAGAGATCTACAAGTTATGTGCTTTGAGGAAGAGCTAATTTGATGTCTACAATAGTCAAAAAATTAAAATAAGTTTCAGCCTACCTTTGTTGATTTGTATTTACCTACATTTTACTATTTTATCAGGTCACCCACCCAAAAAACTCTATAAATAGGCACCTTGGGGGGGGGGGGAGGACGAATTCATGCCTTTTCTTAGGCCTCCTTTATATTCTTGTATCATCCTTATTTTTTATTCTTTGGTTTTGTTCTAGTTTTCAATATTGAAGCTCTGTCCAAGTGTTTTCTCGTTCTTCTTCTTGTTCTTCCTTTAATCTTTCAATTCATGTTCATTTTCTCTTTTTATATTTTTTTTACTTTTATCATGGCTAACTAATCCTTTTTGCTAAGGTGAAAGGGTGAAGCTTTTGGTATAAAGGTTATGATTGATTTGAATATATCACAATGTTAACGGTATTTTCTTCCTTAATCTATTTAACTTCCCTCTTTGTTAAGTGGGAGTCTTGATTCATCATAGTCAATCATTGGCACAAAAGCTGCTTGATTCCCTCTGTAGAACATGGCTCTGCTGGCTATATTGGAATCTTGAGTTATTATCAACAAAGGTTGGCATGATGGATACTTGAACCCATTAGCAAGCGTTGGCGTTTTAAGATCAATGAAAGTTAATACTAACTAAATTCCTCGATTGGGACCTCGTTTATGTATGGATCTCAATTGAGTGGTAAGATGGGCTAAAATTAATCATAACCGATATACTAAAAATGGATCCCCTAACCTTAGCTATTTTAATTGAATTTTAATTTTAATTTACACCTGTTCACACCTTGCACCAAAATCGTTCCTTATTACTAAATCTATAATTTGTATTTCTTAATTCACTTTTCTGTAGTTCGACACTTGGACTCTCGAGATTTTATTACTTGTGACAACCTAGACTTGGGTTACAACTGTTAGAGTGCAACACATGACTTGAAGCTAGCTTGCTTGGGTGAAGAGCTAAAGATGGATCTTAGTAGATATATGTTGCTATTTTTATATGCATGGTATTTTCATACAATAAGATTACCTGTACTAGTGCTTATTAGAGTGTATAACACTAGGGTCACATTTGGGTGCATATAAGATTGAGACATATGCACTTAGTTGTTGCTTGAATTTAAAGCAACTAAAGTTTTACATCTTGGCATGTTTTGAATTATGTTTTTTGTTATTTGCCATAGTACTATTTTCAATGTTGTTTTTATTTAATTGTTATTGCATAGCCAGCATGATGCATGCATATTTCTATGCAGGGTAGGCTAAGTAACTAGTTGCATGTAATGATTTAAGATACTTCACCAATAATAACTAGCAAATTGTAACCTAAGTGGGATCATAGTTCCCAAGGATCCTACCAGTGTTAGCAAATTAGAGCATTGAGGCCCTGTTCCGCCACAGCCCCTACTTATGCCAAACACCATAATAAGTCACTAAACATTGTAGGCATAGAAAATATAAAAGGAGAAGGCATTACAAAAATAAACTTCTCTTTAAAAGAAAATTTATTTACAAAAGAATTGTTATAGAAGGTGAAGGAAGGTCATAAGGGAACAAAAGAAAAAGGAACAAGGGCTAACTACGAAGGCTCCTAAAACTCATCAGGAAAAGGGTCCTCATCAAGATCTATCACTGACGTGTCTTCGTTGAAGGTAGGAATTCCAACTTTCCCCTCATTCGGCCAAGACTCATAATCTGAATCTAGATGCTCGTAAATTGACAGAAACAAAAGATCAAGGTTTAGATTTGCTGAATCGACTTGAAAGCGGCAGAAAAGAAAGCCTTCCTTAAATTCTAGGAAGGCAGTCCTTCAAAGCCCTTTTTCTACCTTTAGAACAAATGAGCTAAGCTCCTTCATGTGAGCATTAGGGTTGGACCAAAGGCGTTGGTACTCTAGATGGCCTTCACACTCAACAAAGTCAACTTGCTAGATGTGCTTTATGAGAGGCATCGCAGAGGCAAGTGAACTTGAGCTAGCCTAGCCAACAACGGTCCTCAGGCCTAGGGGAGCATACTTGTCTATCAGCATAGGAACCTCAATAGCATATATCTTGGACTTTGCCATCTTCAGCAAAGCCGCCAAATAGTCGGCCTTTTTATGGGCCTTTGCTTCCCTCTTTAGAGATTGCTTTAAAGTCTCTTGCAGCTTTATCACCTTCAATTTCAGCTCCTTAGGGACATCTTCATTTGCCTCCTTGGCTTCTTTCTCCATCTTAAGGTCCTTCACAAGTGCTTCCTTGGCAGTTCGCTCACTGTTCAGCTCCAGTTGAAGGGAGTTAATGTTCTTGCGAAGGGCCTCAAGCTCGGAACATATGGCCTTTTCCTAAGCTGACCATCACTCCCCTAAACTATGAGCAATGTTGGCCTCCTGCAAAAACTCATATTTGTCAACAAGGGAAAAAATATCAAGTACTAAAAATAAATAAAATAGTGTACTTGGAGAATGCTGCAGCTTATGCTTATCAGTTGGCCCCCTTCCGAATGAGGAGGATGGGCTAGAAACTGCCGATCCCTGGGGGTCATCAACCTTTTAGGATGCGATGGCACATGTCAGACTGATCCTCAATGATCGATTCACCAATGCCCACCACTCATAAGGGATCAAAGGCTTGGTCAGGCATAATCCCCTTTAGCACCAAATGCCTTTTTTGCGCTTGACTTTACACAGAGATCAGGTTGCATGGTTGGAAGCGCTCGTCCAATTTCAGCTGGGGCAGCCCTTATCGGGTGTGTACTTCGAAGGCCTTAGGGTTGCCTTTTTTTTTTATGACAGCACTAGGTCTTCGATAGGACCTTAGATGACCTTGCACGCTGCTCTAAAGCCACTGGATAGAAACACTCACAATCAGCACAAATGACCTTAAGTCAATAAAGTCAACATAGAAAAATTGCTCAAACAACGGCCTACCATTGCCTCCATCATGGGAAGCACGGTCTTCAGGGGGATCAGTTGGCCTTGCCCTATTGCAGACCAACTGAGCCTTCAAGGGGGATTCGGTGAGCTCCACCACTTTGGATGGCAGCTTGGATGATGGAGCCCCCGCTGCATGTACCACGTTGGCTAGGAGTATGTTGGCCTTATAGGCATCCACCAAGGCATCAGCGATGCCCTTGTACCTCTTCAAAAACTACTTGGCACGGTTGTTCATTTTTACAAAAAAAAAAATGCATAGTTAGATACCATAACCATGCATGACAGAAAATGAAAAGTATTACGGCTAGGACACAACTCCTTGGCGGGTGGCCTCATTGAGCCCTAGTAGTGTCACCACAGGCTTCAACCAGTATCCCTTCCTGACTGTCCTACCAATTACAAGGGTCCCTTAGCCCTGGATATGATCGGTGGGTCTTGCTGTTCCCTGCCCACTTTAGGGTGGTTTTGTATATATATGTGTAATGAATGAGGAATAACTCCAAAAAATTATTATTCCCTACTACTCCCTCTAGCCAGTGGACTAACCCGAGAACTGAGCGATGGCCCTCCAAGCCCATGTATATGGGAAACATCCCAACCAAAGCATGCTAAGGGGTGTTCATGAACTCACAAAGAACCTCCCGTGCTTACTCATTCATTGTGAAAAAAAAGTGCTCTTTTTTCCCCAATCATGAGTCCTTGTAGGATACGAAGGTAAAAGACTTGTTCCTGCCTTGGTTAACAAGGGCAATATGGAAAAAGCTGGCACTTCTCTTCAGGCCCAGCATGTAAAATTGGAGGAAAACCTTTAGTAAATGAGACACCCCTACCAACTTGCGGCAGATGATGAAGTCGTTGATGTGAACAAATGAGTTCAGCATCAGTTGTGATGATAGAATCTGATAGTTGTTGCAGATTTATTCTATCAATGGGTGGAAGGGGAAGCGGAGCCTTGCCTGGAGCTAAGGGTGGCAAAATTTAACCCAACCCAAAAATCTAGACTAACTTACCCGAACCCAAACTCAACATGACCCGATTTGATTATAAAAGTCAATGACTTGAACCTAGTTGTACCCAATCTAACCTGAACCCAATCCCGATTAAAGTAAAACTCGAAAAAGCCCAAAACCCGAATGACTTGAACCTAGAATAACCTAAACCAAAATTGGCCCGAACCCGAATTGGCCCAAACCCGAAATAACCTAAGCCTGAGATTGACCTAACCCAAACCCGAAAAGGCCTAAGTCTAAACCCAACAAGACCCAATTTTCTAGTATTTGTTGAATTAGCCCATGACTTTATGAGATCATCAGATTTTGTCTTATAAAGTTGCCAAATTTATCTCAAACTCTTGAGACTTGACAAATTTGTCTTAAAATTTTCAATTTTGCCTAGAACTTTCTAAAAACCTTCAATTCATACCCAAACTATTCCATTTTGCCTACATTGACCTTAAACAACCTTTGTGGCTCCAAATTAGTACCTAAACTAGATTAATTCATATTTTGACCTTAAATAATGATTCTAAATTTCTAAAACATTATAACTCGAAGTGACAACATAATTTAAATGCATTTGATCCTACCAACTTCTTAAGTTTTAAAATGATCAAGTTTATAGTTTCATGAATCGAATTTGTAAATTTGTAAATTAGGTATTTTTATTAAAATAATTGTATATTAATATATTTATATTTAGCTAAATTAAAATTTTTTGATTATTTTTTATGCCTAGTAATTTTTTAGTTATGAGGTATGTAAATTATGGAAATTTCATTTTAGTCACTCATAAAAATTGTAACATAGGTTTCTAAACTTTTCAAATATTTGCATAAAAAATTAAATTCTTTAATTTAAAATTTAGAAAAATCTAAATAACAAATTGAATTAATCTAATTATTTCAGCTTATACACCAATAACCCAATTAGACCCGAATATCAACACAAATCTGACCCGAAACCCAAATAACCAGACTTGAATTAAATTCGACCGAATAAGACTAACCCAAACCCGAAATCTACTTCACCCAAAATCAACCCAACCCCAAATAACTTGAATTGAATCCGAATTGATGCTAACCCGACTAAGCTTGAACTTGAAAGACCTAACCCAAACCCAACTTGACCCACCCAATTGCCATCTTTACCTTGAGCTGGTTTGTAAACACAAACAACACATTTTCTTGTTTGTTTCCCTTTACTAGGCCCCCATCCTTAAGGCCTGAGCTTGTGAGAGGGCATCGACAACACAGTTAGGCAAAAAATATTTGGCAAGGTTCGTCACCAGTGTACCTTTATTATGTTGAGTCACAGTTCCCTTTATCATTTCAACATTGGGTGAAAGGGCATTTTGGAAGAATCACTCATGTCGACTGTAACCCTAGATGATGATTTTACAGAATTTATCTAGAAAAACCGATGAGACACATTAGGCCTGCTGCCAACGCAATGAGGTGGTGAAAAGGCAAAAACCTAGAAAAACCTAAAACCCAAAAGAAGTGAAAACAAAAACATAAGATAAGAAGAAAAGACAAAGAAACTACTTCCTGAATGTGTTGAAGAAAAATGAACACTACAAGAAGAATAAGATAAACTTTGGAAGAGAAACTCCAGAAAACTATGGCACCAACAATTAATAAACAAAATCACAAAATATCAAAATAAGCCAAACAGTGAAAAGGGCAGGGTAGAAACCCCCACGATATGTATAGGAAAACATGTGACCCTTGGGTTTCCCTTCAGAAACCTCTACTACAGATGAATAGGCCAATCACTGAAGGACATGTACAGCCACCAAGATAGTCACACCCGGTCATTTCCCTTAAGAGCATTTAATAATGTCTCATCACTTTCCTTTCAACTAACACACTTGAAATGTTTTATAACCGCATATGAGTGGCAAGGAAGAAAACTTGAAATGGTGACGTACAACCAACTTCCCCAGGAAGCCAACAGAGGGCATCACATCCTTACCTTAAAAGTGATGTCAGCTAGATGCTCCCAAGAACATGGGCCCCATAACCCAAATTCCCTCATGGGGGGACCCATTGATAGGAAACGGACATAAAGACCCAAACCCTGATGTCTAAGTGTTGGGTTGTCCCTAGAGACCTATATAGGGCCTAAAGGGAATTCTCTCCTAAAAGGAAATTGCATCCCGCAAATACGAGGTAAGTTATGGGAATTATATCCCAAGAGTGAACTGCCCAAAGCATACATTGACTATATAAACCCCTTACCAATCCTGGGGTAAGGGATCTTGGCTCCCCTTTCCTACTCCCTGCTATTCTTTACTAGGAAACGAACTTCAACATTGAAGGGTTTTCATCAGCAGCACATCCCAGGGCTCAGATGCTGTCTTTACACATAGAATTCTAAACTGCGATTCACCACGCTCTTGAGCCCAGCTTATCGTATCACTTTCCCTTTTAAAGAACTTTTTAGAATAATTATTATTTGTTGGGAATTTCTTTTTGTTTTATATACACCAATTTGTTCAATTTTATTGAAAATTTTTCCAGATTTCAAGAAATCACTCGAGTCAACTGTGGCAGAAGAATGAGATGTGATGCTTGTAAGCTATGCGCCAATGAATATGACAAATCCCTAAACTTGTTGTCGTAATTAATGATATAAGTGAAAAACACTTTTTGAAGTCACTTTCATACTCTATAGTATACTTGGAAGTCAAGAAGTTGAAGAAGTCCCTTGGAATCTGTTAGAAAAAAAGAGTTTTGAGGTACAAAAGTAAAGAGGAGGAAACTTGGAATTTCTTATTACTCCTTCACCATAACCTATTCGAAATGGTTAGGATACATGAGTATTTATAGGTGATACATCATGAACCTATATTAATTTTAATACATTCCCCTAACCAAGTGCATGTATGAACTCAAAAGTCAAGAGACACATACATGAATTATCCAAAGTGCATGAATAAAAGAAAAAAAATGAATTTAGTTTATTATTTCAACACTCCCCCTTAAACTAAATTCACCACACCAAGTGAAAAATGCAACTTTTGGAAAACATCAAACTTCAAAGGCTTCATAAAAATGTCCACAACTTGATCTTGTGACTTTACGTATTCAAGTTTTACTTTTTTCTTGGTGATGATATCTCGAACAAATGATACTTGGTATCAATATGCTTGCTTCTTTCATGAAACACCGGGTTCTTCGCCAATGTTATTGCAGACTTATTATCAACAAAGATCTTGGTTGCATTTTCTTGTGATAGGAAAAATTCCTTCAACAAGCTTCTCAACCAAATAGCATGACAAGCACATGAGGCAGCTGCAATATACTCGGCTTCACATGTAGATAAAGCAATCCTCTTACCAATATTTCTTTGCTCATCAATTTGAGGTCATCAAAGTTCAAGTGCCCAAACCTCAAGTGCCACAACCATGAAGGATCTTTGAAACAAGACTTCAAACACATCAGAACATCACTTTGAATGTTTAGCAAAAACATTCAATTTTTCATCATGGGCACCTTGGCTAACAATTTCCCATTTTCATCTTTCATTGACAAGCTTTCATTTTTTAGATGAATGTCATAATTTTTCTCCAAAGGTTGTCTTAAACTCAAAATGTTGCTTTTCATACTTGGCACATAAAAAACATTAGAAATGAATTGATGACTTCCATCTTTTGATCAAATTAAGATCGTACCTCTTCCTTTTACTTGCACATTTGAAAAGTCACCAAAAGTTATATCACCACCAATGGACTCATCTAGCTCCATAAAAAGATTTTTTTTACCACAAATGTGGCTGCTTGCGCCAGAGTCAAGATACCACATAGTATCCTCTTCTCCTTGACCATTTCTATATGCGAGAAACAAAGTGGGATCTACATCTTTTTTGTTATTACTGCTCTCCGCGAGATTTGTACTATCCTTCTCATTATTTCTACACTCCCATGCAAAATGACCAAACTAATGACAATTATAACATTCAACATTTGATTTGTCATACCTTGATTCGTTTGGCCTAAATTGTCATCCTTTTGCACCTTTACCTCGTGCACGACCTTTTCATTGGTTAAAGCTTTGGCTTGATTCATTATTCGGAGAATATTTTTTGCCTCGTCCTCTTTTTCCACGGCCTCGATTTTGACCATGGCCACGACCTCGTCCTCTACCTCTTTGAGATGTGCCAGGACTTGTCTCCTTGTCTTTCAAAGATAGCTTTGATTTCAAGGCATGTTCAACCGATTCTTGAATCGGTTTCTTGAATATTTCTTCATGAGCTTGCAATGATCCAGCAAGTTCTTCTACGGTCATGGCATCTAAGTCTTTTGATTTTTCTATGGCAACAACAACATAATTGAATTTCGGATCCAAATATCTCAAAATTTTGCAAATAATCCAATCATCTTTGATATCATCTCCATATCTCTTCATTTGGTTAGTAATTGCCAAAACTCTTGAAATATAATCTGAAATGGTCTCGGATCCCTTCATGTGTAGAGATTCCAACTCACCTCTTAGTGTTTGGAGACGCACCTTTTTAACTTTATCAACTCCTTTAAATGAAGCTTGAAGAGTACCCCATGTTTGCTTGGAGGTGGTTGCCGCAGCAACTTTCTCGAACATCTTTTCATCCAAATCTTGATGGATGAGGGTGAGAGCTTTTTTATCTTTCTTCTTCAAGGCTGCATCATTCCCTTCGACACCATTCTCCACAGAATCCCATGCTTTATAGGCTCTAAGCTAACCCTTCATTCTAATGCACCAATTATCGTAGTTGTCTTTGGTGAGGGATGGTACTACAAATGGTGTTCCATTCAACATCTTTCTTCCAACTTTTGTCTCCAAAACAAGAGCTCTGATACCGCTTTGTTAGAAAAAAAGAGTTTGAAGTACAAGAGTAGAGAGGAGGAAACTTGGAATTTCTTATTACTTCTTCACCACAACCTATTCCAAATGGTTAGGATACATGAGTATTTATAGGTGATACATCATGAACCTATATTAATTTTAATACATTCCCCTAACCAAGTGCATGTATGAACTCAAGAGTCAAGAGACACATACATGAATTATCCAAAGTGCATGAATAAAAGAAAACAATGAATTTAGTTTATTATTTCAACAGAATCTCCATTTGACAGTTTTCTTTTCATGCCCATGTATTATGCTTGCAAGCAAATAAGCTTCCTAAAGAGCCTGGAACAAGTTTTGAATTGTTTAGTTTGTATTCAATATGGCAGAGTGTTTGTTGTGAGTCAAAATCCCAGTTCTCTGTCTCCTAGTTTGATTCAATGTAGGCCCCCAAATCATCTGCATGTAATGTGTTTGATAAAATGCTCATGAGAACAACTGATGATTACTATTTCACTTGCTCTATGAAAATAGGCGAAAATATTGCCATCATAGTAAATACCATTTGGGAAAAGTATGATGTCAATTCTTATGGAAGAAGAAAAACAAGGAATATGAGCACTTCCTAATGAAAAAGGTGCAGAACTAGGCATCTTTGTAGTCTATATAATTGAAGGAATCTATAAAAGAGGAGGATGAAGAAAAGGTTTTTGAGGAAAAATTACTTTGGTTCCAGTCAAAAGGACTAAGAACCTTAAAGATTCTGCATTTAGAATAATTGATTCTATCAATATTTTGAGAATCATAATGATAGGTGAGTTCAATTGCATATGTTTCTACCAAAATTCTCTCATAATAAGATCAATTCTTTGTAGGGTGACTTGGCAGGAAAAGGAAGTCTTTTGGGAATAAACTAGAAATAATTTTGTCAAAATTATTCTTATTGCTAGAATCAGCATGAAATTCTGGTTCCAAGATAGTTATTTCATGAAAGACTTCTTTAGTAAAATAAACGGATTTCTTTGGAGTAGAAGGAGGGGGATCGGCTTTGAGAGCTGATAAATAATTGGATTGATTCTTTGGTGGAGTTTTAGGAGACTGGATTAAATGAGCAGAGGAATTGTTGAAAGAGTATTGTGATCTTAGTCATGTCTTTCTTCTGTTAGTCATTTCCTGTAAAAATTCACCGGAAAGGAAATCAGGAAGGTTATTTTTCTCTCCCTTGATGTAGTCAATTTCAAAATCAACATTACTTAAAAGTGTTCACCATTTAGCAAAAAATTGTTTTGAAACAATATTTTTGACATCTTTTTCTAAAATTTTGTTTTGCATATTTGAACTCCACTTGAAGTAAAATTTTTTGACACATAAATCATCTTCGAATTTGGTAATGCATAAAACAATTGAAAGGATCACTTTTTTGAATATGTTGTAATTATTTGCGTAAGATTCAAAATCCGGAATGAAATCTAACTAATAATTCTTTAGGCTTTTTTTGGAAGACACTACCCAAGGATTCCTCCATATCCTATGTTTGAAGCATCGATTTTCACTAGTAAGAGAGCATCTGAATGACGAATACTAAGACATGGACACATGGTAGACTCTTTATTTTTCTTTTTTCTTTAATAACTTTAACTCTTCTAGTGTGTTCCTCTAACCATGCTAGATGATTCTTCTTCTCAAGTCTTTGAAATAAAGAGTTATATAATAATCTAAGGTCTTTAAAGAAATCCGAAACACAATTTAGACGTCAAAAAAATCTTTGTAATTAAGTTCTGTCTTTAATTTCATTAGAAAATTTATTCATAAATTCTAAACCTCTAGAAATTGGTTTTATTGAGACTTGATATGTGTCATGTCCCAAAAATCTTGTTTTCGTCTTAGGGGCTGAAACAACTGATCCATTTTTTATGAATTACATTGTTAATTAAATGATTGAATTGTTGTTTTATTGAAGTTGAAAAGATTAAAACATCATCTATGTAAATAATTGAAAATTATTGGATTAGTTCTAAAATTTCATTCATAATCTTTTGAAATACTGAATGAGCATTTTTTAGACAAAAAAGTATTACTTTCCATTCATAATGCCCAAAAGGAACATTAAATTTAGTTTTATAACTATTTTCTTGTTCTATTTGAATATGCCAAAATCCTGATTTTATATCAAAATTTGAGAATATATTAGCACTATGAAGCTTTTCTTAATAAATCTCTTTTATTTGAAATCAGATATCTAATCCATTCTAGTACTTTATTTAAAGGTTTATAATTAATAACTAATATGGGCACACCACGCTCTAATTCTGTCACACTCATTACATAAAATACAAAAAATGACCATGGAGATTTTTTTTTTTTTAATTAATCCTTTTTGTTCTAATTCATTAATCTCTTTTATGCAAAGTTTTTCTAATTGTTCATTTATATGAATCACACATTGCTCTTATTGGACTATTTCTTTCATTAAATCCTTTAATGTAGAGTAATGAATTACATGTTTCTTCTTATTCCAGAAAAGCATTTGGAATAAGGGCACAAACATCTTTTGTGAATTTCTCTTTGATTTCTTCATATCTCCTTTTGTAGTTGGGGATTCTGTAATTGGTCTTCTAAAAAATTAATTTCATTAGTGAGAGATTTCTAATTAATCCTTTCATTTTGAATTAAATTAATAAAAGGTTAAACTTATAAATCTTGAAGTAATCTAACACTTTTAGTTTGAACTGGATATGCAAACTTGAATCCTAGCTCTTTTCCCGTAATACTACTTATTATACAATCTGTAGTAACTTTAAAAGGGTAAAGAGAAGTTATAAAAAAGGGTTCCTAAAATTACTATGGTATTGAGCTTTTTAATTAAAGTAAAAGGCATTTTATAACATACTCCTTGGTTACATATTTTTACATTACTCAATTTATAATTTATCTTTAAACTTAAACTATTTGCTGTGTATAAGGACTTTGTAGTTTTTTCATAATACTTAGTTGGTATTATTCCTTGTTGAATACAATTTCGATCGGCTCCAATATCGATTAATACAATTGTATTTAAATGATATTGTTTTATTAATAATTAAGTTAATACTTACATATCATTTATGGTAATGAACCTTTGAAATAATATTAATGAATTCTTCTTTACTTTTTATTGTTTCTGGTACTATAAGTTTAGAAGTAGATCTACAATAAAATGATTCATTAGCGACATTTTTTTCAACTTTTAGTGACATTTTTAAAACGTGGCTTCACCTTCTCCAACAATTTAAAAACGCCACAAAAAAATGTCTTCTAGGTACACATTGGTAAAAGTTTTAGGTATTTTCCTGCGTTTTATAAATACAAGTAAAGAACAACCAATAGTGACATTTTTAACAAGAAACACCGGTAAATTTATCATATTTAGTCACTGTTTTATTTTTAAAATGTCACTAATGTACTGCACTCAATAACATTTTTATTCAAAAAACGTCGACAATGTACATGAATTTTCCAGCATTTTTGTAAAAAAACACTGCTATTAAAGGATAGTTGGAATATTAATTTTCTCTCCTAGTATATCATTGTTCACTTATTTCGTAGTAGGAGATCATAATATTACACTATTATCATCAATAAAAATTGCACGAACATTTATGTTGAATAATGAAAATTTTTAATTAATAAAAATTATAATAAATTCATACATGTAGAAACTCTAAATAATTATGAATTACTATTGTGGCAATAAGATGTCCAAGGTTCAGTACAAAGACTAAATCAAAAAATGACTTCAAGTCCGGCGGCCTCACTTCTCTGGGTGGCTTTCTTTCTTCCGCCACATCATGTGATTGGCATGAACTAGGTACCACCAATAATAGAGGAGAAGGCTTAAAATTGGTCCACAGATGAACTTGTCTTTGATCCTAGCAAACCGATACTGAGTACCAAATCAATAAAGGTACATGAATTTGAAAACAAGTACAAATGCATTTTATGAGTTCCATGAGGCTCTAATCTTTTCTCATCTAAAAATAAAACCAGATGCATAGCTTGTCGCATGTTTAACCACAACCATTAAGCAAATTAACTGTTCATAATAACCAGAAATTTTGGACCTGTAGGCTCAAGCCAAATGCATTCTAATTAAACTACATTCTAACTACTAACACAAGATTACTGTTCATAATAACCAGAAATTTTGGTGTTGTTCATAAGATACAGCATAGAGAGATTAATCTTGGCAGAAAGCAATTCCAAGTTTGTGCAAATTTTAAACCCAATCCCACAACCATGCATCAGATCAACTAGAATTAATGGTAAGACAAGAGGTCTCAAGAAGAGAACCACCAACAAATAATCTCATATAATCTTAGGGGGGGAAAGTGATTTAACTTGAGGCCTTCTGCTTGACATCTACTTATCAACATGAAACATCCTCTTCTGCTTGGACTTCCTTTTCTGATTGTTGTGAAAGATGAGATGACTGCATAAACTTGCACCTGAGCAAAATCAGAAAAACCAGAAAGCAATTCCCCCAGCTAACGAGAAACTGACTGTGATATCTAAATTGTCTGACTTCACTGAATTCCCAGATTGCAGGTCTCGATACTTAGGCCTAGGTCTCAGACCAAGTGCAGCAGCTTTTTTAGGGTCAAATTTTCCCATAAGCTGAGGTAATTCACAAACGTATATCACAGACATATCACCAGGCTTTGCTTGTGATCCTTCTGGGCAATATTGATGTAGGATGATAGCTGATATTTTCACAACCTCATTATCAACAAGAACACATGGTTCTGCGAGTCTTTCATGATCGGTCATAGAAGTAGCATCATTGATGGGACCAAAGCTTCTTGTGTGGACCATGGCAGCATGCGGAATAAAAGCTTTCATTGCATTAACTAAAAGGTTGAGATCTGAAGGCCCCCATACATTGACCTTAAAAGGTAGACAATTGAAAAGTTAGGCTTCGTATAAAGGGAGACAGAATGTAACAGTGAGTCTATTACTCACAGATAATCCTTCCTCTCCAATACCAACCAAAGTAAGCAGCAAGCCTGTGAGAATGCATATGAAACCCACAAATTTGAAATGTTCAAATGATCATATTTGGACTGATAAATCTCAATATTAAAGCATATAACCAATTCTATAAAACATCTTCATCTCAGATGTAAAAGAACTGACACCCCACATGACATACCTGGAAGTCCTCCTGCTGTTTCTGAGTAGACACGAGAGAGAAATATGTGATTTATCTGGGCAAGGTATCCATGTTAGTAGTATATGGCCACTGATGATTAGAGAATCTACCATAGCATTCACATTCAAAGAATAACGTATTCCTCATTTCACACATTTGATAATCTAATCTTATGCTCTGAGCAATATCTTTGCAATCCCTGAAATACACTGCGTACAGGAACCAACCATAGATATGTACTTGGCTATTTAACAAGCACCAGATTTTCATTGATTGAAATATCATTCCCGAAAGCACATTTTATCCAAAATAAAATTACAAACTGTGTTTCTCCTACACATTACAGTTTACAGACAAAATCCAAATCGGCTTTACAGAACAAGCACCCGTTAAGAATCTAGGGGCCTCCATTGATGGTTTATTGAGTAGAGCAGTTCCTCGAAATCATTTGTCAACAAATGACTAATATAGAACCAACGCAGGATTGTTTTTTACTGCTAAAAAAAAATAGAAAAAACGAAAAGAGGGCAGAATCTAATACTATATGATTAAAACAATAGGACTAGTAAATGATCTACTTCTTTTTAATGTCACAGCTGGGAATGGATAATCGAACAAAGTAGCAGCCTAGACATCATTACTAGCGAATGTAGTAGTAACAATTTTCAATGTTACCTTTGGTCTTGATGAGAAGTCCTGCAGCTTTCGGCGAGGAATGTGGAATTCTTGTGAAAGGCAGCGGTAGCGGGACGAGCAGACGAAGCGGTGGTGGAAGGAGCTGATGAAGCACCGGCAGAGGAAGGTTTCCACTGAGAAGCCACCGACTGGTAGTAATGGCGAAGGAAGACACCAGCTGCACGCTGCACGCGTCTCCTGCTCACCCCAAACTCTTTTCCTCCCCCCAAACCCTTTTTCTTAATTTTTGGACCGGGTAGGGCATTGTTAGTGGGCCGAACCATTTAGCTGCATTTTAGAAACTAGTCAGTCTTAGGTGGACTTTTAACTGCGTTTTTAGGACTTTGTTTGGCTTGGATATATATTTTGTTACAATTTTTTAAACATGTAAAGTATAAGAGGTCATTTTAGCTCCATTTTTTTAAATTCGTCGGGTTTAAATAGTTCTTTACTTACATTTTTTTTAAACATGTCAGTAATAATATGTTTTTTTCGACATTTTTTTGAAAACGTCGGTAAATGTCTGTCACCTATAAACCTTTTTGTTGTAGTGAGAAGTGCTTGTTTCTGCTTGATTATTCTGTAAATGTTTTTCTAGATCTATTATGGAAAATTTTCTTTGAATTCTTCAATATCTTGCTTCAACTCTTGAATTTCCCTTTTAATTGATTTAATCTCTTCCACTTTTCTTCTTTAAAATTTTCAAAAACATTTGAAATTTTATATGGTTGGAACTTAACCATTTTGCTTTGCTCTTCTTGAAGAACTAATTTACATATCCGACATTACTACGAGATTTTAAGTTGAATTGAGTACCACAAAATAATAGTATGTATTTAAATATAATAAAAATATTAGTATTAAGAAAATTGTTATCACTAAAATTGCAATATGAAACAATTTTCCCTCTAAAATCAATATATAAGGTTCTATTGTCCAATCGCATACTAGAAAAAAGTTGTGATATTATTTTTTCTAAAATCTAAAGAATAAAAATTTTAAAAAAATGAGTTAAATGGAGAAATCCTAGGTTTGGTAATCCATGCTCGATTTTGCTTCTTGTATCTAAGGTGATAAATAATGATGTAAGGGTCCTAGCATGTTGATTCATAAAAGTATTTCTCACATTTAACTGCCAAACTATCAAATACAATAAGGAAGGGGGGAAAAAATACCTTGGATCCATATTACCTAACTTTATTACTTTATTTAATTAATTTTTGTACATCACTTAAATCAAGAGAAAGTAGCTTCTAATGTTCACTAGAAATTCTCCATTTTTTTGCAACATAATGCTAATGACTTTGAACTCTTTTTTAGGGGTCTAATTGAGTGAGTTCATCCAAGTAATACTATCAACACAATTTTTTTTTAATACTTAGAATCACTACAAGTGCAGGGGTTAGAAGTTATTAAAGGAAAATTAAGGAAGGTGAAGTGTCTACTAAGTGAAACCATAAAGGACTCCGACAGTAATTTGACCACTTTTTTATATCTGGTATTTTAGAGTGCAAAGCTACTTGAACCCATGCCTTTTGTCTAGAATATCTCAATGCATTGCCAGTTGAGGTGGGAACACAAAACTACCAATACAAGTTGGATGAACATGGTGAAGCCTAAGGACACAAACACACACTCAAGGTTGTCACCAAACTTGAATAAAATTGAACGATAGAAAGAAGTTTAATATTGTGATGCTCAAAGAAGAAAATATAAGAATTAATGATAAAAAATTTGAAACGGTTTTTGATACACTAGAATGTCCTTTCAATTGGTTCAAGGTTAATAAACTATCATCTTCAAACTAATTATTAAATGGATCTATTTTTTTTGCGAAAAGACATTTATTACCAAGAAAAATCTCAAAGGGGGTCATGTACATGATCTTGTAAGAATGATTCATCTTGGAAAGGGGATGAGGGACAAGTAGTTCGCTCAAGAGATCTCATCTCCCTCTTACAATATGAAGCTATTATATTTGAGCACTTGTTAATAGACTGAGGAATATAGCTGATCATGCATTGAGTAAACTTCTACTGGAATTTCCTGATATCAACTACCACACCCCTGATTGCTCAGGCTTCATTTCCATGTGGAAGGAAATGGACTAATTTGCACCACAAATGTTGAAATGTTTTACAAAGCTCTACTATATGTGCAGGTTATTCACACTTATTACTATGGTTAACAATTTTTTGCTGCACTAATATTTCTTAGCTTTCTTGTGTGTCTTCATCTCTAAGGGTTTCCATTTCATTGCTTTCTTGTTTAGCGTTAAGCTCTAATCTTGCAGGAGTTGTGTACGCCAAAAATCTACCTTCTCATGATATTGTTGCTTGTGTACTAGAAAACATGTTGATTTCATCATTGTTGACATGGTTTGATTTTATCTGAAACCGGAATAATGAGTTAAATTTTATTAGTTCATGATACGTATTGTAACATCTAACATATATATTAAAAGTGACATTTGAGATCAAAATCTTACTTAATCTACTTATTAATGAACTATTTTTGCCTTTTAGAATCCTAATCACACAATGATGGTGGCATAGCATTCGTTCACTCTGTCCCCCTTGGATCATGATTCCCTCTTCCATTGATCAAATTCTGTAAAACATTCTCATATTAGCCTAAACCAGAAAAAGCTATCACTCTAAATTTGAAGTAGAAACAAAGAAAGATATAAATCAGAAATTTCAGTAAAGCAATAAAGATTCCACCTTTAGGATAAATAGTATAAACAAAGTACAACAAGATAAATAATTTTGTTGGGCTTTATTTAGAAGAGAAATTTAGAACCAAACCTTCTCCTTGAGTTGAAATCAGATACGTCATCATCTTCAATATTAGAGTTGTAGGCCAAGTCTTTAGCTCTAATATTAAGTAACTTATGAACCACAATGGCACGAAAGAACTACTACAAGACTAAGCAAAACACCAATCAGCTCAACTTCTTTGCTTAGATACCCAAACTCAAAGACCAAACAAAAAATTAAAACACAAGGATTAATAGCACAACTAAAATTTTTTAATTTACTAACACGATTACCAATGCGCGGCCGTTGGTAAATGCACGTTAGTAAATCCACCGTTGGAAATCCAGTTACCAACGTGCAAAAATTAAGCCGTTGGTAATTTCCAACGTGTACGTGTTGGTAACAAGCCCGTTGGTAATTACCAACGATCATATATCAGATTCAGTTTCCAACAGGCGAAAAGAATACCAACGTGAGTACACATTGGTAATTACCAACACGCGTGCACGTTGGTAAAATACTAACGGCTTCAGCCATTGGAAATTAGGTTGTAACTTTTAAAAAAAATAAATCACTTTCCAATGAGGAACCATTGGTAACTGCAGTTTTTTATAAAAAAAATTAATTTAAATTGATATTATTAGTACCAAGAAATTTAAAAAATTCAGTAAAAATTATAAACAAGATAATTTCACAAAAATTAACTAAAATTTCATGAAAGTTGAAAAAAAGTTTCTGAAATTCAAAAAAAGGTTCCAAAATTAAGAAAAATTTGAGAAATTAAAAATTTTATAAGTCAAAATAAATACAAAAATTGAGAACAAAAATTAACTCAAAATTCACAAAATTTAAAAAAATAACTAAAATTCATAAAAATTTACCTGAAATTAAGAACAAAATTAAAAATTTACACAATTTAACACAAAATTCACAAATCAACAATTAAACAAGCAGATCTACTTATGAGACAACCAGATCTACGAACTCACAAAAAACAACAAAATAAATTGAAAATAAAAACAGAAATCAGTAAAGAAGTGGCCATTCGGGGCGGCGAGGAGATCGAAAGTGAGGCCAGGCGGCGATAAGAGATGAGGAGGCGAGGCAGACGCGAGGAAGCGAGGAGGATCGGCGGCGGGGCTACGCGAGGAGGATCGGCGGCGGGGCTACGTAAGGACAATCAGCTATGTGGCTACACGAGGACATTCAGAGGTGGGGCTACGCGAGGATGATCTGCAGCGGGGCTATGCATGGACGATCGGCTGCGGGGCTACACGTGGACGATCAGTGGCGGGGCTACGCGTAGACGATCGGCTGCTAGGCTACCCGAGGACGATCTGCGGCGGGAGGCGAGGCGATCAGGGAGGAGGAGGGAGATCGCCAGCTGGGGGCGACGGATGGAGAGAATGAGGAGAAGGAGGCGGCAGATGGAGGAGAAAGAAGAGAATGAAGAGAAGAGAGCATAGCAGAGAGGTAGCGAAGAGAATAACGCGAGGCAGGAGAGAGGTGAAGAGAAGTAAGAGGCGGTTGAGAGAGAGAAGAGAAGTTATTATTTATATTGGTTAGGTTAGGTGTAGGTTAGTGTTATGGGTATTTATGAACTTTTATGGGTTATTTGGGCTTTTACTTATATATATTACTACGGATGTCGTGCGCATATGTTCATTTGAACATACGCAAATAAATGACACATTTACCCCTAGTTATTGTATCTAATTACTGCCATATCCCACAGGTCAGATCGTGAGATCTGAGAGTTCCAGAACCTTCGTCCTCTCTGATCTTCATGCTCGACACCAACGGTAGCCTGTGACAATGCTCAAGTCAAGGAAGATCTGAGAGAGCAGCCAGGGGTGAGGCGTTGCCAAGGTGAAGCCAAGCGTGGCGAGCGGTCAGGCTAGGAAACACTTATGTCCGAATGTTTTTGAAGTTTTTTACACTATGATTTCGGCCGGAAGTGCGGGTTTTGTTTTTGTTGGAGATAGTGAGCCTTTGGATATTGAGTTGTTGATTTCTTTTTCTAATGAGGATGTTGCTGATTGGTTCTGTGATTATGGCGGTGAAGGCAATGGCGGTGAAGGTGATATCTATGATAAAGGAATTGGCGAGCATACAGGTTTTTTTACTTGTTGTATTTAAGTATCCAGCATTCCTTATGGACATTTTTTTCATATTGTTTTAGACAATTTATGGCGCAGTATCTGGACATGTTTCGTCTGGTTATGATGGATGTCAGTCTATGAGTGTGGAAGTTGATTCAGGTATTATTTGGTTGCTTGTGTAGATTTTGTTCGTACATTTTGGTTGTAATGCTTAGACGTTTTGGGAATAATGCTTTGACACTCTTTGCTGTAGGATGTGGACATCTTTTTTATAGGAGTGAAGGACTTCGATCTACAAGTGTTGAAGTAGATTCAGGTTGTGATTGGTTTTTTACTAGACAATTTATGTATACTGTTTGGACACATTTGGACTTATTTTTAAACACTTACCTGTGCAGGTAGTGGACGGTTGTATGAAATTGAATCAGGTAGGATTTTGGGTTTTTTTGAAGATTTCTTGTTCGTCTCATATGTGTTTTGTTTATTTCATGGTTTGTTTTTGTTTTGTATGGCAGTTAGTGCAGCTGGTGATGTCACATTATCTGTTGGTTCTGATTCTGTAAATTCTGCTGATGATGTTACCTGGGTTGGAGCAACCTTTGATTCTGTAGATGAGGCTGAGTTTTTTTAAAGGGTATGCTATTTCTAGAGGTTATAGCATACGTTGTACAAGGAGTAGATATAGGGGTGGTAGAAAGGATAGGGCACTTTACCACAAGGAGTTTCTTTGTTCTTATGCTGGTTTAAAGTATGATAGTGTTAAGAAAGAGGCTGCTGAACGTCGTAGAGTTGATAAACGTAATAATTGTCGTGCAGTGATATGTGTTAAGTTGAGCGATGATGGATTGTGGGTATGTCATGCTCATTTAGGACAGCATAATCATTCATTTGTTGCTATTAGGCAGTGATATTTGTTGAGGTCAGCTAAGTTTTTGAATAAAGATATTTTCGCAACTGTTGCAGATTTGATGGGGAATGGGATTAGACCTATAGATGCTATTAGGGTTATATCAAATGAAGTCGGTGGGCTTGAGTCACTTGGCTTGACTAAATGAATGTTTTACAATTACTTATCTGCTGAGCCTGCATCTGAATTGGATATTGGGGATGCTTCGCTGCTGCTTGATACTTTTAAGCATAGGGCACCAGAAGATGTTGATTTCTTTTATGAGGTGCTAGTTGATAGTGAAAACAGATTAAGTAGTTTTATTTGGATTGATGAAGTGATGAAGGCTGATTATACAACATTTGGTGATGTTGTTGTGTTTGATATTACATTTCGAACCAATCGGTACAATATGTTTTGTGCTCCATTTATTGGATTAAACAATCACAAGCAGAATGTTGTTTTTGCTGTTGCTTTTCTTGTGGGGCAGAAGAGGGAGCACTTTGTTTGGTGTTTTGAGTGTTTTAAGAGGGGCATGGGTGGAAAGCTTCATCAGACAATTATGGCAGATTAGGATGGTGCAATTGGATCTGTAGTTGACCATGTTTTCTATGGTGTTCAGCACATATTATGTCTGTGGCATATTTGTGAGAATGCCAAGAAGAACATCAAGGGCTTGATGTGCATTGAAAGTTTTTCCAGAATATTTTATGGATGTTTGTATCATTGTGCTACTGCTAGTGAGTTTTATGATGCATGGTCAAAGATGCTTGGAAGTTTCAACTGTTGTAATGTGGGATGGTTGAAGAACTTGTATGCAGCAAGGTTTAAATGGTGCCCAACACTATGCAAGCACGTTTTCTCTACAGGTAATTTCACTGTGTAATTTATGCATGATTAATGGACATTTTGAATATAATGCTTAGCCAATTTGTTTGATATTAACAGACACTTTGTGTACGTTTTGACTGTAGGACTTCGATCATCACAACGTAGTGAAAGCACAAATAATGTTCTGACATCGCTTGCAAATAAGCAAATGGGTTTGTTTGCTGTTTTCATTGCTGTTGAGAACATGTTGAAAGAATAGAGAAATAAAGTACTTGAAGAAGATTTTCAAAATATTGGAGTGGTGAATGTGAGGGCTGAACACTCAAAGATATTGGTTGATGCTTCTAAGGTATACACTCGTACTATCTTGAAAGAGTTTGAAAAAGAATTATTTGTTGGTGTTTTTGCTGAGTCAAAGGCTGTTTCTGAGGTTTGTGGTGTCATTGAATATGAGGATTTGGTTGGGAATCGAGATTGGAAGAAATTTAATGTTAAGTATGATGCTGCTTCATTGTCTGTGTCTTGTTCATGTACGTTGTTTGAGGAGAGGGGCTTGCTTTGTTGCCATTCATTGCGTGTGTTGAATGTGAATAATGTGCATGAAATTCCTAAGCAGTATATACTTCACCGTTGGACCAAGGAAGTAAGGATTGTTGTGGATCAGGATGGGAAATATTTGTGTGGTGATGCATTTCTACAATTGCTTGGCGTACTAACATGATGAGGGGCTTTTTATCATTGGTGATTGAGTGTCAAAAAGATCAGGAATGTAGGTACGTGTGTGAGCAAGGACTGCTGTCAATGTAGAAGCATATTTTGAAGATGAACGCTGGAACTGCCAGTGCCAGCAAAGAGTTTCAGACAATTAGCAATGCTGGGTCTTATTATGAAGTGGATGTTTTGAATCCTGCATTTGTGACATCTAATATATTTGGATCAAAGCGGAAGAAGAGTGGAGTGGATTTCAACCGTGGTTGTGGATGTAGGGGAAGGGGCAGGGGCAGTGGTAGGGGCAGGGGTGGTCCAGTATAGTGTTCGATAGAAATAGTCAAAGTGTCTATAAACCATTGTTGAAATGTCTACAGAGTTAAATTCACAGTTACAGCTGAAGTTTATTGAAATGTCTACAGGTTATTTGTTTACAGTACACATAAAAAATGTAGTGTGATAGTGGAATTGTCTAGAGAATTAAGTGGATATGGGAATGATAAGGACTATGGTTTCTACAATATCAATTAATTCTTTTTATTTACAATACTAGTTCTTAATTTACAATATGTGTAGAATAATACATATTTCAAATAAAAAAACATATATTTCAAAGAAAATATAATATTTATATGTTTGTAGCTGTTCTTTTTAAGAACTTGCAAAATAGTTTTGCTTCGCATCTCCACATGCAAGGCTTATAGAAAATTGGGCTTGATATGTACGCTTCTGTGTTAGAGAGATTTGGCCTATCATGTGGTGATTGACAATCTTTAAGTTTGTGTCTGATGGCAACAAGCCTTTTGTTAAGCGCCTATAAGCAAGTAAAGGTTTGTCATATAAGCCTTCGACATTCAGCAATCTTCCATAGCCTTTGCCTTCCATTTCATCCCTCGGTGATAAGAGACAATAATTCCATTGCTTTGGTCTTTTCATGTTCCTCAAATGGTGATATGATTGCTATTATTCCATACAAGTATTGGGTCTTATTATTACCCTTTTCGGTTGCTCTTTTGAGGAGTTTGAGCCTTTCGATTTCATTTGCAGTTATAAAATAGTGAGCGATGCCTTCTTCTGTCAAGGCATCTGTATTTTCAACTTCCATGCACCGTCGGTGGATATAACACTCTTTTGGGCGAAATGGTCTGAAACATAAATCATTTATGTTCAACCTTTGGTACACCAACTTATCATCTGCAGCCTTGTGAAAGACCTTGTAAGATTGTGCAGCATTGCTAAGGTCATTGATGGATGAAGCACCAACATTTGAGAGTATCTCAGTAAGCATATCATGTGGTAATGATTGAATTGTTTTTTGGAGGGTATGCTTGGAGATTTTCTTGCTCGATTTCAAGTGGTCCATTTTTTAAACAAGTGTGTAGGATGAAAAGGTGTTGAAAACTTGTGGTTATGGTTGCACATTTTATAGGTGATGAACAGGTGTTTGGTCGGTTATATTGTGTATGACAAAGAGACGTGTTGTTTCGTTTTGCGAACATATGTGCTATTTCGATCTTTGGGCACGTTTTCGTATAATTAAGGATTAGATATTTAATTGATTATGTTTTTATCAAGTAATAATTTATGTAGTGATCCAAGATTATACGGTTATGTTTTTAATACGACTAACAATTTATGCACTCAACCAATCGTATAATTAAGGATTAGATATTTAATATGACTAACAATTTATGCACTCAACCAAGTTACATATTATGAGTGTTTAAACACTTTAATTACTGTTAGTACACACTTTGTTAATCTATAGAAGACATTTTTGCAAATTCGAAATGTATATAAAGCAACTGTTTCAGACACTAACAGTAACAAATAATACGATAGAACAAATTGAGAAACAAAATCAGCATATCACAAGCAATTCAACAATCTAAGAAACTACTTTGTTCTATAAGAAGACATATCACAAGCTATGAAACTACTTCCTAGACATATAAGAAGACAACTATTTTGTGCATGCTAGTAATCTAACCTGTAAGTAACTGTCACATGTTAACAACTACTTTGTACATGTTATCTGTAAGTCAAGTTAAGCAGCTTTTGCATTTTGTAGTCTATTTGCATCTGTCAAAATAGTATCTTTCACCTAGTTGTGCGGATGCAACATTAAAGTAGCTGCAATTTGCATTCTGTACTTATTCATGATTTCTTTCTGCAAAGTCAAAAACAATAAGTGTATAAGTAGTAATTTGATAGTGCATGAAGAAGATGTTATAGTTATTACCGGTCCCAGGTCAGAAACAAACGGTTGGCCATGATATAATTCCACATGTTTCATTGCAAAAATGGCACAATCTTTTGCATTCCTCATGTGATGCTTGTAGGTCTTTTTCCACAGCAAAGAAACAAATGTGGGTTGGTATCTTCCAATTTTAGATGCAAGGGGATGTTCCCAGGAGTCAAGCCATTTGCTGATGATTTGTCTCTGTTAAAAGTAAACGGTGTTATGTTTTCATAAGACACTTCGAATTGAAATGATAGACATTTTGAATTGAAATAATATACACTTTCAATTGAAATAATAGACACTTTCAATAAAAATAATAGACACTTTGGATAAGATACTTTGAATTGAAAAAAATGCACTTTGAATTAAAATAATAGACACTTTGTATTGAAATAATGGACACTTTGTATTGAAATAATGGACACTTTGAATTGAAATAATAGACACTTTGAATGATTACTAGAAGAAAGGGAAACTGTTCATATTTTCCCATCTCCTCATCCTTATTGTCCATGACCTTTATCTTCTTGCTTTCATTGTTAATACAAAACACACTGAAGTGGACATCTTTAGGACATATAAAGAACAGCTGTTTCATAAAAACTTATTTTAGGGGCTGGCACACCATGAATAATTGTGTAGTAGATGTGCAACCATGCAACAAGTTTTTCATAATAATTGTGCACTTACAAGTTTACAACCATGCAACATTTCTTTCGTGATGTGGTTGTATTGGAGCCACAAGTTAAGCATTTGGCATATGTTGTTCTCCTTATTAGCATTCTTCTTGACAACTTCAGGATCAAACTTATTGTTGACAATTATGTGGAAAATGCAGGCCTGTAACAAAGATTATTAAATAGATGTTAGACTTAAACAGAGTGAGTTTTTAAGATGTTACAGACAGGGTTTTACTTACAGATGCATGGCTAGGGAGGAAGCAACGTTCTGGAAACTTTTTGTTCAACTCTTTTTGATTCAAAGTATAAGTATAGGCGGTTATTATAGAGTCAAAAACCAATTTTTCAGGTCTTAAACTCTGGAATTCATTCCTAAAGTTGAAGACATCTAGTGTGAATCTTGCCAGTAGCTCATTGCAATTGAAAGATAACCAGAAGATAGTTCTCAGTAAATTTGCAGTAATTGAAATAAATGATCATTGGCTAATAAATTTTTTTTTGCTGTGATACTTACTTGAGTGATTGTTTCGTGCTCCATGCATAGTCTACAACAATAGACTCTATGCTTGTGAGGTATAAAGGGAGTGTTTTCTTGAACTGTTGGAGATATGGGGATTTCAAGAAAACTGATTTCTTCTTTGCTCTAGCTGGCCTATCAGCTTTCTCCTGACTTCCATCTATTCCCAAATTGAAAGAAGGTCTAGTTTCTAGATCAAAGTCTAGAACTGTTGGTATTGGACCTTCGTCATCTGGCAAGTCAAGCACAAATGGTTGAGCAAGGTCTTCAAGCTCCTGATCATTATCATTTTGCTCATCAGGTGTTCAATAGACCTTTTTAGATTGCAATGCAATCTGTGCCAGCCTTGCTTTCTCCATTGCATCCATCACTTGCTCAACTTGGAGAATGAATTTCTTATCCCATGGGCTACTTTGAGCAGGGCCAGGATTGAGCTCATGCGACCTCTGTATCACCTTTGCAAGTGGAGTTGTAACAAGAGGGAACAGCTCACAGACTCTTGCAATTTTTTCTTCCATTCTTTTCATTGCAAGAGCTGCCTCTTGAACCTTATTATTTAACTGCTTCATTCTTGCTGTGAATGAGTTGTCAGAGTCAGCAGGCTGTTGTTGCTCCTTGCTTTCAGGCTTGCCTTCTGCTGGTTGCTTTTTGCTTTGAGGTTCTTCAGGCTGTTTTTCTTGAGTTTCTACAGCAGTCTGGTCAGCCTTCTTCTCTGGCTGCTCAGGGTGATTAGGCTTCTTTGGTACTTTTGGAGCATCAGCTTTTGGAGTATCAGCAGAAGGAAGATTGGCTGATAGTATTTGCCCTCTACCAAATCCACCTTGACTTCTCTCTTCATTTAATCTTCTGAGGACAATATTACTTGTCCAACCTGTGATTGATGGGAAAACTCTAGTAATAAGAGTTTTCCCCCTGAACATTACCCGATCAAGATAAAACATATGCACATTTAAGACCAGTTTAAGAAACATGAAGGTGATACTTCAGATATGAAGAAGAGATGCTGAGTTGTTAGTATGAAAGTTGCTGACAAATAAACATGACACATTTACCTGTAGGAAGTAGAGGCATGCACCAATGCATTGGTTGTTGATAGGGTCCTTTTTGTACTTGCTAATTTGGGTAGCAAGTGTGTTCAAGGTGTAGGCACAGAAGTTCAGCTGATGGCATACAGAAAGATCCTTCAATGTTTTATGAACCCTCCAATTACAGCTGGATCTATTGGATAGTACAAGCAGCTTTGTGACTACATAGATGACAAAAAGAAGCTTGAATTCTTGATTTGCATTTGATGAGTTAGTCACTATACTTGAAATTTGACTTGTCAATGGTCCATTTTCCTTCCCATGCCGCATTCTCCACTGTTGAAGTTCCGGGTCATTTGCATGAGAATAAGGGTGTTCATCAACCACCCTTGGACCAATGGGAATCCCTAACACATTATGCACATCTTCAGCAGTTATCTTAATGCTTGAATGTTTGGATATGCGCAAGGTTGTGTCATCTGGGTTAAAATGCTCCACTAGCCACTGTATTAGGTTTGGGAAAAGCCTTTTGCATGTTATGTTGAAGAAAGATCCTAATCTAAGCTCTTTGATTGCATTAATATGCCCTGTGCTAGTGGAGAGTAAATACATTGTCTGCCTAACCTGTCCAGGGTTGCACTGTGTTCTATACATTATGCTACAATCAAATGTTACATTTCAGTAGTTAAAAAATTTTAATACAGTAATGACAGACATTTGATAGAGAGGCAACAGACATATTATGTATAACAAGTAGACACATTTTCCAGTAAGGGAATGAACCAGTGGACAATTTTTCAGAAAATAAATAACTAGAAAAGTAATGTAATATGAGACACTTTTCAAGTAAACACTTGATAGATAAATAATAGACAAATTATTGAGAAACAGTACACACTTTTTCAGAAAAGAAATGAACTAGTAGACACTTTTCTAGAAAGAGTTCACAGAGAACCAATAGACATTTGATAGAGTGCCAATAGACATATTATGTATAACAAGTAGACAAATTTTCCAGTAAGAGAATAAACTAGTTGAAAATTTTGCAGTAAATAAATGACCAAAAAATTTATGAAATAGAATACACTTTTCCAGTAAACACTTAATAGAGAAATAATGGACAGATTATTGAGAAACAGTACACACTTTTCCAGAAAAGAAATCAACCAGTAAAGAAATAACCAGTATACAGAGTATATAGAGAATCAATAGATAGAGTATACAGAAGCAGAGCACACTCTTTGCAGTAAAAAAATAAGCATAATGTGAAAACACATTGTGAATAGTATATACCGCTTAGAGGTTGAAGGGTTGACATTCTGTTTGCCTTCTTTTCTTGCTGGGGGGTTAGATTTCTTTGTAGGGCTTGGCTTTTCCTTTTGTGCTTTCTTTTTTTGTTTGTCCTGTCCAGAGCCTGTGTGATGCTGTTTCTTGTGCTTTGCAGCATCACTCTACTTAGATTGAGCAATGTCTTTAGATTGTGCAGTGTCTTTTCTTCTTTTGTAGATGATAGGCTTTGCTGGACTTGGCTGTTGTCGCCTTGATGTCTGTTGCCTCGTGTTTTGTCTGTGTAAACAACCAAAAAGATAACAGTTATATGAGATGTGTCTCAAGTACTTTAACAGTTATTGATTGATGACAACATATATACAGAAAATGTCTTCATGCGCTACATAGTGTGTCTACTACAAGAAACAAAAGTGTCTATATGAAAAGCTGACGAAGAGTATTTTGGTAAACTGATTTCAATATATGCATGAGAAGTGTGTGCACTAGCTACACAATGTGTCTACATCAATAAGTAATAGTGTCTATATGAAATGCTGACGAATAGTGTTTTTGTAAATTGATTACGACATATGCATGAGAAATGTGTGCACTAGCTACATAATGTGTCTACTACAAGAAGCCATAGTGTCTATATGATAGAAGAGGAGTATATTTAGGTTGCTTACGAAGGGGAGTTTCGATTCCTCTGCACGAATGGTGGCGGTTTCACAATGAGTTTTATTTTTTGTCTGCACAAAGAACGAGAATACTCAGAAGAAATCTCAGATTCTACAGTAAAGCTAATATAAATGCAAGAAAATGAATATTTGTGTTTTACCTCTTGTGTTTTGGTTCATTTTCAGAAGCATGTGTTGGATGTTGCTTTTGCTTGCTTGTTGTCGGTTTCTCTTAATCTCGCCTGAAATTGTCAGATTATAGGTTAGGTTTTGATTAAGTAAAATTGTCAGAAATGAATTGATAATGAGGTTCGAAGAGGAAAGGTAGAGAAGTAGAAAAGGCTATCCGGTGCATGGCCGGTGTTCCGATGTGTTGCTGGAACTTAAAACACACTATAGAAAGCTAGAGAACGCCGGCGAGTTGCCTGAACTGAAAACGTACAATAAAAAGCTAGAGAACGGCAGTGAAGTGTACAAAGGTCTACCTTTCTTGCTGTTCCTCGGTGAAATCACCGTAGTAGTCGTCTTCTGTAGCGAGAAGCGTGATGAGCTTTCGATTATTATCAACCATGGCATTTTCAATTGCGGAGGAGAGAAGTGAACAGTTGCAGGAGCGTTTGACGGGTTATGGGAATGGCGTGTAATTTGAATTCGCAGAGTTTTCAAGCGTGGCTGAAATTGTAATTTCAGTTTCAAAGTAGGCTGGGTCGTGGGCTTGGGCGGCAGTTACTAGTATTGGGCTCCTATGTCTAATTAGACCTATGTCTATAATATAATAACTATATATATATATAACATATAGGCTTTTAATATAAGAAATATAAATAATAATGATAATAATAATAATAATAATTTATTTAGTTTCATGTGTATTTTTATTATTTGTAAAGTACCATGTAACTGATAGTATTTTATATAAATATTTTTTTTTTGAGAAATTATATAAACACATAAAGACTTATTACAACTAAGGAGTTATAAACTAAGAAAAATTATTATCATTAATTCTTCAATTAAAAAAAGTGAACCAATTAACTTCTAAACATGATAATTAGTTAATTAATCTGTTTCAGTCACTTAGTCACTTATTATATGATAATGCAATGTCAAGTAATGATAATTTTAAATATATTATATACGTTAAAACCATAAATTTTAATTTTACTATAAAAATACATACATATATCTATTCATACACATTCTATATTGTATATTATTATTATTATTATTATTATTATTATTATTATTATTATTATTATTATTATTATTACATATTTGTAAAAAAAGTTTTAAAAAATATTTCTTTACTATATAAAATTGATATTTTATATATGATTATTATCATTACACATTATAATATATGTCATATATTTTCAATATATATTATTATATTTTTAATTAATTAATTAATAAATAATAATAATAATAATAATAATAATAATAATAATAATTATTAACAGTAGGCACGTTGCTAATTACCAAGGCGCCTACGCGTTGGTAATCAACGCTGCTGATTACCAACGTGCATGCGCGTTGGTAATTACCAACGCGACGCGTCAACGTTAGTAATTTGACAATTGGAAAATAACTGATTTACCAATGCGTTAGACCGTTGGTAAATTACCAACGTGTTTAGCCGTTGGTAAATTTAAAATTTTTTTACCAACGGCTTAACAAGTTGGTAATTACCAATGGTCAGACCATTGGTAATTTGGCTGTTGGAAAATCTAGTTTTTTTAGTAGTGTAAAATACACTTACATGATTTGTTGAGCAAACGTACAATGTATGATTTTCTATTAGATTTATCACTTTATATAAAGGTCGGCCTCCCTTATCTAATGCAATATTTGTGTAATTCATTAACTCAAATTTATTGATTGTATAATTAAATCAATTGTATTGATGTATTCATTGACAAATCAGGAACTAAATCTGACAAAAAATTGGATGAAGGACATTATTGGCAAATAAGTGTAAAAAATACTTTTTTTTTACCTTATTTGTCAAATTTGCTACATGTCAGATTCGTGTTATGTTTGTTAAATGAAAAGTCACTTTACTCCTTAAATATATCCTGCTTTATATATATATATATATATATATATATATATATATATATATATATATATATATAATATATATATATATATATATATATATATATATATATATATATATATATATATATATATATATAATAGATTATATCTTTGAGCTTTTGTAGGGATTCTTATCTTACTTGAGCATCTTCTATTTTAAGGATTACTTTGTAAAGCATTTCTTTATTATTATTAATATTGTTTATTGATTTGGATTGTGTTTCTTCTAAAGAATCTATTAATTGATGAATAAATTTTATGAATGGTCTCTAACTTTTAGTCTTTATTTCGTTTTATCCCTAACCTATTGAATGTTTTGTTTTAGTCATAAACTTATTAAAATGTTTTGTTTTAGTTCTAAATCTATTGAAAATGTTTCATTTTGGTCCCAATTTGATGAAATTTATTAACTTAAAGTATTTGTCTGATAACAGTTTTTTAGAACATAATTTAAATTATCTAGTAACTGTCTTATAATAAATTTCATCTATACAATAATTTTTTTCTAGTTAATGAAAATTCAAATTACCTTTTTCTCTCTCTGTAAATTGAATTTATTTCATTCAAAAAGAAAAAAAGATTATTAATTTAAATTATCTATTTACTGTAAAAAAAATATGGTTCCACCAATCATCCCTAAACTATATCTAATATTGCTTATTCATTTCTAAACTATCAAATGTTGCTTAATCATCCCTAAACTATATCTAGAGTTGCTTAATCATCCTGTCGTCTATCATACTATTAAAAATGGATGGAGGAGTGTGTGTGACACACATCAGCAGCACGTCTCTTTTTTTATGCCACATTAGTAGTCACATCATTTTTCCGTCCATCTTCAACGGTTGTGATAGATGGTAGGGCGATTAAGCAGTACTCATAGTGTTAAATATTGCTATGTACTGTGCAGTATGCCATTTACGGTGGGTATACTGTACAAATGTTTTTGCATTTTGTCATTTCACTACGTGGTATACTATAGTATTTTATAGTATTTTGTATACCGCTCACTTTTTTGCATACATTTTGTCAAAAAACTGTAGTATACCGCAAATACAATGTAGTACATAACGTAATATTTTACTTTTTGCGGCTATTTTTTTGTTCATTTTACATCAAAATATCATAAAAATATAAAACATTAAAATATAAATAATACACATATTATAAAATAAACATTTATTTTTTTTTTTTATTACTTTTCTTAGTTAATATAAAACTTTAATGGATGAATGTGTTGCTTTTGCAGAACAAGCTAGGAAAGAAGTGTTATGCTTTGAGCCACCTAGGAATGCAATGTGATATTAGAAAATTTATTGTTATTATTAAATTATTATTTTTTTCTCGTCTCTCAATAAGTTAGTTTTTTTAGTATTATTTATTTTGCTCTATATAAATTTTTTTAATATTTTTTGTATTAAAAAAATATCTTCTATCATATATATTTTATTTATATTTGACAAATTATGATGAGAAAAATTAGAATACATATAAAACGTATAAAAATAAATTATTGAACAAATTATGTCATTTTAAAATAATATTCTAATATTTATTTTTTTTTGTAAAAATGGTAACGGTATGTGGCGCGGTATATCATGCAGTATATCTTAAAAATTCAAGGTGCGGTATACTTAGCGGTAACGGTTTTTAACACATTGACAACATTGGATATAGTTTATAGATGATTGAGCAACATTTGGTAGTTTAGGGACAAATAAGCAACATTTGATATAGTTTAGGGATGATTGGTGAAGTTTACCCCAAAAAATATTAAACTGCTTAAATTTATTGGAAGATAGTTACTAAACACTTAAATTAGAATTTCAAAATTTTCTATTAGATAATAATTCCGAGTTAATGAATTTCATCTAGTGAGGGATTAAAATGAAAAAAATTTAGTATGTTTAGAATCAAAACAAAATATTCAATAGGTTAGGGATTAAAAGAAAAAAATGACTAAAGGTTAAGGATCATTTACGGAATTTACTCATTAATTGATTTACTTCATAATCGCTATCGTTTGTGCTTTCTATATTGGAGTCAGTGTCGGAAAGGCGCAAATTAATCATTTGCTTTTTTTAAAAAATTAAATTCCCCTGATATTTCTAAACTATTTATTTTTCTTTCATTTTACGGTCATTCTTATAATGTCCCACTTAAAGCAAATTGGGCTATCTTTATTTTCCCCTTTTTTATTATATATTTAAATATGAAAATCTAAATATACAAACAAACTATAACATATGTATAATATACTAATAAGATTTATAATTTTAATGCATATTCATAATATAAAAAGTTTATGTGTATCCATATTATACACACATATGCATACATACATATGTATGAATCAGGAATAGAAGAAATGAAGAATGCCATTGTAACTCAATTAATATGATACTCTCTTCATCCCATATTCTTTATATCAATTTTTTTTTAATAAATTTTAGCAACAAAAATGTCTGTTATGCATTCTCCTTAATCAAACACCACTAATTCTTTGAAATCTAACCTTCTCTCTTTTTTGCCTTGCTTAATCTCCATCCAAATCTCATATTCTAGGTCCTTACGGTGGTGCTTAGACCAGGCGGAGTGCGTCATCGGGATGCTAGTCGAGTTCGTGCTTTCAGATGGGATTGTCCATTAACGCGATCGAGGAGGCAGAGGAGGCGATGAAACACTAGCGATTCTATAGCAGTTGCACTTCTGGGATCACAATGGATCGAGGATCGATGGCCAATTCGCTGCTAGAATCGCAACGATTGATTTTACAAGGATGAAGGCGGAGGTTGGAAGGCTAAAGCTGAGAAGAGTACTTAGGCAATAGATTGATGAGGATGAGGCGGCGAATCAATGAATCGATGGTGGGATTGATTGAGGTGGGAGCGACAAATCAACGGATTGACGGGGACGGAGACGGAGACGAAGACAATCCTCTTTGTCATGTTTTGTTGCTCAGCAAGAACATGGGCAAATTAGTAAATGTATAAACTTTCTTAAACTACGTGTCAAATAAAAATAATGCAGAAAATGTGAGAGTAGAGGGAGTAAATAATAACCAAAAAATTCCCTACAAAGTAATTAGCAAAATTGAAGATACTCAGATAAGACAAGAATTATTACAGAAATTAAAAAAAAATATATGATTCTTCAAGAAGAATAGAGTAAAAGGGTTAATCTTCAACCACACAAAATTTTAGATGTTTTTGAAAGATTTAGAGAAGAAAAGTGTCACTCAAATATTCAAAATCTTCAAGAAGAAATTAGGCAAATAAAAATAGAAATTCATAGATTAAAACAAGATAATGAAGAAATTAAAAGAAAATTTACTATGATAAATTTACAAAGATGAATGCAAGAAAACCAAAATACTCAAACCAAATTCAGTACCTCAAAGTTTTTAGTTCCAGAAACAATAAGAAACAAAGAAGAATTTATCAATGCTATTTCAAAAGTTCATTATCATAAATGGTATGTAAGTTTTAATTTAATTGTTATTAATGAATATCATCTAAATACTATTTCACTAATAAATATTAGAGCTGATCAAACTTGTATTTAAGGAGGAATATTGCAAACGAAGTATTATGATAAGAACACTGCAGGTCCTTACACTGTACAAACAGTTCAAGTCTAAAAATAAGATATAAGCTGAGTAACGTATAATTATGTAATCAGGGAATGTGTTACAAGATACCTTTTATGTTGGTTAAAAATCTTAATACTGCAGTAATTTTAGGAACTCCTTTTATCAGTTCCCTCCTCTGTGTGTGTGTGTATCATTCCATGGATTACTTTTTGGACCTTCAATATCAGTGTCAAGATGAATGCGGATTTTCATATTTGGTTTAAGAATTCAAAACTAAATGGTGGGATGCGTATAACATTTCTCAAGCAGATGCATCTTCTATGATTTAGTGGATTAATGGTAGAACAATCACCCCGACTCAAGAAGTCTAGATTACTCCAAATTAGATTAATTTCGTGTCTCAAAAAATTCAGATTTAGGCAAAGCTCGCCTCTATTTCATCAAAGCGAGACTATAAGAAATTACTTAAAGATTTAGCCTCTCAATTTGATTCAGATTCAGCTGAAGAACTAAAGGATATGTGTGTGTTATTGTTGAAAAGAAATTCCCAATTACCCATCACACACAATAAAATAAACAAGCATACATGAATTTAATATGGTTCTATTCTTAATTAGCCTACATTCATGGATGAGAGAAATTCATTTGAACGAAATATAGATATTATAGTAGAGGTATGCCCTTAGTGCTCATACTGGCTTATGGATCTCATATGCACAACTGATAACCCACAATCTTGCACTCACAAAATTACAAAATATGAGAATCATAAAAGACTTACCATCATACTCATTTCTTCTTTTGGACCTCTATCTCTTTTAAAAATCCTCACAACTTGTCTTTCCAGTATATTGGTTTTTTTCTCATACTTAAAACCATAGCATAACAAGCCTTTTTACAGGTCACACAAAAACCCAAATCATATTAAAATAGGAAAAATAAAACTAAATTATAAACAAAATCAAAATCCTTAACTTTATTGAATTTAAGCCATCAAACCCAACAATTGTTATCTTGGCTCAAATTCTTCACCATGAACATGAACATCACGACCCACGATCACAATCATAAATACGAATACCATGAATATTACCAAAACATGAATACAGTAATGAATGGAACGAGTATGAACAACACGAACAAGACTCCAAACAACAACATCACGAACACAAGTTCTACCATATCAAGAATGCACCACAAGCTCCACCATGCTAGGACTAAATCGCAAGCTCTAATACTACTTGTTGGGAAAAAATTCTAATCACTTATCATGCACAGAGGAATAATAAACGGGATCAAACAAGTACACACAAATTTGATATGGTTTGGCTCTTAACTAGCCTATATTCACAGATAAGAGAAATTCATTCAAACAAAATGTAAATATTACAGTTTAGGTATGCTCTTCGTGCTTACGCTGGTCTATGAATCCCTTATATACTACTGATTACCCCACAATTTTGCCCTTACACAATTACAAAATATGATAATCATAAAAAGCTTCCTATCCTACTCTCTTCTTTCTGACTTCTCTCCATTTTGAAAATCTTACACCTTGCCTCTTTAGCACATTGGTTTTTCTCTTATACTCAAAACCCTAGCATAAAAAATCTTTTTATAGGCCACATACAAACCTAAACAACATCAAAATAGGAAAAATAAATTCTAAATAAATAGAAAAAATAAAACCAAATCCTAAACTTTTTTAAATTTGGGACAACAAACCCAATAGTTATGCATGTATGCGTTAAACCAAGCTCAAGTTTGAGTTACCTGAAAAAAGTTTGACTCCGATGATGAGGTACTTTTCAATGACTAGGTATGATTTCTTTTCTTAGATTTTCGGTATGATTTCTTCTCTTAGTTTCTCCTGGATGGTCTTAGTTTGTATTTGATTTGAATATGTTATTAAACATAGATCTTAGGTCGGTTATTCTTTTCATATTTATTTATTTTTAATGTTTTGGCCATTTTATCATTTAAGATTCTAGTTATTGTGAGTGTCATTAGACTTTTAAATTAATAAAATTTGCACCAATGGTGATTTTTTCTTCTTAAAAAAATCTTGTGCAAATTAACTAAGATATTTCTTTTTCTAGTTAATTTTTATTTTATTTTATGAAATTTTTTTGAAAAACCCTAGACCTAAGACTGGGACCGTACCAACTCAGCCCAGGCCCAACCAACATTACCCCAGACCGTGCTCGAGCCTAGCCATACCCAGCCTAGGCCGGGCAATTAAGGTCGCTGGCTGAGCACAACTACATAAAAGTATACATCAATTTCAGTGTCACTTCAATTTTAACTTTTAACTATATATAAAAAATATTTTCTAGAAAAACAAGTATTAAAAATAATATTAAATAACCTAAATATGTACTAAAATATAATTAGGATGATTTTTATTAATTTTTTAATTGAGTATGCAAAGAAAAGGAAAATTAACCTAAATAAACCCTTAAAAAACAATTTTTTATTCAATTTTTTTTCAAAAAGTAAACAACAAAACTATATCAATTCAATTAGTTTGGTCTATAAACTATTAATCTGAGTGAACTTATAGATCAACTTGAACCTGGATAGAACTTGAAAGCCCAATTTGAAGTCACCTGAGAGTGAAATTAACCCAAACCCATATAAATTTGACTAACCTAACATGATCCCAAAATCCACTCAACTCAAACCTAATTAACCCAATCTGGACCTGATTTCATGATAACCTAACCTGACCTGCTCAATTGCCTTCTCTATCCTTACTTCCTGCCTTTCAAGGGCCTAACTTTATGTTGGGGGACTTATTTGGTGCTGTAACAGAAGTTAGATTGCTCCAGAGGGCTTACGCCCATTTAAGACCAGATTTTCTAAGCGGTGATCACACAATGGTGCAATCATTTCAATTCTCATTTTTATGTTGCAGAATGATCATGGTGGTTGTTGATTTCCACCAACTTTTCCTTCTTCTATACTAGAAAAAAATAAAAGAAAAAGATGGAAGGGTCCAATCCATACCTTTTTAGTTTGTAAAGGGCAAGGAGCTGCAAAGCGAATAGGTAGCAATGATGTTAAGAATTTTGCAAAACATTCTAAATGGTAAATTTGGTAAATTTATGTATCAAGTAATTGTGGAAATAGTTTAAATAAATGTGAGTCCTAAACATAATTTGACAAGATTTACAGAGGTTTTAAACTGTTTAATTAAAAATTTTTTATTAATGATTCAATCTGTAAGTATCAGTATAGCAATTGAGCTTTTGCCCTTCAAAAAAAGAAAAAGTGTATCAAATGAGCAAGTGTCAAGCCTTAAACATTGGAGTGGAATAAGATACCCCATTTCCTAACTTTTTTCGTTTAACAAAACAAAAAGATTAAAATCTATAAAAAATAATTACCTTAATTAGCGTTAGAAATATGTCTGTCCTCAGCCACCCTTCAGCTGGAAAACGCATAGACACCCATCTGTTTTGAAGCATTTTGACCCACCATTACACAGCCTTTATAAACACCATCATTCCATTGTTCACTGAAGACCATAAGAAAATGGTTAGGGAACCATCATTCCCTCTTGTTTGTTTTGTTAAGTGGAAGATTTCCATGTAATATATATATATATATATATATATATATATTCTGAGCCGTCTTGTGGGTCCTTCTCTACTTTAGAGGAAATATATAACAATTAGGCTGAAAAGTGAGCCTATTGAGCCTTGTGCTTTAAGCAAAGCCACTAATTGAGCAGAATATTCTCTTAAGACAGCTATAACACCCTCACAGTGTTGCAGAAACTAAGGCATCCTCAATGCTTATAGATATTTGCTTGTGGGTGTTATCATCATAATGGTAAAAGCTTGTTTCAGTTCATATACTTCATTTGGAAAGGCTTGGACCAAGCTGCTCTAAGTTTTAACAGGGAGGAACTCGCTGAACCTTTTGCTTTTCCTTTCAATTCTTCATTATAATACAGGCCTTGGTGAGTTGAACATGGGGAATGAGATGGGGAACAACGCTTCAGGATTAAGCGGTAAGAGCATCCTACTTGTGTTGCTTACACAAATTTTTGTTCTGTCAACTGCCTTGATGTTGCTGATGTGTGAAATTTCAGAAGATAAGTCAACCACAGTGGAGGCTTTTCAAGGAGCTGTTCAAGCGGATGATGCCAAAGGGGAGATGATGGTAGCTGCTGCTGAAACTGCAGATTCTGTTTTGAAAGAGACAGAGTCGGTTTCTAGTGACATGAGAGTTGGGCGTTCGCATAATTGCAACCCAGAAACAGATGAGAAAGGTTGGTGAAGTACTACATTTAGAATTCTCTTCTCTACTGGGGCTGGTTCAATTCATTTCTCACAGTTCTAATGCATGCAGAGGAGCACAAAACAGATGTTGAAGATGGTGCCATGAAAGAAGAAAATGGAGTAAATCATGCAGCTAACATGGGTGAAGATAAAGATTCTAATGGCAAAGAGCCAGGATTTGAAGGTGACTTCGAGGAAACAGCAGATGTGAATGTTGGCAGGCTGAAAGATGATACTACAGGTTAGTAGGTTCAATTGTTTCACCGATCAAGTTTATGGTTTTTGCACACACCGGCATGATGAAGCAATATATGACATAGTGAATTTGTATTGGAGAAGATGCTCAAGCAGGTGATGCTGGAGTACCAAATCATCTATTTCCTGAAGCTGACAATGAGGTTCGTGTTGATGCAGAGGTAGAGTCGGACTCAGCTGAGCAGCAGATGTTAGAAATGAGAGGTTAGTGGATTTTTGAACCATTTTGAGCTCGTTGAACAAACATATTAACTTAGTTCCATTGGTTAAGTTTTGTTTATGAATCCATGAAGAACCCGAATTTCTGGCTCGAAATGTAACATGTTTGCAGAAGAAAGGGTGGCTGAAAGTGATTTTCTTATGGACCCATCAAGGCCTGAAGAAAAACCGGATGTAGTGTCTGAGATGGGATCAGCCTTGTTTCAAAAAGATGTGGAAGATGATGAGAATGTAGAGGAGTCCAAGATGCAGCAAAAGATATCAGAAACTACTGATAAAGGTTAGAACTGATCAAGTATAGTTATGTGCACATATTCACTTTTGTAGTAGCTAACAGACTTGTATAGACACAAGGTAAGTTTTCATGATTTGTTTTCTTTGCAACAGAAAATGAGGGGGAAAGGAATTCAGAACCTGATGCCACTTTGAAGCATGAAAATTTTGATGAATTCACTACAATACCAACCACAGAATATGTAGAATGCAGTAATGGGCATCAAAGAACTGACAATACTGAAGGATTCCTCAACGAGATCACTAGTGAAGAAAACGGGCATGTAGGTAATCTTGATGAAAATGTTTCTCATGCTACCAGTGAAAAGATAAGGGAGGAGAAAGATGAAAGTCTGGAAAAGCACTTGAAACCGCAAGAAACCGAGCATAGGATACATACAAATGAGCTTAAGGATGCTGCTGAGTATGAGTCTAGTCACTCTGATGACCGGTTGGTGAATGGATCAGATTGCATGACATGTTTAACAGAAACAAAGCCCGTCGAAGAGAATCTGCCAGTGCCTCCATCTGAAGGTTTTGTGACTGAGCCTTGTAATGGAAGTAAGAAAGGGATATCTCCAGTGGAATGCAACAGTGGGAATGGCTACGCAACACAATCGGTGAACATTTTCCAAGACTCACAGGTTGATGATGCTGGAACTGCTTCAATTCCTGAACTCAATCCCACCGAACTCAGATGCAATGAAGTGGAAACCAAGCAGCAGAATAAGATTCAAGAGACATGGGAGAAATCTGAAACTTCATTTGCACCTGTAGAAACTGGAGGAGAAAACATACCTGGTTTAGATGCTCTAGAAAAAGCAAGAGCATTTGCATTAGAGGCCTTTATCAAAAGCCACCAGCAGAATAATCAAACCAAAACTGACAAGGATGACAACAACACTAATGATTCCGGACCAGAATGGGAGCAACAGACTTCCAACCCGTTTCTTTCTACCCAAGTTTCCTCAGTTCTTTCACAGACAAGAACATTTCAGCCAAATCAAGTGGAAGTAGCAGAGATTGATAACTCCTCAAGGAACCAGTCAACTGAGAAGTATGCAATCTGGGAAAGTGTAGGGAGGCTCAGCAGTGAGTCAAATCCTGATAACCACAACATTCCTGCAGAATTGAGGAAATCGCCGAGCTTTAATCTTGACCTCCCCATCGACGCAAAGCCTGAGGAACCCGATCAAACCCCATCGCTTTATCAAGACAAGGCGCAAGATTATCTAGGAGTTCCTGTTCAAGAGAAGATTGTTCATTTAGAAACAAATGATTCTTGCAAGGCAAGAAATCTAATGCTTGCATCATCCAAGGAAGAAAACGAAGCTCTCATCCCAGATTGTCCAAAGCAACAAGACAACCGTTCTTCACCAAAAATGGCACCACCAAAGCAAGTCAAATCCAATTCAGTGAAAGGTAAAGCGAAGCGCAAGCCGAGGTCTTCTTTTCTTGGCACCTGCATCTGCTGTGCCACTGTCATTAATGAAGTACCATGAGCTGCTGCCCTCATTTTTGCCTCTTCCATATGATCTTGATCAGTTTTGCTTGACTTGGTTTTCTCTTTTTCTTGTTTTTTGCTTCATTTGATTGAGACGGGCTGAAACATGTACAAGTAGTGCTAGATGTACTAATAACTTCATACTAAAACTTCATACAAATCCTACGTGGTACAGTTTGATTGGTAATTAAGAAAGTGGGATCTATTACCACTATTGCACCCAATCAATTTCTGTCACACAGGATTTTGTACAGGTTTTGGTAAAATTATTAGTGCATCTAGTAGAATTCAACATCTTTGTGCAGTTCTGTTTTTTTCTTGTTTTTCCACTATTCTTTTGTGGTCCTCCGAAAATTTCTTGTCACATAAACTTGTATCCAAGTCCTAGAGATAGATCATTATATGTTGGTTTTGGAGAAATTGATTGTAAGCTGGGCAGCTTTTATTTTGCCTTACTGATGCACTATTACTGAATGGTACTGTGAAAGAATTAGTGGGTGCTGCTTATCTGTTCTTGGTTTCCACTTATTTTCAGTGTTGCTAGCACATTGTTATATAGTACTAAATTAGTTTCAGAAAAACATATATATTATTCTAAAAGTGAAGGTAATTTTGTCATTTACAAAGGCAAACATAATGTCTAACTCAATTAGGCTATATTAATTAGGGTATTTGCATCATATACTATTTTTTTTAATGTATTTTCACTTGAACTCATTAACCATGCATGTAGCCAAATTAGTGGAAGTCAAATTTGACATCACATTTACGCAAAATGATAGATAAAATTTTTTTAAAGAAAAAGGAATTAGTTGATATAGATCCAACATTTCCCATAAATAAAGAAAAAAAAGAATATGAGTGTGGGAAATAATAATTAAATATTAAAATTTTAATTCAAATTTAAATTTACTAAATGGAGATGATTGAAGAAAAATTTTATATATACAAACTAAAAAATTTTGAGCCCACAAAAGAACATAAACATAACTTATTAATTAAAAAATATAGCATTGATGAAATCATACGAAAGAAAAAATTATAAAAAATAAAATGAATGGAGTTGATAAATGAAGGATATGATACGGTGAAGAAAATGATGCCAAAATTAAAAGGAGAAAAGGGGGGAGAGTGTTACCTTTATGAAGAGTTTTTATGAGGATGAAATGTTGATATATATAAATAAAGAATAAACTAAAAAGAAAGATATTAGTTTCTAAAGTGCATTAAACATAATAGGACATAACAAGTTATTAAAAGATTCGTTATACATGGAAGTCTATTTTTTTTTGTATAATATTTTGTACAGATATATGGTTGCAATATTAATATCCAAATTAATGTAGTAATAGGCCAACTGATATGTCATATATACCTTTCATATTTATTTAATGGGATAATTAATGATAAAATTGGCTCTATTTTTAGTTTTGGTTATGCATTGAAGTTATAATTTTTTGTCTAATATTTTGTAAATATATATGATTAGAAGATCAATTTTTGAAAGTAGTTTGAATTGACAACAAATGATGAAAAATGGAGGTAAATGATGTGCACTACTAAAAAAACCGTATTTTCCAACGGTCAATTTCCAACTGTCAAAACGTTGGAAATTTCCAACGCGCTAAGCTGTTGGAAACTAAAAAAATATTTTTCCAACGGCTTGGCCGTTGGAACTATGAGGACAATAAATGATCAATTTAAGAAACGCTATTTCCAACTGCTTAAGCCATTGGAAAATTCATTGAAAGAATTTCCAACGGCCTTGGCCGTTGGAAAATTTAATCCTTGATTTTTGACGGCTTGGGTAGTTGGAAAATTTAGTATTTTTTCAATGGCTTGGGCCGTTGGAAAATTTTAGCTAAATTTCCAATTGCTTGAGCCGTTGGGAAATTCATTAAAAGAATTTCCAACGGCCAAGGCTGTTGGAAAATTTAATCCTTGATTTCCAACGGCTTAGGCAGTTGAAAAATTTAGTATTTTTCCAACGGATTCGATCGTTGGAAAATTTTAGCTAAAAGCCATTGGAAAATTCAGTAAAAGAAGGCCGTTGGAAAATTTAACCTTCATTTCCAACGGCTTAAGCAGTTGAAAAATTTAGTATTTTTCCAACGGCTTGAACCGTTGGAACTTCATTTAATGAAACGTTGCGTATTGTTTTATTTTTTCAACAGCTGAGGCCGTTGGATAATACTAATTTAAATCGTCTTCTTCCTTTAGATCTGGTTCATTTTCATTTCAGACTCACATCTCCCTTCCTCTCCTCTCCCACATGCACACACCGCACATAGCTAGCTTGAGGGATGGCACAAAGCTTCAACCTCCGTTTTTCGAGGCCGGCATTGGCTTTTCTAGAGCTCAAACTTCGAGATCTAGTAATTTTTTCTTAGTTTTTTCTTTTTCATTTTGGATTTTAGGGTTTTTTTCTTCTTTGAGGTTTAGCATGTTAATGGGTGCAAGATTTTGCTTGTGTTGCCAGATTCAAAGCCATTCCCATGCATTTTCAAAGTTCATTTTTGGATTTGAGGTAAGTTGTGAAAATATTTATTTTCTCATTTATTTAAGTTTTTTTAATAAAAAAATGGAAGTAAATCCGAATTTTCTTGAGTTATTTTGGTTTGAAATATGTGAAATGTATGTGATTTGTAGTTGTTGATGGATGAAAGTGAAGTATTTAGGTTACCCATTGATATTTTGTATTTTTTCGGATTTTGTAAATTATTTTTAATTTCAGGTTTAATTTAAAATTAGGATATAATTAGATTTAATTAAATTGTTTAATTGGGTAGTATATTTATGTGTCAAATTATAGTTGATAGGGAGCCATTCATATAATATAAGAAATAGGTGTTTTTTTTTAATTTTGGGATTTAATATAATATTGGTATACTATTAGCGTTAATTAAGTTTGTATAGTATTGAGTGGGATATTTATGTATGAATTTTTTTGAATTAAGGATTTAATTGAAAAGTAGTATATTGTTGGTTTGAACTAACATTGTTTAATTGGATTTATTTTTAAATTTTTGTAATTTTGTGAATTAATATAAAATCATAATATTGTTATATGTAAATAAGTTTGTTTGATTAAGTTTGATTTTTAATATAATAAATGTAAATAATAATAATAATAATAATAATAATAATAATAAATAATAATAATAATAATCCTCGTCGTAGTAGTAGTAGTAGTAGTAGTAATATCATAATATCTCAATAATAAGAGTAGTAATCATTATAGTAATAATAATAATAATAATAATAATAATAATAGTAGTAGTAGTAGTATGGATAATAATAATAATAATAATAATAATAATATTAATAATACATTATGGAGATCCAAGGTTACAATGTGTATTAAAACCAAAATTACTTCTAATGTGTTAGGGATATATAAATTATTTATATAATAATAATATATCATTTATGTAATAATAATAATATTGGAATAAACAGCACTGGAATATTATTATTATTATTATTATTATTATTGGAACAAACAGCATTGGAATAAACAATATGAAAAAAAAACTATTTCCAACGGCCTAAGCAGTTGGAAAAATTTTCCAACTGCTTAGGCCATTGAAACATGGAAAAAAAAATTAATTAATTTCCAACGGCTGACTGTTGGAATTTCCAATGGCTCTCATTTGAGCTGTTGGAATGATAACTTCCAACGCATTGATTACCAACTACTTGGTTTCCAACGGCTTCGTGTTAGAAACTGGGAAATTTTCAACGCGATGCCGTTGAAAATGGCCATTGGAAAATGCCCATTTTTTAGTAGCGGTGGTTAGAATGCATTCTTTTTAGGTTTGATAATAAAAAAATTCATTAGGTTCAAGATCAATGTTTTGGGTTATGGATATAGGTCAAATTAATTTGGTAAGTGTTATATGAATTTTTGGAAAAAAAAAAAAAGAATTGATTCCTTCAATTATGGACTTAAATGGTCATTGATTTTGATTTCATTTTTGGAAAATTTATTTTTCTTCCAAAATTGCATTGTTTCCTTAATTTTCAATTCTTTTCCTTTTCAAGAATTTCCTAATGTGTCACAAATTACCTTGTATATGTCAACTCACTTTTGTTCTAAATTTATATAAAAGAAGTATTGAATTGTCATGTTTATAGCACTTTCTCCTGCCAATAGTGAAATTCCATAATACAAACTATGTGTTTCTTATCCCATCACAACATGAAGTAATGGCAGCAAAGACGCTTTAACGGTACAAAAAAAAACTAAAAAAATTTTATATGCAAAATGAAGCAACAGTATACATATATCATTGAATGGAAATCATAAATGCACACAAATAGACAATAAAAGGAAGCAAAAATAAAGACATAATTATAATGTGAAAAGAATAAGCTATGAAAACAATAATAAGAACTTACAATAACGCAATAATTCGATCAGTTGATAGGTGCTAAGTCTAAAAAATAGAATATAAGAAAACAAAAACTTGTAAAAACACAAAAGCATGTAATACATAATCAAAATTAGAACAAAAACAAATCAAAGCAAAGTGATACAGCAGAATAAAAATGTAAAACAAAAATATTACCGAAATCATGACATTAGAATAGCAAGAGCTGAAGGTAGGCAGGACCGTGAGAGGGATGAGGCAAAAAAGAGGGGAGGGTATGTGTTTTTTTTTTTTAATTTTTTAATTTTTTTGTTAGAGAACACTACTAACTTTGGTTGCTTTTCCAACGGCTTCGTTACCAACGGCATACCAATGCGTAGAACCGTTGGTAATTATTTCCAACGTGCACGCGTTGGTATCACAGTAAAATTTTTTTTTAAAGTTTTTTTTTTCCAACGGCCTAGCCGTTGGTAATTACCAACGGTACATTCCAACTTCCCAGCGTTGGTAGAAATTTTTTTTTAAAGGATACTTTACCAACAGCTAGCCGCTGGTAAATGGTTTTTAAATCGTCTTCTTCATTCTGCAAGTTCAGTCGCGATTTCAAGCGAGGTTCAGGGAGAGAGAAGATCTGGTTTCTCCGTGACGGCGACGCCGTCGAATGCTGTGCAACGTCCGGCCGTTTTCCACCGTTCTTGGCTTCATTTCATAGATCAGGTCGTCCTCAGCTCAGGTATGTGTTGTTTTTGTAGATATTTTCTAATTTTAGGTATATACTTGGGAAAGAATCGTGGAGGGATTTTGATGCATTATTCTTTCAGTTTCAGCTCTTATTTGAGGTTTCATAGCTTCTCATTGTTGTCATTCCGTAGCTTCTGAAGTTGGTAGAGGTACGTTCTTAATTTTTTTGGATTATCCGAATTTTTTTTAGGGAAAAAAATTGTATTTTATTATTTATGTTGTAATTAAAATTTATGTATTATGACTGTGGTTCTACATTTTTCTGGTTATTTAGTTGGGTTTTTCCCATTTATTTTGTGTTAATTATTTTTTAATTATGGGTAATTTTAGTGGTGCAAAATGTTTAGTTTGAGTGATTTAGTGTTAATTATTTTTTAATTATGGGTTATTTAATTATGTTGAAGATAGGTATTTTCAATTTCCATATAGATTGTTTATTTCATTTATTTTTTTCTATATTCTTTAAATCGTAATTAGTTGACTTAAGGTTTAGTTTGAGTGATTTAGTGGTGGGTAATAGTAACAATAATAAAATCATAATAATAATACTAATTATTATTATTATAAGATGTACCCAATAATATAAACATAATAACAGTAATAATAATAATTAATAATAGTAGATAGTAGTAGAAGTAAGTTAGAAAATAATAATAATGAAACTAAGTAATAATAATTACCTTAATCATAAGAACAATAAGAATGAGGAAAATAATAATGTAATAATACGCTTAATAATAAGAATAATATGAAAAATATAACAACAACAACAATAATAATAATGATAATGATTAGTATAATAATAATACAAAACAAAATTCATTTGTACCAAATTTTTATAATAATAGTAATAGTTGTAATAATAGTCATAATAATATTACGTCCAAATAATAATAATACTAATAATAATAATAATAATAATAGTAATAATTAAAGTATATAATAATTATTTTAACGTTTTTTGTTTAAAATACGCATGTAGATTAACATTTTTTTTTTCATTTTCAGAAATTTCTTATATTACCAGGATATTAAGTTTTTTTCCCCCCCCCCCCCCAATTTTTTCAGTTCCTCCCTGCATCTGTGAGCCTGAAGACGTACCCATTGTTTTTCCTCTCCGTTCGAAGTCGTTCGAGGTAAGTTTCACTTTTTTTTTTCTTTTCGAATTGAAAACGGGATTTCATTTCAGGGAAATTGTTTTTAATTATTAATATTGATAATAAAACTTATGTGTTGTCACTGTGGTTTGAACATAGTTGTTGGTATTTGTATATGCAATTTATGTTAATTATTTGTTATCTGTGGATATTTTTTTGTGATGGATTAGAGTGAATATGCAATTTCTTTGTGCGTTGTATAATTTTGTTAAAGGTTGATATGTTTAGTTTATATTTATATGGAATGATTATTTGTATAAGTTGATGCTAATAGGTTTAGTTATGGTTTAGTTGGAGTGATTTAGTGTAAATGGTTATATTATGTCATGGTGTATAATAATAATAATAATAATAATAATAATAATAAAAAGATGTACCAATAATATCAAAATAATAAGAGTAATAATAATAATTAATTAATATGTGTACGAGAGGAGTAGTAGGAACTTATAAAATAATAGTAATGAACCTAAGTAATATTAATTAAGTATGATATGTTCAATGTTATAACGTGAATACTAAGAACAATAAGAATGTTAATAATAATAATGTAATAATACGTTTAATAATAACAATAATATGAAGAATAATAATAATATTAATAAAAATAATTTACCAATGGTTATTATAATGATTAACATACTAAAACTAATTTTACTTATATGCATGGAACATCATAATAATTTTACTTATAAGCACGGCCACAGTCATAACAATAATATTACTAATAATATTATTGTAATAATAATTATAATAATAATAAGTATAATAATTATTATAATAACAATATTATTATTAATCAGACTTAAAAAATTACAAATACTAATTATAAATAATAATTAAAATACTTATTGAAGCATGTACAATAATACCCATAGTAATTAAATTTCAGTAATAGCAATACCCATAAGAATAATGATAAAAATAATGTATTTAATAATTATTATTATTACATCAGAATAAATTATACTTATATGCATGGGACAGTCATAATAATAATAATAATTATTATTATTTTTATTATTATATAAGAATAATATTTATACTACTTCAAGAAAAACAAAACGTACTAATACATAATAATTAAATTAATTATAAAACAAAGTACAATAATACCCATAGTACTTAAATTTGAGTAATATTACTTACATCATAATAATACTGATAGTAATAATGTATGTAATTATTAGTATTACATCATAATAATTATAGTTATATGCATGGGACAGGCATAATAATAATAGTAATAATAATAACTACTATTATTATATAAGAAAAATATTTATAATACTTAAAAATAGACAAATAGTAATAATACATAACAATTAAATTAATTATTAAACAAAGTTCAATAATACCCATAGTACTTAAATTTGAGTAATAATAATACCCATAATAATACTGCTACTCGTTATGCATATTATAATAATTATTATATCATAATTATTATAGTTATATGCATGTCACAGTCATAATAATAATATTATTAATATTAATAATATTAATAATAATTATATAAATAATAATAACTTTGACAATACTTAAAAAAATGAAAACTGTAATTATACATAATATAATTACCATAATTATAGAATCAAGTACGATAATATCCATAGTACTTAAATTTGACTAATAATAATACCCATAATAATACTGTTATTAGTAATGTGTTTATATGCATGCATCCATATCTAGGAAGGGTACGCCTGATTATTAATAGTTTCGTGATTGTGTTCTTTGATGACAACATGACTCTTTCATACGAATAGGAACAGCTTTAGTTTGTAATGGAGTCGGACCGTAGTTGGATGTACAGTAACCGTTTCTTGCGGGCCGAACGGGGTACACACAAGAGTGGGAGGATGGGGTTGATGAATTTATATCATTTGCTGTCTCTCATCCTGAAACCATGAGCGGGTTATGCATTGGTAACTAGAACTACGCGTTGGAAACCAAGCCCGGTTCCTGACCGTTGGTAATTACCAACTTGAATTTTACCAACGTATACGTGTTGGAATTTACCAACGTGTTATTACTTGGGTGTTGGTAAAAAAATTTCCAACGAATCGAATACCAACTTGTGTTTACCAACGGCTCCACGTTGGTAAATTCAATTTACCAACGTGCAGCAGTTGGTCAACGCAATAATTTTAAATATTTTGAAATATGCGTCTGTTTTATATAGGTGAATTTTTTTTAAAGGAAAAGGTTGCTAATTTTGACCGAGAATGTTTACTTTACATATTTATTAGATAACGGCTTGAATTTCAAATTTAATTGTAATTTAATTGGTAAAAAATATTCATTTACCTTTGCCTCTCACCAACTGCCATAAATTTTGTGGAAATAGATTAATGAAAATTTTGGTCAATTTATATTAATGCCAATACGTTTTGATGGTGTGAGTGTCAAGCCGGGTAATTTGTTCAATTTAGATAAAAAATACAAGATTTTATTTCCTTAAATATAAAAAGTGCCACGTGTTATTTTAATATTCACTCTGTTAAGTGAAAAGACTTTTTACTTCTTAAGCGTATCCTGCTTTATATATAAGATATCAAATACATGTTATTTTTCTAAATGTCAAGTAGTGTTTGAATGTAAAAAATTTTGTACTTTTTTTCCCCTAAAATTTCATTCATAAAAATTTGAGTGTACAATTTGTTTTAAGGATGAGGAAAACATTATTTTCTAAACTTTCGAAAACTTATGTTATAAAATAGAAAACTTTGTTTTGGATGTTTTTCATTTTAATACATAATTTCCAAAGTTTAGTTACAAGCTTTTTGGGTGAAATCCAATTTTGATCCACTAACGTTGAGGTTTGTCGTAAAATGCATGGTCTCTTAACTCTAAAAATGCCTATTAAAGTCTTCTAGCTCAAACTAGTATGTCCAATTTTGGTCTTTATCATTAGTTTAGGCATTATTTCGAACAAAACTTGCCTACTGGCACTTTCTACTTGATAGTGGGTCCCAAACTGCAACACGGATAACTATACTAGAGGAATAAAAAACTTCAAGTTAAAATTAACACCAAAAAATAATCTTAAGGACTTTAAGTGCAAATTAACCCAAAATCATCTTCTTCCTTCTACCCAAATTTTCGTGGCCTTCGGCCTTCAACTCCAGGAGCAGTGGGGAATGGTTTTAGGGTGACTAGATCACGGAGGAGACAATGGGCACTCTCCAGGTGAGCAGACCAAGTGTGAAGGCAGTTTGTGTCAATTTAACTTGAAGTTTTTTTGTTTTTCTAGTATAGTCATCCATGTATAGCAGTTTGAAGCCCATCATGGGGTAGCAAGTGCCACGTAGATAAATTCGATTTGAAATAATGACTGAACTAATGATAGAGATCAAAATAAGATAAACTAGTTTAGTTAGGGACTTTGGTAGATATTTCTAGAGTTAAAGGATCACTTTAGAATGAACATCAAAGTTAGGGGACCAAATTTATATTTCATCCTAAGGTTTTCCATATCTTTAGTACATGTTATATAAAAACTTTTATCAAAGAAAATTTGAAAGAGAAAAACAGTTTGAGAATGTTGAAAGAGAAAAATAGTTTGAGAATGGACTTTTTACTTTCTGTTAATGTATTAAATTATAAATCCAATTCCTCCATCACGTGTTTTGCTGTCCCCTTTCTGTCCCTTACCCTATCTTCATGCCATGTGTCCCAGTTAACTCAGATTTAACATTGCCACTAGATAGAAACGAAACGAAATGGAAATTTCACCCTCTTCAGAACTTTCGCTCACTGGACCTCAGATGGGGAATCAATCATCCCAACAATCACCGCTTTCGCTTACCTGACGATTCTGCTCGCCGATCGCCTCAGACCAACGCCCTCTCAAAGTACTCCTCCATCTCGCCGGAACCAAGATGCGTGGCCTGAACGATCCATTTTTTGTTATCTTCATCGCACGTGGCCAGCTCCACAGATCTGCCGTACATGGGACTAATATTGAAGTAAGAGACATAGTCGTCTAAGTAGCTGATGAATTGTTCTTTGGGAAGGTAGTTGGGACAAGAAGTGGAAATGGCTTGTGAGGAAGAACACAGAATTGTTTGCGTAAATAGAGGTGGAGACGATCGTGGAAGTATATCTTCCATAAAGACGCGAAACAGTCTTCTCTTTCAAGGATTATGCACTGGATCGAGTGAAGGGTTAAGCTCGCTGCGGTCGCCAGGCAAGAGGGGCCGGCTCCGACGATGATCACTACCGTTTCAGCCGCCATAATCATCTGGTTTTTGTTTTCCTTCGAAGTGTCTTTCGGCTAGTGAAAACTGAAAAGTGGAGGCGGAAGATGGAGAACGTATATAATAGTGTCTGCCTTGACGCCGGAGGTGGCGAGTACCAACTCTTCCATTGAGGTACCTAGGCTTTAATTCTTAGTTACCAACTATTTCTAAGTAGTCAGCATTGTCACGGGCTAAAAATGTTTGGAATAAAAAATTATATAATAATTAATTTTAAAAATATATCAGTGAGAATATTATTTATACAGTGAATCGTTTACAATTAAAAAAATAAACAGATGATAATATGAGTCTTAAAATTATACGTGCATTTTAAATCAAGAATAAACATTTTGCAAAAAATCTATTGAAAATCCAAACAAGAGGATGCCTAGTCGCCTACCCGGTTTTCAACCTTTCAACCCCCTTATATAATATAAATTTATTGAATTCACACAAACCTATTAAAAAATTAATTTATTGGCACTTTTTCCATCAATTATTATGAAACATAGTAAATAGAACAGAAAATGACAAAGAAATCCAAACGAACTTGCATTACACACACACACATGTGTGTATGTATGTATGGCCAAAATACCCTATAGTCCTTGAACTTGGTTGACCAGAACCTTTACTTCTTTGAACTTTAACTCGGTTTAGCTCAGTTTTTGAACTTCATTAAGTAGATGAGTCAACCCCTTTGACTACCATGTGTTAGTCATATGATACACTGAGTCTGAAGCCATTTGAGGAGTGTAACAATGGGAAAATCTTGTGGATTTGGTGAAAGATGGGTTGGCTAACACAGTTCAAGGGCACACCATCATCCTCCATCATCCCCCTGGACAACATGGTCTACCTCTCCATTTTTTTTTTGGCCTTGTCGAGATTGTTGCCATCCGCAGATTCATCATCGTTGCCTTCAATTAGTTTTAAGGCATTAGTTTCTTGATGTCACTCATCAACCTTCAACCCACACCCCTGCAACAATTTTAACAAGCTTGTTGCAACACCTTCTCACAGCCACCTCTATCATTGGACATATTTTGGCATTGCATTGTCATTATTGTCACTGTAGCCTTCCCTTCACAAACCTCTGTCTAGCATCTCCCTTTGACAACATATCGTTAATAAGGAACCCATGTTTAAATATTTTTTTTCTAATGATGGGGCGATATGCCAAAGCTTCAATTAATTGGGTGAACCAATGCAGGTGGAGGAAGAAGAAAAAAGATGAGGGGGTCAAATCTAGGGTTTTGTCCACATGGTTTCTAAGTTCTTCTGAGTCCACCAATAGAATACAAAACTTGAATACCGATTGCAATATCAGCGGTATTGACTAATTCTAGAAACTATAAATGTTAGGGCCATACTCATAAGTGTGTAGCAATTAAGGATTTAAATCATCATTATACACTTTGAGTATGATTAATTTCTTTAACATGAGCAGTTTATAATTTGAAATTGAAAAGTATTTATTTACAAATTGAGCTTAATAACTACTTTTATGTAGCTAGAAAAAATCATGATATCTCTCAACTAGAAGTCCAAATTAACAATTCTTAGACCAATGGTTGGGCCTTAATCATCTACAATATTCGGTTTACTGTCCAGCCTAATTGAGAGATATAGAAGGCCTAATTTGAATCACAAACAGAATCAATTCTAGCATTTTTGTGCATTGCAATCTTTCATGAGAAAAATCATATCTGGAGCTATGGATGTCAGAATTGAATGATTCTAGAGCCATACAAAAGCCAACATAGAGATCTTCAACTTTACTTCATATTTCAGGAACAAATTCAATCATTTTCAATGCGAAAATTGGGTTATAAGTGAGATTATCTGTTCTATCATATGCTAAAGAGTAGTTTTGGTAGAAAGATCATAACTTGAGCTACAGATATTGGTTTTGAATGATCAAGATACAGTTTCGAAGCTAAGAGAAAGATCTGCAAATCTTGTGCTTTCACAAAGAGTTGTGTTGATGTATATGGTAGTGAACAATTTAGATAAAATTTAAGCTGCCTAAGTTGATTAATATTTCACCTACCTTTACTATTTTACCAACCCAACTATTTCACCTAGCCCATTTCTAAGGCTCTATAAATAAGTAGTAGGGGAAGGATGAAATTATGCAGATTTTTAGGCAAAGTTAAAGTTCTTGTATCAAAGCTAGCATTTATTCTTTAATCTTATTCTTATGTTTTAACCTAGAAGCTCTATTCAAGGTGCTTTCTTCTTGTTTTTTTTTTATCTTTCAATTTATGTTTATTTTATTTTTAAATATGTTGTTTAATCTTATCATGTTTAACTAATTTTTATTTTGCTAAGGTGAAAGGTGAAATTTTTGGTATAAACGTTATGGTTGATCTGAATGGATCTTAACAATATTAGTATTTACTTTCTTAACCAATTTAGCTACCTTTCTTGTTAAGTGGGAGTTTTGATTCATCATAGACAATCATTGGCACAAATGTTATTGGATTCTTTCTATAGACTATGGCTCTGTCGGCTATAATATGTTGGAATCTTGAGTTATTGTGGACAAAGATTGGCATGATGGATACTTAAATCCATTGACAAGTTTTGGTGTTATAAGATCAATGAAAAATAACACTAACTCATGCCTAATGTTTCTGAAATTTGTTTACTAAATTCCTTGATTGAGACCTCATTTATGTGTAGATCCTAGTTGAGTGGTAAGACGGGCTAAAATTAAACATAACTGATATACCAAAAGTGGAACCCCTAACCTTAGTGATTTCTTTGAATTTGAGTTTCAATCCACACTTGCTCACACCTTATACCAAAACGTTCTTTATTAAAATTGGAAATTTGTATTTTTTAATTCACATCCTTAAGGATCGATATTCGAACTTCCAAGATTTTACTACCTAAGACAAGCTACATTTGGGTTACAATTGTTGAATTGCGATAAGTTTTTGGTGTCATTGCCGGAGAAGGAAAAGTATAGCACAAGTTCATTTTTTTATATTGTTTTCTCTTTTATTTTTATTGTTAAATGAAATGTTAAACCTCCTACCTCTTTTGTTAATTGTATTGATTTTCATTGTTATTGTTTTGTACATGCACAAGAGCTTGGTCAGGCACATTAAGTGGTAGATTAGTAATAGAATATTCATTTTCTTCAAACATGGCTAAACTCATTAATGACCAAGAGAATAATTATTCTCTACATAATGACCACGACCAATCTAGGACCCTTAGAGAACACATGAACCACAGAAGAAATAATGAACCATCATGTCTAGTCTTTCCTCATGATGTATCTTACTTCAGCTTTAAACTAGGTATCATTGAACTTTTACCAACATTTCATAGCTTTGATTCTGAAAATCTATATTTGTATTTGAGGGAATTTGAGGAAATTTGTCATACATACAATAACCTAAACTATAGCATGAACAACATCGGGCTTAATTTTTTTTCCCTCTTTCTTTAAAAGATATAGCTAAAACATGGATACAAAATCTTAGGTCAAGCTTTATTAATTTGTGTGATGAAACTTTTCATTAGTGTTAGGATAGATATAAAGATTTACTTAGTACTTGCCAACATCATGGTTTTAAGACATGGAAAATAGTCTTACATTTTTATGAATGTTTGACACTTAGAAAAAGACAATTGGTAGAAATGATGTGCAATGGAAGATTTAAGGATAAAGATCTTCACTAAACAATGAATTACCTAGACCTACTAACAGAGAATACACAAAATTAAGAAACTATCAGTACTTATAAGTCCCTAGGTAAGATTCAACCCTTTGCATCTAATGGAGGCATCTACCCTCTTAAGGAAGATAATGATTTTTAAGCAAAATTTTCATATTAAGCTAAAGAGGTTGAGGTACTAGAAATGAAGAAAATTGGTCAATTGAAATCCGTTGAAGAAGTTGCTTGTCACATTTGTGAGACCAATGATCATTTCACCAATAATTGTCCAACCTTGTTCTTTTTCAAAGAATACCTCCATGAACACGGTAATGCTTTGAACAACTTCAAGAGACCAACTTAAAATCCATACCCATAAACTTATAATCTTGGTCGGAGGAATCATCCAAACTTCAGTTGGAAAAGTGATAACTATACTCAAAAGTTACAACCATTTTCCTACACCCATCAGAATTTTCAACAATCTCAAGGGTTGCACCTTGTGTTCCTCCTTTTAGGAAAAGTCTTAAAGACACATTGCATTCATTTATTGAGAAGAAATAGTCCATCAATGCTTAAACAAGTCAAATCATGGTTGATTTGAAAGATATTCATGCAAAATTTGTATATACACTCAACAGTTAGGAGAAAGGGCAATTTCATTTTCAATTGCAATTAAATCCCAAAGGCTAATCCATGGATCAAGTAAAATTAATCATTACCCTCTACAACAGTAAAGTTATTGAAAAATCCATTCCTATTCCTAATTAAGGAGATAATGAGTCAAATTCTTAAGGTGAAAATGAGGTTGAACATACACCAAATGTAGAACATATTGAATCTTCATTTACACCTCTATTTCCTTAGGCATTAACTATTCCTAAGAAGGTAAATCATAATCATGAAATTTTTGATATTTTAAACAGGTAAATATTAATAGCCCTTTGTTGGATGCAATTAAACAGGTACATCTTATGTCAAATTTTTAAAGGATTTGTGCACAGTTAAAAGAAAACTGTTATTCAGATAAGGTTTGTTATTCAGAAGAATATTACTTTGAAATATAAGGATCCTGGTTGTCCTACAATTTCATGTTTCATTGGAGAAAATAAAATTGAGCAAGCATTACTTGATGTTGGGGCTAGTGTAAACTTACTTCCATATTCAATTTACCAAAAGATAAATTTGGGTGAGTTAAAACCAGCCAAGATAACTCTTTTACTAGTTTATAGATGAGTAAATGTACCCAAAGGAGTGGTTGAAGATGTGTTAGTCCAAGTTGATAAATTCATATATCCTGTGGATTTTATTGTTTCGGATGCAACATGAGTAGAAAATAAAAATTCAATACCTATTATTCTAGGACATTCATTTTTAGCAAATTTTAATGCCTTGATTAATTATAGAAAATGACCTAACGAAGCTGCCATTTGGGAATATGACATTGCAAATAAATGTTTTCAACTTACTTAAGTAACCATATGAAAAGGAAGATGAAAGCGAGGAAGTTTGCATCATTGATACTATTGTGGGTAATTATATTCAATAAAGGAGCATTTCTGATCCTCTACAAAATTTTTTAGTTAATTCATGTGAATCTAGTATGCAAATGGATTAGGGCACCACTAATGTATGTGTATTGCTTGATTTTTCACAGGTAGAAGAAAACATATGCTGAAAGCCAAAAGTTGAAGAGCTGGGACAATTCAAAGATGAAGAACAGGACAAAAAACCCACTCCAAAATTAAAGGTCTTGCCCGAAGAATTAAAGTATGCATTCCTTGGAGAAAATTTTTCTTATCCAATGGTAATTCTATCAAGTCTCACTCTTGAGCAAGAAGGTAAGTTGATTGAGGTATTTAAAAGGCATAAAAGTGCAATTAGATGGACATTAAAGTGCCAAAAAGGTATTAAATATTTTATTTTCACTCGTAGAATAAACTTGGAAGATAATGCTAAATAATGTCAATAACCTAAAAAAAGACAATCAACACAAGAAAAAGGCAGTAAAAGCTAAAGTTCTTAAGTTTTGATGTGAGAATTATTTACCCTATCTCTAGTAGCAAATGAGTTAGTCCAACCTCAGTAGTGCTAGAGAAGTTTGGCGTTACAGTGGTAACAATTGAGAAAGGTAAGTGTCTACTAACTTGAGTTCCATCTACCTGGAGGATGTGCATTGACTATAGGAAATTGAATCTTCCCACCATAAAAGATCATTTTCCCGAATCTTGCCACCACAAAAGATCATTTTCCCTTACCTTTCATTGATCAATTTTTAGAAAGAGTAGCTAGAAATCTTCCTTATTGCTTTCTTGATGGCTACTTAAGCTATTATCAAATTCTAGTAACTCTTGATGACCAAGAAAAGACCACATTTATATGTTCTTTTAAAACCTTTGCATTTAGCTATATGTTGAGTATTTTTAGTGATATGGTTGTGAAAAATATCTCAAAGTTTTTATGGATGATTTAATCGTATTTGGGAATTTCTTTAATAATTATATTGAAAACTTGGAAAAGGTTTGAAAAAGACACGAAGAAAAAAATTAGTCTTAAATTGGGAAAAATGTCATTATATGGTCACTTTTGAGATTGTTTTGGGTCATGTGTATCTTCAAAGGGAAATGAAGTTGATAAAGCAAAAGTGGAGCTCATTATTTAGTTACCTTCACAAAAAATAGATAGGGAAGTTCGCTTCTTTTTAGGACATGCAAGATTCTACAGAAGGTTCATTAAAGGGTTCAGTACAATATCTAGACCTCTCGGCAGCCTCCTTGTAAAAGATACCTCATTTGAATGGACTCAAGAATGTCAAAATTCTTTTGATAAGTTAATTGACTTTCTAACATCCTCTTTGATCATGCAACCCCCTAACTAATCATTGCCTTTTGCGGCAATATGTGATGCTAGCAATTATGCAGTTAGTGTTGTTTTAGGACAAAGGAAGGAAAGTACAAACTTATGTAATTTATTATGCAAGTAGAACTTTGAAAAGTGCACAAATGAATTATACCACTACGAAAATAGAACTACTTGAAGTAATATTTGCATTGAATAAATTTCACTTGTATTTAATTGATTCAATAACTATTATTTACATTGACCATTTTGTTGCCAAATATCTCAAGTCAAAACAAGATGCTAAACCAAGATTGATGTGCTAGATCTTACTGCTCTAAGAATTCAATATTGTAATCAAGGATAAGATAGACACAAAAAATGTTGTAGCTGAATATTTGTCAAGGCTGACAGTGGATTCATCAATTAAAGCAACACTTATAACTGACTACTTTCCTAATGAATTTTTATTCTTTGTTACTACAGTATCGTAGTTTGTTAACATTGTCAATTTTTTGTGACTAGACAAATGTCATATTAGTGGAGTGCTCAAAATAAGAAGAAGTCTTACATGAGGCAAAAATTTTTTATTGAGAAGGCCTTTATCTATTCAAGTATTACCACAATCAAATATTCTGGATATGCATACCAAAAAATAAGGTGACAAGTGTCATTGAATTTTGTCATTTAAAGGCATGTAGGAGACATTTTTCATCAAAGAAAATAGTTGCAAAGATTTTGCAGTCCCGATTTCATTGGCACTTTTTGTTTAAAGATGCACATGCATTTTGCAAAACTTGTGAAAATTGTCAAAAATTAGGATTTATCTAAAAAAGAAACATGATACTTTTCAGTCCTATTCTTGTGATTGAAATTTTTTACTGCTTAAAAAATAGATTTCATGGGACCATTTCTACCATTATTTGGATTTGTATACATTTTATTTGTAGTGGATTATGTTTCAAAATGGGTAAAGGTTGTTCCATATTGAAATAATGGTCACAAAACTGTGATTAAATTTTTGAAGGAAAATATTTTGAGTCAATTTGGAATTCCTTAGGCCATAATAAGTGATGAGAAACACATTTTTGTAATATACCATTTGAATCATTACTGAAGAAATATGATATCATACACAAGGTTTCCACCCCTTATCATCCACAAACAAATGGACAAGTAAAACTGACAAATTGGGAAATAATACAAATCCTTGAAAAAATAGTTAACCCAAATCAAAGGATTGGTCGTTGAAACAAACCGATACAGTTTGGACTTATTGCATTGCTTTTAAAATATTATTGTGCATGTCTCCCTATAGGTTAGTTTATGGAAAACCTTATTATTTGTCTGTGGAACTTAAACATAAAGCTTACTAGGGTATTAAAGTTTTCAATTCAAATCTTGATGATACTGGTGTGTTGTGCAAGTTACAAATAAATGAGCTTGAGGAGTTGAGAAATGATGCATATGAGAACTTGAAAATATATAAAACTAGAATCAAGGCTTTTCATGACAAACAATCTTAAGAAAAACAATGAGATTGGTAAAAAGGTTTTGCTTTATAATTCTTGACTTCACATATTTCTCGGAAAATTAAGATTTAGATGGAGTGACCCATTTATTGTGAAACATGTGTACCCTTATGGTGTCATTGACATTGAAAATTCTAAAAAAGGTAATGTGTTTAAAGTAAGTGGATAAAGAGTTAAACCATTTTTGGAGAATTATGATTTGCATAAAGAAGTTGTTTATCTCAGTGATCCTCAAAATGATCATGGTAAGTAGATGTCAATATGTTTTTTCTTCTTCTGGATAGTTTTCTTGTTCTTTTCTTTATTTTTTTTTATTCTTTCCTAATTTGTTTTATTTTTTCAATTAAGTGGCATATACAGTACTTTGTGGCTCTCAAGTTAGTCATTCTAGTTTCCCATAATAATTGATTTTTTCCTCACTCTTAATTTCTTCTTAAAAATGGACTTTGTTCTTTTTGCTTTGCAAATACTTTTCATCTCTCCTCACAAATGTTCTTAAAAGGATAACTGAGCTAGATGTGACAGATTAAGAGTTTCAATACACAAAGACATCCCTAATAGTTTACATTAGTTAATTGAATCTAAAGTCCATTTGGCTAGTAAAATCTTAAATGCATTTGTGTCCTATACGCTTGGCTTAGGCAAAAGCTTTTATTTCAAAAATTGAAGAGCAAAAAGGTTGGAAGTCTAACATAAATGTGGTTGATGGAGTTGTAATACTAGGTGTTGCTCTTTAAGGATGATATCCACTAATCGAGAAGATAAAATAAAATTCATCAAGAATGGGCTGAGCAAGGAGTCCTTGGATTATATCCTATTGACTCTTGAGACGTATTCTTCTGGAGTAGTGCAACATGAACTTCTTGATTTATGGATATTTTCTGTAAGGGATGAGAGCATTATAGCTTTAGGAATCTAACTTTAAAAGATCTGATTTGCCAATTTATAAGAAAACTGGATAGGAAGGTAATCTCTGACTCATAAAAGGCATTAAAGTCGTTATTGGATGTAAAAGCAGAGAAAGATGTGAACCACAAGCATAACTACTACGCATGCATGCTGTTATTTTTGTAAATTTCATTTTTTTCTAACAATAATTGACCTACTCATATAGGTTTTATCATTGCATTATCCTTTCATCTTTGTAAACGCTCTCATTTTCTTTTATCCTCATCCTTTTCATGAAAACATCCACAAAGTGCATATATTTTTTTGAATCTATCAGTTAAGGTTCCTTTTATTTCTATCCTTAATCATGTGGAAATGAAAAGAAATTGCTGCATTTATACAGATGAAAAGATAATGCAACAATAACACCTATACGAGTAGGTCGATGACCGTTAAAAGCGCAAAAAATAATTTTGGTCTCATTAACAACTTAGAATAAATAAATTGTATTATAGCAGTGAAAATCAAGTCGAATTTCAACGGAAAATTTTAATCGAAAGAGTCTTAATAGAAAACTAAAATAAAAGATTAGAGATTTTTTTGAATCAAGTGCTAAAATAAACTAACTGTAGAATTAAAATGAAATTAACCAATACTAAAAATGCTCAATTTAGGGTTGTGTATCTATTCTAATTACGTAATTGATCATCGAAGGAAAAGATTTCTTTAATTCAAGCTAATAAGCTAAACTATCTTTAAAGCTAAAAAAAACCCAAAGAATTCATTAGTAAAATTAACCAATAAACCTTCAAATTAATTTCTTAATTTCGAGCAACTAGATATTGAAAAGCAATTTCGAATCATCCCAAAATTAGCATAAAGAATAATGAACCAAAAGTTTAGTCCAGGTAACCATCTAAAAGCTTGAACAATTTAATTTGTCTTACTTATTCTGTATGAACTAACCATAAATAAAAATAATTTTTAGTCAATTTACTTGGTTCTAAATCGAACTCTTTTCACCAAGCAGTCTGAAAGAAAACCAAGAAAATATATAATCTCATAACCAGTTCAGCAAGTAATAATAGAAAAATTCATTACAATAAATCTGAACCTCGAAGAAGTAAATACTTGAATTTAAAGAAAAATTTAACAAAGCCAAAACAATTCTCATAACTGGTGCTAGAAATGAAAATTGTCCCATTGAATTGAACCAGAAAACCACTTGCTCATGTTTAGAATCAAAAACAAGAAAAATAGAAATAAACCAAAGTGTCGAGAGAGAGAGCCCAGAACGTCCCCTACAGTAGCTATTGGTCATCTTTTTTGAAACCTAAAAATAATTAACCTAGTTTGGTAAAATCCACAAAATCTCCTTAAATTTTTTATATTGGTCTAAAATTACCCCACACAAATAAAAAACATTCAAAATAACTAGAATGCCTTAATATGATCAGGAGAATGGTATTTTTCAGCTAGAATTTTCACCTACATGGTTTAGAGGCCTTTGAAATTAATCCACATCAAAACCGGTTCCAGAGTTGTGAGCCAAGAATTGTTCCAGACCATCAGTAACAACTTTAAGGTCAAATTTGGCCTTGATGCATCCATTATCTCTCAAAACACAAAATATAAAATTGTAGAGCTCTTTACTAGCTTCGAAATGACTTGAATTGCATAAACGGACATCTACAGCCAAAATTATGCCTAAAATACCACAATTACTTCTGAACTAGCGATGGTGCGCAAGTTTGACTTTGAAGCTAAATTTGGCCCCCCTAACATGCAAACTAGGTTTCAATATTCATGTGACTTGTAGCTCTAGATGTTATCTTTCTAATGAATTAAAAATCACTTTATTTTGATTTCTGTAGCTTAAGATATTATTTTTCTACTAGAATATTGCTAATCTGTCAAAATCTTGAAGGAGGATAATCATTAAAACTTGTAAATTTGCAAATTAAATCCACTTTTAATCAATTGAGTCTAGATATGCACTAAGTTATAAAACATACTCAAAATGGATCTTTAAGATTCAAAACACATTAAAACAATCTAAATATGAGAGAAATAAATATAACAATTTTAAGCTCATCAATTATTATCAGAAGAAAATAAAAATTTCAAAAAAAAAATGGCATGCTTCTTTGTCTAGTTATACTTCCAGTAATGACTTCAATGCTTTCTATGGGTCAGGGATTGGCTTCCTATATAGTTTTCTTATAAACTTGTGAACAGAGTCTTTTAAAGTCAGATTCATAAGGTTGTTAACGCTCGCGTTTTTTATAGAAAATATTGCATAAATCAAGAAGTTTAGGTTACACTATTCCAGAATAATGCGCCTCAAAAGTCAATAGAATATCATCCAAGGACTCCTTACTCAGCTCATTCTTGATGAATTGTATTTTATCTTCTCGTTAGTGGATACCATCCCTAAAGAGCGACATATGGTATTATAAATCCCTCAACCACATTTGTGACGGACTTGCAACCTTTTATTTATTTATTTTTTGGCATAAAAGCTTTTGCCTATATTAGGCATATGGGACATAAATACATTTAGGATTTCACTAGCCAAACAAACCTTAGCTTCAAATTAACCAACATAAGTCTTTAGGGATGCCTTTGTGCATCAAAACTTTTAACCTTTCACATCTAGCCCGGTAAATCCTCTTAAGAACATTTGTAAGGAAAGATGGAAAGTATTTTCACAAAGAAGAAAGAACATAGTCCATTTTTAAGAAGAAATTAGGAGAAAGAGAAATCAGTTATTATGGGAAATTGAAATGACAAACTTGAGAGCTACAGAGTACTATATTTGCAAGTTAACTGAGAAAAAAAATTAAGAAAGAAGAAAAAAATGAATAAAAGAAAAAGAAAACTATTTAGAAGAAGGAAAAAAACATATTGGCATTTACTTACCATAATCATTTTGAGAATCATTGAGATAAACAACTTCTTCCTACAAATCATTACTCTCAAAAAATGGTTTAAATCGTTTTCCATTTACTTTAAACATGTTACTATTTTAAGGATTTTCAATGTTAATTGCCCCATAAGGATATACATGTTTCACAATAAAAGGGCCACTCCATCTAGATCTCAATTTTGTAAGAATTATGTGAAGTTTAAAAATATAAAGCAAAACCTTTTGACCAATCTCAATTTTTTTTCTCAAGATTGTTTTGACATGAAAAGCCTTAAATCTAGCTTTATATATTTTTGGGTTTTCATATGCATAATTTCTCAACTCCTTAAGTTCATTTATTTGCAACCTAGTAACACACCAACATCATCAAGATTTTAATTGAAAGCTTTAACAGTCCAGTAAGCTTTATGTCCAAGTTCTACAGACAAATAAAAGTTTTTTCATAAACTAACTTTTAGGGGGACATACCCAAGGATGTTTTAACAATGGTGCAGTAAGCCCAAAGTGCCAGTTTTTCAAGGATTTGTTTAATCACCAAATTTGCCAATTTTAATTGTCCATTTCTTTGTGGTTGATATGGGGTGGCAACATTGTATGTGATACCATATTTCTTCAGTAATGATTCAATTGGTCTATTACAAAAAATGTATTCCCACATCACTTATTATGACTCAAGGAATTCCAAATTGACTCAGAATATTTCCTTAAAAAATTTAAGCATAGTTTTATGATCATTATTTTGACATAGAACTACTTTTTTCTAGTTTGACACATAATCTATTGTAACTAAAATGTACACAAATCCAAATAATGGTGGAAAGGTTCCATGAAATCTATTCCCTAACAATAAAAAATTTCAATTACAAGAATAGGATTCAAAGGCGCCATATTTTTTTTTTAAATGGAACCTAATTTTTTGACAATTTTCATAGGTTTTGCAAAATGCATGTTTGTCTTTGAACAAGGGGGGCCAACAATATCTAGATTGCAAAATCTATGCAGTAGTTTCCTTCGACGAAAAATGTCAACCACATGCCTCTAAATGACAAAATTGAATGACACTTTTTACATAACTTTTAGATATGCTTCTTTAAAATACTTGAATTAGAGCATCTTTGAAAGAACTTCTTCTTATCTTGGGCCCTCCATTGAGTTGGTATCTGTTTAGTCATAAGAAAATTGACAATGTTAGTAAACCAAGGTACTGTAGTGACAAAGAATAAAAATTATAAGAAAAATAATTATTTATAAGTGTGACTTCATTTGATGAATCCATTGTCAGCCTTGACAAATGGTCAGCGACAACATTTTCAGTGCCTTTCATGTCTTTGATCCCAATGTTGAATTCTTGGAGCAGTAAGATCCAGCGTATCAATCTTAGTTTAATGTTTTGTTTTGACATGAGATACCTAACAGTAGAATGGTCAGTGTAAACAATAGTTGTTGAACCAATTAGATAAAAGTGAAAATTGTTCAACGCAAATACTACTACACGTAGTTCTTTTTCAATAGTAATGTAATTCATTTGTGCAGCATTTAATGTTTTACTTGCATAATAAATTACATAAGGTTTATCTTCCTTTCTTTATCATAAAATAGCATTAATTGTATAAATCACTAGCATCGTAAATTACCTCAAAAGGCAAGGACCAGATAAGGAGTTGCATGATTGGAGAGGATATTAAAAGGATACCTAACTTATCAAAAGGATTTTGATATTCTTGAGTCTATTCAAATGAGGTATCCTTTGTAAAAAGGTTGTAAGAAGGTTTAGATATTGCACTAGATCTTTTAATGGACATTTTATAGAATCCTATATATCCTAAAAAGGAGCAAACTTCCTTATATATTATTGGTGGAGGTAATTAAGCAATGGGCTTCGCCTTTGCTTTATTAACTTCAATTCCTTTGAAAGATACAACATGCCCAAAACAATCTCAGAAGTGACCATATAATGACATTTTTCTCAATTTAGGATTAAGCCCTTTTCTTCACATCTTTTTAAAATTTTTTCCAAGTTTTCAAGACTTATTAAAGAAATTTTCAAATACGGTTAAATTATCCATGAAATTTTCAAAATATTTGTCAACAATGTCACTAAAAAAATACTCAGTATACATCTTTAAAATATTGCTGGGGCATTGCATAGTCCAAAGGCATACATCTAAATGCAAAGGTTCTAAGAAGACCTATGAATGTGACATTTCTTGATCCTCAAGAGCTAATAGAATTTGATAAAAGCTTAAGTAGACATAAAAAAATAATAAAAAGGATGTCCAACTATTCTTTCTAAAATTTGATCAAGGAAAGATAAGGGAAAATGTTTTTTTTTTGTGACAAAATTCAATTTATTGTAGTCAATGCATATCCTCCAATTAGATGGAACATGAGTTGGTAGAGACTAACCTTTCTTATTTGTTACCACTGTAATGCCAGACTTCTTTGGCACTATATGGATTAGACAAACCATTTGCTTCCAAAGATAAGGGTAAAAAATTTCCACATCAAGTAACTTAAGAACTTTTGCTCTTAACACTTCTTTCATGTATGGATTGAGCCTTCTTTGAGGTTATTGACATGATTTGACATTATCTTCTAAGTTTATTCTATGAGTTCGAATTAAAGAATTAATACCTTTTAGGTCCTTTAATGTCCATCCAATTGCACTTTTATGTCTTTTAAGAACCTCAATGAACTTACCTACTTGCTTGAGAATGAAAGTAGATGAAATTACTACCGGATAAGAAGAATTTTCTCCAATGAATGCATACTTCAATTCTTTGGGCAACGGATTTAATTTTGAAGGTGGTAAAAAAAATGTACATGGGGTTGTGGCATTAGGTTGATAGGAAGTGTGGCAACAATAGAGTATGTAGGAGGTAGCTAGGTTTTGGCTAATATACCTGCACCTTTGAAATGGATCACTAGGTGTACTATAAGGTAAGAATTAGTGGTTCTAAATATGTAAGAGTGCCTGTTGAAAATGCTTTATAATTCTGATGCCTTTATTGCCTTACCAGGAGGTTTTCGTACACTGGGGGAAATTTTTTTAAATCGCTTCCATGACCCAACTTAATATGCACCATAAACTCATCAGACTGTTGAATGTTAACAATTTCTTTCCAAGTTTATTATCTTTCATATATTGAGTTATGCAAGTGAAAATTTTCTTAGAATCGGCAAGACGGATCCTAATCTCTGTATCAGCGACTTAGGAATTGCTCAACAAAATGTAAGCTTTCATTCCTGAACTAGATCTAGCAGTAGTTTGGATAGGCTGGGCATGACAATCCTTTCAAACAAGCTTTATCCTATAAGTATCTTTCACCCCAATAGTCATTTTATTTTTGTTAACATTTTATTGTTTACTAGATGCCAATCTTCATAAGTGATAAAGCACTGTTAAAGATAATAACCTGGACTTATGGATCTATTTATAGCATTTTGTCTTCTAATTTTACTATCAGCATTATCTTGTTATTGCATTTATTTTGGTTTAAGTTATTTTAGGGTTTTCATTTTTCAATAATTACCATTTTAGGTAAATTCTACTTCACTCTACTTATCCATATTTTAACATTGGGGACAATGTCTCAATCTGGTTTGGCAGACAGGTAGTTGACAAATAGTTTTTTTATGTAGTTTTTTTTCTCATATTAACATTAAACCTATTAGGCGAAGCCATTAGTTTAGGATGGTAGAGTAAGGAGTAATTTTACTCTTGAGACGCATCAAATTATGTATGTTAAACATAACATTTCTTTTTGGGAGTTAGCTTTGAGTTTTATATTTGCAAAATCCTTTGCGTTTAGTGTAGTTCACTTGCATTCTTTGTAGTTTTATTTTTATTTATTTTGATTTTTTTCTTTTTTGTGGTGGTGTTAATTGTTGATTTTTTTTTCTTTTTCTTTATTTTGCTCATATTTATGTTCATGTTTACTTATCATATTTGCATGCATAAGTAGTTGCATTAAGAAACATTTAGCATGAATTTAGGTTGTTTGTTTGTATTTAGGAACCCAGCTCATGGAAATACCATCAATGGATTCATACTTTGCAAACTTGAAATGGTTGTTAATTTTTGAAAACAGTTAAAGTATGTTGCTTATTACCTAAGAAAAAAAAAACGCAGTAAGGATTTTGAGCCCTTAGTGTTTATTAGGATGTTGGAATTTCTTTGTTGTGAGTGCTTTCTTTGTATTTTGAACTAGACCTTACTTGGTTGGGTGGCCTCAAAGACCTATGCAACCTTGCTCATTATGTGTAAATTTAAGGATGAAAATGGCATTTAAGGGCTAATCATTTACCAAATGGCTAGCATTGTACATTATCTCTTAATGAGTCCCCTTGAGCCTTATAGTCTAATTTCTTGTTTGAACACTACATATTTATCCGCTTTCACTTTATTTGATCCTTTATTGTCTTTGGAACTAGTGATACTTATGTGATTTTTGGTATTAAAGAATTGAAGCAAATGTGTTGTTTTCGGTAAAATAAAGAATAAGTGTGAGGGTGTAGTTAGGATATGTTGGGTTACCTTGTGCTTAAATTATCTTGTGCTTAAATTGTCATAATGGAAGGTTTTTGGGTGAGTTTAGCTTGAATCATTTAATTGATTTGCGTATCATTGGATGGTTAGGTTTTGGACATGATTTGATTTGTTGTTTCTTATAGAAAAAGGCAAAAGTGAGACCATAAAAAAAAGCTCTTGCAAAATAAAGTAAAAAATAAAAAAATAATAAAAAATGTTAAATTTCATTTAATAGGATTAAAAATCAACCATATTTTGCTCTCTAACCTCATGTGTTAATGTGAAATTGTGTCTTGGAGATTGTTTAGGGTGTGGGAGACTAGTGTTAATTTGGAGGACTTTGGTCATTTAGTGTTTTGGGTGCCTATATTTATTGTTGATTGCATTACTAGTTCTTTTAGCTTCACCATTAAAATGGCCTCAATCTGATTCCCGCTTTCACCAATCTAGCCTCATTACAACCTTATATAGAGTCCACTGGAATTATATTTACATTTATATTATACTTGGCATGACACTTAAGAAACAAAAAAGAGAACTAGGTGGCAGAGGGAATGTGGAGGTGATAGAAGTGGATGGCATGGAAGGAAATATGAACAGGAGATGATAGCATTATTGGAACAGTGGTCGCTGATATTTAGCCTTGCCAAAAGCCATGAGTTGATTGTTCTTGAACTATTGTGATATGGGGGAGCCACAATTAGTTTAATCACTAAATTCCCTTATTCAAAGGGAGCATTTGACTATTGTGTTCCTAAGCAAAACCAACCTATTGCAACTAGTGTACAGTTAGTCAAGCATGGTTATGGGTTCCAACATATGTTTGCGGTCAGTAGCACAGGACACTAGGGTGGATCAATTTTCCTTAGTAGTCATGAGGTGGTTGTTGGTTTGCACAGTTCCTCAGAGACCGTATTAAATTTTAGATGATAGGATTTTATGGGGATCCAAGGATGGGATGATGCCTATTTGGCATGGAACACTTTTAAGCCACTTAAATCATGCTCAAATCTTCCTTAGGTGTATGGGGGAGATTTTAAAAAAATTTTACACTAGGGTGAGAAGATAGGTGGGGAAGATTAGAGCATCAGGCAGATGGAGGAATTCTTTGAGCCAATAGATTTTTGTGATTTGGAGTACTTAGGATTTCAAGGGCTTAGGTTTACATGGTTGGGGATTCAAGCAAGTGATGGGGTTATTTGGTGTTGCCTGAATTAGGTCATTGTAGTTTCTCACCTCATGTAAGAACTTATTCATATCTTGGGCACTCTACTGAGATGACATTTGTTCGGTTACAAGAAAATTTACAATGTTTGCAAACCAAGGTACTATAGTGATAGGGAATAAAAATTGATTAGGAAAACAGTTATTTATAGGCGTGGCTTCAATTGATGAATCCATTGTTAGCCTTGACAAATGGTCAACAACAACATTTTTGGTGCCTTTTTTATCCTTGATCACAATGTTGAATTCTTGGAGCAGTAAGATCTAGGATATCAATCTTAATTTTGTTTCTTGTTTTAACATGAGATACATGACAACAGAATGGTCAGTGTAAACAATCGTCATTGAACAAATTAGATAAAAGCAAAATTTGTCCAATGTAAATACTACTATAAGTAGTTTTTTTTCAATAGTAATGTTATTCATTTGTGCACTATTCAATGTTTTACTTGCATAATAATTTACATAACATTTATCTTCCTTCTTTTATCCTAAAATAACACCAAATGTGTAATCACTAGCATCATAAATTACCTTAAAAGGAAAGGACCATACTAGATAGGGGGTTGCATGATCAGATAGGATATTAGAAGGTCAATTAACTCATCTAAAGGATTTTGATATTCTTGAGTCTATTCAAATGAGGAATCTTTTGCAAAGAGGTCTAGATATTGTACTGAACCTTTTAATGAACATTATGTAGAATCCTGCATGTCCTAAAAAGGAGCAAACTTCCCTAACTATTTTTTGTGGAGGTAACTAAGCAATGAGCTCTATCTTTGCTTTATTAACTTCAATTCCCTTGAAAGATATGACATGCCCCAAAATAACCTCAGAAGTGACCATATAATGACATTGTTCCTAATTTAGGACTAAGCCTTTTTCTTCACATTTTTTAAAACCTTTTCTAAGTTTTCAAGACTTATCAAAAGAATTTTCAAATATGATTAAATCATCCACAGAGACTTCGAGGTATTTTTCAACCATGTCATTAAAAATACTCAACATACATCTTTAAATGTTGCTGGGGCATTGCATAGTCCAAAAAGCATGCATATAAATGCAAAGGTTCTAAAAGGACATATGAATGTGGTATTTTCTTGATCCTCAAGAGTTATTAGAATTTGATAATAGCCTAAAACGACATCAAGAAAGCAATAAAAAGAATGCCCAACTACTCTTTCTAAAATTTGATCAAGGAAAAGTAAGGGAAAATGGTAATTTTTGATGACAAAATTCAATTTCCTATAGTCAATGCATATCCTCTAGCTAGATGGAACATGATTTGGTAGAGACTAATCTTTCTCACTTGTTACTACTATAATGCCATACTTCTTTGGTACTACATTGGTTAGACTAACCCATTTGCTATCAAATATAGGGTAAATAATTTCCACATCAAGTAACTTAAGAACTTTAACTCTTATTACCTCTTTAATGTATGGATTGAGTCTTCTTTGAGATTGTTGACATGATTTGACATTATCTTTTAACTTTATTCTATTAGTGAAAATTAAATAATTAATGCCTTTTTGGTCCTTTAATGTCTATCCAATTGCACTTTTATGCCTTTTAAGTACCTCAATCTACTTCCCTTCTTGCTTGAGAGTGAGAGTAGATGAAATTACCACCGGATAAGAAGAATTTTCTCCAAGGAATGCATACTTCAATTCTTTGGGCAACGGCTTTAATGTTGGAGATGGTAAAGAAGAAGAATACGAGGGTGGTGGCATTGGGTTAATGGGAGGTGTAGCAACAACAACATATGTAAAGGGTAGCTAAGTTTTGGGCATTATTCTTGCACTTATGAAGTGAATCACTGGGTGAACAATTAGGTTAGAATTAGTGTTTTCAACTATGCAACAACGCTTAAATGCTTTATAATTCTGATGCCTTTATTGCCTTACCCGGAGATTTTGGTACACTAGGGGAAAAGTTTTTAAATTACTTCCATGGCCGAACTTAATATGCATCATAAACCCATATGATTGTTGGATGTTAATAATTTCTTTGCAGATTTGTTATCTTTCATAGATTGAGCTGTGCAAGTGAAATATCTTTCAGAATCAACAAGGCGAATCCTAATCTCTGCAACAACTTCTAAAGAATTGCTCAAAAAAATGTAAGCTTTCATTTCTGAACTAGATCTACTAGAGTTTGGATAAACTGGGCATGACAGTACTTTCCAACAAGCTTTATCCCACAAGTATGTTTCACCTCATTAGTCATTTTATTTTTGTTAACATTTTATCGTTTACAAGACACAAATCTTCATAAGTGATAAAAGCATTGTTAAAGATAGCAACCTGGACTTATGGATTTGTTTGTAGCATTTTATCTTCTAATTTTATTATTAGCATTGTCTTGTTATTGCATTTATTCTGGTTTAAGTTGTATCAAAATTTTCATTTTTCAATAACAACTATTTTAGGTAACTTCTACTTCACTCTACCTATCTATATTTTAACATTGAGGACAATATCTCAATCAAGTTTGGGGAAAGGGTAGTTGACAAATAATTTTTTTATGTAGTTTTTTTTCTTCTCGTGCTAATATTAAAACTATTAGACAAAGCCATTAGTTTAGGATGGCTGAGTAAGATGTAATTTTACTTTTGAGACGCATCCAATTATGTATGTTAGACAAAACATTTTTTTTAGTTAGCTTTGAATTTTATGTTTGGAAAATCTTTTACATTTAGTGTAGTTCACTTGCATGCTTTGTTAATTTTATTTTTATTTATTGTGATATCTTTTTTGTGGTGGTGTTAATTGTTGATTTCCTTTTTCTTTTTCTTTATTTTGTTTATATTCATGTTCATGTTTACTTACCATATTTTCATGCATAAGTAGTTGCATTTAGGAACATTTAGCATGAATTTAGGTTGTTTGTTTGCATTTAGGAACCCAACTCATGGAAATACCATCAATGGATGCATACTTCACAAACTTGAAATGGTTATTAATTTTTTAAAGTAGTTAAAGTATGTTGTTTGTAACCTAAAAAAAAAAAATAACCCAGTAAGCACTTTGAGCCTTTAGTATTTATTACGATGTTGGAATTTCTTTGTTCAAAATGCTTATTTTATGTTTTGAGCTAGACCTTACTTTGATAGGTGGTCTTAAAGACCAACGCAATCCCGCTCTTTGTGTGTAAATTTAATGATGAAGATGGCATTTTAGAGCTAACAACTTACCAAATGACTAACCTTGTACATTATCTCTTAATAAATAGATAACCTTGTGCCTTATAGGCTAATTCTTTATTTGAACACTATATATTTAACCACTTTCACTTCATTTTGATTTTTTGATGTCCTTTGAACTAGTGATGCCTATGTGATTTTAGGTAAAATAGAATTGAAGTGAATATGTTGTTTTTTGTAAAATAAAAGAATAATTGTTGGAATGTGCTTTAAGATATGTTGGGTTGCCTTATGTTTAAATTGTCATGTTGGAAGGTTTTTTTGGGTGAGTTGAGCTTGAATCATTTAATTGAGTTGTATATCATTGGATGGTTAGGTTTTGGACATGATTTGATTTGTTGTTTATTGTAGAAAAAGGCAAAAGTGAAACCATAAAAAAAAAAACTCTCGTAAATAAAGTAAGACATTAAAAAAAGGAAATAAAATGTTAAATTTTATTCAATATGATTAAAACTCAACTATAGTTGTTCTCTAACCTCATGTGTTGATGTGGAATTGTGTCTTGGAAATTGTTTAGGGTGTAGGAGAATAGTGTTAATTTGGAAGACTTTGGGTGTTTAGTGTTTTAGTTGCCTATATTTATTATTAATTGCGTTGCTAGTTCTCTTAGCTCCACCATTAAAATGACCTCCATCTGATTCTCTTTTTTACCAGATCTAGCCTCATTACAACTTTATATAAAGACCATTGGACTTATGTTTAAATTTACAATATACTTGGCATGATACTTGAGAAACAAGAAAGAGAAATGCAGAGGGAATGTGGAGGTGGTGGAAGTGGATGGCATGGAAAGGAAATGTTGAACAGGAAATGATAGCATTATTGGAATGGTGGCACAATGAGTTACTTGTTCTTGAATTGCTGTGGTTTGGGGGAGCCACAGTCAATTTAATCAGTAAAATCTCTTATTCAGAGGGAGCATTCGATTATTGTGTTCCTAAGCAAAACTCACCTGTTGCAGCTAGGATAGAGTTAGTCAAGTCTGCTTATGACTTTCAACATATGTTTGTGCGCAATAGCACAAGATGCTAGTGTGGATCAACTTTCTTTCGCAGTCATGTGGTGGTTGTTGGTTTGCACAGTTTTTTAGATACCATAGCAAATTTTAGATGATAGGATCTTATGGTGATCCAAGGATTGGATGGTGCCTATCTAGCATGCAACACTCTTAAGCAACTTAAATCATGCCTGAATCTTCCTTAGGTGTGTGGGGGAGATTTTAATAAATTTTTACACTAAGGTGATTAGATAAGTGGGGAAGATAAGAGCATTAGGCAGATGAAGGAGTACACTGAGGCAATAGATTTTTGTGATTTGGAGTACTTAGGATTTCAGTGGCTCAGGTTTACATGGTTGAGAGTTTGAGCAGCTGGTAGGGTTATTTGGTGTTGCTTGAATTGGGTGCCTGTTAGTCCCTCTTGGCAGCTTTGACTTCCACAAGCCTGGGTTTCAAATTAGGGGGTGGTAAAGGAAGCTTGTAAGGGAATGGGTAGTGCTGAGAATACGGGGTTGGTTGAGGGGATAAAACAGCTTTGGTGTTGCTTGACTTTTTGGAATATAGAGGTTTTTGGCCATCTAAAATAGAAGAGGCGAGAGTTGGAGATCAACCTTAACGAGGCAAGTTGGACAGTTTCTAAATTTTTTTATGCCTATGCATCGACACGAAAGAAAAATATTCAAATTATAAAGCTATGGAATATTAATGGTGATTGGGTGGATCGCAGAGAAGATATTGCACAGGTGCCAATTGATAATTTTTCTAGATTGTTAATGCTATCCTGGCCCCCTACACCAAATGCCATTTTGGGTTTCATAGAGGAAAGGGTCATGGAGGAAATGAGGGCAATTTTGTCAAGTGAGTATGTAAGAAAAATGGTTTAGATGGCTCAGAAAAAAATGAGCCAACCAAAGCTCTCGGGTCAGATGGGATTCCAACATAATTTTATCAGAAATTTTGAATCGATGTTAGTTTTGATGTTTCTAATTTTTGCCTTAGTATCCTAAATTATGGCTATAGTCGATGGGAGGTAAATCACACTTTAATTGCCCAAATTCCAAAACTTAAGAATATGCAAGGTATGAGATATTTTTAGACTATCAACTTGTGTAATATACTCTACAAGTTGATATCGAATGTGGTAATGAAATAGTTGTATAAGGTTCTCCTTTGTATTATCTTGGAGGAACAAAATGGATTCATTCAAGGAAGGCTCATCTCAAATGAAAAATGGATTCATTCAAGGAAGGCTCATCTCAAATGATGTTCTTATCAGCTATGAGATGCTTCAATCTTCATGGTATTAAAAGCAAGAGATCAATGGGGGATGGATTCTGTGCTATATATCAAGCTTGATATGTCCAAAGCACACGACAAGCTTGAGCAATGTTTTGTGAAGAAGGTGATGCAAGGCTAGGCTTTGGAGATAATTTTATTTTGGTTGTCATTTGATGCATTACCTCAATCCGGTATTCAGCTTTTATCGATTGGACCCTTCATTGGGATATTATCCCTTTGCAAGGCCTTCATAAGAGAGATCCCCTCTCCTCTTATCTCTTTATTTTATGCGTGGAAAAATTGTCTTATACTCTAAATAAAGTTGTCTAGAAGGTGGCAGGGATTTCGGCAAGTAGGGGAGCCCTCAAATCTTTGCATCTTCTACATACTGATGACTCACTATTTTCTGCAAAAGCTGATCATAAGGAAGTGGATACACTGTTAGCTATTCTTCGGATCTATGAGGAACCCTTGGGATCCTGCATCAAGATAGACAAGTTTGGCATCTTATTTTCTCTAGATACTTTTTGGGATTGCAAACACTTATTCATGCAGAAATTTAGAGCTTCGGTCACTTCAAATGTTAAGAAGTATCTAGGTTTTTCAGCAATGGTTGGGTGGAGTAAAAAGAGGGCCTTTAATTATCTAGTGGAGAAACTTGGTAAAGTTACTGCAAAATGGAAGCACAAGTTCCTCTCTAAAGGTGGTAAAAAATTCTTCTAAGTGCTGTAGCTTAGGCTGTTCTAACATATGTTATGAATGTTTTTCTCTTTCTACCATGTTTATGTGATGCCATGTAAAAGAAGATGAACCATCGTTGGTGGAGCCATTATAGGAGCAACTTGGCCATTCAGTAGCTAACTTGGGACAAGCTCTATAGGCTAAACGGAGATGATGGTCTTAGCTTTTGAAAGATGGTTGACTTTATTCTAACGATGTTAGCAAAATAGGGATAGTGTTTGATGATGAAACCTGCTTAGCTGTGTGCCCGAGTAGTGGAGCACAAATATTATCAGCATTTGACTTTCCTTGCGGCATCTAAGGGCTCGGATCCATCGTTAACTTGGTGAAGTATACTAAAAGGGTGAAAAATGCCATAGAAAGGGACCTAGTGGAAGATAGGAAATGGGAGGGATGTTAGTATGTAAATGGATCCTTGGCTGCCAAGATACCCATGTTTCAAACCCCTAATTCCGATGGCATTGAAAAGGGAGGAGTTGGGAGTCTGTGATTTGTTAACAATATATAATGGTTGGAATATTTCGCTTTTGAAACATCTGTTAAATGGGGCAAGTTCAGCTTATATCAAAGATAGTTTCGTGTTATCCAGTCACAAGTAATGCTGCATTTTCTGGCAATATAATAACCATGGTGAGTGTTCGGTGAGGATGTGGGTATCATTTGCTCCAAATTTGTGGAGATGGTGAAGTCGGCACATCAGAAAAAGATGATGTGATCGACGATTTGGGGTTTAGTAAGACAAAGATATTCATTGGGTGACTTGGCAGAGGATGTTTGGTTCCTGGAACCGGTTAGTGTTGTGCCCAAAAACCAATCATGTGATGATTGTATTTTTGCACAATAAGTCATGATATTTTATTAAGGTATTAATCCAGCAATTATGTTTGTTGTTCTGTTTCTGCGTAACATAATAAACATAATTGTAACCCTAGAATAATGATATTCTCAAATGTCCCTGGTCTAGTATTATTGTGGAGTGGGTTGCAATAATACATAACGACTAGCATATGTGGAGATTAATATGAGATATGTAGTCTACATATGGGTACAAGTTGGAGAACTTTTGTACTGGACCGACCCACCATGAGAACACTACATAGATCATTATATGAGTGTTATAAGTGATTCTCATAGTGATCATGGTATTTGTAGTCCTTCGACCTAAGACCATCAAGGTTCTCTACATGTGAGTCACATACTTTGATACTTTCCTTTGTTGCTCGTAACTGAGTGAACTTGAAGAAGGTCATTGGGTATGTCATATATCATGCGGAGGGATTTGTATGATCAAGATGGGATTTGTCCCTCCTATGTAACGGGAGTGATATCTTCAGGCCCCTTGATAGAGTAAGACTTAGAAAAATGCTTGGCCATGCTCAGATGAGTTGATATACGATATTAATGTCATCAGTTTAAGTTGGTCTACTCGGTAATCAAGAAACCAAAGATTGAGCTATACGAGAGTGACACATTCCATGTCTCGTGCTTACTCTTGATATCTTGGACAAAAGGACAATGGCATATATCGGTAATGATCATAAAGGTTTAGTCGAATCACCGACAATCTTGTCACTTGGGTAGCAATGATGTGTTGCTAGACATCGCTCATTACTTATGATCATAAATGTGATTTATGATCATTTCCAACGTGGTAAGAGCCTATTGGGTCGCACACATAGAGCTATTTGGATCATTAGAGTGCATGAGCTAATAATTTGGGTTTTGGTTTCACAATAATTTCATATTAAGAATGAGCCCAATAGTTAAGTCATTATTAAGCCCAAAACTAAAGCTTAATTGGATTAGGGCTTTGAAACCCATTAGGCCTGGAAGTTGAGTCTCACTATAAATACAACTTTTAGTGCGAAATTCACGGGTCTCCTTGCCCTAGCCTCCCAAAGGACAGCCGCACTCTTCTCTTGCAGTTCCTTGGAGGATGCAAGCTAGCACTACAAGCGTAAGAGAAACGCATCTGCCGTGACGTGGTGGAAGCGTGGTGATCCCAACAGGCTCGTATGGATACCATAGAGAGCTTGAATATGTCAACTGTTCAAGTTTTGTGATTCGATTCTACAGTTGAGTAAGAGATCTCAACTGAAAATTAAATATGAAAATTTTCGAACACCTGGTTTACCCCATTTCACTTGGATCCTGGAGGGTTTCGGTTAAATTCCGCTGCGCTGTTTGACTCCCGAAACCCAACAGAACCGAGCTTGACCAGAGGCATATAGTGGAGGACTAGAGATGCCCGTCCTGTAATGAGATAGTACAAACAACTATGTATGTTATGAGAGAATGTAGGATTGTGAAGACTGATTAACTTAATTTGAGTATTAATTTTTATACCTATTTTAGATCAGTTTTATTATAATTAAGTGATTTATTTATTTTATTTATTTAATTTTTATTTTATTTAGGATAAGGAGCATGTTAGAGAAATTGACCAGATTTTTGTGGAGTAAAAAGGTTAAATTGTAAGAAATTATAAAATAAGAGATGTAGATGAAAATGGAAAGAGTTTCGGAAGCTAAGTGTGGGAGAATTTGATAAGCTTATATTTTATTATATTTATTTTTCTTATATTTAGTATTTTTTAATATGTTTTGAATCTTAAATATATATTTTGAGTATGTTTTATAGCTTAGAGCATATCTGGACTTAATTGATTGAAAGTGAATTTAATTTGCCATTTTACAAGTTTTAATTTGGTTGTGTTCTTTCAGGATGTTGACAGATTGGTGATGTTCCGGTAGAAAAATCATATCTTGAGCTACAGAGATCGGAATGAAGTGATTCTTGATTCATTGGAAAGTTAACATCTGGAGCTACAAATCACATTCAGATCATGAAACCCAGTTTGCACGTTAAGAGGTCAAATTCAGCTTCAAAGTCGCGATTTACGAGTCACCGCCGGTTCAGAAGCAGTTGCGGTATTTTGGGCATATCTTTGGCTGTAGATGTCCGTTTTATGCGATTTAGGTGTCATTTCGAAGCTAAGAAATAGATCTACAACTTTTATGCTTTGGTGTTTTAGAAATAATGGATGCATCAAGGTCAAATATCAGCTTGAAGTTGCTGTTGCTGTTCTAAAGTATTGCTTGGCTGACAACTTTGAAACTTTATAGTTATTTTGAATCTTTTTATTTGTTTGGGGTACTTTTATAACAATATATAAAATTTAGGTAGTTTTTATGAGTTTAGCCATAGGTTTTTGGTCTTTTGGTTTAAAAGCTTGCTGCCGCCAGACCCTCGAGAGAGCATCTCTCGTTTTTGCTTTTTAGTGTGTTTTTTTTCTATTGTTCTTTGTTTCTCTTCCTATTATGAGTGAGTAATTTTCTAATTCAGTTATAGGGACGATTTCCATCACGAACATCGGTTGTGAGGATTGATTTTTCTTGCTTAAACTTTATTTAATTTCAAGTATTTACTTCTTTGTTGTTCAGATTTATTGCAATTAATTTTCCTGTTCTTGCTTGTTGAATTGGTTCTGTAATTGCAAATCTGCTTAATTTTCTTTCAACCGCTTAGGTGAAGAATTCAATTAGAAGCAAGTTAATAGATTGAAGATTACTTTTATTTCTAGTTAATTCATACGGAAAAGTAAGACAGGTTAAATTATTCAAGCTTTTGGATTATTGCCTGGAATAAAATTTTTAGTTCATTGTTTTTAATGCTAATTTTGGGTTTATTAGAAATTGCTTTTCAATATCTGGTTACTCAAAATTAAGAAATTAATTTAAAGTTTTTTCTGGTTAATTTTATTGCTGAATTCTTAGGGTTCTTTTTAGCTTTAAAGAGAGTCCTGTTTATTTACTTGAATTGAAGAAATATTTTATTTTGATGATCGACTGCGTGATTGGAATGGATAATCAACCCTGAACTGAGTGTTTTTAGTATTGGTTAATTTCGATTTGATTCTACAGTTAATTTATTTCAGCTTTTAATTCAAGAAAATCCCCCAACATTTTATTTCAGTTTTCTGACAGGAAGCTTTCGGTTAGGAAATTTCTTTGGGATTTGACCTGGTTTTCACTACTAGACTACAAATTTATTTATTCTGAGTTGTTAAAGATACCAAAATTATTTTTTGCGGTTTCGACGACCGACTAGCATGCAACACTCTTAAGCAACTTAAATCATGCTTGAATTTTCCTTGGGTGTGTGGGGGAGATTTTCATAAATTTTTACATCAAGGTGATAAGATAAGTGGGGAAGATAGGAGCATTAGGCAGATGGAGGAGTACACTGAGGCAATAGATTTTTGTGATTTGGAGTACTTAGGATTTCAGGGGCTCAGGTTTACATGGTTGAGAGTTTGAGTAGCTGGTAGGGTTATTTGGTGTTGCTTGAATTGGGTGCCTGTTAGTCCCTCTTGCCAGCTTTGATTTCCACAAGCCTGGGTTTCGAATCAGGAGGTGATAGAGGAAGCTTTGTAAGGGAATGGGTAATGCTGAGAATCCGGGGTTGGTTGGGGGGATAAAACAGCTTTAGTGTTGCTTGAATTTTTAGAATATAGAGGTTTTTGGCCATCTTAAATAGAAGAGGCGAGAGTTGGAGATCAACCTTAACGATGCAAGTTGGACAGTTTCTCTTCCTTCTAACTTTGAGCAAATTCAGTGCATCAAATTGGAGTTAGAGGAGTTGGATTGGCTCAAGGAAAAGGGCTAAATTTTTTTATGCCTATGGATCCACACGAAAGAAAAATATTCAAATTATAAAGCTGTGGAATATTAATGGTGACCGGGTGGATCGTAGAGAAGATATTGCACAGGTGCCAGTTGATTATTTTTCTAGATTGTTAATGCTGTCCTGGCCCCCTGCACTGGATGCCATTTTGGGTTTCATAGAGGAAAGGGTCATGGAGGAAATGAAGGCAATTTTGTCAGGTGAGTATGTAAGAAAAGTGGGCTAGATGGCTCAGAAAGAAATGAGCCAACCAAAGCTCTGGGTCAGATGGGATTCCAACGTAATTTTACCAGAAATTTTGAACCGATGTTAGTTCTGATGTTTCCAATTTTTGCCTTAGTGTCCTAAATTATGGCTGTAGTCGATGGGAGGTAAATCACACTCTAATTGCCCTAATTCCAAAACTTAAGAATAAGCAAGGTATGAGGTATTTTTGGCCTATCAACTTGTGTAATATACTCTACAAGTTGATATCGAATGTGGTAGTGAAATAGTTGAATAAGGTTCTCCCTTATATTGTCTTGGAGGAACAAAATGTATTCATTCAAGGAAGGCTCATCTCAAATGATGTTGCTATCAGCTATGAGATACCTCAATCTTCATGGTATTAAAAGCAAGATATCAAGGGGGATGGATCCTGTGCTATATATCAAGCTTGATATGTCCAAAGCACACGGCAAGCTCGAGCAATGTTTTGTGAAGAAGGTGATGCAAGGCTAGGCTTTGGAGATAATTTTATTTTGGTTGTCATTTGATGCATTACCTCAATCCGGTATTCAGCTTTTATCGATTGGACCCCTCATGGGGATATTATCCCTTTGCAAGGCCTTCATAAGAGAGATCCTCTCTCCCCTTATCTCTCTATTTTATGCGTGGAAAGATTGTCTTATACTCTGAATACAGTTGTCTGGCATGGGAGGTGGCAGGGATTTTGGCAAGCAGGGGAGCCCTCGAATCTTTGCATCTTCTACATACTGATGACTCACTATTTTCTACAAAAGCTGATCATAAGGAAGTGGATACACTGTTAGCTATTCTTCGGATCTATGAGGAACCCTTGGGATGCTGCGCCAAGATAGACAAGTTTCGCATCTTATTTTCTCTCGATACTTCTTGGGATTGCAAACACTTATTCATGCAGAAATTTAGAGCTTCGGTCACTTCAAATGTTAAGAAGTATCTAGATCTTCCTGGAGTAAAAACTGGGCCTTTAATTATCTAGTGGAGAAACTTCTTAAAGTTACTGCAGGATGGAAGCACAAGTTCCTCTCTAAAGGTTGTAAAAGGATTATTCTGAATGCTGTAGCTTAGGCTGTTCTAAGTTCTAACATATGCGATGAATGTTTCTCTCATTCTACCACGTTTATGTGATGCCATGTAAAAGAAGATGAACCATAGTTGGTGGAGCCATTATAGGAGCAACTCGGCCATTCACTAGCTAACTTGGGACAAGCTCTATAGGCGAAACGGAGATGATGGTCTTAGCTTTTGAAAGATGGTTGACTTTATTCTGACGATGTTAGCAAAATAGGGATAGTGCTTGATGATGAACCCTGCTTAGCTGTGTGCCCGAGTAGTGGAGCACAAATATTATCAGCATTTGATTTTCCTTGCGGCATATAAGGGCTCGGATCCATCGTTAACTTGGTGAAGTATACTAAAAGGGTGAAAAATGCCATAGAAAGGGACCTAGTGGAAGATAGGAAATGGGAGGGATGTTAGTATGTAGATGGATCCTTGGCTGCCAAGATACCCATGTTTCAAACCCCTAACTCCGATGCCACTGAAAAGGGAGGAGTTGGGAGTCTGTGATTTGTTAACAATGTATAGTGGTTGGAATATTTCGCTCTTGAGACATCTCTTAAATGGGGCGGATTTGGCTCATATCAATATAGTTTCGTGTTATCCAGACATGAGTAATGCTGCACTTTTCTGGCAATATAATAACCATGGTGGGTATTCGGTGATGACATGGGTATCATTTGCTCCAGATTTGTGGAGATGGTGAAGTCGGCACATCAGAAAAAGATGACGTGATCGACGATTTGGGGGTTAGTAAGACAAAGATATTCATGGGGTACGTCACTTTGCAGAGGATGTTTGGTTCCTGGAACCGAGCTTGACCGGAGGCATATAGTGGAGGACCAGAGATGCCCGTCCTGTAATGAGATAGTAGAAACAGCTATGTATGTTATGAGAGAATGTAGGATTGTGAAGACTGATTAACTTAATTTGTGTATTAATTTTTATACCTATTTTAGATCAGTTTTATTATAATTAAGTGATTTATTTATTTTATTTATTTAATTTTTATTTTATTTAGGATAAGGAGCATGTTAAAGAAATTGACCAGGTTTTTGTGGAGTAAAAAGGTTAAATTGTAAGAAATTATAAAATAAGAGATGTAGATGAAAATGGAAAGAGTTTCGGAATCAAGGACGGAGTGAAACAAAATCCGAGAGAGAGAAGCAGACAGACTGGAGAGCAAGCGAGAGAAACAAACAAATGGGACCAAATATATTTTCACTTTTTCTTGCGGTGGCTTGCTAATATATCTGCTCGTGAAACCGTTTGTGAGTTATGATTTATTATTTGAGTTTGTCATGATGATGTCATGTTTCTCCTTCTGATTGGAGTCTAAATTTCTATACTAATATTAGAGACGTAACTTAATTAAATTATTTTAATTAATTTATTTGGGTATGTGTTTTAATTTATTTTCTTTGTAGTAATGAGTATTGTCTATACTTGATATCAATATATAATTTATACTAGCTAGGGATTTGAATGATGGATCAAGAGGTGAAATTTGATTATACACTAAAGAAATAGAGTTACAATAATTGGGATAAAAATATGCCTATTTATTGATATTTGTCAATTTGACAACTAACAACTAAAAACATGCTTAAATAATTAATTTGAAAACCTTCAACTACGAAAAACTCAAGTCTTAGCTATCCTATAATTATTTTATTCTCAATTTGTTAATTTCATCATTGGTTTAGTTTAAACTTAGTTCAACTTTAGTTAATTTTATTTATATAAAATTTGAAGTCATTTATTTTAGTTTTCATAAGCAATTAAATATTTGTTCATTGTGGTATCGATACCTTAGTTTGTCCTAAGAATTAAAACTTGTTATATGCACATACTTATAAAATTAGCCCCATCAAAGGCTCCTTGGGAGGCCTAATGACTGCTGTATGTAACAGAAGGGGAGTGTTCCTCTCTGGTTGAGTGGTTTTAGTGGTTGCATTCAAATCAGTTTGATGGGCAGTGGGAGTGATTTTTCATTATCGCATGGTCCATCTGGCTTTTCACAAAACAAGGTGCTCCATGACAAGGCCACATTTGATCTTGCCTCCTTTAATTGGCATGTTGAAAAGGCATGGAACTGTTTCAGGTGCCTATCTTTGCCCTCGCACTTGAAGTTCTCTTCTATCTAGCAACCACTGCCATCTGGTTGGTGGAAAATCATCATGGACGCTACTTTGAGTGAAAAGAGTAAGCTCGGTATGGGTGTAGTAATTGAGAATGATAGGGGGCAGGGCAGGTGATGGCAGTCTTGGCCACACCTATTAGTGGCCTTTAGGAGCCACTTTTCGCCAAAAACCTTGCAGCTTGGGAGGGCATGCAGCTGGTGAGGGACTTTGCTCCTCGTTAGGTGGTTCTTGAATCTGTTGGGAGATAATTCGGGCAATTGGGGAACTCTTGTCATATACTTATGCGTGGGTTATCTCCCATTGTTTTGGAGCAGTTAATTTGCTACTCACTATGCAGCAAAGTTGGCTCTGATGAAGGATGTTTGCACTGTATGGATAGAGTCGGTTCCACAAAATATTTCTTGTGTGTGATGCTCAGAACGTTTCATAATGAGAGTTGAATGAATCTTTCCATAAAAAAAAACATAAATCTGAAAAGAAAACCATAAATGATTTGAAATCAAAATAATCAAAGTTTAAGCACTATAATTAAAATAAAATTTTATTGTTACCTTTCATTACTTTACTCAAATGAATTTGACCGGTCCATTCAAAATTAAATTGAAGCCCAAATAACATAATGACTTGAGTTGAGAGTAGGAATTGACCGACCTATATTTATGAACATTGATAAAAAAATACTCCTTACCTTATGTATGTCTTACCCCTAAATTACCCTTCTTTCCTCACTAAAACCAAATAATTTCAAGCTTGTCCTTCTCAATCAATCACTTCTTCGGACAATCGCCATGCTTCTATCCGCTGTCAGGTCAACCTCCGCAACGCTCTCCCTGCTGTAACCAGATCCAGTACTATACGCTTTGGTGGAGATCTTTCTCCACAGCTTCACTGTACTTCCGACCGAAGATTATCACACTAACCAGAACGAGCTCTCGTGAGGGATGCTGCTAGTTAGAGGCAGATTTGGACTTCCATTGGAGCTTGGACGAGGCCCCCAGGATGATGATGGTCCTGTTGATAAGGAGGAAGAGATAAGGTGAACGGAAGTCAGAAACAAAGATGCTGTAAATGGAAAGGGCATTGAAAGTGATGAATTTGGAGACGGATGACAGAGAGAGCTTCAGAATCACCATCGCCGGATATACACAGCCGTGGTCTGTCAGCTGCCACTGGAACCAAAGCCGTCGTTGCCCTCATTTCGCCGTCCCATCATTGAATTGAAGAAACGCAGTGGCAAGAAATGAACCCACACAAATTTTTAGGCTTATTTAGTTTTATCCCTCACTGTTTCTCCTTTTACCTAATTTTACCAATTTTTTAAGCTAAAATTTTTATTCATAGGTACAAATAAAAATTATGTGGTAAATGAATGTCATAAAATTATTTACAAAATAATAATAATAATAATATATCTGTAACAGTTATCTAATTTCTACATATGTGTCATATATTTTGCACATATCCATCACTTATTTTTATATATTTAGTTTCATAATTTTATTTGTACATATGTCTTGGATATTTAATAAAAATCTCTCATAAAAAATATATATATAAATATTATCAGTTGTTCGATTTGTATATATCTCTAAACTTAGTTGTATATTAGGTTCATATATATCTAACCTCTAATTTGTACATATCACTATTGTATTACTATTAATTGAATTTTGATCCTAATTTTCATTTCATGTACAAAAATATAAATCCTGTATATACAATTGTATATATCTATAACATATCTTTGATCTCATTTCTTCATATGTGGCACATATTTTATTTTGTATATATCCATCAATCACTTTATACATCGAGTTTCATATATATTTATCATTCGATTTCTACATATCTCAATTTTAGGCAGAAAATGAGAATTAATATGTTTACATATATTTTTCTATGAGAGGTCAAACCCGTATATATTATTGAATATATTAGTAACATATTTATGATCTCATTTGTACATATGTCACATATTATTTGTATAAATTTCTCACTTTCTTTGTACATCAAATTTTCACATATTTAATATTTTATTTATACATATTTTTAATTTTGAGAGACACAGGATTTAGTATGTTTATATTTATTTTATATTATGAAGGGTAGTGCTTGAATATAAATATATATATATAGACATAGGGGTAGAAAACACATTTAACTTACTATATTTGCCATATTTATAATGACTTACCAAGTCTATCCAAATCAGAGGTGATTTAACCGAATCAATGTCCAAACCCACAGTAACACAATCTAAACTTGACCCAATCCTGAAATTATAGTAACTCACATAACCCCCGAAATTCGAATAACCTATGCTAAATTTAACTGATCTTTATGCCATCTTTGGAAAAAAACAAAACAAAGTTGAAACATTCTTAAGACCAATTTCTACATTAACAAAAGTTGATAAATTGCATGATTTCATTCTTAAATAATTTAAACCATGCACGAAAATGATGGCCAGCGCGTTATTACTCCGATCCATTCGATCGGCATTGCTCTTTTGGCTTGAAGAACAGAGGTCGCTACCACACAACATAATGGAATTTATTGGCTTGAGATGGACGGCAGAACAAATTAAATTAATTGCAAAAAAAATGAAAGAATTCACTCAAGAATCTAATGATTTTAATCTAAAGCAGGCAGTCAAATGGTTAAAAGTCGGATATCCTTCGGCCTCCAACCTGTGAATTAAATGCAAAAAAAAAAAAAAACAGAGAATCTAACGATTTAGGTAAACCAGATCTAGGATCCAATAAATATTTCCCACATGGAAACAGGGATCTTGAGCTCACTACTAAAACATATTGAATTTCCAATGGTTAAATTATCAATGGTTAAATCGTTGGTAAATGTCAACTTACAGAACCATTGGTAAACATTTCCAATGGTTTTGCATTGGTAAAAGATTATTCTAGTTCGGTCCATGATGTGGTGGTTTAGTTACCAACTGTCTGACAGTTGATAACCATTTAATAGAAAGTGTACATTTCACTTGAATGGTTACTGATAGTCAAGCCATTGGTAACCGCATTTTAAAAACCCACTAGCTCCTTCTTCCTCTAGATACTCGAGCTTCACCTCTGTCTCTCCATTCTTTCTTCTTTGTTGTGCCAAACCTCCACAAGATGCCGCAAAAGCTCAGCAACCATTGTCCCAAGCTAAAAATCACTAGATTTCAGTAGATCTAGTGCTGATTTTCAAGTGTATGTAGATGTTTTCTTAGGGTTCTTCTTACATTGTTAAATACTATCATTTTGATATATTTTTTGTATTTTGAGTTTTGAGCTCGAGCTTCTCATTTTTATGCTTCTTCTCTTAGTGTTTGAGCTTCGTAGAAGTGTTCCCTCAGTTGTTGTTCACTTAGGAGGTACGATTTTAATGTATTTTTTTTGAATTTTTCCATACTAAAATCCAAAAATGAGGGTGATTTTGTGGAAAATGATGAATGAGATAATTTCTTTTGTCAGAAAAGTTGATAAATGCTTCATACATTTCTTTGGAAATTTGTGTTTGCTATTTTTTTCAATTTGATTTCTGATTTTTTTATTTTCGGCTTTGGTTACATATATATGTAATTAAATTGTTGTGATATATTTTTAGTTGTAGTATATTATTACGTTAAAATGCAAGAATTTTTCATTCCAATTTTAGATTTTTTTTATTTAAATTTCTTGTTATATTCAGCTATTTTATATTTTATACACATTATTTTTTGGAATTTAGGGTTTAAATATGGAAAATTTTAGTTAAATATTATTAATCAATATATTTAATTATGATATATGGTGTTGTGATATTATTATTTGTTAAGATAAATGATTAAAGAAATTAATTATTTATAAAGAATGCTTATATGTCTCTTGTTAATGTTAGTGTGCATAATAATAATTATGTGTCTATTGTTAATGTTAGTGAGTCTGTTGTTTATGTGTCTCTTGTTAATGTTAATGTGTTTATTGTTAGTGTTAGTGTGCATAATGTTAATTAAAGAAAATAATTATTTATAATATTTGTTAATGTTTCACTACTAAAAAATCACAAATTTCCAACTGCCCTCAATTCCAACGGCTAGGCAGTTGGACCGTTGGAAGTATAACATCCAAGTTTCCAACGGCTTAGCGGTTGGAAGATGAATAAACTAATTTTGGATAATATTTCCAACGGCTATAACCGTTGGAAAATAAGCAACATATTTACAAATTTCAATAAATTTATATCTAAAATAATTCCAACGGCTATAGCCGTTGGAAAATGGGACAGAAAACCAAAAATGTATATATATCAAAGTTCCAACGGCTATGGCCGTTGGAAAATGGGACAAAAAAGAAAAATAAATATAGCAAAGTTCAAAGTTATATATAGTTCAAAGTTCCAACGGCTAAGGCCGTTGGAAAATGGGACAGAATCTTAAAAAATATCATATATCAAAGTACAGAACAACAAATATATATAGTTCAAAGTTCCAACGGCTATGGCCGTTGGAAAATGGGACAGAAAACAAAAATATATATATATCAAAGTTCCAACGGCTATGGCCGTTGGAAAAAGCTAACATATTCACAAATGGTGATAAATTTATATCTATAATAATTGGTAATCGATTGTATAATTGGTAATATATATATATATACTTTCTTCAACAGTTGTGACGTTTTTTAATGAGGATAATTTTTCCAACTGCTCAAGCCGTTGGAAGTATATTTTCTTAAACAGTTGGGCCATTTCGAATATTTTTTTTTAATTTTATAATTTCTCCAACGGCTATAGCCGTTGGAAGTTTATTTCTTAAACATTTGTGCCTTTTGAATATATTTTTTTAATTGTATAATTTCTCCAACGGCTAAAGCCGTTGGAAGTTTATTTTCTTAAACATTTGTGAGTTTTGAATATTTTTTTAATTGGATAATTTTTCCAACTGCTAAAGCCGTTGGAAGTTATTTTCGTAAAAAGTTGTCTGTTTTGATTTTTTTGTAATTTGATTATTTTCCAATGGCTAAAGTCGTTGGAAAATCATTTAATGAAACGGTGAGTTTGGAAAAAAATTTCCAACGGCTAAAGCCGTTGGAAATTAAATTTTAAAAGTCACCCCCCTCCAACGCCATTCGCGTCTTCTTCCTCGCTCCAGCAAAACCATCACAGAAGCTCTCTCTCCTCTCTCTCACATTCGCGCATCACACGCACACACAGCACGTTTCTTTGCTCGATTAAGGGGTTTAACAACATCCTGAAGCTGATTTTAACGTAGATCTGGCCTCATTTTCCTCGATTTGCTGGTTAGTACCTAATTTTAGAGAGTTTTTGTTAATTTTTTTTTTCGGAAGATGCGTTTTTTTTTTTACTATGGGTTTCGATTTCTTGGAAAATATAGCTGATTCGAACCTATTCCCAGGCATTTGAAGCAAGTTCTATTATGGATTTGAGGTTAGTTTTTGGTTAATCCGAAAGTTTAATTTTTTTTCCTATGAATTAGTTTAAATCCGAATTTTTCATGCTTATTTGGGTTGAAATATGTGATTAGTATTTGAGGTGTAGATGTTGATGGTGGGATCTGAAGTATTTGGGGTACCCATTGTAATTGTACATTTTTTTCCATTTTCTAACTATTTTTTTTATTTCGGAATGAGTTACAAAATTACAAATAATTAGTTTTAGTTTTAATTAAATTATTTATGTAGTATAATTATGTGTGAAATTAGTTAGTCAAATTAAAAATAGTTACTAATTAGTTTTAATTAAATTGATTAGATAGTATGTTTATGTGTTAAATTCTGTATGTATATTTTAAAAATAATAAATAATTAGTTTAAAGTAAATTGTTTCACCTCTTTCTTTATGTGTTAATTTATTTAGTATTATTAAAAATAGTTAGTAATTAGTTTTAACTAATTTGTTTAGGTAGTAATTTTATGTGTAAAAGTAGTTCGTATATTTACAAAAAAATTTGTATTACTAACTAAATAAATATTTACAAATAGAAATTTCATAGGTTGATTTAAATGGTTTACGAAATATTTTTACAAAAATTTAAGTAGTAAGTAATAGTATATTTCCAACTAGAACATTCATAGTTTTCCGTAAATTTTTTACGTATTATTTTTAAAAATTGTTTAGTTAGTATATTTATGTCTCAAATTAGTTAGTATATTTAAAAATAATAATTAATGGTGGGATGTAAATTATTTAGGTTGTATATTTAATTATGAGTCGATTGTTAATGTTAGTCTACATAATATTAATTTATGGTTTGCCAACTTGCATGTCTATGTGTTTTAGACGGTCATCAACAAATTTAATTTATAACAGAGTCAGGCCATAGTTGGATGTACCGTAACCATTTCTTGTTGGACCAAACTAGTTACACAGAGGAGTGGGAGGGCAGAGTTGATGAATTCATATCATTTGTTGTTGCTCATCCAAAAAAAATGAGTAGTGACAGCATTCATTGTCCTTGTTGGAAGTGTAAGAATTTATGGTTTAAAAAGTGTGATGAGGTTAGAGTTTATCTTTACAAGTGAGGGTTCATGTCTTTTTACTTGAATTGGATGGCTCATAGAGAGCCTTCAATGAACCATTGACTACACACAGAGAAACGGGTGGGTTTGATCACTATGATCAAGGTTCTCTAACAAATCCGTATGAACAGATGGTGTTGGATGCCATTAGGCTTACCGAATTCCACATTAACTCCTCTATAGGATGAGTACCAAAATCATTCTGAGTTATCTACTGCAATTTATCTTTTGAACCTTAAGTCAGAGTATTACATGTCACAGGCCTGTTATGATAGCATTGCCTAGTTGAAGAAGGAGACTTAATCTATAAATAGTACAATGCCATCTAATTGGTATGAGATGAAAAAATTAGTTTCCTAGTTGGGTATATCTTATTTCAAGTTGACACTTATGTTAATGATTACATGTTGTTTTAGAAAGAAGAAATTAATTCTCGAACTTGTAAGTTTTGTGGAGTTGAAAGGTTCAATCCAAAAAATGGTGGTAGGGGATGAGATTGACCTAGAAAGGCCATGCATCATCTTGCACTAATCCCTAGTGTCCAATGCCTATTTGCTTCGCTCTCAAAAGTGGAGTAGATGAGGTGCCACAAGGAGCAATAATCAATCCTTGGTGCTTTAAAACATCCATTTGATGGTGAAGCTTGGAAACATCTTGATTGTACTTACCCATGGTTCACTGCTGAACCACGAAATATTTGGCTCGGGTTGTGTGCGCTGCTGAACCACGAAATATTTGGCTCGGGTTGTGTGCCAATGGATTTGCCCCTTTTAGACCATCTAGAAAACATTACTCTTGTTGGCCTGTTATTGTCATTCTATATAATTTGCCACCATAGATGTGCATGAAAAGCCCTACATGTTTCTGAGTTTGTTCATTCTAGGTCCACATACACCAAATCATAATATTGATGTCTATTTATAACCTTTGATTGAAAAACTAAACCATCTATGAGAGGATGGCATTTAAACATGGGATGTCTCACTAAAACAAAATTTTGTCCTTCGAGCTGTATTACTATGGACCATAAATGATTTCCTGGCTTATGGCATGCTTTTCAGATGGATGATCCATGGTCAATTGTCTTGACCAATTTGCATAGGCCAAAGTAAGGCTTTCTAACTTGAGTATGGAAGGAAAACTAATTTCTTCGACTGTCATCGACAATATCGTCCGAGCGAATTTTAGGTGAGACAATTTTTGAACGAATCTCCTACCTTCCGTCACTAACTACAAATAGTCCATAACGTCACCTTCGTGATTGTGGAAAATCACACAATTAAAGGAAGCAAAGCATTTTTTTGGAGTTGCCTTATTGGGGGATGAGTTTAATCATTTATAATCTAGATTTCATGCACATTGAGAAGAATATGTTTTGACAATATTTGGAATACTGTTATGAATGTTAAGAACAAAACAAAAGACAATGTTAAGGCATGGAAAAACCTCAAGATTTATTGTAATCAATCAGAGTTTAACATGGTTCCTCTTAGGGATGGTTGTTCATTCAAACCAAAGGCTCGATTCACCTTCAATATTAACCAGAGGCAGCATGTTCTTGCTTGGGTTAAATCTCTATGACTCCTAGATGGGATCTCTCAAATCTTGGGAGATGTGTTGATTGTTCTACAAGCACTATGTTTGGCATGAAGAGTTATGATTATCATATTATGATGCAATGACTTCTGCCTATTGCCTTCTAGGGGCTTCTTGGGATTATATGAAAACCATTAACCAAGTTAAATCTATTCTTTAGAGATTTGTGCACTCTAGAGTTGGATGCTAATCACTTGGAGCAGTTGGAGACTAATATCCTTATTATCCTTTGTAAGCTTGAGAGAATTGTTCCCTCAATATTCTTTGATGTCATGGAGCATTTGCCGGTTCAGTTGCCATATGAAGTAAGGGGTTAGAGGTTTTGTTCAGTATTGTTGGATGTACAAATTTGAGCAATGCATGCATGAACTTAAAATGAAGGTCTCCAATTCTGCTCATGTTGGGGGGTTGATTTGTGAAACATGCCTTATAGAGGAGACATCCACCTTTTCTTTTGCTCGCATTACTTTGAATCCCATGTTCCACATATGAGGAACAAAGTTCTTCAAAATGATGATGGTGGTCCTATCTCCTATAATAGAGAGCTATGGTCCATATTCAAGTTTCCAAGTCATCCATATGGAGTATCTAAATAGATTTCTTACAGACAATGAACTCAGAGTTGCCACTATATACATTTTACTAAACTGTGCTAAGATCAGACCATATCTCGAGTAAGCTTATACTCAATATAGACATATTAATTTTTTTAGGATATTGCATGAATCTTTCAACTAATATATTGTCCTTTCCCTTTATAATGGACAGTATGTTTGTTGATGAGGTACATGTTCATGCCCTCGGTATTACCATGTCTCAGATGGACCTTAACATCCAAATCAACTTCTCAAATTGGCTAAGGAACTATGTAAGCACAAGCAACAATGTTATGTACGTAGTTTATGTTGGGTTTCAGGAGCCAAACAAGTGCAACGGAATTTAATCAAAACCCTCCAGGATCCAAGTGAAATGGGGTAAACCGGGTGTTCGAAAATTTTCATACCTAATTTTCGGTTAAGATCTCTCACCCAACTGTAGAGTTGAATCACAAAACCTGAATAGTTGACGTGTTCAAGCTCTCTATGGTATCCACACGAACCTCTCGGGATCACCACGCTTCCATTTCATCCCGGCAGATGCGTTTCTCTTGCACTCGCAGTGCTAGCTTACGTCCTCTAAAGAATAGCAAGAGAAGAGTGCGACTGTCCTTTTAGGAGGCTAGGGCAAGAAGGTGCGAATTTCTCACTAAAAGTTGTATTTATAGTGAGACTCAACTTCTAGGCCTAATGAGTTTCAAAGCCCTAATCCAATTAGGCTTTAATTTCGGGCTTAATAATGGCTCAACTCTTGGGCCCATTATTAATACAAAATTATTGTGAAACCATAACTCAAATAATTAGCTCATGCACTCTAATGATCCAAATAGCTCTATGTGTGCGACCCAATAGGCTCTTACCACATTGGCAATGATCATAAATCACATTTATGATCATAAGCAATGAGCGGTGTCTAACAACACATCATTGCTACCCAAGTGACAAGATTGTCGGTGATTCGACTAAACCTTTATGATCATTACCAATATATGCCATTGTCCCTTTGTCCAAGATATCAAGACTAAGCACGAGACATGGAATGTGTCACTCTCGTATAGCCCAATCTTTGGTTTCTTGATTACCAAGTAGACCAACTTAAACTGATGACATTGATATCGTATATAAACTCATTCGAGCATGGCCATGCATTTTTTAAGTCTTATTCTATCGAGGGGCCCGAAGATATCACTCCTGTTACATAGGAGGGACAAGTCCCATCTTGATCATACAAATCCTTCCGCATGATATGTGACATACCCAATGACCTCTTTCAAGTTCACTCAGTTACAAGCAACAAAGGAAAGTATCAAACTATGTGACTCACATGTAGGGAACCTTGATAATTTTAGGTCGAAGGACTACATATACCATGATCACTATGAGAATCACTTATGACACTCATATAATGATCCATGTAGTGTTCTCATGGTGGGTCGGTCCAGTACACAAGTTCTCCAACTTGTACCCATATGTAGACTACATATCTCATATTAGTCTCCACATATGCTAGTCGTTATGTATGATTGCAACCCGCTCCACAATAATACTAAACCAAGGACGTTTGAGAATATCATTATTCTAGGGTTACAATTATGTTTATTACGTTACACAGAAACAAAACAACAAACATAATTGCTGGATTAATGCCTTAATAAAATATCATGACTCAATGTGCAAAAAATACAATCATCTCATGATTGGCTTTTGGGCACAACACTAACAAAAAGTGGATCATTCCGGCCAACTATCAAAATGGTGTATCGAGCTTGGTGAATACGACATCATATACGATGCGAGAAAGGCCATAAAAGGTTTATGCTCCAGTAGACTTTATTGTCGAACTCCTTAAAACCGAGGACGCCCCAAATGACCTCAGAAATAAGGAAGCCGAATGGGATTTGTATATAGATAGTGCTTCAGGGTCAGAACACCAGAGGGCCGAGATAATACTCCGAGGTCCTGAAGGGATGGAAGCGATCGAAGCTATCAAGTTCCGATTCCAGGTCACCAACAACATTACTGAATATAAAGCCCTTGTGGCTGGACTACGGTTGGCAAAAAAAGTTGGTATAAAAAATCTAAAGGCTTATAGTGACTAACAGTTGGTTGTCCGATAGACAACAGGGGAGTACGATGCCAAGGATCCTAGCCTGGCAAAATACCACGACCTCGTCACAAAACAAATCAAAAAATTTGACACAATAAGCATAAAAAAGGTCCCTAAAAAAGATAACGTCAAAGCTGACACAATAGCAAGTCAAAACAGCCAATCGAGGTACTTGACCACGCGAGCATAGCCATAATGGCACTCACCACACTAAAGAAGGGGTGGAAAGACCTTATAAAGGATTGTCTAGTTAGTACGTCCTTACCCTAGGATTTAAAGAAAACGGCGAAGGTGCGTAGACACTCCGGAAGGTACTTTATGATTGGGGAAGAATTGTACCACCAAGGGTACACAAATTTATTGTAAAAGTGCATCAGTGAAAAAGACATTGAGGCAGTCCTCACAAAAGTCCATGAAGAAGCCTGTAGATCTCACATCGGGATTGACGCCCTTACTGGGATACTACTTCAGCAATGATATTTCTGGCCTACTTTAAGGAAGGACGCAAGGTAGTTCATCAAAAAATGTGATAAGTGCCAGCGACATGCACCTATCCAAAGAGTACCCATGGAAGAGATAACTTCGGCTGACTATCCTTGCCCCTTCGTTGTTTGGGGTATTGACCTCATTGGTTCTCTTCCGACGACTCCTAGAGGATTGAAGTTTTATGTAGTTGCAATAGATTATTTCACCAAGTAGATTGAAGCAGAGCCACTGGCAACAATTTCGGGAAAGGACATCCAGAAGTTTGTTTTGAAGAAAATCATATGCAGATTTGGTTTATCGAGAGTGATAGTAGCAGATAATGGTTCCCAATTCATTGATAGAGGATTTCAAAAATTTGCCACCAACCTCGGCGTAAAATTACACCTCACCCCAGTTGCCCATCGTCAAAGCAATGGACAAGTTGAGGTGTCCAATAGGATAATAAAAGATGGTCTGAAAAAGAGGTTGAAAGAAGCCAAGGCAAAATGGCTTGGAGAACTCTCGAGCATACTATGGAATTATCGAACAACTCCTAGAAGAGCTACTGGTGAAGCACCATTTTCACTCGTATTCAACACAGAGGCCATTATCCCTATCGAAGTCATACAACCGTCTATCAAATTACAGGTGTTCGACGAAGAATGGAACAACTTCGATTTAAGGACAACGTTAGATATGATTGATGAACATAGGGAAATGGCCAAACTTAGAAGAAAAGCTTGTCAGCAAAGGGTAGCCATTGCTATAAACTTGTAAATCAAACCTAAAGGGATCAAGAAAGGAGACCTTGTTTTCCGAAAGGCTGAACTAGAATCCCAAAGACCATCTCATGGCATACTTCAGGCAATTGGGAAGGACCATATTTAGTCCTAAAATAAATTCGCCTAGGAGTCTATAAACTTGGAAATACTGAGGGAGAAGAATTTAAAAACACATGGCATTCAGACTCTTTGAAAAAATTTTACACTTAAGAAATTTCCAAGGAAGAAGCTTTATTATGATAAGCCTTCACAAAGAAGTCAACCGAATATGGTGATCTTCCAAAAGAGTATAGCTGAGTATGGTTGTTTCCAAAAGTACCTAAGTGATATTGTACAAGCTTTACCGAAGGAGGATAGCCAAATTTGGTTGTTTAAAATGGTCCCTAAAGGATCTTGTACAAACTTTACCGAATATGGTTGATTTTGAAAGTACCTAAGTGTTCTTGTGCATAGCAAGTTTCCCAAAAACATTGCTTGAATTCCATTCTAAAACACTTAGAAAAATATTCACAACTCTCCAAAAAAGGAAAGGCTAAGGTTTTGAATCTTTGATAGTATTTTCATCAAGGATAGTAAGTTAATCGAAGGTGGTGGGTAAGTCGAAGGTGGTGAGTCAACAGAAAAGTTCGTAGGCATGCAATACTTGCCAAAGATAGTGCTAATCATAGACTTAGCCAAAATTTTAAGAAATACGGATAATTCCATTAGAGAGTGCAAAGTACAACAAAAAAAACTACAAAAATAGAGCCCTAAGGGTTATTTTCCCCATCTACGGGCTCTTCAGCATAAGCATCCTCAGCATTGTCCTCATCATCATCATTAGCATCTTCAGCTGAAGGAGATGCTCTGGCAAGTTGAGGAACTCCATCTTTGACCACGGTGAGGATGGTTCTTCGGATATATCGAGGGCTCTTAGGAAAAAGATGTCAAGGTCGGGAAACCATAAGAGCATTTAATGGTGAGCAAGGCAGAAACCATCTTGAAAGAAGGACTTCGCCACCTCATCGGCTTTGGCCTTCTCAGTTTTCAGATGCTCCACCTCCTTCTTCAACGCCTCCATCTCCTTCTCTGCTTTCTTCTTCTTCTTCTTCTTCTGCTTCTTCAGTTGATCAATTTCAGCAAGAAATTTGACGTTGATTTCCAGTGCCTTGGTGAGATCGGCTCTGGCTTCTTCATTTTCCTTCCAAAGGACTTCCTTCGCCAAGCTCAGTTCCACCACGTTTGCCCCGAGGTCGGATATTTTGGATGAGCACTCATTGAAGAGCCCTTTCTAGCTTACCAGAACCTTTTAGTAAAGCTTGGCTAGGTCCTTCTTGGCAATTTTGTTGACCTCGCCATATTTCAAGCATGGCTCGCGAACATCTCTTTAGCCTTGGCTAAGTTCTCCTTCGGCTAACTTCGGATGAAGGACTGCTTGGTCGCCCAAGCCCGAAGGTAGCCCTCGTACGCTAATAACTGCAAAGAGAAAAAACTTGATGGGAGCTACAGTAACGTATAGACCCAAAATTTTTCTAAGTACCTAAGGACTAGAGATTACCTGAGAAGCATGCTCAGAAATCTGAGCAGCAAAGATCTCCTCATTCAGGTAGTCCTCGGTCAAGGTCTGAAAGGTGGCAATTGTCATGATGCCCCTCGCCATCTGTGGGGCCATTTTCTGGCAATCTTCCGAAAGTATGCCCATGTCTTCGATGAATGTCCATAAGGGTTCCCTCAGGATCTTTGAATCTTGAATAGCCCTCTTCCAAAGGTGGTCCATCATCCACTCCACCTGAGCCCGGTCCTCTAAAAAATCATGACGAAGTTCTTTTATCATGTTCTTTCTTAGCCATTCATCTACAAAATCTAAAATGCCAAAAAAACTGAAATTCATAGATGAATGACCAAGAGGCAAACCTGGTTGAACTTTGATGTCTTCACCGTCAGAGTCATTGACGTTGAGGATCTCGGTTGGAATCTCCTTACCCTTCCTCCTTCGTCGTTTCTCTAATTCTTCAATCGAAATCTCCCCTAGTGAGGTCCCCAAGTTTTCAATAGTGCCATTGGGACTTAAGGGAATTTACAGGATGGCCACCTCCGATAAACACCTATCGACAAATGATCCAGTGCCTCTAGCTGGTCTTCGGGGGAAGGGGGCAGGGAATCCTTCTTCGATTTCTTGTTCTTCGGGGCCGAAGACTGCCCAGTTGGCCCTTTCTTCCTTTTCGCGACCTTATTCTTTTGCTCCCCTTTCTCAGCTTGGCCAAGGAAAAGGCTATTATAGAAAGCTGCTAATTTATCACCCATCTTTACAAAGAGAAAAATATCAGTGTAAGTACAGAAAAATCTCAAATAACAAGTTGGAAAGAACCTTATTCTTTACAAGGGCTGAACAGGAGAGTTTGTGTCGAATAAGCATGGCTAGCTAGGACTTCTTCCCGTCCACTGCTAGTTTTGGCATTTTCTTGTCAGTAATATGCTCCTTGATGACCCCGAGCTCCCGAAGTACCTCTTCAGTCATAAAGTTCCATCTGATTGGGAAGGGGTACAGTGGACGTAAAGAAGCTTAATCTGACCAGTCAGCTACTACCTGAATACGGGTGTTGAATTCCTTAAATTGAGATTCAAGTTCACGGGTAAGCAACTTCGACAAATCCATCACGTTGATATCAAGGGTCTCGAAAGCCCACTTAGCAGGCATGTCCTTCCATTTCTCGTCCACTACCATAAAAAAGTACTTCTTCTGCCATCCTCGCCAACTATCTTTGGTGCCGAAAGTGAAAGTGAACTTCTTGGTCCCAGATCCCTAAGGGAGAAAAAAGTAAAACCCACCATTCGGAATGGGGTGAAGCTTGTAATATTGCATGAAAAAGATGAAGTGATGGGCTATCTTAAAAACCATGCATATGCAGAGAAAGGCATTAAATAAAAATAGGAGTTCGGTGGCAATTGGTTAATGGCTATGCCATGAAATTGGCAAAAGTCGCTCACCATCTTCGGTGGAGGATACTGAACTCCCGCCTTTAACTGAGCTCTGAAAACCGTAACCTCATTACGCCGAGGAAGGTAGCTCAACTCACCAAGGCCAAAGAGCTTAGTGACAGCAAAAGAAGGGAGGAAAAATTTTGCTGACCACTTCTTCAGTTTCTCCAAAGTTGCGTAGCTCGGATGATAGTTGAAAGGAACCCAACTCTCAGGAATGAAATGAACTTCGGCCTGAGAAAAAGGCATGTTTAGACAAGAAGAACCTCTAACTTCAGAATTAATGGGAGAAAAGAGGACTAGAAAGACAAACCGACCTTGAAGACACTAACCTATGAAAACTGCAGCAAAAAACTATCAGAAATCGCTCATCCGCTAACGCCACCACAGGAAAAAGCTAGAGAGCGAAAGGGAGTTAGAAAGCAAGAAGAATAGAAGTAAAAGAGTGAGGAAACCTTGAAGGGAGATGGCTTTATATAGCTTGAAGATGGCAAGTGAAACAGCACCATTATGACCCTCTGTAGGCGAAAAGATGAAACCGATGTAACGGACGTAAGGTTGGCAAATGACCTGGTAACACATGTCACACGGCACGAGAAACAAGGGCACACCTGTTGATCTAGTAGGTCTATGTCACGTATCCTGAGTTGACACAACTGCTTGGTCAAAAGATAGGATTATTCATTTGCAAAAGGTGGGAACAAAAACCCTATGGTGAAAATAAATCCTTGCATGCCAAAGATATAACCTTGCCAAAATTAAAGAATTCAATTGAGGTATACAACTACTCCTTATGTGGCAAAGGTGTGACTTCGCCAAAAATAAGAAATTGGCTTGAAGTAACGTCCTCACCAAGGGTTCAAATTCAAAAAATAAAACACAAACAAAGGTCCAAGAGAATGTCGAAAGTACAACATCGGTAAAAGAAAGTGTCTTGGATAGAAGAGCTAGCTACGCGGAAGAGACGACCTCGGTAAAGAGAAGTTCTTTTGCCAAGGACAGCTTCAGCTTCCCAAAGGCAGGATTTTCGTAACATGCTCCCAAATAATTAGTACCGAAGACACAACTTCGGTATTCCAAAGGGGGGCATGTGATAGCCGAAGGGTTATCACCCGCATGACCTTCTCATTGGTAGACCTGGCACCATTCTTGGAAAGATTATGACTAACATTGGGAGAATTCTCCACACCACCCTCGGATATCTATACGACCGACTCCAGGAAAAAGACTCCCTGCCATCCTCGGTAATGTACAGTACCGACCTCAAGAATGTAGGTCTACCACCCTTGGCAGAAGAAACATCTCCCGAGGATGGTTCGCTCATCCAAAGGGCTTTCTCCAGTCACCCTCGGGGAAATCCTTGTCTGAAGGGATCTCTGATCCCCGAATGGGTCTTAGGGAGAAACGACAAATACAGTTGAGGGATCTTTGACAAGAAGCCTCGCACACGCCTCTATCCTCTAGCCGGAACTACCTACAGCTAACTGGAGATTCCTCTCTCCAAAGGTATAGACTAGATCCAGCCGAACACTTGTCCTGATCTGTTCAGGCTAGGCATAACGGCCTTCTTCTCCTGTCCTCCTATAAATATTTGGGAGGCTTCCAGGTAATAACACACGGGACTCTCTCTTTCCTACTCTTTCTTCTTAGCAACTTTTCTCCCATATACTAACTTGGGTGTCGGAGGCTCCTTCCCCAAAAATACATTCCGGGGAGCTCCTAACCCACATTCTTCAAGGCCTTGTAGATACCTTCTCACCGGAAGTCTCTTACTCAGGCCCAGCATGTTATACAACGAAGATGTCACCAGGCATCAACTAGTGTGAACCAAGTAATGGTGGATAGTGGAGCACCATGGATGAAGGCTTAGTGCACTTGTGGCCCAGCCAAGTTGTGCCTTAAAGCTCAAGTGAGCGTAGCACATCCTTAGTAGGTTAAATGGCAAGGCTTAGTACCTTGGTGTTCTAGATGAGCTTATTTGCTCAAGACACCAAGTGGAAGCCTAATGCACCTATTTGGATGGAGGCTTAATACCATAGTGGCCTAGGTGAGCCATTGGCTCAAGGCACTGTATGGGAGCCTAATACACATAGTGACTTTTTTACAGCACAAGCAATGAGCATCCACCATGTTTACCTGCACAACAACCAAGGTCTGCACAACAACCAAGGGAAGGTTAAGTTCTGTGTCAGTAATCTAATTCTTACTAGTAGCGAGTTAGGGGCTAAAACTCGCTAGGTACAGAGTGATGCCTGTAGGAGGACTAGGAATAGGACAAGTCCCAGGGGACTGAAACGTATGCACATCTGTTTAGCCTCACGCTTTATGAGCTCACAGTAGATTATATATCTTTGTATATTTGTTGTCCTTGTGTTTTCCTTGCAGGTTGAAGACCCCTTACTGAGAATCATAAGATTCTCACTCCCTTAGTTTCATGTTGTGCAGACACTAAGGTTGTTGGACCTGGCAGTCATTGAGGATTGTCAACAAGTACATTACTTTGAGAATCCTTGAGATTCTAGTTATTTGGCTACTTGGTAGTTAAGTTTTTATTGTTCTAACTAAATTTTTCTTGGCCATAGAAGCTAGTGAGCATGTGGAGGATCACTAAGGCTTGCCACTGGGATATCTCATATAAGGTGGAAGCTAGTGGATTGGATCTCAGTAGTACTAGTCATGCATGTTTATGATATATGTTAGTGGCCTCCAATGTGTATGAATAGACTTATAGACTCTAGGGTTGCCTTTGGATGTAGGGTATAGTCTACAATTGTTTAAATGCTCACACATGGTTAATTATGTGTAAGATTAATGTTTATGCTATAAAGGTTTTATATGCTTTGACTCTTGGAACTTTGGATTTTGTGAAAATGCCTAGGTGATATAAATGTTTTATGATTTTATACTTGCTCAAGTCAAAGTAGTTCTTACATGCATAATTGCATTTCTAGTTTAAACAACTAGTAGCATGAAGTTTTAACTAGGGTGCATATAATTAATTAGCCAACTGCAACCAACATGTCACTTATTCTCATATGCTTCCTGAACAGGGCCATGAATAGCCATGTCATTATGCATATGGGAACACGTAAGCAACGAACATTCTACAAATGGTTTTTAACCTAGAATTTAAGATTGTATAATTATATTAAACTTGTTAGCATATACCTACTACTCTAATAGACATTATCATTATGCAAATTCCTTGTACCCATAGCGACACAATTGGTAACACCATGCTTTACCATACATTTTGAACCATATCCAGATTAGTCACATGTTTCTACATCAAACATTTAAGAATGGTGTTGCGTCATTGGTGTAATTGACACATTAGTACTTTATCAAAATTTCAAGCAAATTTACTACTTTTTTTGATTTATTATTAATTGTTGACCTATCATTTTTTATGTGTGAGTTATCTAATTGTAAAGGAGCTGTGAGTGGGGCCTAGCACACCATAATGAGGTGTATTAGATATGGCATATCTTGTGGGCTCAACATTACTGCAGCGTCATGGTAGAGATTAGGCATGTTAAGGATCTTGTAAAATATCAAGCCAAGGTGCATTTCATGTCTGATGCTGCATATGTAGAAATAGAGGTGTATTGGGCCAGTTTAGAGTTTATTCATAAATATGTTATATTTAAGAATGTTCGAGCATCTACCAGTAAGGAGAGTCGACAATCTGGTTCATATAATGTGACATATGTAGAGGGATCAATCTCGATGTCTGCACATCAAGAACACATGGTAAGCTCATCATGTTCTTTGACTTTACATTTGAGTAATTTATTAATTGATGATACACATTGCTGTAAAGTAACATACTTTAGAGAGAGAAAGATCTAGAGAAGAAGGACCCAGGCTTATTCAAAGTTATTCAGGCAACATATAAAATAAAGAATGGGCAATACATTAGTAAGTGATCTGAGGAAGTTGTTGTAAGTATAATAAATTGTTTGTTTCCATAGCATTATTTAGTCAAACTTGTAATAACTCTATATGATTTTTACGGTTTATAACCTTTTTGTAGGCTCAGGTCAGTGCTAAGATTAAAGAGCAAACACAACAAGAAGTTGGAATAGGGTCTTCACACTAGATTGATGAAGCTACAATAATTAGTACTGCAACTAGTGGAAGAAAAAGAGGATGTGTTTTTGGTTTGGGATCAAAGCAGTGCATTATACAAGGACACCAAAGGCCGGGATTTATTGGGCTCTCACCTGTTAACATTACTCAGACACCATAGTTCAATGAGCAAGTAAAGAAGATGATTAAAGAGAAAATTACGCAGAGGGACACCAAGTATGAAAAGAAGCTAGAGCGACTTAAAAGGAGACAACAAGTATAAATAGAGGTGGATAAGGCTACCATAAAGGCTAACCGGGCTCAGCTGGAATTGATTTGTCAATCATTGAACCTTCTCTGCCCGCCACCTTAGACTGTTCCATATTATAAAGATGAAATTGACTCGGATAATGACGGGATGAGATCTGCTTAATGATTGTGATCTAGAACAGGTAAATCATCTTGTGATTCATGTAATAAGAGACTTGGATGAAATTTCTAACACATTGCATTATGATGGCTTGTATGAATTGTTGATGACTTATTAATATTTTATTGTGATGTATGACTGAACATAAGGCACATTGAAATTGTATTAGTATTGTGTGGACCTCTCAAATAGTGGATGTGTATGTTGCATGTGCAAACTATAACACGGTCATATTGAATTTGATAATCAATAGAATAAGGAAAAATGGGACAAGGATGGTGTTGGCAACATACCAATGGCTATAACCATTGGTAAGTAATATGGTTTGAGCTGCTGGTAAGTTATCAACGGTCTAAACTGTTGGTAAATACCAATGGCTTTAGTTGGTTATAAGTTACCAATAGTTTGAATCATTGGCAGATTACCAATGGTTTAAATAGTTGGTATTTACCAATGGTCTAACCATTGGTGATGTACCAACGGTCAGGACTGTTGGAAATCCCATAGCTATTGGAAACTCTAATTTGAGCATGAGCCATTGGTAATTACCAACAACTGCATTACCAATGGTTGTAATTTGGAAATTACCAACGGTTTAAATTTGGATCGTTGGTAAACCTGTTTCTAATGAATAAAATACCGATGGGTATACTTCTGTAATTTTAAATTTACCAATGCGAAGTTATAGGTAAAGGCTGTTGGAAAAATTCCATATTGTAGTAGTGTCTATCAAGGTTATCAAATTCGGGATTCTACTTATAGTCATTTTGATTTTCTAGAGTCGTAAAGTCATAAAAAAAATGTAAAGCCGTAAAACTCTACCTAAAAGCTTTTAAAAAAATCAGTTGCTTATATGTCAATCTAATTGAAAGCTGACATTGTTTGCCTTATCCCACATGGATACAGTGGAATGGGAAAATTGGGTGTCTAGAGCAATAAAAACAAAGGCCACTCAATCTATCATAGTTGCTTGTTTAATGTTTTCCCTTATCCCACAAGGATCAAGCAGTAGGGAGATATGGGAAGCTAAGAGTCTAAAAGTGAGGCCCTTTAGCATTTTGTGGTAGTTATTTTCCTTATGCAGTTTGGGAAGCTAGGCAAGAGCCTAAGCAAGCTTAGTCATTCAATTTTAACATTTGTTTGATGTCGCGCTTCTTTGTTCTCATCCCACATGGATGAGTAAAAGGTGTGAATAGGAGTTAGGGGCTATTAGCTTGCGTTTTTCATCCAGAAAAATGTGTTCTTGGTGGTTCATTTTGATTGTTTTTTCTCATCCCACATGGATGAGGTAGGAAAACAAAACAAGGATTTAAAGTTATATAATACAGGGTTGGAAAATTGCTCTCCACTTAAGTTTTTGTTTTTATAGTTACAGTGATTGAACCAATGTAACCTACACAATTCAATGTGGGTGATTTTTTGCTTGTTCATTCTTGTCCTACATGGACTAGGTAAAAAGAGAAACTGGGGAGTTAAGGCTATAAAATGAAGCCTTTTGCCCAGATAAATGGGCTGCCACTAGCTTTGATGGTGGTGGTCCTTTGTTTCCTTTATTTTCATCCCACATGGATGAATTAAATGTGAAACAAGGATTTGGAAAGTTGTATAGGGCTCCACTGGAAAATCTATTGTTTATGCAAAGCCTTCGAGCCTCTCGCAAAACTGACAGGCTTAAATCATTTAAGTAATTGTTGGTTTTTTGTGGAGTCATACAGTCTCACGTTTCAAACATTTTTATGTTTTAAATTGTGTTTTTATACGATTCTACTCATGAGTGCATTTTTACTATGATTTAAGACGGTTTAGGCCTCTTAAGTTGTAAAAACATACATTTTTAAGTTTTGAAATTCATTTTTAATAACCATGGTGTCTGCTATTAATAGTTAGAGGCCTACCTTCTTCATTTAATCACTACTTATTAGCCCATTGTTCATGATTCATAGTTAGAAAAATATTGGTTTGTAAGGCCTTAGAACCTAACTTCCGAATGAAGATGGCTACCATCAGAACTACGGCTGTGTAAGGTGTAGCCACGACTACCTAAACTACCTATGGATATGAAAGATACATGGTGGCCTTGGAGAACTTCTCTAAATTGATGCAGCCACAAAGAAGGAAAACAAGGGCAAGTCTACCAAAAATACTAAGGTCCAATTAGAAGACGACATTTCGCAAGTCTTATATGATGGTGTTTCAATGTTACATTTTCGTGGTTGTATTAGGCATAGACAAGACTAAAAAGCAGTATTCCTAGGGGAAAATGGATCATTAAACTAATTCTTAGGAAATTGAGTAAGAAGTTAATGGAGTCCCGACTAATCCAACGATTATGCAAGATATGAAGAAAAAAAAGAATAAATATGGTGATGGGCTAGTAGTCCATAAAAGGAGGAATATACGAAATGCAATGCTCGAAAAATCTTCTACCTAGTCATCCATGGAGATAAAATGAAAAAACCCCATAGACCTTGACTTGAAACAACAACATATCATAATAGCTAACATCAGGAAACTTCCTCTTAGGTATGTAAAGGGTTAACTAAACTGAACCATTTAATGCAGGATGAGAAAAGTAACAGAACTATTTAATTGAATTAGAATCCTGGAGCTAAGCCCAATGGCACTAAACGATCTACTTAGCATAAGCAAGATCTTGCTAAGGACTATTAGAAACCTATGCAGAAGAAGTCCAAGATGACTGACATACAAGAGAGCCACCAGGTAAAAGGCACATCTCTTCCTATGGCTCAATAAGATAGTGATAAAGCCTAAAATATGGCTTGGATAAGCATGATGCCCTTCCATGCTAGCCTATTTATTGTTGAGACTATTTCCTAAGATCCATTTCTAAAGTCTCTTGCCCTTACCTTTAGCCATGTTGGAGATTCTTCCCAAACCTTATTAGATGGAATTTGTAATCTAATAACTGCAAACCTTGATAAAGGATTGTAACTTTGAATTTTATCTAAGGAAAAGAAGGAGATTCGTTAAAGCTCATGACATCATGGAGTTGTTCTTTCCTTACTTACCAGGCATGGGAGAAGACATAATCGATGAGATGATCAGCGATGTACGGCATACTCTAGTCATTATTCCAAGAGGAGTCAACCTATAAGAACACCCAGGCAATATCTGAACACCACTTGTTCTCATCAACACAAATGTGATGTTGTAGCATAAGAGAATGCTATCAATGTCAATCTACCATCGCCAAAATCCTCATACTCTCTTTCCCAAATAACCTGTGCCATGCATGTAACTTGTGTAGGCCATGGGCTAAACATAAAATAAAGTACAAGTCAATAAAAATAAGTGGGAAAGGATAAGGAAGGCATGGAAAAACAAGATGATTTAACCGGGTCTAAGGAAAAGTGGTGTTGTTGGTGCTAGTGTGCACATGTATGTGCATATGTATATAAGAGGTTTAAGGTAGTATTGCCTTTTTCGGGAAACTTGAAAAACTTGAGTGCCTAAGTTTAGAATAAGGCTTATTGTTGGGAAACTAGGAAAAATGACCAAGAATGACAAATAAAACCAAAGTGCACTATTGTGTGCATAAGGAGCCCTAAGGTGCACTTGAGGTGCATGTGTATTTGTGTTGAAATTTGGGGACTTAATTGTCTGAATTAGGACCTAAAGTGGGTACTGGAAATGAAGTAAAAATTTGATAAAGCTGGTCAATTGAGCAAGCAAACAAGCAAACACCTTAATTGAGAGGTTAAGACAAAAATAGTACACTTAGCTTAACTAGATTTGACCCCTTCCACCGCTCTCTTTTTCTTCCAACTTGTGCTACATGTCAAGTAGATTATAGTGGTTTATGGCTAGGAAAGAACCTACTCCAAAGGTCCATGGTGGCTAGAAGAAAGTTCTGAAGATAGATAGGTGAATTCGAGAGAAAAAGAAAAAAGGACTTGCTTACTTAGACTACAAGATACCTAAGGCATGTTAAAAAGACAGCCAAGTTGTGTGTCTGACGCCTATCTTTTCTGGTAAAGGTTCCAATATGGTTATTCTCTTTAATTCTAGATTAGTTTATGAGTTTTCTTAAAGAAGAAATGCCTTAGAAGATGGCTTAGAGCCAAGGGAACTTAGGTGCTAAGAAGGGGCTAGGGTGCTAATAGCATTATGTTTTATGTTCTAGCTAGATTATGTCTAAGGCAAGCATAAGGACCTTATTATGGGTTTAGCCTATCTTTTAGAAGGTCTAGAGTGCTATGATTTCAAGTGACATAACATAAATTAAACTAATAAATGAAAGAACATGCTATGAAATGCTTGTTACGCCCTAGGCTTGCTGGCCGAGTGATGTGGTATGTGTGTTTTATGTGCATTGTTGTTTGGATGCATGTGCTAATCCTAAATATTATGTTTAGTATATTGCCCTACACCTGTGGTTTGTTTTTTTATGCCCTACATTATAAGTTATAGCTTGGGACAAGCTTATAGTTATTTTATGTTTCAATGTCATGGACATTGTGGCACTTAGTGCTGTTGGGGCTCTTACTAGTATTATATACTCATGCCCTATTTCTTCATGTTTCAAGGAAGGATTTAAAGGGTTAATTGTGTACCTAACTGCTCTTGCTTGTGTTGTAAATGACTAGGTATGTCTTGAATACTAAACCAAACCTATGGTAACCAAGTTATGCTTATTGTGTTAACTTAAGTGTTCATATGTGTAGGCACTTATAGCTGCTATGGAACTAGCTACATTGTGGTCTATTTTTAATGCTTAGGAAGCTAGTGAGCTTGTGGTTAAAGTGTGGGAACAATGTGACATGTAACTATGTAAGTGAGTTAGGGCATATGTCTCAACATATGCATAGGAGGGCCGAAGGGAGGCCTACCGAGACACATATATATGGTCACCTATACCTTTTTTTGTACATGACACTTTTGGCATTATAAATGATGTATTATCCATTTTGACATGTAATGGAAGTGGCTGTGTAAGTGCTAAAATGTGTACCCTGGTATGTGTCCTAGGAGGCTCGAAAGGAGGCTTACTAGGACATTAGTGCATGTGTTTTACCTGCCTAAGTATAAGTTGCTTGTTTTATGCCTATACTTGTGTAGTTGTGTCCTACCAAATTTTCCTCAAAGTTCCATCTAGCTTAACTAGAATTTTTGGCACACAGCAAACATCATTTAATGGCCTAAATGAATTTTGCTGTTTATTGACTAAAATCAAGAAACTAAGAAAATTTTGGCTAAGTGTCATAGCATTTGTGCCCTAAGCCACCCTACCAGGACTAGATGGGCTTCTAAACTAGTAAACCTCCCAAAGAACATGCAAATGTACAGGGTAGGGGTGGTTTAGGCCTTGACAACCTAGGTTACTGCAACATAATATTGGGAGAATAAAAGACTTCCACATAGACAATCTTGACTCAAGCTAAACAGGACCTGAATCTAGCAACAACCTCAATCAAGTTGTAACAGTTTGTTGTAAGTTTAGGAATATAGATTTGTTGGTGAAGGATGAGGCTACAAGGTGCATTATAATGCAACTGAAGCTCACAAAATGACCTTGAGCAGCTCTGAAAACCTTCCCCTCTAAATAAAGATGATCATATGGAATAGCAAAGGTCCAAGTAACCAACGATTCAAGCAAGCTACAAGAAATATTGTTACCCATCTTTAGCCTATTGCACTCATCATTATGAAACTAGAATTGCCAATCTTTGAGTTAAAAAGGCCAAATGAACAATTGGGACTAAAAGGTATCTACTATATCAATTTATTTGGTTTCTTAGGGGAATTTGGTTGCACTAGGACAATATGAAGGTCTCGATGGAAATTCTACCTCATGGGAAACAAAGCATTAATGCCTTAATCATTGTAATAAACTCTAACCTCCCATTCTAGTTGTTTTTTTTTTTATGATTTATGCTAGTATTGTTTATAAGAAAAGGTTTTAGCTCTATGATGAACTAAGTACTACAGCTGACCATCATATATATTGGTCCCTAGCTCCGTATTGGGGATTTCAGCCAGTGTGTTAACAGTTTAATAAACTGGTTGCAATTTGTGGAGCTAGCTCACTTATTAGTTGTCTTAACACTATAATCTTGTTGACTTGGGGTTTAAAGGATCTAAATTTACTTGGTACAACATAAGGAAAGGTAAAAATTCAATCCATGAAAGACTAAATAGAGCATTTACAAACCAAGACAAGATTAAACTCTTTCCTAAAACTAGAATCAAGCACTTACCAGGAGCTTCCTTTGATCACTGCCCCATAGTATTAATCTCCTCAAACACACCACTATACCATACTACCAGGCCTTTTAGATTCAATGCCTTTCGGTTACATCACCCTGAGTTCACTTCACTACTATTTTGCCTTCAGTGACACTTAGTTGCTTAGAAGGCCATTATAATAGGACTCTAAAGAACAATAAAGACATAACACTGGCCATCAAAAGTACTACTAGTCCTTGCGACACAAAATGAGGGGAAGAGAATAAGAACAAGTCGTACCATCCGTGTAAACTATGATAAATCAAGGATAATTAATTCACAATTAATTGGAAAAAAGTCCAATAGAGAATGAACTCTATTAGACTAACACACCAATACGTGATTGGAATAACAAACCATCCAAGTGCTAAATGTAGATGATGACTCAAATAGATAAAAAAAAATAAAAGGACATCATCACCTAATCCATTATTCAAAAATGCCTCAATCACCTTCTCCTCACAGCTTTTCACACTTTGCTTGATCCATTAACATCAAAATGGATCATGAACCCAACAAAGTTCTTGCTAATAGTAATGAAAGAGTTTTGTGGAGGAGTAGGAGGAAGAAGAAATGGTGAAAAAATATATAAAGGTGATGGATCGAGTGAAATAATGACAATAAATCAACAGGGCAGAATTGAATTTGTATCCAAACCAGGCTATAAGTGTGGAAAAGAGAAGAGGAAGGGGATGCAGAGACAAATGGGAGCAACCACCTACAATTTAGGTTTTTTAAAAGATTTAATAGAACCAACTATTATATAAAATTGGTATATATGAGTATATTTACTGACAAAAATTATTAGAATAAGTATTTAAAAATTTAAATAGTTCACGTCTAGTCTAATTAGGACATAAGTTATAAGGGTAAAAAGTACCATTAGTCCCAAACCTTTAGTTCCTATTACAAATCGGTTATTAACCTTCATTTTGTTACAAATTGATCTCAGACCTTTATAATTCATTGCATATTGATCCCTAACCCTGGAAAGGCATATGAACTCGATTTATAAAGAAGAAAAATTAATAATTTAAATTATTCATTAACTGTTAAAAAATTATAGCACAGTTTGAATTTATAGAAAAATAGTTACTAAACAGTTTAAATTAGAATTTAAAATTTAATGCCAGATAATTCATGGGAATTGATAAATTCAAATTATTCAGTAGTTGTCTTTCAATAAATGCAAACTATGCCATAATTTTCACACAGTTAATAACTTAAACTATTATTCCATTCATCCCATATTCTTTGTATCACTTTTCCTTTTGAGCTGCTCAAAATTCTTTGCACAATTTCCGCTTTTAGCAGGTTTTTCTAACTTAAATGACAAATATGCCCCTTTTCTGAATTCTCATCAAAACTTGAAATCGATTCTCATTCCTTTCATCACTGGTTAGGTTACGGGGGCTGGTAGATTGAAGAAGTAAGGAAATGGTCATCGATCGATGAAGTGCAGAGATCGAGGAAGTGGAGTGTGATTGAGGATGGTAGCGAATCAAGGAGGTTATTAGTACTCTAGTGACTAGCAAGTTGAAGGCGATCATGGATGGTGGCAGATCAAGGAAGAAAAAGTTAAGGGCGATTGGTACTTCGACACCAAGTGAGTTGAGGGCAATTGGTACTCCAACGACAAGCGAGTTAAGCAATTAAGGATGGTGGCAAATCGAGGATGATGACATATCAAAGAACCTAGCTTCTAAGATCGACGCCGTTCACACTCGGAAGTGTGGCATACAATGAGACCCGATTGGTACTCTGGCAACCAGTGAGTTGAGGGTGATATAGTGGTCTCTTCCTTCTTTTTAATTTGCTTTTCTATTTGAATTTAAGTGTCCGATTTCTTGTTATGGGTGTGATATTTGAATTGGTCGTGGAATAACATGTGAGTTCTGTTGGATTGGGTAGTGGGGATGTCCTCCACTAGGCTCAGCGGCTTTGCATATGCAAGCTTTTGCCATGTTCCGTTGCATGTAGTGAGGGAGAATAAGGGTAAATTGGTAAATGCACAGCTTTTTTTAAATTACTTGCTAAATTTAAATGGAGCAAAGAAAGCGGGAGGGAGAGAGTATTTTTTTATTTTTTGTAAAATTTAGTTTTTGTGCTTGCCTAAGGGTAGTGACTAATATGCAATGAACTATAAAGGCTTGGGACCAATTTGCAATAAAATAAAGGTGAGGGACTGATTTGTAATATAAATTAAAGATTTGTGACCGCTAGTCCTATTTACTCCTTGTTATAAAGTCACTTTTGCACAAAAACATGGTACAAACAAGCTTTTCCCTGTACACTATCACGTGTTGCTCGCTTTCCAGTTCACACACGACTCGAAGTTCACAAAAGAAGACATCGCGTGGAACAAAACAGTGTTTATCGAATCTTATGGAAAATGGATAGACCAGACCAGTCAGCCGTCAGCCAAACTAACAGCAACAGGGAACCAAAATTTGAAACGCGAAAGATTAAAAAAAGGAGCGATGGGAGAGCAAAAAGACCACCAGCTTTCCTCCAAAACAACCCACAAAGAAAAAGTCGGCCTTTTTCGCTTTTTCCTATCTAGAAAGCATCTTACTTTTTCCTCTGTTTTCTCCTTGCTAATAGGCCCAACCGCCGAAACCCAACAAACATCCAACTCTGCCTCCTGTACCTTTTCCGTTGCACAGACAGATCCGTATTGGTTTCTGGGGTCCCATGGAGATTTCTGTTTCATCCTTATTTGTCCCTCTTCTGTCAGTTCTTCGGTGACACAGGCTTTTCTTGCGTTTGTTGTTTTGTTGTGTTGTTCAAAATCGGAGCTTTGTCCTTTAGGACTTGTGCTGTTTTCGGATTGGTAAGATATGCAGTCGGGTCAGTCTGAATCCGGGATGAGTCCGATTGCCCCGCGAAGTCTGTCTTTAACATCTGTCGATACACGAGGAAAGCATCGGTTACAGGCTGAACTTAAACGCCTTGAGCAAGAGGCTCGATTTTTGGAGGTTAATTTTCCTTTTTCCTTTTTCCTTTTTATTTTATGCCCATATTTATCTTAAATACTAAGACTATTGCTTTTACTAGTAATTTTTGTTGCTCTGGGTGTTTAATGGTCTTGCTTAATTCAATTTGCACAACTGATGGCTATGTTGGTAGAATTAAATTTTGAGTTAGGAAATTTTCATACCGTAGGATTCCCCCTTTTTATTTTTATATTTATTTTTTATGCTCATATTTTCTTTACTGCCAAGTCTATTGTTTCTATTGGTAATTGTGTTGTTCTGGTATTTATGTTGTTGTTGAATTCAACTTGCTTTGGTTTATGTATATTTTTGTTTAATTTTGACTTGAAAATTTTCAAATCTTAGGGATCGGTTTTCCCTTCCTCCTTTATTGTTGTCATGTAGTTGTTGGAGTTGGAATAGGTTAGTTGTCATTAGAATGCTTTAATGACCTATGGGGCAATCAAGTCTTCTCAATTCTTCTTCAGTGGTTGAGTTTCTTTTTCACCTGTTTCTGGGCTTAAGGAGAAAACTCCTAGAAAATTTTCTAAGGTAACTTTCCGGGTATTTACAGGATTTATTTATGAATGCTTTCTTTGTTGCTGTGTATTAGCAGTGAATTTAAGACCATTATGCGCCTGGTTTCTGATTAGAAGCTAACCGCGTTTTTCGGATTTTTCTTCTTTGACGCTGAAATCCAGCATGTTAGCCATTTCCTAACAGTCATTTATCATCGTTATAACGTCTGAAGGAAAGTTCTTGCATTTTATTGAAGCTAAGGTTCCAATACTGGACTATCAAGTCAGAAAGAACATACAAAATATTGGTAGGACTAGTCACTAGAACTACCGATTGCATGGGGTATGTGGTTGGGTTCAACAGAATTCTTATGTTTCTTTCCTATGGTTGGTTGGGTGGGGCATCTAGGGGACATGCCACAAGCAATATTAAGACTGTTTTTAGGTCTGTTCCGCTGCGAGACTGAAATAGGGCAAGTTGGTGCAGTCCTAACTGTCATTTATTTTTCTTTAAGACACTTGTTTCTGGTTATCTATTGTTTTAACGTCTGAAGAAGAGTTACTGCGTTTTTTATTGGGGCTAAGGTTTCAATATTGGACTATCAAAGTTAAGACTTCAGAGCACACAGAAATTTTGGTTTGTCCATAGGACTGGGCACTAGAACTACTGTTTGTGTTGTGTTTATTTCATATGTTTAGTTGGGTGTGGCGTCCATGGGACATGACATGAATTATATCAAGGAATAAGAAATGTATACATATGCAAGGTCATTTCTGGTTCTAAGAATTCCAAGTGATGAAGTTCTGAGGATTGATATTCGGGGTACTGTATGATGCTGGGTGGCTGACAACCTTCATGTGAACTATCTATTTACTGCCCAGAGTTTGGCTAGCTTCAGATCAGAGCGCAGTAGCTACTTTTTTAAGTTAGCGTTCAACTAAGTTCTGAGCAAAGCAAGCTATGCCCGTGCCATGTGGCCTATGTTAGGTGGAAACTCCACAAGAGTTTCACGTGAAATTACTTAAACTATTTCTCCATTTTTATGAACCATTTTGCAATGAACATTGTTTCATTAGATTTTTCCTTCCTTACGAAAGAATTCTTCAAACTCCAAACCTTTGTACTACATTGTTGTACTTGTGCTCTTGAATCTGGGATTTTGAAAAAAGTTTTGTTACAGAGTCATTTCATGCTTCTTATTACATGAACCATTAATTTCAGTCAGAGTTTTATTCTTTGGATGTTTCATGGTCAACTTTCCACACTGTAACAGTCATTTCTCCTATATGTCCATCTCTCTCAAGGTTGGATTGTGTGCCTTCCTATTGTTCCATCATGTCCAGAGATGTTTCCTTTGCATTTGAATCTACCTCGAATGCCACTGTATCTTAAATGACAAGACATATTTTCTAAGTTAGATGCAATTATGGAATTCATTGGTATATTTTGCTATGTTCTTTAATTGATAAGCCACAAGGCTATTTTACAGTATGGTCTTATATGATTTCTCATGTTCATGCTTGCCACCAGTGATGTAGAAAAATCTCGAGTCTTGCTGCAACCAAAGCATATTCTTTCAGAAGTCATTGGCTGTTGGGAAGGGTCTCATACATATATAATCCCACCGCAATGTTGTTTTAGGAGGGTTGTACTGGAATCTTATATGAACTGAATCAGCCATCTTTTGCTTGGGATCTGAATACCATGCCCGCTGGAGTAGAATGGTTGCTTAGAAGCAAGTTTTTATATGATGCACATGTTTATTCAAAAGGCACAAATTCAATCTCTTTATGAGCTACAAGATTAACTCTTCAGTCTGAGTCCGGTTTTAAACTTCTTCTTTTGTTGCTTGCTTTTTTCTTGTCACCTGCCTTTGAAAATTCACGAGATTAAATAGCCTTCCTACTATCGGAGGAACTGCTTTTTTATTTGACTCTTGGGGTTTGTGGGAGAGCAGGAAGAACTGGAACAGCTAGAAAAGATGGAAATGGCATCAGCTGCATGCAAGGAGTAAGTTGGATAATTTGAGTACATAATTCCTCCAAGATCTGGATAGGATTAAAGCATTAGCTGAGTTTTTGCCTATCGTGTATTCATACTACCAACAATATTAAAATTCTATGAAATGTCAGGATGCTGGGTAAGGTGGAGAGTAGACCGGATCCACTACTAGCAGTGTAATATCATCTGCTCTCCGTCATTTGCTAGTTTCGGCAGCCCCCTTCCCTCCTCCCCCACCTAAATTAGATGGTGTCGGTTTCCGGTGATATTTGAAATGGTTTATTTCTGGTTTTGCAGAACAAATGGCCCTCTTAATCCGCTGTGGGATCGATGGTTTGAAGGACCCCAAGATAAAAGACGTTGCAGATGCTGGATACTGTGATTATTATTGGCTTCAAGTGCGAGAAAGGCTTCAAATTGGTTCTTCTTGAAATGGCTCATTGTGCAGAACGTGAGAATCTTAAGCGGTCGATTGTTTTTGGTCATATTCACAGCACCTTTTGTTCTTGATTGTCAAACATGTGGTCACATGCTTCTTTGTGCATATTTCGCCTTCGTTAAATGTATAAAACAATCTAAAGATTCAACAAGAAACAGTTGTTACAAAGGGAAGAAAAGTTGTATTGTACTCTATATTAATCATACTTGAAAGCCAGGAATACATGTAAAAATCAAGTTAGTCATCTTCCTTTTCAACTCGGTGCTTTCCCAGTTACATGCTGCGCTATCCAGCCTAGGCCATCATACAGACCTTCACCAGTAAGTGCACAGCAGGCTTGGATGTGCCAGTCATGGTTTTTGATACTGTGGAGTGAAAGGGCATCTGTAATCTCGGCCGGTGTCATTGCATCCTTGAGATCTTGTTTGTTTGCAAAGACGAGGATTACAGACTGCTGCAGATCTTCATGTCCTAGCAGCCTGAAGAGCTCGTCTTTCATAATGGTGACCCTGGCTCGGTCAGTGCTGTCAATTACTACAATAACGGCATGAGTTCCTCGATAGTATATTGCCCATGAAGTTCTCAGCCTTTCTTGTCCCCCAAGATCCCATACCTGAAGCAAAATAAAATGCACAAAATGAAGCTCTTTTTTCTTCCACTCCATCACATTCTAAAATAGTTGCATGCAGGCAAACTGTCACAACATAGCCAGTTCAATTAACCCACATGAGGATGCTATTTGAACAGGCTCCAGCATCATTCTTTTGAAGTTACTAAACCCGAATGTACCAATGGATGGCCAGACAGATACAAAAAGAATGCACAAAAAGTAAGCCGGCAATGAATACATCACACATTCATATCATGATCTTTAAACATTAAAGCGGTACATCCTCCGAAATTTTGCATTTACTGGTCGAATGCATTGTTAAAGGACTACAGAATTAAAGAAAGGAAGGAGTAAAACGATGTTATGAAATCACAGCAATTGATAACCAAGAACTTCCACAAAGTGACTGCTTAAGTATCTAGACTGTGTTATCCATAGCGCAGACAAGAAGTATCATATACTGCAGAGGGATGGATGAAAGAAAGAAGTTCACCATGGTTTTTTACTTCATAAGAATATGCCTGTTAATTAAGAGGAAATACCCTACACCAACCAACAGGGCAACCAAGCTCAGTTGGACGAGCATTGAGCAATCAAGAAGCATCATACAGGAAATATTAGAGTGCTGACAAGTGAATACTCTAGTGCATGAGTGACACTTTCGGTGTATTCCAAAGTAGGGCAGATACTATAGCCCTCTTAAACGGTTCGGGCATAATTAAGGTTAACAAAGGACAAAGTGAGTATAAGTAATATCACAGATGTAAATGCGGTAGGGAGATATTAGATAATTTGGGTAACCAGAGCAAATAAAGACCTCATACAACTAAAGAGAAACATAGCAAATAAAGACCTCATACAACTAAAGAGAAACATAGCAAATAAAGACCTTATACAACTAAAGAGAAACATACTTTCAATTGATTTACTTTTCATCGAAACATATTAAGGGATCTATGAATCGTTTCTCTACCCAGAAAAACATAAAGCCAATGTAGTATATAATACTAAATCCCAAAAATGAGGCTCTTTCTCGGTACATGTTTAAGCAAACAAAAGGTTGTCCTGGATCAGCAGGATAGAAGTAGAAATCAGGACACAGAGGTCACTTGAACGTATTGCATTACAGTTAAATGAATTGAAATGCAAAAATTGAAGCAAACATGGCCAAAAGTTGTATTGGTCCCAAATACACCCTTGTCATCAACCAGCTACCTATCCTCTGGCACCCCACACACAATCCTCCTCTTCTCAACAATTAATTAGCCTACTCAACAGAATCTAGAATGCCACCATCTACCTCAGACACTTAGAACTAGAAAATCAAATAAATCTCAGCACATCAAAGAAAGTTCTTTTCTATGCTCAAATTGGGAAAGCTTCTAAATTACTGACCCGTTATAACTTCTAAGCAGAACCCAGATCACCAAGACTTCGGTTCCGCAACCAAACACAAGAACTAAACGATAAAGCCTACCTCAGCATAGCAAAGAAAGTTCTTTCATTTGCCCAAGATGGCAAAGCTTTCAAATTTATGACTCGAAATAACATCTAAGCAAAATCTAGATCACCAAGGCTAGTTTTTGCAATTAAATGAAGATCACCAATTGAAACAGTAAAAAAAAAAAACCCGTACCTCGAACCGGATGTTCTTATAGACAAGTTCCTCGACGTTGCTGCCGACTGTAGGGTGAGTGGTGACGACCTCCCCCAAATGAAGCTTGTAAAGCGTCGTCGTTTTCCCGGCGTTATCTAACCCCACAACCACGATCTTGTACTCCTTGGCAGGAAATAACATGAACCAAAACTTGGACATTAAAGCTCCCATCTTTCAGACTTCTCCTGAGAAACAAATATGGGAAACTTTTCCACGAATTCGACAGAACGAAAATCAAAACTTCTGATCGGTGGAATGGATGGATCTAATTGACTCAAATTGTGGAGACTAGATGTAAGAAACCTTAAATTGATGGCGACGATCGCTCGGGTTGTATGGAATAGGACGAATCTGAGTTTGGAGAAGAAGGTGCGGTCCCATTAAACTTCTTCAAAAACCCCAATTCGGCCTTTGAACTTTCATCAATTTCATTGCCTGGCCCATGAGTACATTTTTTCATTTTTGTTTCTGAAGGAAAAAATTCCATGCTAGGTCCCTTAGTTTATTTTTGTATATGAAATTAGTACCCTAACTTAAATTTATTATATCAAAATACCTTACCTTATATTGTATGTCCCAATTAGTTCATTTTCACCAAATTCACCGATAAATCGGATGAACAATGTTGAGTGACATTAATTAATACTAAAATAAATGTGAAATAACAATTTTGGTGTTCAAACTTTTTCAATTTATAATTTTAAACCTTAAACTTTTAAATTTATTTTTTAACATTTAAAGTTGCATGTGAAATTAGACTATAGGGCTATAAAAATTCTACTCCTCTTTTCCTAGTCGATTTCATCTGAGATTTCCAAGGAACTCATGCAATTCTTTCTCTTGATCAAAGCCTAACTGATTGCGCTATACTTGTTTATCGTTCGTTTTGTTTCATGACCTGAAAACCTAGAGCTCCTTATAGAAGCGATAAACGAAAACTTAACTAGACATACACTTTTCCTCTTGCAAAAAATTTCATTGTCATAAACAATGAATAGATTAGGCGAGCCTCGATGAGATTCAGATGGATCTCCACCTTCACAGCTTTCTCCACTACCAATTTTCCTCTACAGTGACCTAGGGTGAAAAAATGAACAAACTGCTCAAGCTCAGCTCGAGTTCAGCTCGGTTTAAACTTCATTCGTGACTTGTTTGAAAAGTTATCAAGCCAAGCTTGAACAAAATTTAAAGCTCGATTTGCTTGCTAGTCAGCTCGACTTGGTCTAACTTTAGATTTTTTTTCTTAATTTAAGCAAACAGCTCGAGCATGATCAGATAAAAGCCTGTTCACAATTCGTTTATATTGTTTTTCAATCTAAACATGAACAAAATATCAAGCTAGATAAATTATTCAGGTTGAACATGATCAGCCTACTACTCAACTCGGCTTGACTCATTTTCAACCTTACCACAACCAACCCACTACTACCCTGTGGGCCCCTCCTTCCCACAAACATGTCCCGTACATTCCTTGCCATGTTAAGAAACCCAGATGCTTGGTCGTTGTCATCAAGGAGCTACGTAACCCACCAACAGCATTGATGAAGTCCAAATTCGATATAATGGAGTGGGTGTGTCCTACACCAATGGAAGATAGATTAAGATTGGTCATGGAGAATGAGAAGAAGGTGGAAAAGTTGCAGGGATATCGAGTGGCACTCGGTGGTAGTCAAGATGATGGCGGACGACCGTCATAAAAAACCACTTGGGCCAAGGTTGTATGTGGGGACTAAGTTTAGAATTATCAATTGGAAAAGTTTGGGGACCAAAACTGTCATTTTAAGTTTATTTTAATGTTAATTAATGTCATATCAGTGATTTTCATTTGATTTAACGGTCTAATTGATGAAAATGACTTAATTGGGATGCACAATATGAGATAAAAACTTTGATAGGACAACCTTAAGTTAAAGTACCAATTTAGGATATGAAATTAAGTTAACAGACCTGACATATAATTTATCCTTTTCTAAAGTGAACATTGATAAATTTTTTTTGAAGATATAGAAAAGATAATTTTTTTTTGAAGATGTAGAAAAGTTTGTTTTCTAAATTTTTTTGAAAACTTATGTGCTATGTGCTAAAAATGAAAACTTTATTTCTGCTGTTTTTACTTTATCAAATAAGTATTCTCAAGTTTATAAAATAAGGCCTTCTACATCTTTAAAATAAGGTATGAACTCAAGCTTTTATCAAAAATAATTTTGAAGAAAGTAGGAGCAATGGTATTTCTCTCTCATTTTTTAGAGCTCCCACTTCAAAATAGAGTTTCACTTCAACTAGGACTTTTGTTTTCACTAGGTTTGCTTGCTCCAAGACATTTTCTAGTTCTCAACTACTTACTCTAGTTTGCCTGCTATTGCTTGTGATGAGTGCCATCTTCTGCTACTGGCTAGAATGATGGATGCCTTGGGTTGGGTAAATGTTTCATGAACATGAGTTTAATGGTTGAGGAAGAGAAGGCTTGTCGGCTTGACTTGATGGATAAAGTTAGTAGAATTATGTCGGACTTGATGGTTGCCCTCAACATTTTGATGAATCAAATAGTCAAAGTGGATGGTCTCAAGGAATCATTAAGGAAAGTGTGACATTTTTATATCTAATTCACAATTCATGCTTTTAGCTCCAACCCTAATTTGAACTTGCTCATTGTTACATTTTGAGAAGGAGGCTGATCAAGATGGGGTCTTTTAGAATAGGCCTTAGTCATTTAACAATCGTTTGATTATGATGAAAGTCTTGAACAAAGGTAACAAGCTGTCTTTTCTACTATTTGACAAAGCTGCCTTCTAGATTCACATTAAGAACGTCCCATTTACGTGGTTTACACCAAAGATCACTAAAGCACTTGGTAGCTGGCTTGGTGAATTGATTCATGTTGATTGCACAAGTCCAAGCCTTTATGTTAGGGTCTTGGTTGATATTTCTTGACCTTTGTGTTGGGGTTTGATGGTGGAAAAAAAAAAGTGCTGGTATTACTTTAAATACAAAAGACTGGTGAAATTTTGCTATTTATATGGGAAAGTCAACTGTATGGAATATAAATGTCCGGATTGCCTACTAGGCTTGGATGGTAACGAACGTCAATATGGTGACTAGCTACATCATATGCCATCTAGACAAATCCTTAGGGGGCATGGTAAGGAATAAAGGTTAGAATCATCTAAAAGGGCTTCACAAGATTCCGCAGTAAGGTTGAGTCTTCGCAAGGGCTATATGCAGGATATTGAAACAGTGGCGTTTTTGAATACTTCGACCTTGGTTGTTCTAGTTGTAAGTAAGGAGGAAGTTGCTGCTCTAAGGGAGGTTCTACTTGACAAACCGTAAGACCCGAAATCTTGGAGGAGTTGGGCACAATAAGGAGAAAACTACGGTACTAAAGAACTCATTAGGGTGGCAAACCCTAGCTCTACAAAAATAGCTCCTACTGACTTGAATGTGACCAGTGTAAAACTTGTCAGGCTTAAGGATCTTGATTAAAATGCTGGTTTTACAGTGGGGCCAAATCTTTTAATAGCTATGGGAACCACGAAGGTATATGTTCAGTTAAGGTAAGGGATATCAGGCGTACGAGAAGGCAAAGAGCAAGGTCAGCTAGGGAAATTCCTTCTTCATCCATAAATGAGCCAACTAGGGATGTCATGATGGTAGTATCTAGGCTAAGTCCATCAAAATGTAAAGAGGAGGGGGTTAGCGATAAGGAGGGTTGGGCTATTAAAGTGTAAGTGAGAGGCACAGATCTTTTCAAGGTAGGGTTGAGTGTAAACTCACCATGGTCGAAGAAATGACTATAATGAGCAAGAATTGTCTGGGTCTCCAGTCAACCTGGATAGTTCATGCCTTCTAGAGGGCTATTCATCAGAAGACCCCAGACATTGTTTTTGTTATCGAAACTAGAAAGACATTATCCAAAATGAAGATGGTTCGAGAAGCATTAGGATTTCAGCCATGCTTGGTAGTTTCATTTAAAGGTTACAAGAAAGGCTTGCCTATGCTTTAGAGGGTGAGGTGGTAGGTGAATTTATTTTCCTTTTCCTAGTTTCACATTGATGTAATGATCTTAGTGCTTGATGTAGAGTAGAGGCTTATAGGGTTTTATAGGCATCATTGATAGGAATTTGCACTTGAATCGTGGACCCTACTTTGCAAGCTTGCCTTTCAGTCACCTTTTCAATGGGTTATCTTGGATAACTTTAATGAGCTATTATGGGCCTCGGAAAAATATGGTGGTTGACTTATGACTGAAAGCCAAAAGGAAGGTTTTTTAAAGACGGTGCATGATTCTCACCTTATTGATCTGGTTTTTCATAGGTTAGACTTCACTTGGAGACATGTGTGCTTAGGTGAAGTTTGGGTGCATGAGAGGTTAAATGGAGTTGTGGCCACTCTCGCATGGAATAATTTGTTTTCTAAGGTGTATGTGGAGCATTTTCCCTTTGTGTGCTCTGACCATAGTGACAGGTTACTATATCATATGGGCAAACCAGAAGCCTTCCATAGACCAATATGGAGATTTAAGGCTTCTTGGGCCATGGAAGAGGAATGCGAGGAGATTATCAAGACCCAACTACTAGGATAATTGCTCGAAGGCATTTCCCTTCTTGTTGGAAATGTGCAAGTAAGGCCTGAGATAGTGGAAGGATGGAGTGGCTTCATTGAAATTGTAAATCAGAAGACTAGAAAAGGAACTAGAGTGGGTTATGCAATAAAGGGTAAGCAACAGTGTCATTTCCAAATGGATTTAACTGAAACAAAATTTGCACACATTGTTGGAGTAGGAAGAAAGATGTTGGAGTCAGTGAACTAAAATTAATTAGCTTGGGAAGGTGATAGAAATAGTCAATTTTTTCATTAGATGGCCTCGGGCAAGAATAATAGAAATTTTGTTTATTCATTTAAGAAGGGTGTTAGTGTTAAGCTAACAAGGCTGACGAATATCCAAGAAGCGGTGTCAGTTTCTTCTCGAGCCACTTTATTACTTCATACCTATCTTCCATTGATGATGTCACATATTTCATCAGTCATCATGAACAGGATGGATGTGGGGTTGATGGCTCCTTGTAGTCCTAAAAAGTTTGTGCTACTTTTATGATGACTTTCATAGTCAACGACAGACTTTGACCAAGTAAGTATGCGTTATTTAAGTGTTTTCACTTAAGTATCTCAAGTTAGCATCTTATTAAACAAGAAAGATAAGCTAAGTATAAGTAAAGATGAGTTCCTAAGTGTGGTTTGGCACCTAAGAGTCAAAAGGGTAAAATAGTAATTTTGACCCAAGTGAGTGGCATGACTTAATTTTTATGAAATTAGGGTCATGTAAAGAATTTTGACTAACTAAGTTAAGGCCATAATTTATCCTAGCTATTAGAACCATCATTTGAAGGAAAAGTGTAAAAATTATACTAAGTGCTCAAATGAGCTATTTATGTCTTAAGTACCTTAAGTGTCTAAGAGGCTAAGTGTAAGAAGCTTATGAACATTCTTGAGGACCAAGGAGGGATGGTTTTGGGTGAGTATTTAGTGCCCAAAGTGAAACAAGTAAGAATTTGGGAAACAAAGGACAAGAAGACAAAAAGTGAGTTAGTGGAGTTGGTAGGATATTTCTACCAAGTTTTTTACTTCCATTTCCATTCCTTGCACTCCATTTTCGCAGCTCCCTTTCCCCACCAGAAATTCTGCTCTAAACCTCCCTAATTCCTCAAGTTTTCATCAAATTTAAAGGTCTCAAGGTGATTCCAAGAAGCCTTCAACTTGTTCTTGGTGTTTTTGCTCCAATTTAGCTCTTTGATGCTTGTTTTGGGCTTGGAACTTAAGGTAAGCTTCTTGGTTTGGTTTAATTTGATTCTAAGTTGTTTGAATATCTAGAAATGCTCTTGATTTGAAGTTCTTGGTGCCATATCACATTGGTTTTAGGTCTGGAACTCAAGAGAGCTAAGGTGAGCTTAAGTGTGCTTATGTTTTGTTCTTGCTTTGTTGCTAAATTGAGGTAAAGGTTCAAGTTAATTTGACTCAAATAATGCATAGAAATGTAGTATTACACATGGGAATGAAGTAGAAACAAGACCCATGTTAATTAGTTTTGGAGATTGAAAGGTTGGGCAAGTTTTGTGTAAGTTCACGTGCAGTCGCACAATGCTAGAAGAGCATTGGTGACAATTTATCGACGCAAGTTAGCGACACATTGCTGGCAATTTTCCAGGAAGCCCGAGGACTAATGCCACTAGTGATGCATTGCCGAAGGCATCGTCAAAACACAAGTTCATCAAGCTCGGGGCATCTTAAAAATATCACAATCTCTTAGTTATCATCCCTAGGCTATTCTAAGATGTTTTGTAGCCCCGATTAGGTCTAAGAATCATTCCTAAATTGAGAATTATGCATTATTTAAGTGGTAGCTAAGTGGTGTGGTTAAGGTAGAGCTAATTAGAGTGGCAAAGGGGTAAAAGTGCTCAAGTTGTCAGAGGGAGCACTAAAGAGATTAAGTCGGGTTTTGGAGTCTTCATTGGCCAAGAGTTATGTAGGGTTTCGGGAGCTAAATAAGTGTAGTGGAATATAAACAAAACCATCCAGGATCCAAGTGAAACGGGGTAAACCGGGTGTTCAAAATTTTTCATACCTAATTTGGTTGAGATCTTTCACCAAACTATTGAATCAAATCATAAAACCTAAACAGTTGACATGTTCAAGCTTTTATGGTATCCACACGAGCCTTTTGGGATCACCACACCTCCACCACGTCCCGATAGATACGTTTCTCTTGTACTCGCGGTGTTAGCTTACATCCTCCAAGGAATGGCAAGAGAAGAGTGCTGCTGGAACTTTTGGGAGGCTAGGGCAAAAAGCTACGAATTTCTCACTATATGATGTATTTATAGTGAGACTCAACTTCCAAGTCTAATGGGTTTCAAAGCCCTAATCCAATTAGGTTAATTTTGGGCTTAATAATGGCTCAACTTTTGAGCCAAATATTAATGTGAAATTATCATGAAATCATAACCCAAATAAATCAGCCCATGCACTTAAATAATTCAAATAGGCTTTATGTGTGTGACCTAATAGGCTTTTACCACGTTGGCAATGATCATAAATGTATGATCATAAGCAATGAGCGGTGTCTAGCAACACATCATTACTACCCAAGTGACAAGATTGTCTGTGATTTGACTAAGCCTTTATGATCATTATCTGTATATGTCATTGTCCCTTTGTCCAAGATATCAAGATTAAGCATGAGACATGGAATGTGTCATTCTCGTATTGCCCAATCTTTGGTTTTTTTATTACCTAGTAGACTAACTTAAACTGATGACATTGATATCGTATATCAAGTCATCCGAATATGGCCATGCATTTTCTAAGTCTCACTCTATCAATGGGCCTGAAGATATAACTCCCGTTACAGAGGAAGGACAAATCCCATCTTGATCATACAAAACCCTCCGCATGATATGTGACATACCTAATGACTTTCTTCAAGTTCACTCAGTTATGAGCAATAAAAGGAAGTATCAAAGGATGAGACTCACATATAGAGAACCTTGATGACCTCAGGTCAAAGGACTACATATACCATGATCACTATAAGAATAATTTATGACACTCATATAACGATCTATGTAGTATTCTCATGGTAGGTCGGTCCAGTACAAAAGTTCCCCAATTTGTACCCATATGTAGACTGCATATCTCATATTAGTCTCTACATATGCTAGTCATTATATATTATTGTAACCCACTCCATGATAATACTAGACTAGGGACATTTAAGAATTTCATTATTCTCAGGTTATAATTATGTTTATTACGTTACGCATAAACAAAACAACAAACATAATTACTGGATTAATGCCTTAAGAAAATGTCATGACTCAATGTGCAAAAATACAATCATCTTATGATTGGCTTTTGAGCACAACACTAACAAGTTAGGTCTCAGACCTTTGGGAAATGAGGATGAAACCTAAGGGGATCTCAACCAAACTATGTGATTTGTTGAGTAAGCCACTAAAGGGCTTTAAGCTAAGCTCTAAGAGCTTGGCAAGTAAAACCACATAAAATGACTACCTTGCACAATAAGTTAAGGGTAAGGCGGGTAAGTTTTGAGATGAGATGACAACTTACTCTAGGACCCATAAGTGCGACTTAAGGAAAGTAAAGGATATAGGATATGAGGGCTAGTGTCTCAAGTACATCCGTCATTTGAGCTCACGGCAAGAATAAAACACCTAAGGTGTAAGAAGTCCCAAGGAATGTATTTGTTGCATATCATACATTCATGCATTGCATATTCTTATGTTATCGTCTAGCGTTGATTGTTGGTTAGTTGTATGTTTGTTTCTATGTCATGTTTGCATGCATGCTTGCAATCTTCTTTGCAGGTACCCTAAGGGACCCTTATTAAGTACATTTGTGTACTCATTTCCTTAAGTTTTTTGTGTAGGTTCTAACACTACCTAACAACTAGTGGTTAGTTATGGGCTAAGTTTTTCCCTTTTACAGGTACTTATTCACTAGAATTCTTGAAATTCTAAGTTTACTTGTGAGTTAAGCTTTGTACTAACTAAGTGTTATGTCTTTACAATTTAGAGGCTAAGTATGCACAAGGATAAGAAAGGGGCTTGCACTTGGAGCTTGATAGCTCAAAGATGGGTCTCAAGTAAAGGATCTTGGTTCAGGATTTTGGTTAAGGATTTTATCTCGTATGTTTATAGTACTTTGTGTACTAAGATGTTGCCTCTATTAGGATACATTGTGGTGTTAAACCATTGTGTTACTTTTGGGTGCATGCTAATGATGTGAAGTGTGCACAAACCATTACTTAAAGTTGAATTAACTAGTATTCCATTATCTTGGCATAGTTTAAGTACTTTTAAAATGAATGCTCAAGCGATGTTTTTCTAAAATGGTTTACTATTTTGTTTTGCATCGCATGGACAAATGCATGCACATCTTATTGCAGGGTGGGCTAAAGAACTAATTGCACATAAACTATTTTAATTTACCTACAAGTAATGGTTAGCCAATAGTAACTAAATGGGAACACAATCCCAAAGGGGCCTACAAGTTAAGTAAGTCGGGGCACCCATCCCGCTCTGTGACAGCTTTATTTGGAATGCATCTGATAAAGTCCATGAGCCCAGATGGCTTGCCACCTCATTTCTATAAAAAATATTAGCATATTCTGAGTAAAGAGGTGACTAGGTATGTTCTAGAAATTTTAAGTAATGGTTATGTTTTGTTGGAGTTAAATTATACTTTTATTATTTTAATCCTGAAAGTGTGCAACCCAAAAACTGTCATTGACTTTTGACCCATTAGCATTTGCAACATTTTGTACAAGTTGGTGTCGAAGGTCCTAGTTAATCGGTTGAAGTCGTTCTCCCACAGATAATTTTAGAACCTTAGAGTGCATTCATACCAGGGTAACTTCTTACGAACAATGCACTGGTGGCTTTCAAGACTTGTAATCACATAAATAGATTGTACGGAAGATGGGAGGGTATGTTTGCATTGAAGCTCAATTTGGCAAAGGCCTAAGACAAAGTCAAATGAGGTTTTTGTAGACAATCATGATTAAAATGGGTTTTAATGTTTAATGGGTGAATCTAATTATGAGCTATGTGGAATTGACTTCATTTTCAGTGCTAGTGATAGGTAAGCTTCCTAGATTTTTAGGCCTTCCAGGCATCTCCAGCAGGGAGACCCGCTTTCCTCATTCTTATTTCTATTCTATGCAAAAGGACTATCTGCTTTACTTTAGCATCCGAAGGCTAACCAGTCGATAATGGGCATCTTAATAGTAAAATCTAGCCTAAGCATTTCTCACTTATTGTTTTCCAATGATAGTTTATTGTTCTTGCAGTCTAAAGAGACGGATGTAAAACATTTGTTGGTGATCCTAGTGCTATATGAACATTCCTCAAGTTAGATGATGAATATGCAGAAATCATTAGTTTTCTTTAGCCTAAGCTGCAAACAAGACAATCAAAATTTTATCATGGGTATGGTTAGGATGACCTTATGTTTAAAGGAAGATAAATATTTAGGCTTCTCGTGGCTCATAGGTAGAAAGAAGTCTACTCAATTCAAGTTCTTACTTGAAAAGGTAAGGTAGAAATTCTCATGGTGGAAAGTATCACTGCTTTCCTTAGTGGAGAGATGTCTCTTGATCAAAGCGGTGGTTTAAGTGATGGCAATTCATTTGATAAGATGCATTTAATCCCAACAGAAGTCTATAATGAGTTAAGATCGCTAGCAATTCAGTTTTTCTAGTTCATGATGTAGAGGATAAGAAAATGGCATGGTGTGCATGAAGTCCTATGTCTGTTTCAAAGAAGGATAGAAAGCTAGGACTCAGAGACGTTGAAGCTTTCAACCTTACCATAATAGCAGAATAAGCTTACAGATTGGCTACTAAACCACACGAGCTAGTCACACAAATCTTCTAGGAGAGGTACTTTCTATTATCAAGTTTTCTTTGTGCTTTTGAACCAAGGTACTACTCGATTATTTATTAGGGTTTATTCGTGGGTAGGGATATTATGCACAAAGGGGCCTTCTAAAGGTTGGTAATCACCTTGATATTTTAATATGGCCGAACAGTTGGCTTTTAGGATAACACCCTAAACCTATAATAACACCGGTTTTCGGCATAGAGAATTAGAAGGTATGTTAGCTGATTGACCATATCGTAGTCCAGTAAAATCATAGTATTATCGATGTGTTGTTTCACCTTTCAAACATAAAGGCGGTGAAGTCAATTCCCCTGGTTCCTAGGTTTTAAGATGATGTGCTAACATGGGGAATGTGTCGTAATAGTCGATTAACAATAAAATCAGCTTACCATTTAGCCTATGCTAGCATTTATGGCCGGGACCCTCTAGTTTGATCAAATTTTTGGGCTTGGGTGTGGAGTTTAGCTTTGCCTCCTTGGGTGCACATGTTTTTTCGGCAGCTCTATGCAAAGGCTATCCCAACTAGGAAGAACATGCAATGGCATGGCATGAACATTGATCTTGTATGCCCTATGTTTGTGTCTGGAGACCACGAAGAGTCTGTGAAACACCTTGTTTTCAGATGTTTCTTTTTGGATTTAGTTAGTCAACACTTGGGGCTTGTATTGCCTAGCATTTTAGGTATGTGGTAGAAGGACATGCACACTACTTTAAGGGGCGATGATGACCGAGCTTCCCTGCTTGCAGTCTTTGCTTGGTTCATATGGAATAATGACAATAAGGTGGTCCACGAGAGCTTTTTCCAGCGAGTAGCTAGTGTAGCACAAGCCATTTTAGTATAGTGCAGTACACAAAGCTTCGACTATGGCAATCGCTTATAGGGGGATACTTGAAGCTTATTGTAGGTGCGACCTTAGATGCAAGGGGCAACAAAGGAAGCGTGGGTGTGACATGTAGGGACGAGGGGCAAAGATGCCTATTTTTCTTTCTCTGTTGGCATGCATTATTTGGGAAGGGATGTGATATACTTGAAAGCGCTTGTTATTCTATGCGGAATCAAAGAAGCGAGAAGATGCTATTTGGAATATGTTGTGCTTTAATCTTAGCTCTTATTTCTGAACTTCAGAAAGATGTTTCACCTTCTTTATTTTGTTTTGGAGCCATCATAGATGAGGCTCGCACTCTAGATAGTTTCTTTAATAATTCCATGCTTTTCTTTTGTTAAACATTCATCAAACAAAGCTGCTAATATCTTAGCTAGGAGGGACCTTCATTCAATTATGAGGGTGGCTTGGGAGAACCCTTTTCCGGATTGGCCGTTGGCTGCTTTGTCTTAGTTAAATGAAGTTTTTCTTACTGAAAAAAACTAATTTTGAAAAGAAAAATGAAAAATTTTACACAACCAATCTTGAACTTTTCATTATGCTCAAACTGGCCCAATGCTATTTAAAAGCTAATATCATACTTAATTAATAATCACTTAATAAAATTTATTCATAAAATAATTAAATTTTTATGCATTTTTTCTCATACCTTGTCAAGTACAAGATAATCAATAAAAAATACATAACGCTTTCAGAAAGATGTTGAAAAAAAATACTTCTTGGTCTTCTTTAAGTGTAAAGTTTCAATAGTTATACAAGTTGAGTAAATAATCATTATAAAACAAAATAACCATTGATAAATCAAAACATGTTAACAAACATTTGTAGAAGTTGTTCAGTTGTTGTTTATCCCTTGCCATCTACCTGGGTGCCACTAGGAGTGCTCTGAAAGTGTTTTTAACTTAGTCTTACTTGATTTTAAGCCTCACTAAAATGGATTCTAGCTTGTGATCAGTGCCTCGAGTTTTGAAACCAATTTAAAGAAACCATAATATTTTTAGATACAAATCGTTCTCATAGAGTATATACTAGTTTTGGAGTTAATACACCTATTGTTTCCTCCAGTCTAAGTCACAAAACCAAAATACCTTTAAGGTTGACAAACTAAATTTCCTTCATGGTTGGACCACACTGTTGGTAACACACCTACACTTAGAGATAATATTGGAGAGCCTCATATGTGTGTTCGTAAGGAAAATTGTTAGGCACCTCCTAAATGCTTGGCTTAGGCCAAGGAGAACCAAGGAAAATGAGAGAAAACAGAAAGGGAAAGTAAGAGGGACTATGGAAACTAGTGCAGTGACCTAAGTGTAAAGCTGGAGACTTTCAGGGCCAAAATGCACATGGGAAAGGAACTATGGAAAAACAGGCAGAAATCTAAGAAAGGGGATCAAATTGCACACTTGATTGAGTGCTACAATTAAAACTAAAAACTTGGAATTGGAAGTTTCGGCCATGCAAAAGTTATGTGGACTAGTAATGTACTAAGCCAAATTGTGGGAGACAACAATGATTACTAGTCAAATTCTTGTCTACCACTAGTGTACTATTCACTAGTTACTAGTTAAGCTAACTAGTCTTTATTTAGTTACATGGCCGGTTTTACAAGGGAGATTTTGTGGCCTTGGTACTTGTGTTGTCTTGTGCTTGGCATAATGGGCCAAGAAATGACTTGAATGACATGTTGAACACAAGTTTTAAGGGCGGCATTGAGCACATGGGGAATGGGAAGCCACATTGCACCATGCAAACTTTTGGAAGGCCGAATTTAGCATTTTAGCTAACTAGACTTTAAGACTTTCGGCCGAAACTAGCCAAGACCATTTCCTTAGTTCATTTTCGGGTTTCCTTGTTCTTGTTGGCCGAGAGTTCTTCCTTGAGTGCTCATCCAAATTTCTCCTTGAAGTCAAGCTAATCTTGGAAGCTTTTGAAGAATTCAAGCTTGGGAGACTTGTTTCGGCCCTAGTTCACTTGGAAATCAAGCTTGTTCCTGAAGATTGAAGGAAGGCCGAGCCAAACTAAGCTAGGTTTGAGGTAACTTTGGAATCTCCTTGAATTCATGGTAGTTTTTCCATGTACAAGGGACCTTAGTGCTCAATTGAAGATATATTCAGTGAATTGAGCATTGGTTATGCTATTGTGGAAAACCTAGTCTCGGCCGAAAGTAATGGCTAAGTAATCTTGGTGTTCTTCATGAGTTCTATGGAAATTCGTCCATGATTGAAGTTAATTGTTGCCTATTGATCTTGTGCTAGGCAAATTGGAGAGAAGAACATCAAGTTGAGCAAGATTGTGCTTGGCTGAAAGGTATACCTTGAGGTAATTCATGTTCAACTCTTGATTACATGGCATTGATGCCATGAACTTTGATTAATGATATGTTGGTAAGTGTATGTTGGCTTAGAATTATGAAAAACGTTGGTGTGTGAAGTTGAGCTATATGGCCGAGAGTGAACATTACTTGAATATATGGTGATGGTACTATAAAACCATAGTCATTGATGATTTGATGTTTATGTGTGGAGTTAGTTGATAACGAACATGGTTATGTGAAAAAGGGGTATGTGGCCGAGAGCCTGAACTATTGAAGTTAAATGTTCTTTACTTAACGCATGGTAATTGTACCATGAGCAAGCCTTATAGATGATTGGAAGGTAATATAGTGAATAAAATGATGGGTAACCCATATGTATGTGAAAGTGAGCATCATGGCCGAAAGCTTGGTTTAGTGTGACATGGTGCTCATTTGAAATGGAATATTGAGTACTATGGAATTACACTTTGGCCGAAAGCTAATAATGCATTTCACTTGGGTATGATGTTTCATTGATGATTAGAATATCATGTGGTATGTTAGAATGATGGGCAGCACATGTATATAAACTTGGGCCTTTTGGCCGAGAGCTTAAGTGTGTGTTGTAGTGTCCTTCATAGAAATCATGGTAGTTAGTCCATGGGTTTGTATTGTTAATGCCTATGTATTGTTATGATAGGCATTGTGGTTGAAGGACACTTGGACATTTGAAGTTGGCTTGAGACCGAGAGTTATTGAGGTAGGGTTCACTGGCACTTGATATTGCTTGGTATTATACACCATGGTTCAAGTGTCTAGAGTGACTAAGTGATGGTTAAAATTTGCCAAATGACCTTAGTTGCTTGATGGGCTTAATGTATATACTTGGTTGTTTTGTTGATTAGCTAATTAACTATGGTACATGTACTAGAAATGCAAGTAAATGTGGCCTATTTGCTTGGCATTTTGGGAGCTCCAAATGGAAATGGTATATTGGTAAGATTTGTGTGCAAGAAATGCACATGGGTACATGTATGGCTTATATGGCCGAGAGCAACAATGTGGAGTGTGTGTGTGTACTTGTGTGCTTTGGTGATTTTCTTGTGCATGCTAACCCCATTTATGGATTAATTGCTATGATTATATATTTTGTATATGTATATGCTTGGTTTTCTTGTCTTTGTGTTTGTTTTGCAGGTTGAGCTAACCAATTGGAGGTTAAGCTTTGAGTGAACACTCAGCTTAACTAAATAGACTCATTTGAGTTGTATATGTATATAAATGTGAATCCTACTGAGTTTTACTCACTGCCCATCCTTTATTTTTCAGGCAAGGACATTCGGCCTGAGTAGTGTTTGCTTGTTTGTGCTTGTGTTTGCACTAACTTTGCTTAATTCCCAAGGTATGTGCCAATGTGTGCTTGGCTTGTCAATTTGGGTTCATTACAAGTCTTATTTACCTATGGTTGGCCGAGACTTATAAGTTAAGTTTGCAGGCAGTAGTTGGAGACTTGTCTAGGAGAGCTATGGATACCTGGACTGTGGCTTTGATCATAGTATTTTCCTTCATGACCATGAATCAGGCTATTGGGTTGGTGTTGCGGTGTGTGCTCCTGTATGGCATACTTAAGGTCATGTTTGACCATTAGGGGTCTTGGCATGTAATAACTTGGCATAAATACTTTTGGTTTCATGGCATGTGTAGCCATGTTATGGTTGCTAGGTAGACTACCCTTTTGTGTTTATATGTGTAGTCTTTAATGCCTAGGCTTGTGATGCTTTTATGGGTTTTGTATGCCAAGTTATGTATGGACTATGGATGGCATTATGCTTGCTTATGTTTGCTGGATATTATGGGCCAAGGTTTGGCACCCTTTTGTGAATAGTATGGGCCTTGCTTCATGAAAATGTTGTGCATAATTATATGTACCTTAGTTGGCCGAGAGCATCATGCACATTTTACATGTGGTTTTCAAATCTAAACCAACTTTATGGGCTTCTTGGTTGTCATATAGGTAGTACACTTGATTGCACACCATGAATGCACTTAAAGTTGCATTAAATGTTGCCTTGCTTGTTATGCAAGAAACCAAAGTAAACCTTCCTTGTTGTGCAAGTTAGGGGTATCGGGCCTTGCCTTTGCTGCAAGTTGATATTGGATCTTGTTAAAGCCACCTGGGCCACCTCCCAGGCCTCATAACTTAAAAAAATAAGACTTAAAAGTTATCACTGCTTGCTTGGCCGAGAGCTAGAAACATAATTCTGGAGGTGGGCATGTGAGATAGTTTAGAAACTCATAGGCCAGGGCCTGAGTGAGGTGTGACAAAAATGCTCCGAAAATCAAGTTTACTCTCTGAAACTAGATGCCAAGTAGCTATAAGAAGTAGAGTTTTTGTACGTGCCTCAAGTACGCCACGAGGGTCTCCTTTTTGTGGGCGAGAGTGCTAGACTAATTAGCCTCCTAGAAGTATAATGGATGATCTATTATATTCCTTTTAGAAATTTTGTCTTATTAAATATCTTCCATGTTTGTGATGCATGAGACTAGATTACCATGTAAGTCGGGTCACTTTACCTCCTTATATTGTGTGCTTAGCCCATTCAAGGCCTAAAATAGTTTCAACGTGTCACCCTCCTAAAAAATGCCGGAAATCGACTCATGCATTTTTCGATGCCCATAAGTGCAAAAAATGGCTCTTTTTGAAAAGAGATGAGCGTAATGAATCTAATGATGTTGTTAAATGCATGTCGGGTAGCTATTGCGGTAGTCAGGGGGAACATGGCACCTCACTTTTGGTTTTTTCCCCCACTGTGATGAAGGTCAATGAACCGTTAACAAAAGTGTGGGAGATGAAGCGACTCTGTTTGCCTTATAAATACCCCATTTTCACACTGCCTCTTTCACCCCTGTCACTATCCTCTTGCCAAAAGCATTGAATTCCTTGTACTCTTCCAAATTTTCTCTGTTGCTAATAGCAGTTGCAGGTATTTCACCATTTCCACCATCCTCCTCAATTTCATTGTAATTTCAGTGCTCTTTTCTCATCACTTATAGGTAGTGCTGTATTCCTCGTTGTTTTTTTGCTTTTACCTCCTCCTGGCTGTCAGCCATTGCTCCCTTCACCACTATATTCTCCTTCACCCATAGATACAATAAATTTTACCTTTAATGTTTCCAACAATTAATTTCAATTTTAACTTCTCATTAAATTTCATTAGTGACCATTAATTGCCTCGATATATTACGTTATATAATTAAATTTAACTTTAAAATAAATAATTATTATTTTTAATTCTACTGTTTCCAAACCATTTTTGTTCAAATTCATGACTATATATTTCTAGCTTCTCGGAACTCTTCTCTTATAACACCGAAGCAAAATATTCCAAATTTATCCAAGTTCTTTATTGTTGGAGTATTCGCCTTTTTTAGCCCGTCGTAGATGTTAGATAATTTTTTTTTATGTACTCTTGCGGTCGGTCATGCACTACAAGAGAATTTGCATAGAGCAACTGGCAATATGCAGCTAAAAGGCGGCCAGGTTACTTTTTGGGTGACCAAAATGGAGGGTGGCAAGACAATGGGCAAAACCATGGTCTATAGGGGCTAGCTACTATTGGTCGGCTATAATGACAACCACAAGAAATGGTCGCCAAAAGGGCTGCTATTAGTGACCAATTATCTCAGTGGTTGGTGGCAACTGTTTATTATGGTGGCTAATCCCACTTTTGAATTAACCATATTTCATATATTGTATTGATGATTTTGGGTTGGAAACCAGCTTTTTGTTTTTCCTTTTTTTCTTTTCAATGGCTAATCTCATTGTTAGAACTTAGAATCAACTAGTTCTTTAAAAATCCATACCAACCAAACCACCTTCTGATTTCTTCCTTTCATTGCAATTTAAGCTTTTGTTTTCTTCCTTTTTCTTTGTTGCGATCTAAGCTTCTATTTCCTTTTTTTTTTTTCATTGAAAGATGAGCTTGCCGTAAAGAATTTTCCTGTTTATAGAGATATGAAAAAGAAATTGTGGGTATAGTATGAAGAAGCTATAGGATTGCAGAGAGAATAGAGGAATATGATAGAGAAATGAGGGAAAAAGAAAATAATTTCATGAAAAAGAAAAATCTTGAGCTTATCTTGAGAGAGGGAGGTAGTGGAGAGGATGGAGGAGGTGGAAGAAAGAGCTGATGAGTAAGATTCAAGAAGATTTTCATAGAAGAATTGAGATGTTTTTAACCATATATTTATTTATTGATTTACAGTGCAAATTATAAGGTAGGTCGATTACAAGGATTGCTGACATGGATTATTAAAAAGGGGTAATCTTCCTCGCAACCAAGAAAAGCAATAGCCAAATGGTGACCAATGATAACTGTTTTAGTGACAAAAAAAAAAAGGTAGTTAAACGGTCGCCCAAAAGGTTATTCACCTTTTTAGCCACTTTCTTGTGTCCATTGAATATATGAATATATGGTCTCCAGAAATGATCAGTAAAACTTATTTCCCTTGTAAGTACTGTTTTCAATTTTTGGGTCAATCTAGTGTTCCTCTCTGGCACTAGAGTTTGGCTTATTTATATTTCTTAGCAGAATTTTCTAGGTCTTCAATATCATCATCCATGTTATGGTGGTTGATGTTGTTCTACTGCATTTTTGCTTTATTTGGGACTTCGACTAGGGTTTGAGCTTTAGGGTCATAGATTGACAGTAAATCACTGTTTCTGTTGGCTCGAAATCAAAAGCTAGGTCAGGTTCTCCTAACCTTGCTTTTCTGAGTTTTGTAGTTAGGTTTCTCTTTTCCTACAATTTGCCTTAGGGCTCTCTGCCTTCAATATAGGCTTCTCGTAGTGCCCACAACTTTTAACTTTTAACTTTTAACATATTGTAGTTAATTAGGTTTTTTTTTCCTGTATAATTGTTTTCAATAGGCTTTTCCTAGCAAATCACTATTTTTGGGTTTTTGAGTTTTATTAATTTTGCCATTTCATGTGTTCATTTTCATATATTTCAACTTTTATTTAATTTTTGTTTTTTCTTCAATTATGTTCAGTTTCAGAATTAAAAAAGCACAACGTCCAAGGAAAATAAATTTGAGTGAAGATATTTTCAATATTTGAAGGTATCATGTATCTTTATATAAACTATTTGTTTGTTTAAGGAGAAAAATATTTTGTAAAGAATTTTAGTAACTATATAGTTGTTAAATTATGTTGGATTAATTTTCGCCTAGCCTTAAAACCCTTAATCTGATTCTACTTAATCTATTTAGCTTTTTCATTTTCACATAAATTGATGCTTCTTGCAATGCTTGTAAAATATTCTTCCACCTCTTCCATCATTTCGGACCAATAAACGCACTTAATAATAAATGATACTGATTTAGTTACATTACTTGTTATTAGGGGCTCTATTGTTATTTTGACACTCTATCCATAAGGAGACAGGCTTGGCAGAGCCCGCCCGGCTAGGGATGTCTTATGGGTTAACTATAATTTATCCCAAGATTTATGTGATATTACACTTTGCTCAACACCTTATATTTTACCATCTTACAAAAATTACTTAACATTTATAGAAACAAACAATTAATAATTTAAAATATTCATTAACTAAAAAAAACCATAAAGACTAAAATTACTAAAAAATAACTACTGTACTGTATAAATTAATATTTCAGAAATTATTATCAAACAGTGTAAAAAAGACAAGGGCGGAATATATATTTCTAAAATAGAATGAGTAAAGTATAATATCACATAAACTAGAGGATTATAATTAACCCTTTTCTTATTTAGACACTTTGGATTCAGGTTTATTTCTAAGAAGGGTAAAATCTAAATCTAGTCCCCTAACTTTAAGAGTCGTCTTAAAGTGGTCTCTTACCTTCGAAAGTGTATCTTAAAGTCCCCTACCTCCCTTAACTTTGTCCTATTTTGGTCCATTCCGTTAGTTAGGCCAATATCTTGGTTGGAAGATGCCTATATGGCACCCACTTTGCCACGTGTCATCCTATGTCATAACAATGAGTGACTAATATGGAAGAACATTAAGTATGAGACTAAAATTGATCAAAATACACAATATTAAGGACTTAAGAAATATATTAACCATAATCTTCTTCTCTCCCAAATGCTCGACCACCTCCACCACCCATGTCGCCACCCACCTCCACCTCTTCACTGCCCATTCTCCTGTCGGCCCTTCCTCGATACCCACTCCCTCACTGTCCACCAAGTCCTCAACCCTTCCTCTCCCTTTCCTTTACCTTTTTCGCTTTCTCCTTCCACTGACCCTAGACCCTCCATCAATACCCACCTCACCTCTGTGTTGCCACCTTCAGTCTGCTGGTGAAAATCACAATGTGGGCTTTACTCCTTCTCATTTGCCCTCTAGTGCAATGGCATTTTGGAGAATGTTAGGTTTTTTAAGGAATTTGAGGTGGAGCCGTTGCACCAATCGACGGAGGCACAAAGGTGGTGGAGGTCCGCCATTCGTCAGGAACCTGTGTCACCACTTCTGCAATGTCGCTGATCTCAACAATTGAAACTAGGCAGGCAGATCCCAAATTCAAAATCCTAAATTTTTCCCTAGTTTTTTCCCAAATTAAATGTCATACCTTTGGCTCAAAAGCAGAGCTCGATTTCTCAATAGGCAAAGAAGCTAAGAGAGAATAAAGGAGGTTAGCATGCCAGAAAGCTGACGGCAATGAAAATTTGGGGAAGAATGAGGAAGATAATTTTAGGCTAATTTACATTTAAAGTCCTTGATTATTTGTTTGTATCAATTTTAATTTAAAGTTTCTTGTTCTTCTATTTTAGTCATCCACATGGCAGTTTGGAGCCCACCATGGTTGTAGCAAGTGCTAAGTAGGCAAGTTCGATCCAAAATAATGCTTAAACTGATGATAAAGACCGAAATAGGACACGCTAGTTAAGTTAGGAGACCTTAAGAGACACATATACAGTTAAATGACCACTTTATGATAACCCTTAAAGTTAGGAGACCAAATTTGGATTTTACCCTTTCTAAAAAAGTAAGAATCACCTGCTACCATAAGTAGCTGGTCGTGTCTTTAAAGCAAGAAGTCTACTCAATTGACAATATCACTTTCCCTTCTAAAAAATCCTAGAGAATTTTATCAAAATACAACTTTTCTTTACTTCTATAGAAACTATTGAATAGTTTGCTTTGAATTTTGAAATTGACAAAGAGGCTTGGTGAATAATTATGATTTGGTAACAAATGACTAGTTTTTACACATAGGTCAACTATATGGCATTTTTATTTTTTAAGAAACATGGTAATTGGTTAGGTTGCGAGAGGTGAATTGTTGACTTGTATGGCAAGGAAGTACAAAACTTGTCAAAGTTTGCAAGTCATTAATGTATGGGAACTTTTGTATGAATTGGTCAAAAGTTGCCTATAGAAAGTTAAAATTGGTTTCTTGTGTTTACATAAAGGTAATAATCCAAAGTAAAAGACGTGATATGTATTATTAATTTGACTGCTAAGACAGTTTCACATGATGAGCTGGTTAATAATAGAGTCTATAAATAGGCTTATTGAAGAAGGCTAATGTGTACTTACCATCAATAATCACAAAGCAGAGAATGTGTACACATTGTGTTAGAGTGTGCACTAAGTAGAAGTGAGCCTTCGGGCACTAAGTGCTAGAGAGGGTGTTTTATGCAAAATGTAGATGTGTTTGCCTTATGTATCATTAAAAGGGGAGAGTGTGCATTATATAAAAAAAATGTGCACTATGTACAAGGGTGCTTAGGAGTACTGAGTGATGAAGGGGGTGCTTGTTGTGTACTGTGTGTAGTAAAGTACATTTAACAAATAAGTTAGGAGGAGTAGTTTCTTTGTGGGAGATGCACATGTATGTGAGAGAAAAGCCAAATATATGAAAAATAAAATATAAGGGTTATCAAAAAAGAGAAAAAAATGTCATATGCCAAGAGTTAAGGGTTATGGTAGAAATATAGTTTGTAATTCTTATTATTTTGTTGATTTTAGTTGTTATTTCTCTACCATGGACATAAGCTAGTTTAATAGCCCAACCACGTAAATTTTTGGCACGCTGTGGCTGCCTCTGTCAAAATAGAAAACTATACTTTATATGCTGAGACTGTACTCACATCGACAACAGTAAGAAAAGAAAGACTGTTTTGCATCTAAGTAGAAGAAAAATTGAAAATTTAAATTATTAAATAACCGTCAACAACCAAAGGACTGGAAAAAAATTTCACACATCCAAGGGTCAATAACCACGTAAGTATCTTGTATCTCAAATTCTCATTTGTATCTATTTTTACGTGCTTTCGCTGTGCCTTTCATGATAGAAACGTATATTTTATCTGCTGAAACTTTACTATCAATAATTTTAAGAAAGAAAGACTGCTTTACATCTAAGTAGAAGAAAATTAACAATTTAAATTATCAAATAACTGTTAGCAATTAAAAGACTGAAAAAAATTTCACGGATGGGTTAATTATAGGTTTTTGAATCTAAAGGGGATAAATTGTATTTCCAACTAAACATCAAGGAGGTTTTTGGATTTACTCAGTAAATAAATAATTAAAAGCTAAAAAAGTTAAAATGTAAGTCTCTCATGCATCATTTGTCCCTAAACTATAAGTTGAATTGCAAAATTGGTCCTAGAGTGACAAATGCAACAAATCTACCTTAAAACTAACGTTTCACTGCAAAAAATTCCTTTTGTTTGCGGATTTCTATTAGGCGTCCCACTGGCACACATAAAACTCATATTTTTCTTAAATAAATTTTTTATAAAAGCCAAATGTTTTTCATTAATTTTTTAGGTTGGGTAAGTTAAATTTAACTAAAAATACTTATGATACTTATAGGGTTTTTTTTTTGGGGGGGGGGGGGTAATTTGCCCTGGGGCTTTGAACTCAGGTAATTTGCCCTGGGGCTTTGAACTCAAGTGCTACAGGCCAAAACCCATGCTATCCTCACCAATTCGCCTATAAAACAGATCCAATCACCTGTACAATAAATTGTGTAAAAAATAAATTGATTAAGCAAAAAGTGTCAAAAAGAATAAGGAATTCATTTAAATTAATAGGAAATGAACTGGAAGTGTTTTTTTTTTTTAAAGCATGTGAATGAGATTAGGCATGGAATAAGAAATTACCTAGAGATTGGTAATAAATATTTCTTGCAACAGAGAAGGACTGAAATAAGAGGAAAAATAAAGCACTATTCTATTGCAACTTGTATTATCATGTCAAATTTAAATACACAGATTCCTATACAGAGTCAGAGTCATGTTACTTGGTTCTCAAAAGATGCTTTGGTAGGAAGGAAAATGGTAAGGTATTGGTAGTGTTGTAAAAATTAAACATGAGACAATTGCATTTTGCATATTGAGTCATGATATTTTATTGAGGCATTAATCCAATAATTGTATTTATTTTTTTGTTTCTATGTAACATAATAAAACATAATTATAACCCTAACATAATAATATTCTTAAATGTTTCTGGTCTAGTATTATCGTGGAATGAGTTACAATAATACATAAAGACTAGCATGTATGGAGACTAATATGAGATATGTGTCTACATATTACATATGGGTACAAGTTGGAGAACTTGTATACTTGACCGACCTACCATGAGAACGCTACATGGATCATTATATGAGTGTCATAAGCGATTTTCATAGTAATTATAGTATATTGTAGTTCTTTAACCTAAGGTCATCAAGATTCCTTACATATGAGTCATATATTTTGATAATTTCCTTTGTTACTCGTAACTAAGTGAATATGAAGGTGGTCATTGGGTATGTCATATATCATGCGAAGAATTTTGTATGATCAAGATGAGATTTGTCCCTCCCATGTAATAGGAGTGATATCTTCGGGCGCCTTGATTGAGTGAGATTGAGTAAATGCATAGTCATGCTTGGATAAGTTGGTATGAGATATCAATGTCATCAGTTTTATTTAGTTTACTTGGTAATCAAGAAACCTTAGATTGGGTTGTATGGGAGTGACATATTCCATGTCTCGTGCTCGATCTTGAGATTATGGACAAAAAGACAATGATATTTATGAATAATGATCATAGAGGTTTAATTAGTCAAATCATAGACTATCTTGTCACTTGGGTAGCAATGATGTGTTGCTAAACACCCCTCATTGTTTATGACCATAAATGTGATTTATGATCATTACTAATATGATAGAAGCTTAGTGGGCCGCACACATAGAGCTAATTGGATTATTTGAAGTATAGGCCAACATGTTTAGGTTTTGGTTACATGATAATTTCGGATTAATAATTGGCCCAAATGTTAAGCCATTATAAAGCCTGAAATTAGGTCTAATTCGATAAGGGTTATAAAATTAATTATTCTTGGGAGTTAAGCCTTACTATATATACATCATATAGTGAAAATTTTTGTAGCCCTAGCCCTAGCCACCCAAAGGACGAAATCAGAAGTGTTCTGAAAAATTCCAGCTGCACTCTCTTCTTGCTTTTCCTTTGAAGACACAAGCTAATACTATAGACGTGAGAGAAATGCGGCTGCCAAAACATGGTAGGGGCATGGTGATTTGAGTGGTTCACGTGGATACCGTAGAGAGCTTGAATACGTCCATTGTTCAAAGTTGTAATTTGACTCAACAATTGGGTGAAAGATCTTAACGGACTAGATATAAAAATTTCGAAGACTCAATTTACTTTGTTTCGCTTGGATTTTAGAGGGTTTTGGTTATGATGGCCGAAGTGCTATCGCCCTGGTCCACTGACTTTGGAGAAAGAGGGAGTCAAACACCTGAGGTATACGACCTCGGAAGCCACATCGTACCAACCTCGGAAAACTCCCATATCGCCTCTCCAGTAGAGGATGAATGAACCTACTTCGGAAGAATAAGAACACCCCGAAGAAACGGTATCACCCCGGGGAAAGGTCCTTGCTCGTCCCCCTAAAAGGTAACGTCGGCCGAAGGGACCTCGGAGGAGCGATGGATGCCACGAAGGAGTCTCTGACATATTCGCCCGTACACACTAGACGTCGACCTCAAGCACTCTGACAGGCCACTACAGTCTGCGCTCTGACACGCAGAGACACGCTTCTCGACAAACCACTGCCCGAGAAAGCCTGCAGGCGGCTGGCCACTATTCTGCTCAGAGGTACGGACGGCATCCGTCTATACACGTGTCACAATCAGAGGGGCTCATTTTCTCCTATTTACAGTAGGGAAGGCTCTCGGTAAAGGGGGGCTGGACAAGGGCTTTTTGGGGCTCCAGGGTTCTAGCTTCCTCCCCTCTTTCCTCTGGACATGCCAGAAAAACGCCTCCGGCGAGATTCTTTCCCTTCTGTGCATACCAGAGAAATACTCCCGGCAAGTCTATTTTGTGCTTACTCTTTGTCATTTAGAGGCACTGACTTGGGCGTCGGAGGCTCCTCCCCGGAAAACCACTCCGGGGACCTCTTAACCCCTGTTTTCTGTATGTTTCAGGCCGGACTACTTGGGGGCGTCCCCTTTTCAGGCTCTCTCCAGCACCGGAAACCCTTCACGGTCACCGCTAGCCACCATCGGATGGCCACGCAGGACATTCCTCAGGAGGTCCCTGTTACCCCCGTCGTGGAGCCACGGCGGGAACACAAATGATGGCTAACCCAACGCTATCATTTGGCGCCGTCTGTGGGAAATTTCCAGGCAACCGTGGTCGAAAACTCGGCGTTCTAAGAACAAAGGCTCCCTGAGGCCCCCGTTCGCGCCGAAGACTCACCCAGCGGCCGAACAATTAAGAGCAGGGACTTCCCATCTCGAGGATGATCCTCCTCCGGATATCGCCGTGGCTTTCCTGCATAGTTTCCCACGCGTCGCCGTGGTCGAAGTAGTGCAGCGGGTAGGCCGAAGATGGTCGTGTGCAAATTCGAGCCGAAGTCTCCTCTCTCAACCCTTTCGACGAGAGAAGTAGTGGTGACCCAAGAGTTCATGGGAAAAACAAAGAGTAGTGGGATGAGTACCCAAAGGACGTGCTTTCCTTCGGAACATGATGGACGGGAAAGGTAGAGTCGGTGCTATCCAGACCTCCCCGTCGAAAGAGTTCGGGCCAAAGAAAGGTTGCATTTCCTCCGGCAGCAACACCGAATCCACTACCCTGAAAAGACGCCTACGCTTTGATATTAAACAGGCAAAAGGCTATGATCCTACTCCAACGGACACACTACCATCGTCCAAAAATGAGCCGCCCCCGCTCAACGTCAGAGGGAATAGGGTAATCGGGCAAGTGCACCGAACTCCAAAGATATTACATCGCGTACAAGCCCAGAGGGGCAATATAACCCCAGGCGCTAGCAAACTATTGCCGAAATTCCAGAAACAGAAAAAGGGAAATCCAACGAGGACCGAATATAGGTGAAATCCAAAAGAAGGAACTCCCAGCCGAAGAAATCCCAAGTGCAAAAACACTGCGGCGCGGGAACGGTACCTCAGAGGCCCGAGGATAGGGAAGTCACCTGAGTTAGCATATTCGGTTAATAAAGTGTTGAACCACCCAAGCCCGGCATTGCTAGGAATAAAAACCTAGGACAAGGGAAGGAAGAACCCCACAAAGAGAATCTCCCAAGAGTCCAGGAAAACCCTCGCGAAGTGGTGAAGAATGCAAAAAAATGCCCCGCAAAGAGGCATCTCCCAAGAATCCTGAAAATCTTAATGAAATGGCGAAAAGTACAGAAAATGTTCCGGACAGTCTTCCTTGATTGAAGAGGAATAACATCGGTAGGGAAGCCCAGGCCTGTTATAGAAAGGCATCGGCAGAAAGGGGTGCAGAGCAATGCGCAAAAAGAGGTGCGAACAAATGCGTCCAAAAAGGGCGAGAATGGTCAAAAAAGCACCAGCACCCGAAAGACTTCCTTCGGAATAAAATACCCGAAAGACTCCCGTCGGAGTAGGTAACCCCGAGAGACTGCCCTCTGCCCTATACAAAAAAGGGCAAATACGGTCCACTGCCAACAATGTCTGAAGTATAATGCTATGAGAAAGCAGTAAATTACTTCGTTTCGCGAGATAAGACAGAACCCCTACTGATCAAGCAGGCAAAAGGTATACAAAAGCCTGCTTAAAGGAACATGACGCACCAAGATGGCATATTATTGCCGGTAGCATAATGGCTTCAGTCTTTAGACGAAGGAGGGCAAAAAGTTCACCATTAGCTTCGGAGTGAAATGACATTTTGGTCCACTAGCTTAGTTCTGAAACAACAAGCAAGTGGAGTCCCCGAATAGAATTGTACACAAGGGACTATGGAAAAGTTGGGAGAAGCAAAGGGGAGAAGGTCCAGAATGGCCGAGAAAATTCCTTGTGGGAATTATCAGACAAACTTCCTGAAAAACCACAGGGAGAAAAAACCTTCATTACTCGCCTGCAAAGACCAGTGCCCACTTGGAGCAATACAGCTACCAAGTGAAGTGCGAGTGTTCGGTGGAAGGAAAAAATAGCCTCAAATTGGGGAACCGAACTCGAGCCACTCCCCGAAGCATGAATGAGCTTAGGAGAAGTGTTTTCTCCGTAAAAGGTGGCCGTGGGCGCAAAATTGCGCCGAACGCCAAAAGGAGATCTCATTCTCCGAAAGGCCAAGACAAAACCCCGAGAACTACCTTAGGGGAGAACTTCGGCCACTAGGAAAAAGGACCTCGCTTCTCGGTTTGACGACTGAAATCGACCGATTAGCCAAACACCGAAGGACGAACGAGCTCGGGAGGAATGCTCGGCAAAGAAAGAAATAGCCTTGGATTGGGGAACCGAACTCGAGCCACTCCTTGAAGCATGAACGAGCTCAGGAGAAATGTTTTCTCCGTAAAAGGTGGCCGTGGGTGCAAAATTGCGCCGAACGCTAAAAGGAGATCTCATTCTCCAAAAGGCCAAGACAGAACCCCAAGAACTACCTCAGGGGAGAACTTCGGCCACTAAGAAAAAGGACCTCGCTTGATCCAGGGCGAGGTCCGAAAGAGAGCATTATCAGCTTGGCAGCGTCAAAGGGAGAAAATCGAGAAATACCCTAGAAGAGTTCTATACTTATAATTTCATTCTATACTTATAATTTCATTCTATACTAGCTATACTTAGAGACATTTCTCTTTTCTCCTGTACAGGTTACCCGCCGAACAAAGCTGAAGCACACGTGCTCGAAGGTTATGTTTTCCTTCTAAAAAAAAAAAAAAGGTTGGCACGACGTCCATCAAAGGCAATCAACGAGGACAGACTAGTGTTCGCCTGAAAAGTCTTTGATAGCCAAGAAAGCGAGATCGGCCAGCAGAAAGGGCAAGGAATGACTTTCCGAAATCCCCTAGCCGAAAGTAGCCAGGGCAACTGGAAAACAAAAATTGCTCAAGCCAGACAAAGCGAAGAAATGAAGAAGAATCCATTAAAGAAGGTTTTTGGTACAAGAGGAGTACAAGAGAAGCACGAAAACGAAAAACCCTAGGATGTCTAAGGATCCCCAGCGACGCGAGAAGTTTCGGCTCCCGTGTCTCTAGCCGTCGCCTTCGGCGCAAGTAGAGGAACAGGTGGCAGGTTGAGGTGATCAGCTTTCGACCAAGTCCACCGAGGACCCTCGGGAATATCCAGGGCCATAAGAAAGGAGGTCTCGAGGTCCGGGTATCGTTGCAGAAATTGATGACGAGCTAGACAGAAGTTGTCCTGAAAGGACACCTTCGACATTTGGACGGCTTTGTCCTTTTCTACGTTTAGCAAGTCCGCCTCATTCTCAAGACCAGCAACCTCTTTCTCGAGACCCAGGATCTCCTCCTTAAGATCGGCAATCCTCCTCACCAATCTCTTTACGTTCCTTCTCTTCATCGCACTCATCCTCAGAAAATAGACCCTGGCTTGAAGAGGCACTTTTTCGGCAAGAGTTTTCTTCAGAAGGGCAGCTTCTTCTTCTTTCTCCTTCTGAATAACCTCATTGGCCGAAGTCAAACGCACAACCTCCTCGCCAAGGTCACGCATTTTGCTGGAAAAGTCCTTCAGGAGGTCCGATTGGCCTATCAGGAACTCATCCCGGAGCTGGACCACCTCCTCCCTGGCTATGCGCCTCAACTCGACATTAGCTATGTCCGAGTTAATACAGAAGAGCCTGGCCTTCTCTAGTTCACTTTCAGCCCGAGCTCGGGCAGAAGACTGCTCTGCCGCCCAAACTCGGAGGTGCTCACTGTACCCCAAAAGCTACGAAGAAGAAGGAGAAAATCCTCAGTAAAAGCAGCATAAGGGAAGGAAAAACACTTGGGCAAAAAAGAGGAGGCCAAAAGGATCACCTGAGCGGCGCGCTCAGAAACTCTAGCAGCGAGGATATCCCCAGAAGCACACTCCTCAGCAACTGCCTTAGAAGAAGCCTCGGTAAGAACACCCCTCGCCATCTGGGGAGCCATCTCTTGACAATCCCTGGAGAACAAGTTCATGTCCTCCGTGAAAGACCAAAACGGCTCCCTCGGAACCTTGTCTTTCGGGAGAAGGGAGTCCCGGAGAGCCCGTCTTCGGGCATGGTCAACCATCCATACTGGGGCCGCTCGGTCCTCTGCAAAATGGAGGGGCGCAAGTCAGGAAGGGCTCCCTGAAAACACAAGTTATGAGGGAGGAGGTGTCAAAAAAGAATCCGACACAAACCTGGCGCAACCCCGGTAGCCTTCTCCACAAAGGCCAGAATGTACTTGCCTTTGTCCTTGCGACGTCTCTCCAGCTTTTTAACAGTAGGACTCTCAGAAAAAGAGCCTAAAAGCTCCACCGACGAGGTAGGACTCGACGGAGTGAAAAGGGTGACTACTCCGGCGGGCACCTCGGCTGCAGCAGTATCAGCCTGAGAAGATGTCACAGCTACTTCAGAGGGGGCAGCAACCCTGGTGGATATCAGAGTGACATCAACCATGGCGAAGGTTGCAATAGCGTCAGTGGAAGTGGCTATCGCATCGGTTGAGATAGCAACCTTGGTGGAGGTAGCAATAACTTCATCGACCTCCACCACATCTTCCGAAGGTGGAGTAAGGGCTCTCTTCTTTGACTTCTTGGCCGAAGACGGTCCGCTCCCAGTAGACTTACGTCTTTTGGAGCCACTTTTCTTTGCTTGTTCTCCCTTCTCTACCTGACCAAGGAAGAGACTCTTGTAGTAGGCGGCAGAATCGTCAGCCATCTCTGAAAAAGGGGGAAAAGCATCAGTATGAGTCCAAAAAGGGCACTGGGCACTGAAGCTGAAGAAGATGTGAGTCCAAAAATGGTTAGCCAAAAAAGGAGCTTCCGGGAAGAAAGGAAAACGTCAGCAAAAACCAAAAAAATACGACTTCGGGAGGCTGAGAAGTTAGCAGAAGTCGAACGATTCCCGAGGAAGGCACTCACGAAAAGCCTTGCCGAAAAGCCTTGCCGTCGTAAGTCAGGATTCCGCCGTGGATGCCGTCGTAAATAATGGCCGGAAATCGCTCCGCCGTGCAGACCGTCGCTGAAAGAGATGGAAAAGGCGAGAGAAAACGAGAGCAAGGGTGAGAGCAAAGAAAAAACAAATGAGAAGAATGGCAAGGGGAGGCTTATATAGAGCAGGGAAGGGCAATTGAAAAGGCGTCATAACTGCTGCGTGGGAGTGAAACGTCACCGTGATTACTCTTCCCGCGCAAAAAGAAGTGCCATCCCAAGTGACGCTTGCCACGTGTCGATCATCGCGAGAAACTAGGGCACGTTTTCTGACATCCTGAAGATTTGGGTGCATCCCCAGATTGACACGCCCAGTTTCAAGGCATGACAGTCCACTAATTTAAGACAGAAAAAATAAGATTGGAAATCTCGAGGACGCCGAAAGTCAGGTATGCGACATCCGCCCGAGCAGGACTATGCCCTTAAAATGGCGAAGTACCTTCCTTGCAAACGATATAAGCCGGATCCTCTGAAAAGTGCTCCTGAAAGGGCTACAAGCCGAAGTTACACTCCGGCTTTCCGAAGGAGGGCATGTGATGGCCGAAGTGCTATCGCCCTGGTCCACTGACTTCGGAGAAAGAGGGAGCCAAACACCTGAGGTATACGACCTCGGAAGCCCCATCGTACCAACCTCGGAAAACTCCCATATCGCCTCTCCAGTAGAGGACGAATGAACCGACTTCGGAAGAATAAGAACACCCCGAAGAAACGGTATCACCCCGGGGAGAGGTCCTTGCTCGTCCCCCTAAAAGGTAACTTCGGCCGAAGGGACCTTGGAGGAGCGATGGATGCCACAAAGGAGTCTCTGACATATTCGCTCGTACACACTAGACATCGACCTCAAGCACTCTGACAGGCTACTGCAGTCTGCGCTTTGACATGCAGAGACACGCTTCTCGACAAACCACTGCCCGAGAAAGCCTGCAGGTGGCTGGCCACTCTTCTGCTCAGAGGTACGGACGGCATCCGTCCATACACGTGTCACAATCAGAGGGGCTCATTTTCTCCTATTTACAGTAGGGAAGGCTCTCGGTAAAGAGGGGCTGGACAGGGGCTTTTTGGGGCTCCAGGGTTCTAGCGTCCTCCCCTCACTACTAAAATATCACGTTTTTCCAACTGCTAATTTACCAACGGCTACACCATTGGAATTTACCAACGCGTAGAACCGTTGGTAATTATTTTCCAACGTGCACGCGTTGGAGAGGGTTTCAAAAAAATTTAACAGTTTTTTTTTATTTTTCCAACATGCAAACCGTTGGTAATTACCAACGGTCTTAGCCGTTGGTAAAATTCCAACTTCCCAGCAGTTGGTAAAATTTTTTTTTTTTTTGGGCTGATTTACCAACGGCTAGCCGTTGGTAAATATTTTCCAACGTGCAGGCGTTGGTGAGGGATTCAAAAAAATTTTACAGATTTTTTGATTTCCAACGTGCAAACCGTTGGTAATTACCAACGGTCTTTACCGTTGGTAAAATTCCAACTTCCCAGCAGTTGGTAAATTTTTTTTTTTTTACGCTGATTTACCAACGGCTAGCCGTTGGTAAATATTTTCCAAGATGCAGGCGTTGGTGAGGGATTGAACAAAATTTTACAGATTTTATTATTTCCAACGTGCAAACCGTTGGAAAAATTCCAACTTCCAGCAGCTGGAAATATATATTTATTTTTTTTGAACTTTACCAACCCCCCCCCCCCCCCCCCCCCCCGCGGCGACTGGAGCTCGTCTTCTTCTTCTTCTTCTTCTGTTCTTCGTGTCCTTTGCGTTTTTGAATTTCAACTGCCAGACGCACACACAGCACGTTCGTTTGAAGACCAAGGGGTGAAATTGCTTCGTTAAGCTTACTAAAACGTGGATCTGGTCTTCATTTCGTTGATCTGTAGGTTAGTTTGAATATTTTTTCAATTTTTTATTCCGAATTTGGATCTGTTGTTTGTTGATAATGGGTTTTGATTTTCGTTGTTGTAGCTGATTTGAAGCTATTTGGAGGTATTTGAAGCAACTGAAGTCGGATTTGAGGTATGTTTGTTTAGAACGTATTTTGAATTTTTTTTATTTTCCGAAAATTAGTTAATATTTTGATTATTTCATTGTATTTTGGAGTAAAATTTGTGAAATATTTTAGATTTATTATTGTTGATGGTTGGATGTGAACTTTTTCGGTGACCCATTATTAGTTATTTCTGAATTTTTGGATTAAATAAAAAATAGAAAATAATTACTTTTAAGTAAAATGTGTGGGTATTATATGTATGTGTCAAAATATTGAGTTTAATTTAAAATAGTGAAAAATTTATTGTCAGTTAATTGATTAGGTGGTATATTTAATATTTGTGTAAAATTAGTTTCTATATTTAGATATAATAAATAAGTAGTTTGGAAGTAAATTAATTAGGTTGTATATTTATGAGTGAAATTATTTAGTTTAATTTAAAATAGTTAATAATAAGTTGTAAGTAAATTGATTAGGTAGTTTATTTAATTGTTGTGTAAAATTACGTTGTAAGTAATCTACACTTAAATTTACTATCACTTAAATTTTTATTTGTTTAGAACATATTTTTAATTTTTTTATTTTCCAAAAAATAGGTAATATTCCTATTATTACAAGCTATTTTGTAGTAAAATTTGTGAAATATTGGTGATGTATTGTTGTTGATGGTTGGATTTGAACTAGTTGGGTGACCCATTATAATTTAACATTTATGTACATTTTCTTAGTTTTTTCAGAATTTTGGGATTAAATTAAAAATAGAAAATAATTACTTTTAAGTAAAATGTGTGGGTAATATATGCATATGTCAAAATATTGAGTTTAATTAAAACCAAATCATGAACATACTAATAGATATATTTATCACCATTTCATTATTTCTATCTAAGATGGTCCATTTTTATTGTTTACTGAATATTTGTACCTTTCAGGACAACAAACTTTGATTTCCTTCACAATTGCTAGAATTAATATGAAAATTGTCCCGCTTTTTCCTTTACAAAAAATTAAATGTTGGTCTCAGTAGTATTGTAGCGTAAAATCTCTTGTTCTTACCTGTAAAATATTTTTTGTTTACGTACTAAATTTATGTATGAAATTCTTTAGTATATTTAAAAATATACAATAATTTTTATTTACGTAAATTGCTTAGGTAGTATAATTAATTTCTGTTAATTCATTCGCAAATCTCATACTGTTAAAAATAACTCAAGAAAAGACTAAATAACTCAAGAAAAGACCAAACATGAATTGAACGCAATCTGCTTCCTAACCCTAACCTTTACCTTAGAGCATAAAACTAAACTTAAACCCAAGACCCCAAACCTAAACTTGGTTAACCCTAATTACAATATGTAACCTAAACTATAAGTCTATAGTATTAGCAGTATCTGGGGTGGGTCCTAAATCTAAACTCTAAAAGACATAAACTTAGACCCTAACTTTAACACTAATTTTAACATTACCATAAACGGTAAATAAAAAAATTGCAACCCTAATCCCCATAACCCAAGACTCTAACCTTAACCTTAACCTTAACTATAAGCTCTTAATCCAAATCATAAACCCTCAATCTCTAACCTTCAAACCCTAAACCATACAGGAATTGAGGCCATTGATGAACTAGCAATCATTAGTACCGCATCTGGCGGTAGAAGGAGAGGCCGGGTATTTGGATTAGGATCTGAGCAGTGTGCTATACCGAGACGCTGACAGCCAGGTTCCATCCCGCCTATCGACATCACACAGACACCGCAATTCAACGAGCAAGTACAGAAGATGATGGCGGAGGAGAATGCGCGAAGGGATGCGGAGTACGAGAGGAAGCTCGAGAGGATTCAGAGGAGACAGAGAGCAGAGATGGAGGCTCAGAGAGCTGCATTGGAGGCAAACCGGGCGCAGTTGGAGATTATTTGTCGTTCGCTAAACCTTCCATGCCCGCCGGCACAACCAGTTCCACATTATCCGGATGACTCGGAGTCAGAGGATGAGGAGATAGTCGGGACTCCGTGATGGGCCTCATCAACAGGTTAGCGCATTTCTGCAGTTCTTGTATTAGAGCATGGCAACATAATTATTTTTAGACCTAAATCAGACTGACTTGATATTTATGAAATGTGTAAGCCGTTGAATGTTGAATGCTTTCTTTCAGACATATCTGTTATTGCTTTAATCCAGCTGTAGTTGAGAATATTAATATTTCAATTACGTTGACATAGTTGTGTAATGTTTATTGCTGAGTAAAGCCGGGCGTACTTTTGAATTGGTAATTTACTTTTGAATGTGGATTGAAACGGGGAAAAATACGAAACAACCGAAACCTGGAACGTTTAATATACATAACGAACGCGCAAATGTGAAACAAACCAACTTCCGCGAAGGGTCAGTACCAACGGCTTTATAACAACACCGTTACCAACTTCCGCCAGTTGGTAATTACCAACTGTCAAGTTACCAACTGCTGACAGTTGGTAATTTACCAACGTGCAGCAGTTGGTAACCCAATTACCAACGTGCCGCAGTTGATAACCCAATTACCAACGTGCAGCAGTTGGTAAATTACCAACGCGCAGCAGTTGGTAACTTACCAACGCGCAGCACGTTGGTAAGTTACCAACGCGCAACGCGCAGCAGTTGGTAACTATAACTACGCGATGGAAACCGAGTCCATTAAATGGCCGTTGGTAATTACAAACGTATATTTTACCAACGTGTACACGTTGGAATTTACCAACGTGTTATTAGTTGCGCGTTGGTACAAAATTTTCCAACGTATGGAATACCAACTGCCATTTACCAACGTGCAGCAGTTGGTAAACTGAATTTTACCAACTGCTGCACGTTGGTAAATGGCAGTTGGTAAAGTCCGTTTTTTTAGTAGTGCCTCTTTCCTCTGGACATGCTAGAAAAACGCCTCCGGTGAGATTCTTTGCCTTCTGTGCATACCAGAGAAATACTCCCGACAAGTCTATTTTGTGCTTACTCTTTGTCATTTAGAGGCATTGACTTGGGCGTCGGAGGCTCCTCCCCGGAAAACCACTCCGGGGACCTCCTAACCCCTGTTTTCTGTATGTTTCAGGCCGGACTACTTGGGGGCGTCCCCTTTTCAGGCTCTCTCCAGCACCGGAAACCCTTCACGGCCACCGCTAGCCATCATCGGATGGCCACGCACGACATTCCTCAAGAGGTCCCTGTTACCCCCGTCGTGGAGCCACGGCGGGAACACAAACGATGGCCAACCCAACGCTATCAGGTTAGTTTTCAACGCATTTGTTTGGCTCCCGAAACTCTATATGTACGATTAGAATTTGTGGATTGCATGTCAAAATTTTTTGTTCCTTATTGTGATCTATTTATTTAATCGCAGAAAGTACTACCAGGATCCAATTTAATTTGTTTCTTGTGGTGACACTTAATTTCTTGTACGACTCTGAATTGGAAAAAGAAAGTTCATATGGTAGGCATACACTTGAATGGGCTTGGTTTTTGTTAGCAATGTGAGCTGGTAAAGAGGAACACTTGCATTCACCTTCATTAGGGTTCACGTGGTGGTTATAATATAAAAAAAAAATTAGAAGAAGTCCAATTATAGCCTAAATTCTTTAGATTTTATGCAGCAGCAATTTACTGTCATATTTTCAATAGTAATTTCTGATACTTTACAAATTCTGAGTAACCAAAAAGAGTGGGCTTCTGTTCATGCAGCACTCTTCATTGTCCATCGAGTCAAACCGTGTGGAGGGGGATTTTCATTATTTTGCTAAAATAGAAAAATTCAAACAGATTATTATTTGTATTGACGAAATGATTCAATTATTCAATTGTTTGATTTGGATTGGTTTAATATAATTTAATATTTGATTAGCGGATCGGAATTTTGGTTTCTAAACAAGAGATCACACAAATTGATAACAGACTGAATGTAATACACATTTTGTAATTATTTTTGTTAACACCACATATATAAGGTCATTTCTCTCTAATTTTGAACATTTTATGAATCATCTTTTAACTTTAAGTATGAAATGTAATATGAAACTTTTAATCTCCGTTTTTTTTCTCCAGTTTTTATCTTATTTTCTCAGTTATCATGTTCTTAGTTTTTAATAAATAAAAACTGAATTGCAAAAACTAAATGATCCGGAACTTGTAATTTGGATGGTTCAGAACAATTTTATCAAATTGAAACCCAATCGGGTTATTCTTCTTGGATCAATTTCAAACTTATCCAACCGAACCAAGACTCCACATGTGGGTGAGTATATTTGAATGATTAGAAATGCATTATTTTTATTTTATTTTTTAATTTCAAATCAACGTTATTTTGGAATTTTAAAACATCATTTGTTTAATAATTAGTTGAAAAATATATTTTAGGAGGTATTTAAACTTTTTAATTTTTTTCCTTATCCAATCTAAAAAGGAAAATAAAAATTAAAAAGCTTCTTGGAGTATTGAAGTGTTGAATTTCAATTATTATATAGTGCAATCAAATAATCACTATATATAAAAATAAACATGGTTTATTAGCTTTTTAAAACTCTCAATCAAAATATTCAAAACTTCAAGCTGATAATCCTCTGAGTAAAACAAAAAATCAGGCTAATTACTAGTTAATTAAGGGTTGTTGCTGCCTAATGAGCCTTTCCATTGGATTCTTTATTGCCTGTATTAAATAGTATTATATTAGTACCTTGTTAGAGTATCCCAGGTTTGATTTGAATATTACTGTCTTGAGTAAATTATTTAGATGTTGGCATTGACTCAATTCTTAATTAATCCAAATTCTAGCATTTTCATTTTCTTTTATTGTTTTCTTTGAGGAAATTAAAAATAAAGCCTTCTCTGAGTTCTCTCTTTTATAGAGAATCATGTACCAAAATGACTATTTTATATTGCTCGAGATGGCTAATTAAGTTATGTATAATTCAAAAATAACATTTTCAAACATTTTCTAACGTTCCTCCCTAAGCAAAGCAGAAAGCCTTGGACTTAGCTTTATTACACCTTCAAACTGGGTTTTAGGCCAGTAAATAGCGTCGCACATAATAAAAGCAAAAGGAATTTTTCTACTAAATTTCTACCGCTTTCAATTGCCTGAGCCAGTTGATGAAACTGTCTAAATTCCTTGAAGAATTACCCCCTTCTGCTACAGTTTTGGCTATAACTTCTTTAAGCCTCAGAGTCCTTTCTCGGATTTCTTCGTCGCCAAGCAACTGCTCCACCTTAGCCTGAACTTCATCTCTCATCACAATCCCATTTTCATTCTTCTCAAGCTCCGAACCAACCTTCCACACGTCACAAATATAGCTCTTGTTTACTGGTTGATCTCCGAAATAGGGCCAGCACAAGAAGGGCACTCCATTAGCCACTCCTTCTATTGTGGAATTCCAACCGCAATGACTTACAAAACAAGCAACCGCCGGGTGACTCAAGACTTTGAGTTGTGGTGCCCAGCTCACGATCTTAGCATTCTTGCCTAGAAATCCATCTAAGAATTCCATCTCTGAACCATTAGCAGTGAGTCCAGATCGAACCACCCATAGAACAGGTCTGCTTAAACGGTGTAGCCCAAGGGCAAGCTCTTGAAACTGCTCGAGATCGAAAACGGTGAAGCTCCCGAAGGCAATGTAAACAACTGATTTGGGTTCCTGCCGGTCCAGCCACTCCAAGCAAGTCATGTCTTCGTGCCAAAGGTCTCCCCCGTGTCTTGAAGTGGTCAGTAATGGTCCAATCGGGCAAAGCTTAGGAAACAAGGGTAAGGCCTCAGGCTCGAGCTCGAGAGCTGAGTTGCAGAGCCACCAATCTGACAGCTTTAGACACTCTATAGTCTTCTTCATGAATTTAAACATAATGGTCGTTTCAATAGTTGTTCTGATACATCTGTACCATGGCAAGTTCCCGGTTTCAACAGGGGGCAAGCCAGGGCATAGTTGAATCATTTCATTCTTCAAAAGAATTCCTGCCAGTTTGTACCAATGATTACTGTTAAAAGTAATTATAGAAACAGAGATTACAATTCAGCAACATTTTTAATCAACTCACCATCAGAATCTATGGTTCCATTTTGTTGCAGTTTAGGCCAGCTAGCTTCCAAGGCCAAAAATGCGGCAGCCATGGGCCAATGCAGAGCTCCCTTAATCCCCAGCTTGTGCGCAACTTCAAGTGTCCAGGACAAGCACACATCCGCTAAGACACAAGTTATCTGTCCATCCCCATTTCCAGAGTTGAAACTCTTGATGAGCTCCTCAAGCTTGGAAGGAAAGACTTTGTATAGTCCCTCACAGGCTTTACCAAGCTCAGCTCGATCATCCTCCGGATTCAGTCCGTCCGGGAGTGACACGAACCTTATCTCACCGGAAAGGCCACTTTTCCGATCATCAGAAGCTGCGGCTGCTTCAGAGATTCTGTTGTAGTTGTGATCTGTGTGAACAAATATGATATTGAAACTACCTTGGGAGACAAGCTTGTGGGAGAGGTGGAGGAGAGAGTTGATGTGGCCTTGTGCTGGGTATGGGATGACCACAATGTGTGGCTTCCTCTTGCTTTCGCTCTCGCCCATGTTTACTTCCATCCCTTGTCTTGCCAAGTTGGTTTCTGTGCTCTTGCTTTCTCATGCAATTGGTTTTTCACTTTGCCTCCACAGTTTAAATGAAAAAGTCAATGTCAGATACTGTGAAAAAATTGCCAATGTTTTGGGGCTAAAGTTTAGGTTTCAGAAATATAAGTGTAAACTATAAATTTATTCGAACTTGGGGGAAGTGGTTTGTCCTTTATCCCTTTTGTTTTTTGCCGCACATTCTTTGTTTGCCTAATTAAGGTTTAGGAAGTAGGAGGAGAAGGTAAAGGGATTTGTCGTTCATCAACTACTTATAACGCTGCCTAATCGCGAAATTATAAAGTGTTGCATTAATTTTCCTTAATTTATTTATTTATTATTTTTTCATTCTCCTATTATACAAGGACGTTAAGAAATTATGGAAGTAGAGGTGGCCAATGGGCCAGGTTGACCGGGCTTGACCTGGATCCGGCGCAGGTCAAATTTGGGCCGGTACGATTAAACCTATACCCGGCCCAGCACAAAATGGATTTGGAAGGTGGTGGGGCGAATTTGGGTTTGGGAGAGGAAGGAAGCCTAAATCAGACGGACCGGTCCACTAACCCACTCAACCCGGACTAGCCCACGATCCGATCAGGCCAGGCCGAACGTTTCCAGCTTTCCGTTGTGCAATTTTCAAATTTTTTAAAAAATGGTAAAATTACACACTAGCCTCCCCTCAATGGCTCCAAACTTTTTTTTTTACCCTTAGACTTTTTTACCTTCAGTCAACAGCCACAACGACTAGTTGTTTAGGGTTTTTTGGGTAAAACTACTTTTTTCTTCTCCTATAAATAGGCAGCTTCCTTCCCACACTTCCTCACACAAATCTTCTCTTCTTCAATCTCCTACAGTATTCTCTCATTCTCTCTACTATCTCTCTCCAAGTTTTTTAATCTTTTACTAATATTTTCTTAATTACCTCTTAATTATCTCTCCATCTCTTTAATTATTTTGTTCCACTAATGGCTCCACGAGGGAAGAACTTCGGCAAGAGCAAGGGTATTGCCTTCTCCTCATCCAGCACGGGGGTTTGTTCTTTTTTGCAAGGATGTTTTTTCCACAAAAATCAAGACTCGCATTCATAAGAAATTGTCGACAATGATCCAAACATCGACATAGCGGCATACGACCTTGGCCTTGGCGATCAACTCTCTGATGATGACGTTAAGGAAATTCCACAGACCCAATTCAGTGCTGAGGGGTCCTAACCTACGCCACAAAGCAAGTAACTTGAACGGAGTCAGGTGAAGAGCGGGAATTTGAAGACTTCCGTTTGGGCGCATTTTGATCAAGTTTGGGAAGGCAAAACGAGGTATGTCAAGTGCAAACATTGCAACAAAAAATTTGCACACAAATTGAACTCCAGGATGGGCACCTTCACGAGGCACTTGAGTAAAGTTCATGGAGACATCAGCAGCATTTCGGTAGATAAACACAACTGACAGGCATTGGCAGCTCTGGCGGTCCAGGTATTTTTTGATTTAATCCAAAAACTGCTAGGTAAGATTTAATTAATTGGATGATGATCACTGAAAACCCATTTAGACAAGCTGAGGATGAATACTTAGAAAGATTCCTCCAAGAAAATCTAAATCCTACTTATAAAAAAACATCTAGGCAAACGGCAAGAAGAGAAAGCTTTAAATTGTATGAAGCTAGGAGAAGTGATTTACAAGTATATTTTTCTACCGTTGATTATTATCTATCATTTACATATGATATGTGGACATCTCCAATAGGACAAAATTATTATTGTGTCATTACTCATTGGATAGATCATGAATTGGTTATTTAAAAATGGATAATTACTTTCAAATGTATGGAATCTGATCATACAGGTTATAATATTTTCAACTGCATTATTGAAAGTTTGCGTGAATTTTTTATTGCCGATAAAGTTTGTCTATTTCTTTTAACAATGCTTCAAACAATGATTCAGCGGTGAGAGAATTGATAAAAGAAATAAAATCACTGTTTGATGAAAAAAAATTTCATGTTCATTGCTTGTGTCACATTTTGAATTTATGTGTCCAAAATGATTTACAATAAATGCAAAAGCAAATTGAGCCAATTCGGAATGTTTTACTTTTTGTTAAAACAAGGAACAAATTGACTCGTGAATTTAAAATGTTTTGTATTAAAAATGGGATGAATTTTTCTTGAAAAAGGTCTGAAATCGATTGCCTCACTCGATAGAACTCAACATTTGAAATGTTAAATGATGCTCAACCATAGGCAAATCTTTTGACTCACTTTGTGAACTCAAAATTGTAAGGCGACTGGTTAACGGACGAGGTTTTGGGAAAAATGTTTTAAGTTAGTTGAGTTGCTTAAATATTTTTATGAGGCAACAAACTTTTTCTCTGAGATTTATTACCTAACAATGCACTAAGCAATATTATATTTTATAAACATCGTCTATGTTTTCCACCAATATAAGGACGATGAGTTTTTAAACCAACTGTTGAAGCAATGCAAAAGAAATAGCTTGATTATTTTCAACAAATCCCACAAATTTATCTTGTTGCATATGCATTAGATCCAAATGTTAAAATCACGGGTTGTCTGCAATTGTTAGAAGCATACTATCATACATATTTAGGTCAAGCATAAGTTTTTGCACTTGCTATTTCTGCTGAAGTTGACCACAATTTGAGAGAGTTATATAAACTCTACTCCGTTAGCATTCTGATAAAGTTAGGTCATCCGATTCAACACCCGCTCGACATTCCACCTCATCATCATCATTAAGGCTCAACCCAGCAGTAAATATCCTTAAATGACCGAGACCCACAAACCCATGATTGGCAGAATGGGATAATTATCTCCGCACTTCACTTGAAAATAATGAGGAAGACATTCTCGAGTGGTGAAAGAATAAAAGAGGAAGATTCCCGATCTTATCCATACTAGCGCAAGAGATTTTAGCAGTTTCGGTCTCAACTGTCACCTCCAAAGCCATCTTTAGTGCAGGGAAACGAGTCATCTCGGAGAAACGAGTAAGGCTTACACCTGAAGCCGTTGAAGTTTATGTCTGTAACCGGGATTGGGCGCTTGCTACTCTAAAGAAACAAGATATTAAAAACTCCGATGATTAAATTCCTTCTGATGATGACCAACAAGAGTAGATTGGAGGTTTTCATTACAATTTAAAGAATGTAATTGATTTGATTATGCTGCTAAGCACAAATCTTAAGTTTTACCTTTTCATTTTTTTCCATGGAACATTTTGCCATTTTCAAGTATAAGGTACGTTCCAGATTATGTAAATGTTGTTTAACTTTTTTATTAATAAAGTTTGCACCGGCGGTGGTGTTTTTTTTAAAAAATATATATTTTATAAAATTACTATCAAACAACGATTAAAAACATATTAAAATGCATTTTATTAAAATTGGATTAACTCGGCCTAGCTCGGACCCTCCCCGGCCCAGCCCCTGGGTTGGACCTGGCCCAAGCCCACCCCTCCGGGCACCACTAGATGGCAGTGAGGGGAGAAGTATGCAGTTGGTTTTGAAACTTAGAAAACTTTTTCATTTAAGTCATAAAACTCTATGATTTTCAAGTTCAGTCCTATGATTTTTTTCTTTTTTCCGTCACATCGGATTTTAAGCCTTTTCTTGTTTTTTTTCTTGCTTATTTTTCGTTGTTTGGGTCAGTTTACCCCTTTTTTAATAATTTTAAAAACTAACAACCTAAAATAATTCCCCTAAAATAATTTCCCCCCCCCCCCGGGGTTTGGGCAAGTTTACCCCCTTTTAATAATTTTAAAAACTAACAACCTAAAATAATTCCCCCCTTGTTTGGGCAAGTTTACCCCTTATCCCTTTGTAATATATTCTTATTTTTTTTTATTTGTGGGATGATTTTCACCCTTCTTTACTTTGTCTTCTCACTCTTTTGTCTTGCTTTTTTCTATTTTTAATATTTTTAAGTCCTTACCCATTATTTCTTTTCCAAACTCATGCCTTGGCATTTCTTTTCTTTTCTACCTCAGGCAACAGAAAATAATATAAATTTAAGTGTAAGATATAACATAATATGGTATTGAAATTAAAAGAAAAAGAACAAGACTAAACAAAACATGTTCTATTGTGAAAGGTTATTTATAAAAAAAAACATCTTGGTTATGTAATTTAATATTATAGTCAGAATTGTTGATTTATTTTTCCTTGGTTTAATTTTCCAGTTCTCTTATGTTCTACGGAAAATTGCGGGCGGCTCTACTTCAGATCCTTTGTTAGTTTTTCAAAGTATGAAATTTTTTTTTATTTGAATAAATAATTTATTTTTTTATTATAAATCATATATTCCATTGTAAAAATTTATTTGGAGGGAAAAAAAAAAGAAGATTAAGAAGAAACAGTAACCTTCAAAAAATAAAAAAGGAAACATGAAATAAATAAAAACATTCACAAAAGAAACATAGAAAAATAATAGAAAAATTGAAGGAAATAAAGGATCAACAAAAGAAAATAATAAAGGAAAAAAGTGGGAATGATGAGGTAGCAGTGGAAAATAATAAAAAAGGACAAAAAAAAAGAAAAAAGCCGAAAAAAAGAAAAAGACTTTAAAACCGAAATGGTGGAAAAAAAGATAAAAAAAAAAGAAAGGAATTAAAATATCAAATAAAAGCAAATTGGGACTAACAATATACCCGTTTTAATGGTTTTAAGGCGTAAATAGAAAATGGTAAAGTTCTAGGACTCAAATAAAAATGTTTATTAAGTTTTAGAACTGATTGCACACTTCCTCATATTTCTGTCACTGTTTAACATTCTGGTATAATGATAGGATGACAATGGAATAATTAGGAAGTTTGAGAACCATAACGCAATACTTCATAGTTTTGAGATGATTAAGCAACACTGGAGATATTTTAAGGAGGACACGTGACTTTTACCTTTACCATTATAGTTATTCAGTAGAGATGCAACTCGACCTAATATCAAAGATGTATCTTAGCATTTAATTATTATTTTTTTAGTCCCTAACACTTTTTTTTTTCAATATTAAGAAATATTACAAGTATAGAGACTTAGATAGTACATTAGGAAAGTTAGGGGGAAGTAGCTGTTGCATGAAGTTGGTGGACCTCGACTTTAATTTGTCATTACTAGGGAGCCAAAGTAGGAAGAGAGTACAACACCGCTACTCGAACCCCGTGCTATCCTTATTGTGCTCAAGGGCAAAGTGGCGGAGCCAGAATGTTAAGTTAGAAGGCAGACTTCATTGTGAAAATATTAAAAAATTGAAGGGTGCAACAGTAAAGATAATGAGTTTTTTAGAGCTTTATTTTTACATATATACAAGAGTAATATACATAATTTGTAAAAAAATTTAGGGGGTGGGGCTCGCACCCCCCAGCCCTCTATTGCCTCCGTTGTTGATGGTGTTCTTTACATTTTATTAGCTAGGCTACCTACATTGGAATAGTCCTAACATGTTGAATGTTTTATTTTAGTCCTAAATCTATTAAAATTATTGTATTTTGGTTCCTTATCAGATGAAATTATTTAACTTAGAATAACTATCTAATATAAACTTTTAGAATCTAATTAAATATTTGGTAACTCTCTTTCAATAAATTTAAATTGTGTAATAATTTTTTGACAATCAATAAACCATTTAAATTAGTAGTATTTTTTTAATGAAATAATTCAATTTATTGAAATAAAAAAGATGATTTGAATTGTTCATTAACTAAAAAAATAATTACATAGATTAGGTTTATTGTAAAACAGTTATCATATATTTTAAATTATGATTTAGAAAGTTGTTGCCAGAGAAAGACTTATTGTTAACAAATTTCATTCAATGGGACTAAAATGAATTATCTTTAATCAATTTAGGAGTGAAGTAAAACACTTTTAACAGCTTTAGGACCAAAACAAAACAATTAATAAGTTGAGACTAAAATTGAATAAAAATTAAAGATTAGGAACCATCCTCACAATTTACTCTATGCAATTCTAGACTTTCTCCAAATTTTTTACATTGTTCTACATAACATTAGAATTTGTAATCTAAATTATGTAGTAAATATATTCTAGTAATTTTAAGTTATTTAATACTTCATTCATCCCATGTTAGATAATACATCTCTTTAGTACAGAGATTAAGATGTGTTTTATTTATGTTATTCTTTCCACTTTCATCCTTGAAGCTAAAATAAAAAAATATTTCATTTTGGTTTTTGTGTACTAAGAGTTTGAATGAGGATTAGAAAAAAAAAGATTCTTTTTTGGGACAAACCAAAAAGAAATACTTTTCATTTTTTTTATGGAGAGAGTATCTTTTTACTACTACATCTGTCCAAAGTTTTTTGTAACATTTTAGTTTTTTAACTTAAGTTTGTCTTAAATTTATTTATATTAATATTTAATAATTTTTTTTAAAAAATATACTTATTTAAAAATATAATTTTTTTAGTTTCTAAATATAATTTTTTTTAAAAAATTAGAAAATATTAATATAGATAAATTTAAGTTAAACTTAAGTAAAAAAAATTGAAATGTTGCAAAAAACTTGGGATGGAGGGAGTATTAATTATTTAAAAAAAGAATTTACATTGAAGAGAGAAAAAAAAACTTTTGGCATAAAATGTCCATTAACTATAAAAAAGTTTATGTTTAAAATTATTGAAAGTCAACAACAACATAGTTTAAAATTAGAATTTTAGAAATTGATATATATATAATAATTTGAATTGTACATTAACTATTAGAAAATTATGGCACTTGTATATATATATATATATATTTTGTTGATTCCTAAATCAAATAATGCAAATATAACTATAAAAATTCTCCAAAATTGGTAAAAAACACCATTATCCCAAACTTTAGCTATCGTTGCAAGTCAGTCCCCAACCTTCATTTTGTTGCAAATTGGTCCCAAATCTCTATGCTTTATTACATATTGGTCCTTAGCCCTAGGTAGGTACAAAAACTTAATTTATACAGAAAAAATTAATAATTTGAATTGTACATTAACTATTAGAAAATTATGGCACTTGTATATATATATATATTGTTGATTGCCAAATCAAACAATGCAAATATAACTATAAAAATTCTCCAGAATTGGTAAAAAAACACCATTATCCCAAAGCTTTAGTTATCGTTGCAAGTCAGCCCCCAACCTTCATTTTGTTGCAAATTGGTCCCAAATCTCTATGCTTTATTACATATTGGTCCCTAGCCCTAGGTAGGTACAAAAACTTGATTTATAGAGAAAAAAAATTAATAATTTGAATTGTACATTAACTATTAGAAAATTATGGCACTTGTTAAATTTAAGGAAAAATAGTTACAAAATAGTTTAAATTAAAATTTAAAAAGTTAATATTAGATTATTCATGAAAGTTAATTAATTCAAACAGTTTGGCAGTTGTTTTCCAATAAATTTAAAGTGCGTCATAATTTTCTTATATTTAATAGATAGTTTAAACCATCTATTTTCTTCTCTATAAATCGAGTTTTTGTGTCTACTTAGTGCTAAGCAAAAATGGATAGTGGATGAGGCCGGGCCTTGCTCGTGCTCAAAGTCGACCCAACCTGGTTGTGGCCTAGCTCTGCTTAGCTTAGGGAAAGGCACTGGAGGAGGTGGACCGGTTATGGGCCTGAGAGAGGAGGAGGTGTTGTGTAGGCCCGGTCTTGGCCTAGCCTACAATGGAGCCCAAGCCCAAGCTTAACACGGCCAAGGCACGGTGGGCCTAGTCCTAGCCAGGATGTGCCTAGTTGGGTTCATCTGAACAACATGTTTCAAGTTCTACAATAAGTGGGCAAAGTACACCCTACAGCCCTTCCAACAACTTTAGCTTATTTTTTTTTTATCTCAAATTACCATTTTGCCCACTCTAACAACTAGTAACAACTAGATAAAAAAGTAGCAAAACCTTTTTTCTAGTCATACCAAGAAGTAGGAAAGGCGTAGCAAATCTTGATGAAAAACAATAATTTGAATAGAACTATCAAGAATTGAGTAATTGGTCCAAAGGATCTACTGAACAAGGCATAGTACTCTATGCAATGTGGTAGTTTTTACTTTACGCTTCTCTTATTTTTACCATCTTTGTTAATACCATGTTTACGGGTAAAAGTAAAAGTTCTTCCTCTGGTATATGGTTCAACTTTTAGAAATGTTTCAATATATATGAGAGGTTCAAATTTTGAATTTTGACCACTTCACCCTTTACATCATATCATAATGATAATTCAATAAAACTCCTTCTTATGGGATATGGCTTTTTTTGGAACATTTTGTCATTTTCTCCTGTAAGACATGTTTCAGTTAATTATAAGTGCCCTTTATTTTTTTAATTAATAGAAGTTGCATTGGTGGTAATGTTTTTGTAAATAAAAAAACTAATTCAAATTTAATTAAAATTTTTTTTCAAAGAAAGCCCAGCCTACCTATACCCAGGCTATGCTTGGGCCTTGCCAACCCAAGCCGGGGCTAGCTCGGCCCACTGCCAACCTCTGGACTACTAAGAACTCATATGCAATGAATTTTAAAATTTTATGATCAATATATATATAGCAGGACAATTTTTAGAGAGTTTTTGGTCTTTTCCTTAATTGTCACCTTCTTTGACTGAAATGTGTCCAATTTTATTTTTTATTTTTTTCAATTAAACTGTAAATACTTGAAGGTATAATTAGAATTCCAAAATCAACCTTCATTTAAAAAAATGGAAGAATTAATTTCGTTTGAATTGGTTTAGGCAAGTTTTGAATTGGTATATAATAATAAAGGAATGGATAATTAAACTTGGAATCTCAGCATTCCAGATGAATTAAAATGAAAACCAATTTCGTTTAAAAAATGGAAGAATTAATGTAGTTGACATTAACTTAATTCATTTGTGAGAAACGATTTGCAAAATCTTCCAAATATATATACTTGGCATTAGCATATAAATAAAAATCTTCTTCATATAAGGAAAACAAACTCATTTGTGATAAATGATTTGAAAAATCTTACTTCCAAAGATATATAGTTGACATTAGCATATAACTAAATTCTACTTCGTAAAAGGTAATTAATAAAGACAAATTTTAAAAAATATATAGTTGACATTAAGACCAATGTTTATCATTCATTACCCTATCAACTTAATTTGGCAATATTTAACCATATGCATGTGAAAAATATATGGTAAAGAAATTAATTACACTTTCATATATAACAAATTTTTTTTAAATATCCTATGAGGATCAAAATTGAGCATTAATTAACCTATTAAATTAAGTTGAATAGTAATATTTTAACCACATATTTGTACAAAATATTAGGCAAAAAATCAAAATCTCATGTATAAGAAATCTTTTTTTTTATTTAATTACCCCCATTATGTTTGATGTATTAATTTGGAAACTAATGATTTTCCTTTAAAATTTTCCTCTATATATACCAACACATCTCAACCTCACAAAACCATATATGTCAGGACCATCCCTCAGTACTTGGCCCAGGCCAAGAATGCAAGGAAAATGAAAATAAAACATGAAAGACTTGATTGAAAATGAGAATAGTGGTGTATGTGCAAAACTGAGAATATTTGGGTCCAAAATGTACATGAAAGATGGCTACATTGTTATTGCCGTGAAACAAAGTTTAGAGGCCATTTTGAACAATCTTTCAAGTGCTAATTTTGGTACTAAGAAGTATGGGGGGACTTAAGTAAGCCATGCAATTAATGGGAGCATTAGGACTAGAATTAGTCAATTTTTAGTGCCATTTGGCACATACCCGGTAATTTCTAGTAAACGATTAAGCCATGATTTCGGGTCAAAGCCTTCCTTAGTGTGCTTGACCGAGTTTTGACTTGTGTTCTTCGAGTTCTTGGCAAATTAGTGCCGGATCCTTGCTAAATTGGTGTTGAATTGGAGCTTGAAGTGGAAATCAAGCTTGGATTACTTGGTCTCGGCACTAGGCGACCTTGAGTTTCAAGTTTGAAGCTTGGAAGTGAAGGATTCAAGGTTGGCTGAAAAGCTCAAGCTTAAGAATTTGAGGTAAGGTTCATGATCTACTTGATTTCTTGGTATAATTCCATGTTCAAGTAGTTAATGGCAGCTAAGTGATAGTTAATTATGCTATGTGATCTTAGTTTGCTAGATGGGCATATGGTTGAACTTTCAAGTTCATTACGGTTTGGCTAGCTAGTCTATTTAATGGCAAGTATTAAAATTCTTAGTAAGAAGGCCAACTTACTAGTGAATTTGGAGCTCTAGTTGATTGGAGATTACAATGGTGAAGCTTGGAGTGCAAGATTGCACATATATACTTGCTAGTGGTTTTGGCCGAGAATGCCAATATGGTGTGTGCGTGAGTTGTATGCTTGTTTGATGTGTTTGTGTGTGCTAACCCAATATAGATAGTGTTTATGCTTATATAGTGTCTCGGTTATTATGTGTATCTATATTGTTCTTGTGTTTTCTATATCTTTCTTGTAGGTTAAGCTAAGCTTATGGAGGTTAAGTTTCGGCTTAACTAAATAAACTCCTATAGGAGTTGTAATGAACCTTACTGAGGTGTAAAACTCATGCCCATATTGTTTGTATTTCAGGAAAAGGAATTGAGCTTGAGTAGTGTACTTGAGTTGATTGCTTGTGTACTAAGTTAGTACATTTTGCTTAAGGTATGTGCTAAACTGAAACTTGGCTTGTCAAAGCACTTGTTCAAGTCTTATATTATATGCCCGAAACTTATGTGCTAAGTTTTGCAGGCTTGAGTAGATTATGGGACTTGTCTAGGAGAAAAAGAGATGGATATGTGGACTATGGCTTTGATAGTTGTGTTCTCTTTCATGACGATGAACATGGTCATTGGGCTTGTACTTCAGCGTGTGCTTCCGTATTGCACCCTTAAGGTACTTCTCGGGTAACTTGGGTAGGATGGCTTGTAATGCATAATCTTGGCTAGTTTTGGACATTGAGCACTCTTGGTATGTTGCCAAGGTTGTAGTATTGTATGTAGGCTCTTTTGTGTACTTGTGTAGCCTCGAATGAACTTTGGTTTTGATGTACATATGTTGGATGCTTATATGCCAAGTTATGCTAAGTTTATGTGATTATGGACAAGTTGTTATGTGATGAACCTCTTGTGTTCTTTACTTAGCCGAATGTGCATGAGCATGAAAACCTTGTTTTCAAAGTTTGCAAGATGTGGGCTTCTTGGTTGTCATGCATTAGAGAAGTACACTTGATGAGCACACATCCTAGACACTTAAAGAATTAAGTGCATGCCTTGCTTCAAACGCAAGTTACTGAATACAACCTTGCCTTGTGTTGCAAGTTAATGGTTGGGCCTTGCTTTAAGCTGCATGGGGCACCTCCCAGGTCCTTAACATAAGAAAATAAGACTTAACCTTCCTAATAAGAAAGTTGGCCAAATTAAATGCTCACTTATAACATTTCTGAACTCAAGTGTTTTAATAATTTTCTGGGTAGAATGGTGAGTGACACTGAGAGTGCACAGGTTGGGGCCTATGTGGGGTGTGACAATATACCTAGGTAAGTTGTCTCCCCCCTTTTCTTTTATTGTTTGGATTCCACAAGTTTTTTTAGGTTGTATTTTGCTTTGTTGTAGCATTTGTACATTTTTTTTTGTTGAATCATCAGTGCTTTTGCTTTTATTTTGATATTCATGATTACATTTTTGTACTTTATAGTTATTGTTTTTCAATTCTATACTTACAATTGTTATTTTCATACTGTACGTTTTTCATATTTTGATTTATAGAGCAAGGTAAAAGTTTACGTTCAATTGATTCCATTAACTGAACTTGAATTTTCATTAACATTATAATATTTTATTCTTATCTTACCCAAACTCATATGAGTTTCATCTAATTCTTTTTCAGTTGAGTTAAATATAAAAATATCAAATATGAACAACAATTTTCTCCAACAAGATTTTCTATTGGTAAATTATTGTCATCATGCTAGAGAGGTGAACCAATATGCCATTGTTAGGTGACACATTGAAAATTTGCTGCTAATAGTTACAAATGCTTGGCTGCATTCTTTGGGACATAGATCTCGCAGTCTCAAGTCTCCAATTTTACCTGAATTGTTTCCTTGAAAATTCCTATCATGGTAATAATTGTACAAGTAAATGGAAAGATTAAATTTTTTTTTATGAAAGGAAAGATTATTAAGAAAATAATAGGACAAGTTAATTATTACCTACCCATTTATAACATTTTGGTGTAAAAGTTGAAATTCTCTATCTGACACTAAAAAGGACCATCCTTATTTTAAATAAGACACGAAATTAATTCTTATTATAGTTACATAATTAATTCTTTTTTGTCTAACTTACTATTGGACTGTAGCTACATATTTGGGTAATTAAGTTATTTTTTATTACTATACCAAGTGATTTATTTATTCTTACTACTCAATCATCAATATTTTGTAAAGTTTCAATTTAAAAAATCACAAATTAATTCGCGCCAAAATATGTACCTACAATTTAAATGGGAATTATTCTTCTCATAAAAAAATAAAATATTCTTTTATTTAAGGAATGAATATTTCTAGATTTAAATTTTAATTATTTAATTATTTTCCTTCACATTTTTTTCTGCACATGAGTGAGAGGCCAAGGAGAGAAGTGGGGAATTTATGTTCGTTTACCCTATGTATAGTTATATACAATGTACTATAAAGTAGGATTGTTTTAAGAGAGTAATTCTTTTCTTCTTCCTTGAGAACCTATGAGAGGTGTCTTTTTTTATTTGGCCAAGCAATAAATATTCACCTATTTATTATTATGTCCAAATTGCCCTTCAACTAACTTTTTTTATTTTTTTTGAAAAATGGAAGCTATTTAATTTCACGCTAAAGATAAAAATATTCAATCCTATACTAATTTGATCTTAGAACTATTATTACACTCATTCGATCATCCTACGAGGGAAATTTTCTTTATAGAAAGGAAATAATTTCAAATTGAAGATGCCAACAAAAAACTATTGTGAAGCAAAGTAAATTTTAAAAAATATAATCACACAAATTTTCAATTTTTTTTAATTAATGCATTATGAGGAAAATTTTGAATCCATTAAAACAAGGCTTTCCATGCCACGATGAGACATGATTTAATTGGAAAACCAAAAAATCATACATTTTCTTGACAAACATAATAAATCGAGCTTTTTCCTATAGTTGGGCAGCTAAAAATATCTTATTTTCAAAATTGTGTATTTGAAAAGTTATTTACTGAAATGAATATGATAGGAGACCGCTGATTTCTTCATTAGAGATTGAAAATGTACATGATGCTATCTCTTTTTTCATTAAAAAATGAAAAAGCTCTAATGAATACTCGAACCTATACCCAAACCCTAGAAAAAAAAAGGAAAATGTTTTACTACAACTACTATACCAAGAGACTAAACAATGATTCAAGTATGATGTCAAATTATAAATATTAGATCCCAAAATTGTGACTTTAAAGAAAAAAAGAAGGAGTCACTGCATGATAAATGTTGAAACATAAGTTTGGGTTTAGTCACTACTTAATTGATATATGGGTTCAAAGGCCTCTTGAGTACCATAAACTTACGAATAATCTATTGACAGTATTAATTTAAGCTACCTAATATTCTTTTTCTTTTTTAATTGTAAAGCATTCACCGGTAACCATTTTCAAAGAAAATAATTACCAAAATATTTTTAATTCAAAATTTTTGGTTCCCATGGCAATATAATTCAAGTTAGTTTCTATTTAAGTCAATATAATCCAAGTTAGTTTCTCATGACATTAAGAACATTAAATCGGTTATCAGGGTTTTATCTAAACTCAGGTACATGTTAGATTTTTTATGGCCATAAATTTTTGTGAATTTCACAATAATGTAATATACTTGGTTTTTCTATATATAACATAACTTTATTTGGATCTTTTTATTGTTATTATTTGTTCTAAATAGTTATATATCATAGTGAATGATAGAAAAAAAACTATTATTTAGAAAGCTTTTTTAATAGGTTTATGTCATTCATGTTAATTTATATTATTTAAGCAAGTAGATGGGGCGAAAACATTTCTTTGCCCACTATCCTATGTCGATATTATGCATGAAATTTTAAAACTTGGTATGGGTGGTGGAGAAAGGACAACCATAATGGCTTATAAGCAGACCAGGTCAGATATTTGTTTGTGGTCAAATAGGCTAAGCCAGTATTAACTTGGTCAGGCATAGGTCAATGAAGGAGAGGCCCAAACCAACCTACGTCACAAGGGCATGATCTATGGTCATGACCAAGTTAGACTTTAAGCTTGGGTTGGGCAAAGTCAAGTACTAGGCTAACAAACTTGCACCACTATTAATAAACCAATACAGAATGAAAGTTTTATCATTTATTTCTATGATAATTATATGACATATATGTATGGTGTTTTTTTATTATAAAATATTTACTAGGTTGAATTATATTTTACCACCTATTAAAGTGCTTTCTATTCTAAATATTTTTTTTTCCAGTGGTAATGCTAGGTTACACAATTTTTTATGGTGGAAAAAATATGACTTTAGTAGTTTATGGGTTGTCTATGTTACAGATATATTATTGGCTAAACTCCAACCAGACTTAACCTAACCAAGTATGGGTTGATGAGGGATGTGCCCTAGACCAACAAACAAAATCATGGGATGGGTTTTACCTCATCACCTAACGTAGGCTTGACCTTGGTCTGGGCAAAATCAGGTCATAGACTAAGCAAACTTTTCCTAATGTTAATAAACTATTGCATTATAAAAGTTTTGTAATCTTTTTTAAAATTTTAATTACATTTTATTGAGATAATTATTTGGCATATCATGTCCTGGTTTACTTTTAAAACTTCTTACCAAGTTGAATTATATTTCTACTGATTATTATATAATTTTTTATTTTTTTTATTACATAGCAACATCGGGTATTTAAACTAGTTTACAATTAAATAAAAATTAGGGATTAATTTATAATGGAAATTAAAGATTTGGGATTGTTGGTATTACTTACCCGCCCAAAAACTAAATGGATGTGCATTATTCACCATGGAGAAAGACATGTGATACATGGGATACAGGGATGGAATCTGGAAAGACATGTGATACATGGGATACTGGGATGGAATCTGAAAAGACATGTGATACATGGGATACTCGGATGGAATCTGGAGCCATGTGGAATCTGGTGAGGGGTTGTGGAAAGTGTTAACTTCGTACTTCTTAATTTCTTTATTCGGCAAAACAAAAAAATCAACACCAGATGAAAGCGTTGAGTAAAAGTTGCTATCTTCGTCTCATTTTTTTTTGCACAATTTAATTTTTTTATATAGTTTGATTTAAATTTATTTATATTAGTATTTATTAGAAAAAAATTAATAAAAATTTATTTAAAAATTATATATCTTGATTTATCATTTTTATATAAAAGTTCTTCATTTATATACTAAAATATTGAAAATAAAAAATTATAGATTAATTATTAAAAAGTGAATGATACGAAGAATTTGAGGCGGAGGTAATATATTGAAAGACTAATGATGATGATTTTCAATTGTTAGTGATTATTTATTAAATTTATATGTCGATTTAAATTTTGTACTTACACAAGTTCAAAAAGTAGTTTTAAATTTTTTTTAAAATTTTAATATTTTCTTTAAATTTCTTTCTTCTTTGGTTGGATAGGGAAAAAGATTCATAAAAAATTAACTAGTTTCTGAAAGAAAAGAAAATATTCAAATGATTATGAATTAGAGATAGTATTAGTTTTTAAATGACATTGATTCTAGATAAAAAATCAGTGAAAATGAAGATAAGTTAGCATATTTTTTAAGTGTAGCTTTAAATAAGATTGGACAAGATGTGTCATTTGTTGTCCAAGAATCCTAAGTTTCAAAGAGTATTTGAATATATGCTTCACCAACTTGGTCCAAGAAGGCTAAATTCATCGGATGCTTCATTGCCTGTATTTGACAGTATTATATTAGAACACTGCTGCAGCAACTCAGGTTTAATTTAAATATTACTGTCTCAAGTAAATTGTTTAGATGTGGGAAGACTAAATTCTAAAAAAATCTGAATTCTAGCATTTTTTTTCTTCATTTTCTTTGGGGAAATTAAAAATGTCTGCTTCTCAGTTTTCAAGAAAATCATGTCCCCTCCATTTTTTAAATTCCGCTGGACATATTTTAGAAGTTATTGTATTTAAAAATAAAAAATGCGTTTAAATATTCAAATAATTTTTTCTTTTTCCAATTTTCCCATGTCACGGATAAAGTTATATATACTTCAAAATGGCTAATTAATTTATATATAATTCAAAATAACATTTCTCCCTAAGCAAAGCAGAAGGCCTTGGACTTGGCTTTATTACACCTTCAAACTGGGTTTTAGGCCAGTAAACAGCCTCAAACATAATAAAAAGAAAAGGACTTTTGCTTCTAAATTTCTTCTGGTTTCGTTGTCCTGAGCCATTCGATGAAACTGTCTAAATTCCTTGAAGAATTACCGCCTTCTGCTATAGTTTTGGTTGCAACTTCTTTGAGCCTTAGAACCCTTTCTTGGATTTCTTCGTCGCCAAGCAACTGCTCAACCTTTGCCTGAACTTCATCTCCTGTCACAATCCCATTTTCATTCTTCTCAAGCTCCAAACCGACCTTCCACACGTCACAAATATAGCTCTTGTTCATTGGTTGATCAGCAAAATAAGGCCAGCACAAGAAGGGCACTCCATTAGCCACTCCTTCCATAGTGGAGTTCCAACCGCAATGACTTACAAAACAAGCAACTGCCGGGTGGCTCAAAACTTTGAGTTGAGGTGCCCAACTCACTATCTTACGATTATTGTCTAGGAACCCGTTTGGGAATTCCATCTTCGAACCACTAGCAGTGAAATCAGATCGAACCACCCACAGAACAGGTTTGCTTAAACGTTGTAGTCCAAGGACAAGCTCTTGAAACTGCTCGATATTGAAAATGGTGAAGCTGCCGAAGGCAATATAAACAACTGATTTCAGTTCTTGTTGGTCCAGCCACTCCAAGCAAGTCAAGTCTTCGGGCCAAAGTTCTCCCCCTTGGCTAGAAGTTGAAAGTATTGGTCCTATTGGGCAAAGCTTAGGTAACAAGGGAAGGGATTCGGGCTCGATTTCTAGAGCTGAGTTGCAGAGCCACCAATCTGATAGCTTCATACACTCTAAAATCGTTTTCAGGGACTTAAACATAGCAATCCTTTCAGTAGTTGTTTTGCAGCAGGTGTACCACGGCAAGTCCCCTGTTCCAACAGGGGCAAGGGCAGGGCATACTTGAATGAACTCATTCTTCAAAGGAATTCCTGCGAGTGTGGCCAAATAGTGTTTCAATTTCCCTAGCTAGGGCCAGCAGCCATCTTAGATAATCGTTAGTAAATGTAATTACAGATAGAAACAAAGATCACAATTCACCAATGATGTGAACCCTGTCGATATAAAGACTAAAAAATGCATCCAAGATGCTACAAACTCCGTGATTTTACTTTCAAAGGATAGAAAAAACCCCACCCCAAACCAACCCGTGATTAGAAATTAATAGTATAAAGGTTTGAACAATACTAAAGGATCCACTTTAACCTTGGGGGTGAGTTTCTAGGTCTTATATCTACGGGGTTCATATCAACCCAATTTTTGTAAAAGCAACATAAGTCGATCCAAATTAACTAGGAAAATATAGTAACGAGGATGAAATAGCTCGTGTCACCAACTTACCATCAGAGTCTATGGTTCCATTCTGTTGCAGTTTAGGCCAACTGGTGCTCAAGGCCAAAAGTGCGGCAGCCATGGGCCAATGCAAAGCTCCCTTAATCCCCAGCTTATGTGCAACTTCAAGTGTCCAAGACAAACCCACATCAGCCAACACACAAGTTATCTGTCCCTCCTTATTTTCCGAGTTGAAGCTCTTTAAAAACTCCTCGAGCTTGGAAGGTAATGTCCTCAGTAGTTCATTGCCTAACTTACCAAACTCAGCTCGATCATCCTCCGGATTCATTCCATCCGGGAAGGACACGAACCTTATCTCGCCCGGAAGGCCACTTTTCTGATCATCAGAAGCTGCCGATGCTTCAGAAATTCTTTTGTAGTTGTGATCTGTGTGAACAAATATGACGCTGACGTTACCTCGGGATACAAGCTTGTGGGAGAGATGGAGGAGAGAGTTGATGTGGCCTTGAGCCGGGTATGGGATGACTACTATGTGTGGCTTCCTCTCGCACTTGCCCATGCTTTCTCTCAGCTCTTGGCTTGCCCTGCTCTTGCTTTTTGATTCGTTTGCTTATATAAAATTTTGTTTCTATGCCTCAACGACTCTGTGGGCCCATTTTTTCTGTACTGTTTTGTGGCGACGACATCTGCATATGTTAAGAGTGTTCGACAAATTCTGTTACACCACGTTGGTTGCTGTCGCTGCGTGCATCGTGCTATAGAAAACGCCAATTTAAAAAATTAGGCGCTCTGGAGATCAAGCAGTGAGCTGCATTATCTGTAAAACAAATTATATTAACGGTTTTTTTTACAGTTATCCCCATAAACCTTAAGTGATATTACACTTTTTTTCCTGAGGTTTGAAAATATACACTTACTTCCCACTTTTTTAACGTTGTCAGTCAGCTATTAATTAAAATTACAGCTAGTCATATTGAATCTAGTATGGTTTACAATTATCCCCAAAACTTTTGAAATCTATAATTTTCCAAGATTGTCTTTCCCCTTCTCATCTCTTTACTTCTATTCTTTGCTACTGCTATTTCAACACCATCCATCTCTGCCACTTCCCTACCTCTGTATCTAATCTCGCCTTCTTACTCCATCGCCTCCTTCCCCCGACCACATCCCCAAAGTCACTTTTTCTCCTCTCTTCGATCCATTCAGACTCACCCAAATTCACCTTATATGTCTTTTTGTGGATCGATGCAAATCGAAAAGGAGAAGAGGAAGGCCAAATCTTCAATGCATCTAGCCACTTCAATTGATTTTTTTCTTCAAAAATTATATCATTTAATATCTAATTAATAATCCCTTGAATAATATTTTTAGAAAATAATATATCTAATTAATAATCACTTGTATAATGTTTTTAGAAAATAATTTTTTTTGTAGCCAACTAAGAAAAAGAAAAAAATTAAGAGAGAATACTAAGATTTTCCAAAAAGTGTTAAAAAATAAATTTTCAACCATTTTAAATATAAAGTTTCAATCGATAATATTCAAGTTGAGTGAATAATCTCTATATATATTAAAGTAATTATTAATAACTCATTTGTTAATATCATTGCCAAATATGTAGCAATGTTGTTTTACCTCATATTTTCAAAATAATTTGTTTTTTAATATTTCTCATTTTAATTTTTTCTTTTTATTTTATTTTGAATTCACTATATGAGGCACTACCTTTTGAGAGAAATATAATTGGGCAAATAGCGCATTTATCTCCGATATTTATATTCAAAATTTGAGGCAAAAACTTATAAGCATATAGTATATTTGTCACTAATTAATTTACATTGGAGATAAAGAAAATATTTGACTCCATAAACTCTATTCAAAATTGGAGGCAAATAATTGAAACCAAATATTATATTGTTGATAATTATAAGAGGATGGAAGATATAAAAAATTAAATGAAAAACTTATCTCTAATGATTAAGTTCAAATAATTAAAGGCTCATGTTGTATTTTTCACAAATATAGGTAGAAGTGTTTTACGAACTTCTAGATAATTTGATGAACTTTACAATTTTTTATATCGATATCATTATTATGTGTTTGTTTTATTGCTTTTATATATGAGCAAATCTCTTTTTTAGTAAGACTTACATAGATGACTTATATAGTTCTTAGTTAAAAAGCAAATTCAAATCTTTGAGATTGAAAAACTTGGCAGAAACAATACAAATTTTACAAAGCTTGGGGAAGGCCTAGTTGAGCTCAACCAAGGTCGACTCGTGGGCTTCATATTTGCATTCCTAGATTGCATTGACCACTGTATTCACATTCTCCACGGCAACATCATAGGAATCGGAGTTGAACTTATTGTTGGTAGCCAAAAGTTTGGAGGCGGCGTAACTATTGCAGTCTTGACAGGTCTGGAGCACCCCACGGTCAACAATGTAGGTGGCACTAATAAGGAGAATAGAGATGAGGGACTTCCTTCCTTGGTATAGGTTTCTGTGGCCACGCATCCTCCTTTGAATGTTCAAGCAGTGGTCTAGTAAGCATATCCTGGCAACCTAAGTTTTCAGGTGGGCTAGGGTTTTAGGCCCTTTTTTTCCTTTAAATTATTCTTAGCTGAATGAAGTATTGCCACTTTCCCTTTTTGACGAACTAGGTTCAGCCCCCATCCTTAGTTGAAGTAGATACCATGGCCTCTTCCTCTCTTGCCAATTTATTTTTGGATTTGTATATAGCTCTCCGAATTTCCCATTCGTCAATTTAATTTTGGATCTCTCTTTGTGAGCATCAGTTACAAATCTCAAGTCATGTAATTTGAACTCCCTTATGAAGTCTTATCACTATGTTGGTTTGAAGTCCATTTTTAACTTATCTTCCAAAAACCCTTTATCAAGACTCACTACTAAAAAAGACCATTTACTAACGGCTTTTACCAATGGTTTCATTGGTAATTTTAAAATTACCAACGCGAGACCATTGGTAGCAAGGCCTTCGTAATCGATGCATTGAAAATTTTTTTATTAACGGTTGAATACTAAGCCGTTGGAAGTTTCCAATACTTGGCCACATGTAAAGAGCTAGTTGACAATTACCAACAGTCTAAGTTAAAAAGCTTTGTACCAACGATCTAATTTTTACCAACGTGTTAAACCGTTGATAGCTATCATCGCGTTTAACCGTTGGTAATTGTAGCCATTAGTAGCTATCAACTCATTTGACCGTTTGTAAGTTACCAATGGTCAAAGTCATTTGCAAAATTGTTGATATTTCAAAAAAAATTAAAGCAATTCCCAATGTGAAGTTGCTGGAAATTGCCATTTTCTGAAAATAATACAAAAAAAAAATTAAAATAATTTGTTGGAAAAAGATTACAAGAATTTGAAGCAACTTTATAACAATTAGGTTGCATAAAATTACAAATAATAAAAATCACACAAATAACTAAATTACAAGAAAAATAAAATTACAGATAAATTAGTGGATAAAATAAAATTATAGGTATAATAACCTAAAATAACAGATAAAATAAAATTACAGATAAGATAACGTAAAATAACCTAAAATAACAAATAAAATAAAATTACAGAGAAATTAACCTAACATAAAATTGCATCTCTAATAGCTTCAACATGCAAAAACAAAAATACAAGGGCAAAGGATTTTAGAACTATGAAACATGCATTGAAAGAGCATAGAATGTAATAAACTGGACATAGAATGCAATAACTTGATCAAGGAACTATGGCACAGACATTAACGCATAAGCATAGAGACAACATAATAAAATAAAAATTACAGATGCACAAGAACCATAGAACACGTGTAGAAAATTAACTAACCAGATTTTGCTGAAGACATTGAAATTTCCAACAAAAAGATACAAACAATAAGAGAGAGAAAGAGAGAGAAAAGTGATATATGCCTTCTCTTGGATCAAACAATCAAGTGCTACTAGCAGCAGTCATTGCCGCCGTCGCCACCATCGCCAGATCCGTTCAACTCATCTTCACCCCCCAACAATATCCTTTAAAGAGCAAGTTTGAAAAATATAACTTAAAATCCAAAAATAAACAAAAATCGGCTTGAAAACTTCCATGTTTGATATACGAAAATCAATTGATTTTTTTAAGAACTGACTTTAGAGAAAATTAAAGAGCAAGAAACAAGGAATCTAACCATGTAAAAGAAAAAAAAAAGTGGGAAAAAATTTTTTCAACGGTCTAATCGCTGGTAAATTGCCCGTTGGAAAATTGCCAAATTTTAATAGTGACTTCATTATCAATTTAGAAGCAGGTTGGCCTCACCTTGGCTGAATTTTAAGCCTCAACTTAAATTTAAGTTGTGTAATTCGTTAAGCTTCAAGGTTTGCACTTAAAAAAATACACCATTTCATTCATACAAAATTAGTACATCGTAGCCTTGGATAATCGATAATTTTCACTACCTTATCTCAAAATAGCCAAACATTTAGGATTCATTAGTTACCTGTTTTAGTTTTCTTAGGTTATCTTTTCAAAGTTATTTGAATGCTAGGTGTTCTTTTGATCATTTCTGAAGCCATGTTGGAGTTCATACACTCCAAGCCTTGCCTTTTTCGTTACAAGTTAGGGTCCTTCCCAATTTACTCGAACTACTCCTTGATTGAGTCTTCTCTCCTTCCTTTATACCTTTTGGCTAAACTTTCTGAGTAGCATAGTATCATTTACTACCATACTCCTTTAGGTGCTCCTCTTCAACCTCAACTATTCATGATCAGAAGTAATCACTTAGCCAGCAATCTTTGTAACCATAAAAATGTGGTATTAATATGTTCCCCTCCTTAAAAATGTTGGTTGAGGACCCCACATTTTACTTTGTCTCCTTTAGAGGTATTATTGCTCTTGAGACAATACTTACTAGTGGTATGGTGTTATTTATGAAGAAGTAGTGGGACCCCCTCTGGTTTGCATAACTTACACTTTACCCAATTTTATTTTAAAATCTACATTTTATCCTCTGCTTCTTTTACACACTGCGACAACTTCTGAAATCCTAGTTTAATCAGTAAGATAGTTATCTCTCAATAATCTTAATCTCTATAATATTTTCTTACAGTTAATAGGCATTTGAAGTTATCAATTTTCATTCTCTATAAATATATTTTTCTCTTTGTAAATACAAATAAGTATTTTTTAAATGTCAATTAATTACAAAAAAAATAATATAAATTTTGGAATTATTGAAATATAATTACCAGGCAGTTTAAATTAAAGTTTTAGAAGTTGTCAAACAATGTAAAAGATGATGCGGCGAAGTGTAGTTTTTTTAAAGGAAAAATTACAAAAATCCCCCTAAGGTATAGCGAAACCACACTTATGTCATCCTTGTTTCAAATACTTGCAGTTACTCACTTGGGAAGTTAACTACGTCATTCACGGTTAGCAAAGAAAAGGGAAAATAAATGACTTTGCCCTCTAAGCTTTCTTCCTTATAAACTTTGCCCCCAAACCAATCAAACCAATTAATTTGAAAAAAAAAACATCAAACCACTAAAACCTTAGGCAAATCAAACAACAATCGGATTAGAATTGGAAATACACCAGAAAATTGGGCATTAAGCCTAGCCCCACCACCAACTATCAACAGCGATGGTGGTGGCAAAGGTTTAATGCCTTCCTCCCAATTCCGCTCAAAGTCGATCCCTTGTCGTTGCAACAACCGATAGTGCTCCAAGGGGAGAGAATGGTGCCGTATGTAAGGGAGGTTGATGCGGGCGTCGGCCTTTGCCACTGTCATCGTCATGCGGTTAGCTTTAGAGTGGAGGATCCTAAAAGCCACTACACCACTTCTGGCCTCATAATTTGTGGGCAAGTTATAGATTCAGACCCAAAAAATCACCCTATCAAGAGCAAATCTAGCAAGCTGATCCATTGACTGCACCTCTTTCAATAGCGATACATGTTTATCGAACAGCCATCGAAGAACCTGAAATATTCGATTATTTTCCTTTTTGCATAAAATCTAAAGAGAAACTTGTTGTCTTCAAGTAGATCCATATCTAGCCCCTTCATCGGTCGCCAATGTGGTTTTATCATTGTGAAGAAAGCCTACTTGACAAAATCTTGCAGTGCATATTGCCATTGTCTAACCGACAATGGAGTTTGAAGGATGCCTTCACTATATTATGTGCAACCAGCAGGCGGATCGAAACACACCAGCTACTTGACAAAATGCATAGCCCATGTTTTCCAATCAATGATGGTTGAATGATGAATCGGAGTAGGTTGAATCGGAGCATCGGGGTCGTGGATCTCTCAGACTTCCAAATCTGAGCTACTGGTTTTGATTTGAATGACTTGGAGAGGGAGAAAAATGGGGGAACCGGGAGGAACAAAGAAAGAGGGGCGTCAGTGGCAATGGCTGAGCGGGTTTGAGCGGGGGAGATGGTTGATGGCTGAAGGTAGAGAGAGGGGGTCTAAGCGGCACTGGCTAAGGGCTGAGTTTCTGAATTGAAGAAGAAAATGATAGTAAAGTTTTCTGGGAATCTAGTTCTTTGTTTTGTTTATGGGTTGTGTTTTGTTTTTGTTTAGATGCAAAAGTTGAGGGGTAAAGTATATGTGCATAAAAGCTAGAAGGACAACGTCGGCCATTTTCCCATTTTTTTGCTAACAGTGAATGACAAAGTTAACTTTTGGGGGGCTAATTGTAGGTATTTGAAACAGAAGGGAAACAACTGAATGTTTCACTATACCTCTGCGGGTTTTTGTAATTTTTTCTTTTTGAAAACAAAGGACAAATTGTAGGTTAGGTCAAACCTCAATAGGCAAGTTTCTATAATTTTCCCAAAAAAAGTTAATTGAATAACTTGATATGCTCAAGAGACTTTCAACAATGCAGCGAGCAAGGGATCATGATATTGTTTGGTCCTCTTCTCATACTTTTTGGAATCTAGCCACTATTCTTATTTCAAAGTAAAAGTTCCGCTCTTTCTCCCCCATCACCAAGAATTTCAATATAAAAGCCAACAACAAGTTCAACATGATACAAGGAAGAAATCCAAATCTTTATCGCATGTCGTGTGTGCCAGTATTAGGAAGAAGGTCAATTGCCAATATTAAGAAGTCCTATGCCTCAGTTTACCCTGGAATGAGGTTTTCACCAAGGAAACCCCTATCCCCATTTTTATTCCTGCTGGTGGCTGAAGCTTTGAACACAATGATGCTGGAAGCATGTGAAAATGGTTTGTTTAAAGGTGTACATATCGATGGGGGTGGGCTGCAAATATCTCACTTGCAATATGCTAACGACACATTGTTTATTGGTGAATGGAATGAGGCTAACATTACAAATTTAATTCGATTGCTGAAATGTTTCCAATTATCCTCGGTTCTTAAGGTTAACTTGGTGAAAAGCAAATTGTTTAGTGTTGGAGTTGACCATATGAAGGTGGAGAAGGTTGCTGCCATTATGAGTTGCAAAGCTGATAAAATTCCATTCACCTATCTAGGGCTTCTGGTTGACAAAAATATGTCAAGGTGTGATTCATGGAAACTTGTGCTTGATAAATTCCAACATAAACTAAGTTATTGGAGAGCCCAGTTGCTTTCTTTTGGAGGGAGATTAACCTTAGTTAAGTTGGCATTGGTGAGTATTCCCCTATACTTCTTATCTTTGTTTCGGGCCCTTGTGAGTGTTCTAAATTCTCTTGAAAGCTTTCGCAAATAAATTTTTTTGAGGGGAGGATAGGAAAATTACATGGGTGGCTTGGGGTAAGGTTCAGGTGGATAGAGAGTTAGGAGGGTTGAGTTGTGGCAAAACAGGGGCCTAGTGCCTTGATTTGCTAACTCTGGTAGGCATTTAGGGAACTATGATCCCATTTTGGTTACAATTCACTAGTTATTACTTGTGAAGTATCTTAAATCATTACATGTAACTAGTTACTTAGCCTACCTTGCACAAGAGATATGTATGCGTTGTCCTAGCTATGTAATAACAATAAATTAAAACAACATTGAAAATAGTGTCGCGGTAATTAACAAAAACACAATTCAAAATAAGCCAAGACATAAAAAATTTAGTTGCTTTAACTCTAAGTAACAACTATGTGCATACATATCAATTTTATATGCACCCAAATGTAACCCTAGTGTTATACACACCAGTGGACATTAGGAGAGGCAATCTCTTTGTATGAAAATACCACACAAATAAAAGAAAAAACATATATCTACTAAGATCCGTCCTTAGCTCTTCACCCAAGCAAGCTAGTTTCAAGTGATGAGCCACACTTTCCTTGTACTCACTTAGCCTCAAATTGAAAGGCAAACACTTTGGTCAATGCTAGCTTAAACTACAAGTAGTTTAGAAACTTGAAGTTTCCTACTTAGGGAATAGCTTCAAACCAATAAAACATAGCCTTAATAGTCGCACCTTATAAATAGTTAAGCCTGATTAGCCCGCTTAAAACTTGCACAACACTTAAGAGGTAAGAACTCAAAAGTACTTAGTAAGAGATTCAGCACCTATAAGGGGAAAAAATACAAACATGCAAAGCATGACAAACATATATATATAACATATAGAACAAAACAAGCAATCAACAATACAACAAAAAACAGGAATAAGAATAACAAACAATGCATATAATGGGTGGATGAATGGATAGATGGAATACGTAAATGCAAATGCACTTAGAACTTCCTTACGCCCATTGGTGCTAGACTTGCCATGAGCTCTTACAGCTAGGGTACTTGGATACTAACCATCATATCCTATGCTAGCACTTAACTAAGCCCATGAAGTCCTCTTACGGGTGCCTTAGAGTAAATCATCATTTACTTAACCTTTGCCCACCTTTGACGAGCTACTTAGAGTAAGCTGTCACTTACTCCCCTCATACTCGTCTCTTCCCTTAACTTATCATTCAGGGTAACTACCTTATGTGGTCCAACTTACCAAGCTCTTAAAGCTCAGCTTAGGGCTTCTTAGTGGCTTACTTACCAAACTAAAAGGTTTGGTTGGGATCATCTTAGGTTTTCTTTTCATTGCCAGAAGGTCTAAGACCTCCCACCTGGGCCAACAAAGAATCCCAAAACCACCTTAATCCCCTTAGTGCTCTCTTAGCAACTTAAGCACTTCAACCTTCTTAGCCACAATTCCTTACCCTACCTTAACCACACCACTTAGCTACGACCTAAATAATGCATAATTCCCAACTTAGGAATGAGTTCTAGGCCCAACCAAAGCTACAGAACATCTTAGAATAGCCTAGGGATGATAACCAAGGGATTGAGACATTCTTAGGGTGTCCCAAGCTTGAAGAGCTTGTGCCTTGATGACGCCATCAGCGATGCGTTGCCAACGGCATCAGTTCTCAGGTTCTCTAGAAGATTGCCGATGAGGCGTCACCAACTTGCATTGCCAATGGCGATGCATCGCCATTGCTCTTCCAGCATTATGCTACTATATGCTAACTTGCACAAAACTTGCTTAATCTTTCAATCTCTAAAGCCAATTCACATGGGTCTTGTTTCCAACCAACAAGCACACTTGAATTCAATTGAGTTCCTTTGAGTTTCAAGCTTGAATTCAACCAAATTGGACACCAATGGCACAAAATTAAGATCATTTCTAACCATTTAACAAGCTTAGAACTAACCTACAAGGATCAAAGATGCTTACCTTAGGATTTGAACCAAAAACTTACAAGAACAACTTCAAATGCACCAAATACACAAAAAATGAGTTAAGGGCTTGTTGGGATGGCTTTGAGACCTTCAATTTTCATAAAATTTTGGGTGATTTGGGAGATTTGGAGATGGAGAGATATGGATGAGAGAGAGCCACGAAATTGCAAATGAAGGAAATGATGAATAGTATCATCCTCCTTCCTAACAATATCTCAACTACCCTACTTAGCCCAATTCTCGTCAAGTTGTCACTTTGGCCCTCACACTTAACTTTGATTAACTTAGGCCACTTAAACTCTTCCTACACTTTCACTCCTTGGTCCCATTGAAAGGTTTTCCTTACCCAAACACTTTGCTCTTAAGTCACTTATGCCATTATAAGACATAATAGCTCAACTTCTCACCTAGTGCATTTTTCACCCTTAACTTCCACTTTTGATTCAAATGGCTATAAACACTTATGGTATTAACTTATTTAACTCAAAACACTTGCATGAATCTAATTTCATAGAAATTATGGTCATGCCACTGACTTTGGTCAAAATTACCATTTTGTTTTTTTTTTTTCCCTTTTGGTGCCAATTACACTTTGGAACTCAACTTAACCTTATTTAGCTTACTTTCCTTGCTTAATAAAACTTATTTGAGGAAAGTAACTTGGGATTTACTTACCTCGGCATTCAACATAGAGGAAGTACTTGGAGAGATTTTACATGAGCGTGGGTTGTTTGAAGAGTAAAAATTTAGCTTTATTAAGTAAATGATGGTGGAGATTTTTTGGTGAAAAGGGAGCTTTGTGGAAAAGGGTTATATCTAGAATTTATGGTTTAGATGGTGGTATACATTGATCTACAGGAGGGAAGAGATATAGCATTGTTAAATCGAGCATTGATATTGAATCTTTTGGGTTTGACTCTATAAATTCCTTTAGGTGGAAAATAAGGAATGAGAGCTCTTATAAGTTATGGAAAGATGTTTGGGTGGGTAGCGTAAGTCTTGAAGTGAGATTTCCTAGGTTAGCTAGGCTAGAAGAAAATCTAGATTATAAAATAATCGATAGAGGGAGGTGAGTTGACGGAGTTTTGTAATGGGTTTAGTGCTTGATGAAGACTTTACGTGGAAGAAAAATTGGAGAACTGCAAGTCTTGATGGATTTTTTTTGCAGGCAATCATACCACATTCTGGATCAACTAACTCTCAGATCTAGTTTGGAAGCACTGATGGAGTCTTCTTTGTCAATTGGTTGAGCAGATGCTTGGATGCATCAATTTTATAGCCATATGCAGCCTCAGCATGTGCCTGGTGGAGCAAATGGGTTCATAAGAAAGTAACCATGTTTATTTGATGTGTGACTCAAGATTGTATTCCAATGAGGCTAAATCTAATCAGTAGAGGAGTAATCCTGGAGAGCTTGGGTTGTCCATTCTATGGTGAAGAACTTGAAGACACAAACCATGTTCTGAAACACTGCCAAAACTCAATCCTTATGTGGCATTCCATATCGTGTCGGTGCAACATCAATATGCAAATTGGTTTGGATGTGCAAGATTTCTTGAGTTTCAAACCTTCTGAATGTAAGTCGCATTTTTAGCATCAAGTTTGACAGGCAATCGTCCAGGTTTCAGCGTGGCTTATTTGGAAATAGAGGAATAATGTTGTGTTTAATAGAAAAATTTTCTCAAGAACAGGTATCCTTTCTAAAATTTAGGTATTGTCTTTCTTGTGGCTTAAAAACAGGTGTTTGAAGTTTTTTTATTCAAGGAAAGATTGGTGCATTGCCCCGTTACTTGCTAGAAACAGTAGTACTTAATTGAGTTTGGGTTGTTTGAGGTCCTTGCCAACCACTTACTGATTGCTTGCTTTGATGTCTTTCAGTTTCATATTCTGATGTAATTTGCAAGCTATCCTGCTATTTTCTACTTATTATCAATAAATTTTTCTTTGTTATTGTTCAAACAAGAAAAAAAAGTTCAATTGCATATTTGAGTTAGCTGCTGCATCTAATGAAGTTTCTCCATGCCACAACTACAAAAATGATAATTTTCAATGACCATTTCCAACAGCCTCACATTTGAAAATAAATTTTCCAACGTGAAGCCATTGGAAACTAGTGAGATGGCAAACCACACGTTAGAAAATAAATTTCCAATAGCCCACAGTATTACCAACGGCTAGCAGTTGGAACTACAACCTTTAACAATTTCCAACGGTCAAACCTCAAAGAAGTTTTTGTAATGTTTTTATAGTTTTGCAATGGCCAAAGGCATTGTAAATATATCAACGGTTCAAGCTATGGAATTTTCCAACGGCCTGGCCATTGGAATTTTTTTTTAAAAATAAAATAAATAAATATAAAAATAATGATAATAGATTTTATACTTTGAACTTACAAAAATCAAAACCATAGAAATTGTAAATTAATCCAAAATCAAAAAAATAATTAAAATTCAAAAAAATCAAAAATCAATTCAAAATTCATAATAACAAAAAATTCCATGACATCTGCACAACAATCCAAATTAAAAAAAAAAATTGAAACAAATTAGATTTGCAATTATTACAATGAAATGACAGATGAATTTTAAAAATAAAAAATGGTGGATGAATAAACAGTAAGGAACTTAATCATATCTGCATTGAAATGAAATTTTCCATCAAATCTGCACCAATTACATTGAAACCATATTGAAACAAAATGAACCACGAACGTGAGAAGGCTAAGGAGGTAGAGGAACCATGAACGCCGAGATGGCCGAGGAGCAGTGAGAATGTTGAGGAATGGTGAGAAACCATGAATTTCAAGGAGGCTGAGGAGGCAAACAGTAAGGTAAGGCGAGGCAAAGTAAGGTGAACAATGAGGCGAGGTGAACGGCAAGGAGGTGAGAAGGCTAAGGAGTTTTGTAATGGCTATAGAGGCAACCGTAGCTGTGGAAGCAATGGTTGTGGAGGGAGGATGACAAAGAAGTGGTAAGATATAAGAGGGATGAGTGATCTCTGGAAGGACGGATGAGATATGAGATATGAGGATATATATATATATATATATATATGATATATATATATATATGATATATTACTATTATTATTGTTTTTGTTGTTGTTGTTCCTAAAAAAATATTTTAAAAATACTACTTTAGTTTCTAAAATTGTGAAATTTATTGATTGAATAGCACCATTTTTAACGGCCTTTGCATTGGAAATTTCTAACAACCTAGCTGTTGAAAGTTGAAAATTTGAAATTTCTAACAACTCGGTCTCAAATGGCTTAACGCATTGAAAATTTCCAACAACCATACCGTTGGAAAATATGTTCTTTAAAATTTTCAACGCTCGACCGTTGCAAATTAGTCTCTCCTTTTTCTAACAGCTCTTCGTGTTGGAAATAAGTCATTGGAAAATACATGTTCTTTTCTAGTGGGCCATGGCCTTAATCAAGTGGATACAAACTAAGATTTCACTAAAATACCCCAACCGTAGTGATACAAGAGGTTTTTTTGTGTGTTTTCCTCAAACCTTTATAGTTTTTCCAATTGAGGACCTATGTTTAGAAATGCAACAAAAAAACTTGAAAACAAGGAAATTTCTCGCAGCTTGCTGTACTGGTTATAGGTACATGGTACCAAAACAAGGTTATGTGGTACCAAAATCAAGTCTAAGTGGTACCTAAATCAGGTTCTAATGGTACTTAGAATAGGTTAGACCTAAATTTGGTACTACTTAGCCTAAATTTGGCACCATTTTAAATTGGCTTCAACTGGCACCAATATCAAGTTTCGGCTAGTACTAAATTCAGGCTAAGTGGTACTATATTGAGGTTAAGTGGTACTGAATTGAGGTTAGGTGGTATCAGATTTAGGTTCACGTGGCATCGGATTTAGGATAAGTGGTGTTAGATTTAGGTTCATATTGTATCACAGTTTTTTTCTAGTTCATTTCTTTCTCTTCTATCTCTTACTCTTTCTTCCCACCGCTCTTACCCCCTCCCATCTTCACCACTTCCCACGTCCCCCACCCTGTGTAGACTTTGTTTCTCGTTCTCCCTTCCCTCTGTTTACTGAGTAACTGCCTCCGCTGACTCGTCTTCCTTTCGTATATCGTTCATGTAGTATCAGATTTAGGCTTATGTGATACCAGTTTCAGGTTCATGTGGTATTAGATTTAGGTTCTAGTGGCATCAAATTCAAGTTCATGTGGTATTAGATTCAAATTCATGTTGTATGAAATTCAGGTTTTATGGTATCTGATTTAGGTTTTGTTGAGAGCACCCCACAAGGGGTAGTGCATCCTATTATAATGGTATTAGAGCTTAGCCAATAGTCACTAGAGGCATGGGAGATCGAGGTCAAGGATATGGTACTTGTGGTATGCGATAGTTAGTACTAACAAGTAGTTTATATATTTTGTATAGCTTTGGCTGCAAGCTGCAATAACAGCCACTAGGTCAGACATCCACTAATGCTTGATATTTAGGAAAGCATTTTAATGATCAGGTCATGGCTATATTCGGGTAGATGGTGAGCTTGTTGAAGGGCATGAAAAACAACATGGCATAGGTAGCTCAGGGTGTGACTACCATCTTGATTGAGGTTTTTCAGGGCCTAGATAGTGGGAAGACCATATAGGAGGCAAAGATGTGCCAAAACCAATTAGTGCACCAAGGCTAAGAAAGACAACCTAATTGCCAACCAGTGCCTCGAGCCCAAAAGAGGTAACATCACTTTCAGGATCAATTTCACCAGGATGATATGGAGCCTCCAATGAGAGGAGTGGCGGTTATCCAACTTTGGTTGCTTGGAATGGGAGTGGTGTTGTGGTAAACCATATGATACTTTAAGTACTAACTCAATGTGCATCATAACTAAAGAAAGTTAAAGTACATTTTAAGAGCAACCATAGTGTTCGTTTACACTGTTAAAAGTCTACACTAGATGTATAACTTATTAATTTATATAATTAATCTAAGGTCATAATTTAGCTAAAACAAACATCAGAATTTAAATACAAAAGAATAAAAATGTTTAACTATATAGAAAAAATGATCATTATGTACGGAAAATTGACTGTAACAAACAAAAGTGATTGTTATTGTTTAAGCGTTTCACTTTTCTGGACTAGTTCTTCACTTTTCTGGAATTTTATGCTCTGTCCGTAAACTTCTAACTTCAAACTAATAGATGCTGATAAATGTCACTAACCTTGCACCTTGCTTTGTCGACTTCGCCTTATTCTCATCCATATTTATACTAGAATTAGTTATTATACATACTTTAAACCAAAAGCCCATTGAATTCCTCGGTCCCTCTTCTTCTCTTCTTTCTTCTTTCATACTCGTTCTATACACACACCTTTAGCGTTAATGCCCTTCCTTGTCTAAACTAACTTCAAATCGTCACACTCCTTATACAAATACAAAGTTTTTGGTTGTCCCCAAATTCAAATTGTTTCTTGAGTATTTTCACATTTTCTTTAATAGTATTTATTAGGTGGTTAGACTGATTGTATGGTCCACATTTCTCCTATGGATTTAACGATTGGGGAGCAAACAACCGATCAATAGCTCAGATTAAACCATTTGATTAAATGGTCGAATGAAGACTACTGTAACTTATATTAGATTTATACTACTATAGTGTAAAAGGCTTCCAAACCTATATAGTATATGTTAGCATTGACCCTCGTTCTACTATGCTCATCACTTTTTTCTTGAATTATTTCCTTTTCCAATCTGTTTGCTTTTGTTTTTCATTATGATTTAGGTAGAATTTCTAGATTTCTATGTATTTTTGTTGTCCACAACTCTGTCATCCAAGGTTTGGTTTTTTTAGTTAGCTTCACTACTTCATATGGGCCATTTTCTAGCAACAAACTTTTCTGTGGTGTTTCTTGGTAAGTTTACCAAGTCTAATATGTGCACAACACTCATTTTGTTAGAAGAGATTCCCCATTAGTTCTGTGGTTTTGGCTTTCTGGCCATCTATGGCAATTTTTAGCTATCTTGCCAGAGCTCCTATTGCCACCGTTCTTATTGTTAAAGACTCCTTGTCAAACCCAAGTGTAGTTGCCATATATAGTGCTAGGTCTTAGCAAGTTGTTATCTCTTGTATAGGATAAGAGTTGCACTAGTTGTATATATCATATATACTTTACTTGAGTTCAAATTGTGTTGTAATTTTATCATTTGAATATTATAAATAGAGGAAAACCTTGTCGAGGTTGTGTGTGCCAAACTCTTCTCCTTTCTTAGTTATCTTTTCATGGTATCAAAGCCGTGTTAGACTAATCACCCATCATGTCTGATCTCAACTCCTCTTCATCTACACCCTCAGCCATTTCTTCAAACCTACCATCACTTTTGCCGACACCCTCAGTTAACCTAGGACATCCACTCAATGTTTGACTTACTTGAAACAACTACTTGCTATGGAAAGCCCAGTTTCTCCCATACCTCAAAAGGTAACGTCTTCTTGGATATGTTGACAGAACTTTCCCAAAGCCTCCTAAAAAGATCACTAAAGGCTCAGAAGTAGGGGCCACTTAGGTTGATCATCTGGCCTATCTAACATGGTTCCAACAAGATCAAATGGCCCTCAGTGCGGTACTCTCTTCTCTCTCAGAGGAGATACTCAGCCATGTCAACTTTATGACAACATCTCAAGAGGTTTAGGTTGCTATCAAGAAAATGTTCTCATTATAATCCTATGCATGAGTCATGCAAATTAGACTCCAGTTATCCACAACACAAAATAAGGATTCCTCCATTGCTGACTACTTTCAGTGTATCAAGGGACTTACAGACACATTGTTTGCTATTGGCAAACCTTTTTAAGAAGTTGAGGTAGTTTCTTACGTTCTTGCTAGACTCAGTTCTGAGTTCAATCTTTTAGTCACTTCTATAACAACTAGACTGAGCCTCATTAGCCTTAATAACTTGTATCGATATCTCTCAAGCTATGAACTTTGCTTGGAGCACAACAATTCTATAGTGTAATTTCCTACAATAGGTGCCTTAGCCAATGTTGCCATATTAAACAACAATGCTAGATGTGGTGGTGTTAGTGGTTGAAATAATAATCAAAGAAGTAGGGGTCATGGTCATGGAAGAAATAATCAGCAACGTGACTTTGGTAATCAAAGTCCAAAGGTGATTTGTTAAGTGTGTAAGAAACCAGGCCACTCAGCTATCTCTTGTTTTCATAGATTTGATCATTTGTAACAAGTGGATTCTAACTGCATTGCTATAGTGGCTTTTACTCCTTTCACCAAGTTGAGCCAAATTGGTATATTGATTATGGTGCTAATGACTATATTACTCCCCATGCTTCACTACATCTTAACAATGTATTGCATGTTCCCCATAGAAAAAAGAATCTTCTATCCATGAGTAAGCTTACTCATGATAACAAGGTGTTCCTTAAGTTTCACTATCACTGTTTCCATGTAAATGATCAAGATATGAGGAAAAACCTCCTTCAAGGACCATGTAAGAACGGATTGTACTAGCTGCCCAGTTCCACCATGGCAGTACAAGTTCCCTCAACATTTCTTGAAGAAAAAGTCAATACGGTATAGTGGCATAAGAGGCTTGGTCATCCTTCATTTTCTACAGTTTCCATAGTCATTCATCATAATAAGCTTCCGTATAAGAAGCATATTGATTCAGCTATTTGTGATGCTTGTCAAAAGGGAAATAGTCACCGGTTACCTTTTGGTAGTTCTACTCATGAGTCCAAGAGTCCTTTAGACCTTATTTTTTTAGATGTTTGGGGTCCAGCCCCTCTTTCTGTCAATGGTTATCGATACTATGTCAACTTCATTGATGACTTTAGTAAATTTACTTGGCTTTATCCTATATCTTGCAAATCTGATGTTGAGAACATTTTTCTTCAATGGTAAAGGCATGTTGAGCATATCTTAGACAGGAATATCAAAAGGATACAAACTGACTGGGGAGGTGAATATCAGGAATTACATTCGTTCTTTAACTCCATTGGTTTTGATCATAGGGTATACCCATACACTCATTAACAGAATGGTACTGTTGAATGAAAACATCACCATGTGTTGAAACTGGTATGACATTTTTGTCGCAAGCCTCAATACCTTTAAAGTTTTGGGATGATGCTTTCCAAACTGCTTGCTATTTAATCAATCATTTGCCTAGCTCTACTATTGATTATCTTACTCCAATAGAACGTTTATTTCATATGAAGCCTGATTACTCATTATTGAAGGTTTTTGGATGTGCATGTTGGCTTTACTTACGTCCTTATAATGCTTCCAAGCTCGAATTTCGATCACAACAATGTGTATTCATTGGTTACAGTGGCAAGCACAAAGGATACAAATGCCTCTCCATTCCTACTGGACATGTTTATATATCTTGACATGTGGTATTTGATGAAAACTTGTTTCCTTTTTCTCAGTTATCTAGCTCTAAACCTCGGGCAAAAAAGTCACCACAACCATTACCTATTTTACTTCCTACAATGCTTATGCAACAACAATATCCTAACATACCTGAATAGAATCTTTCACCATTCATCAAAGAAGACTTGAGTTCTAGATCACTAATTCCATCTCCCAAATGACATCCACCCAGGCAACATCCTATGTGCACTCGACTTAGAAACAATATTCACAAGCCTAGAGGGTCCACCGATGGAACGATTACTTATCTTTCCGCTTGAAACTATGAAGTTGAACCCAATTCCTTCTCAACTATTGTCTAATCCAAACCATGGAAGGAAGTAATAGATGCCCAGTATGGAGCATTAATCCTCAACAAAACATGGACTTTGGTTCTAGCTCAACAAGGAATAAATGTTATAGATTGCAAATGAGTGTTTAAGTTGAAACATTAAGTAGATGGCAGCATCGAGTCTTACAAAGCTCCATATGTAGCAAAAGGGTTTAAACAGCAATACGACATTGATTATAAAGAAACCTACAACTCCGTTATGAAACCAACAATGATTCGAACAGTTCTTTCACTTGCTGTTTCTCGTAATTGGCAAATACGATAGCTAGAAATGCATAATGCCTTTCTGCATGGACTACTATTGGAGGAATTTTTTGTGAGGCAACCTCCTGGCCTTGTTCATCCACAGCTGGTCCATCATGTATGTCACTTTCACAAAGCAATTTATGGCCTCAAACAAGCACCATGACATGGTTTTCTCGCTTGAGTACTCATTTAATTGAGTTTGGATTTGTTCCTTTGAAAGCTTATACATCATTATTTATCTTTAGGAAAGGCAATATTATTTTACATATGTTGATTTATATTGATGATATATTGGTTACAAGACCCTAGGATGACATTATCAACAAGTTGATTAGCTCACTTCAACAAGACTTGGCTATCAAAGATCTTGGCTCACTAAACTACTTTCTTGGTGTTGAAGCTATCCATGGTTATCATGGCCTAGTTCTCTCTAAAAAAAAAGTATATTCAGAACCTCTTAGCTTGGAAAAATATGCTCCATGCCAAGATTATTGTCATGCCTATGTCCTCTTTGGAAAACCTTTCTCGCACCAATGGTGAAGTTCTTGTTGATGCAACACTTTATCGAAGCAAGGTAGGAGCACTTCAGTATATCACACTCACAGGACTAGATATAGCCTTTGCTGTAAATGAAGCAATAAAGCGTATACTTCACTATTTGGTTCGTAATGCTTTGCTTGGACTTTGAATACATAGATCCTTCTCTACTCTGCTTAGTGCATTTTCTAAGGCTGACTAGGCTGTCTGTCCTGATGACTGACATTCCACAAGTGGTTATGCTATATTTCTAGAAGCCAATTGGATCTCTTAGAGCTCTTCCAAATAGGTGACTGTTTCTTGGTCTAGCATAGAGGATGAATATCGAGCATTGGCTAATGTTACTGCTGAACTAGTTTGGCATCAAACTCTTTTTAGTGAACTTGGTGTTTCTTTATCGCAACCACCTCTATTATGGTGTGACTGTTACTACCTTAACAAATGGGAAAATTACAATATAAAGGCATAATAGTTATAAACCATTATATAGCATGATTTTCCCCATAGTGAATGGAATGTGAGGGGTAAAGTGTATAATTTACACCTATTTAAAAGATCCACACAATGGTTACTTGACCCTCAAGAAAACCCTAAAGGATTCATTGGTCAACAAGTAACCTATAGACTTTATTGTAAGATTTCAAGACTTGGGTACTTAATTGTACAACTTTAAAAGAGAGGTTTTAGAGGGATTTGAATGGTCTGGAAGCAATTTTTGGAGGCTAAATTGCATAAGGGAAACAAAGGCTATTATTCAAGAACCTAGGACAACTATGTTTACAATTGTTCACAAAAATAACTTAAGGATGGGAGTATCATTGACAAGGTTCAAAGGTGGCCATTTCTAGCATTATCCAAGATTTTATTTCTAGATTCTAAGGTAAAAATGGTGTGCTAAATATTAGCCAAAAAGTCTTTGCTTAAGGCATACTTGTAGTGAACTAAGTGAGGGTTATGATTAAACTAATTAAACCAAGAAAAATATCTTGATTTCTTGCCTTTCCTTGGTCAGTTTTGGCCCTAACTAGCTAGAGTTCCTTACTTAGCTCTTCCATAAGCTTCCATAGCCACCACAGCTCAATCTCCTAAGAAATCACAAAGGAAGGCAATCGAATGCAAGAAGAAAGAGAAAAACCCTAGTTTATGGGTTTATTGTGTATCTCTTGAAGATTTCAGCCTTCATTGATTAGGTAAGGGTTTTATTTGGGTTTCATGGATGTTTATCGTTCAATATTGGTGCTCCTAAACATCCATGAAGCTAAGACCCTAAGCTTGGAAGAGAGCAAAGAGCTTGATGAACCAAGTTTAGGTTAAGGGGAAATTGCATAAACAAGGTTTCAGCCTTACAGCTTTTCATGCTCCAATATGGTAGTGAAATTTAGGGCATCTAAAGGCTAAGTTAGTACTAACTAAGACCAATTAACCTCCTAAGAACAATAATTAGCTTGAGGAGGGCTGCCATAGTGATTACATATTGTATATTTGATTGTTTATGGACTAACCCTATTGCTGCCAGCATTGCATTTGATTGTGTTCTGTTTGTTTGTGCATTTAGATGGCCATTTTTTTTAATATGTTATTTTTTTTTGTTTTTTATGTCTTTGGATTTTAGGTAGGTTTCTAGGAATTCAAGTTTCTAATGATAATCCCTTACTAAGTTTCGTCAAAGAGACTTACCCCCTTTTAGTCCATTTCAGGAGCACCTAAAAGAGAGCATTCAAACTAATAGCTTTTGTTTGAATTTCTCTATTAATTTAATTAATTTTAACTTACATATGTGCAGTTGTAAAATGGAAAGTATCATGATTTTTAGAGCACATTAGCTATTTTTAGTAATGGTAGTTTCTGCCTTATGCAGCAGTTGGTCCCTTCAAGTTTATGGAGTGCTTAGTGCTTTTGAAGTTCTCCAAGAAGCTTAGTGTACGTATTAACAAAGTTATTGTCATGTATGTGGTGCATAAATGCATGTAAATGAGTTGGGTATGTTTTATGTGTAGTGTGACAAGGATGTATGGATAAATGGAGTATAGTTTGAAGTGTGCATACAATGTTGTCCATATGGTGTTTTTGGGCTGTTTTGATGGCTTTTTTATGAATGATGGTTAAAAAGGCTCTAAATTCATCAGAATGGTTTTCCAAGTTGTATAAGACATGTATTCACACTACCAAGTGGGTTTTGCACCTGGAAATGGAGTGTATGAATATTATGATATTTTGTATGGGCATAATGGTTAATGATGGCTAAAATTTGGTACCCTGTACTCCAACTGCCTAACTGTTTTTACATAAAGAATTTGGCTATGAAATTTTTACCACACCTAGAACACTTCAATATGAATAACTTGGCTTCTAAATCACTGGATTTGGTGCCCTATAGCAAGAGTTATGGCCAATCAAAATTGGCTGATTTTGCTGAGCACTATTCATATGGTCATTTCTACCTAGTTAAGTGTAAAATCTATAATTGTAAACTTAGATAGATTTAATGTCTGAAACCTATTTCCCTATAAAGGTTTAAGTGTATTAAAGGGTTTAAAACCTTTATGCCATAGGACAACATGGATAGAATTTGAGTTGGACATGGTGTGAAAGTTTAGGCACATAAAATGCGCACCAATAGCATCATGTGTGCATATAATTGTACATGCACTTGGGGAATCTACTAAAATTCCATATTGGCTTGGAATGAAGAATTTCATTACCATCATTACTTCAAGATGAAATTGTATGTGAATATGTGTATGATGGTTGGACCAATATACACATCTTTCCAAAATGACCAAGATGGCCACTTAGGTAAACATAGTGTGCATGTTCTGCTTGGCCTATAGGACATGGACTGCTTGGGGATTGAGCTCACTAAATTTAATCACTATATAGAAGCACTCAGAGTGGTAATAGTGACAACCTTGGAGCCACTTACTTAACTACTAATCCAATGTTTCATGCTAGAATGAAACACATTGATGTGGATTTTCACTTCATTAGAGAAAAGGTTGCATGGCAAGACCTTCAAGTACGGTTCATTTCTACTAAAGACCAAATTGCAAAAATTCTCCCAAAGCTTTGCCTGCTCAAGCTTTCCAGTAGCTTCGCTTTAACCTTAATGTCCTATCTTGTCCCTTGAGATTGAGGGGGATTGCTAAAGACTCTTTGTTGAAGCCAAGTGTAGCTGCCACATGTAGTTCTAAGTCTTAGCATGTTATTATCTTTTGTATAGGATAAGAGTTGCAGTTGTTATATCTATCATATATACTTTACTTGTAGTTTAAGTTGTGTTGTAACTCTATCATCTGAATACTCTAAATAGAAGGAAACTTCACAGAGGTTGTGTGTGCGACCAAACTCTTATCCTATCTTAGTTATGTTTTCACTTACATGCTTTTATTTTTTATTTTTCAGAACATGACCATTGAAGGCTCTAGAAATGTATTTCGGGCATTTGCTGTGAATGCCTCAATGCCGAGAAATGAGGCGGCGAATTGGGCATTGGAAGGGAGACTCAAGGAGTGCTAGGTAGCAATCAATGAGTACCCATCTCGGATTATACTAGTACACTATTATAGCAAGTGAGGTTTAATTGAAATATTATTGTCTCAAGTAAATTATTTAGATGTGCACAGACTCAATTCTAAACTAATCTGAATTCTAGCATGTTCTTTCTTCAATTCTTTTAAGGAAATTAAAAATTTTGCTTTCCCACTTTTCAAAAGAATCATGTCCCCTTCATTTTTTAAATTCTGCTGTGCATATTATAGAATTTATTGTATTTAAAAATAAAATGCACTTTAATATTCAAATAATTTTTTCTTTTTCCAATTCACCCACGTCACGGATTAAGTTATATATAATTTAAAATGACTAATTAATTTATATATAATTCAAAATAACATTCCTTCCTAAGCAAAGCATGCAAAGGGCCTTGGAGTTGGCTTTATTACACCTTCAGACTAAGTTTTAGGCCAGCAAAGAGTGTCGCACATTATAAAATGAAAAGGACTTTTGCTTCTAAATTTCTTCTAGTTTCAATGTGCTGAGCCATTTGATGAAAGTGTCTAAATTATTTGAAAAACTACCCTATTCTACTAAAGTTTTGGCTACAACTTCTTTGAGCCTTAGAGCCCTTTCTCGGATTACTTCATCGCTAAGCCACTGCTCCACCTTTGCTTGAACTTCATCTCTCGTGAGAGTCCTATGTTCATTCTTCTTAAGCTCCAAATCGACCTTCCACACATCATAAATATAGCTCTTGTTCATTGGTTGATCAGCAAAATATGGCCAGCATAAGAAGGGCACTCCGTTAGCCACTCATTCGATAGTGGAATTCCAACCGCAATGGCTTACAAAACAAGCAACTGCCGAGTGGCTCAATACTTTGAGTTGAGGTGCCCAACTCACTATCTTACAATTATTGTCTAGGAACCCATTTGGGAACTCCATCTTCGAACCACTAGCAGTTAAATCAGATCAAACTACCCATAGAACAGGTTTGCTTAAACGTTGTAGTTCAAAGACAAGCTCCCGAAACTGCTCGATATAAAAAATGGTGAAGTTGCCGAAGGCAATATAAACAATTGATTTCGATTCTTGTTGGTCCAACCACTCCAAGAAAGTCATGTCTTCAGGCCAAAGTTCTCCCCCTTGGCTAGAAGTTGAAAGCAATGGTCCTATTGGGCAAAGCTTGAGGAACAAGGGAAGGGATTCAGGCTCAAGTTTAAGAGCTGAGTTGCAAAGCCAGCAATCTGGTAGCTTCATACACTCTAAAATCTTCTTCATGGACTTAAACATAGCAATCCTTTCAGTAGTTGTTCTGCAACTGGCATACCAGAGCAAGTCCTCTGTCCCAACAGGGGCTGGGCCAGGGCATACTTGAATGAACTCATTCTTCAAAGGAATTCCTGCGAGTTTGTAGCAATAACTACCATATACTAAAAACAAAATAAAATTTGTGCAAATTGTGTTTCAGTTTCCCTAGCTAGAACCAAAAGCCATCTTGGATAATCGTTTCTAACTTAATTATTTAGAAACAGAGCAAAATTCAACAATGATGGAACTCCACTACCCAATTCATTTTAGCTTAAGTTAACTTAATCCAAAATGGTTTATTTTTTTATTTATACATCTTTTTTACCTAATACAAATTTTATTTAAAATTCAATATTATGTAGGTGTAAAATCCATTAAAAATATAATTTTTATAATCTTATTAAATTTTTATGATTTTTAATGCCTAAAACTATAAAAATTCATAAAAATTTAATGATATCATAAAAATTTACTTTCTAATGAATTATTATATCTACATAATATTGGCTTTCAAATGAACTTAGTTTCAAATAAAAATAATTTATATTGAATTAAGTTGATTAAAGTTAAAACAAATTAGTTTCCAAGATGCTATAAGCTCCATGAATTTACTTCCAAAAGACTAGAAAACTCTCACCCCTAATGAACCTATGATTAGAAATGAGTAGCATAAAGGTTTGAACAATACTAAAGAATCTGCCTCAATCTTGCTCAGATAAATCAAGTTCCTAAGAACTCAAGTGTGGACTATGTCTCACGAGAAATATCATTGATAAAATTTCATTTCAAGTCACAAGTTGATTTGATGTGAGAGTAATTATCCAGTTTGAGGATGTTTTTGGAGCATGAAAACATCTTCTGGGCGAGCTGCTATGTCTTATACCTAGAAGGTTCGCATGACCAACTTTTCCCAAATGCAACATAAATCAATCTATAAATTAACTTGGAAAATATAGTAACGGGTATGAAATAGCTCGTGTCACCAACTTACCGTCGTAGTCTATGATTCCATTTTGCTGCAGTTCAGGCCATCTGGTGTTCAAGGCCAAAACTACGGCAGCCATGGGCCAATGCAAAGCTCCATTGATCCTCAGCTTATGCGCAACTTCAAGTGTCCAAGACAAATCCACGTTAGCCAACACACAAGTTATCTGTCCCTCCTTATTTTCCGAGTTGAAGCTCTTTATAAACTCCTCGAGCTTGGAAGGAAATATTCTCAGTAGTTTCTCACTGACTTTGCCAATCTTAGTTCGATCTTCCTCCAGATTCAGTCCATCCGGGAACGGCACGAACCTTATCTCCCCCGGAAGGCCACTTTTTCGATCATCAGAAGCTGCCGTTGCTTGAGAAATTCTGTTGTAGTTTTGATCTGTATGAACAAATATGATATTGAAGTTACCTCGGGACACAAGCTTGTGGGGGAGGTGGAGGAGAGAGTTGATGTGGCCTTGAGCCGGGAATGGGATGACTACTATGTGTGGCTTCCTCTCGCCCTTGCCCATGCTTTCTCTTGGCTCTTAGCTTGGCCTGCACTTCCTTTCTGATGCATATGCTTATATAAATTTTGTTTCATTGCCACAACTACTCTGTGAACGCAGTTTATCTCTACTGCTTTATGGCGACAGCAACATATGTTGGAGTGTTCGACAAATTCTGGTGCATGGACCATAGAAACGCCAATTGAAAAAAGGCACTCTGGGGAAGGAGTACGGGCTGTATTATTGGGAAAACATAAAAATCCGCAATGGGAGATAATTATTCTATAGTTTAAATCCAAATTTCAAAAAATTATATTAAATATTATAAAAAATGGTAAGATTTAGATGTATAATATTGGTTTGAGAAATAGAAAGGAGTACACTATAATTTCATCCAAACTTTGGGTAAGTGGTGTGGACTTAACCTTTTGGTTGTTTGTCACTATTTGATAACGATGTGGTTTGAACTTCAGTCGCACGTCGATATATATTTTTTTTCAAATTTAATCTCAAATTTATTTATAATTATCAAAATTAGACTACGATTAATATAATTGTTAATCCACCAAATTTTAGTACTAAAATGAACGCTAAAACAACTACTAAAATTAACAATAAAATTAATCTGCCAAAATTAACCATAAAATTAACACTAAAATTTAGCACAAAAATTAACAATAAAATGAAATCCACACTAAAATCTAGACATACAATCCACCAAAATTAACATATAATCTACATACAAAATAACATCATAATTCACCAAAAATTAACATTAACAATAAAATTAACATATAATCTATGAAAAAATAACATAAAATCCACAGAAAATTTGTCTATAATCTACCAAAAATTACCATATAAGCCATGAAAAGTAAACACCAAAATTTCACCAATACTAAAATTCAGACCAAATGCCATATTAAATAAACACAAAAAAATTAACACTAAGATTCAACTTAGATAAAGAATATTAGAAGAAAGAGAGGTTAAAATCTTGCCAAAATGAGCAGATGACTGGCTGAAAACAACCTACAAGAGCAAGACTGAGGAAGATGGAGGAAGAAGGAGGAAGTAGAAGGAGCAAGGAGCAAGGAAGAATGAAGAAGGAAGAAGTTGGAAGGAGATTGTGTAAAGGATGTGAAATTCGGCTGAATGGGTAGGGTTTATAAAAGTCTTAATTTTGTGCAACTGAATTGCCACCAAATATCAGTCACACATAGTTGATGCCAGTAATGTGAAATTGACTTGTACAAGCTATGCGACTGAAATTCAATTGCATGTTGCTTATGTGATTGAATATGTTAGTTGCAGTATTTTGAATTTCAAATCTAAGTTAATCGCTTGAATGCAGTTGCAAAACACTAAAATATGTATGACTACCATGCAACTGATAGGAAAATATATTTTAAACCATGTGACTACCATGCAACTAATAGAATAATTTAAAGTATATGACAGGTGTGTGATGGAAAGTCCTGCAACTAACAATTTCAGTTACATAAGTTATGCTGGCCCACTTCCATGTGACTAATATGGGACTGAAATGTCTTACCACTGACATTTAGTTGCATAAAAAAGTCACAATTTGTCATTTCTCTTGTAGTGACTTCCTTCATCGAGCCATATATAACCCCCCCAGTGAGAGAAGTTCCTTACTTCTCTTATTTGCTCTCACTTGCTTTATTACTCTCTAGCTCTCACTTTGCTTGTGGCATAAGTTTTTATGGTCATGCATCCTTTTTTCAGCGTTCAAGTGGTGGTTTGGAAGGCATTTCCTGGCAACCTAAGTTTTCAAGTAGGTTAAGGCTTTAGGGCCCTTTTTTTTTTTTCCTTCAAACTATTTTTAGCCAATCTTGGTTCTATCACTCCCCCTTTTTTTGCCAAACTAAGTTTACACTCCATCCTTAGTTGAAGTAGGTGCCATGGCCTCTTTCTATCCAGCTGAAGCTTAATCGTTTCTCCTTGTGAAAAATTCATGGAGCTTTTTAGACTCCCACTCTTATTGCACAACCCAAGAAAATGAAAAAGTGGAGGGAAAAAAACTACTTTTATTCCTACATTCAATTTAGGTTGCCTAAGATGGGGGAACCAAGCTACGTACCTCAGGGCAGGTTAAATTATGGTTTCAAGACATAGCTAAAGGTGGGACGCTAATATCTTCCTCTAAAGTTGGTGGCCAACCTCTTTAAATTTCATGGTATTGTCGTTAATTTGCTCCCCCTGAACTGTGTTATGCCCACATCAATGCCTTCCTACATATGTGTTTATACTTTTGAGATTTGGCAACACTTTCTGGTCTTCATGTAGTATTACAGGTTCCAAACTATGCCAAAAAGGTCTTTTGATTATCTGCTACACTGAGGTACAGGTAGCAAGAAGTACCTTTTCATTTTTTAAACTAAGGATAGCTAAAGGAACTAGTAGAAGAAGTATTTCTTTATGACTATTCCAAAGTCATGGAGTTTCGAGCCAATGGTCCTCAAGCATACTGACTATAGACAATAAAAAGCCTCACCCACATTTTGAAGGCAAAGACCTAAAGCTCTATCAAGACTTTGATAAAAGGATCCAGAAAGTAGCTTATTGGGGCAAGTTTATAGAGGACAAGGACAAGTACCCTTTTCCCATCAAGTAGGATCAAATGACAGAGGGGGTACTTCAAAAGTTCATAAGTAGTGACCAAACACCTCAATGATCCAAATATCCTACGCCCGAACTTGGCTTAGAATCACCCTTCTACATTAGACTGCTCTAAAAGGAGTTAGCCTATGCCAATATTGAAAAGTGTGAGCTTGGTTCCTTTTTCTTTTTATTCTTTTGCTAAAGTACTTTCTAATGTTGTCTTCTTCTATAGTTGACATAGACACAGTGGAGTTCTATAGAAAGAAAGTTTGAAGAGAAGAAGTCCAAGAAGGCTACTAAAGGGCCAAAGTTGAAGAAAGCTAGGGGGGAGCCAACTACAGCTCCTTTGTTTGAGAAAGAGGGCTACCTTTAGAAATCAAATTCACTTCATTCCCTTATAGCCTTTGGAGAGTGATGTTGATTTTGGGGGATGTCATCTAATGTACCAAGGTCATCTCACTTTTAGGTAGGGATCTGATTACGCCTAAGCCTAGGTAGTAGAAAAAAATAAGCAAAGGAGAAAGGTCACTTCTTCTGAAGAAGCCCTTGAGATCTAGGAGATCTTAGGCATCAAAGCACTCACCTCTTCTTACACCAACATCGCCCGATTAGGTTTTGTGCCCAACTTCTCATTTATTAATTTTGGGTTTTTTGTTTAATAAGATTAATGAGGAACAATTAGGGACCATCCTTGTAATCATACTTTGGCATGACCATGCAGGGGAGACTTTAGAGCCAGGGTGGATGGCAGCTCACCAATAGAGGTGGTAAAGAAAGAATGCCAAGCTTTTGCTTGGAACCAAACTGGGGTCCCTAATTTGGTGCATCATTGAAGAAATGGGCCTCTTCAGTAATGAGACCAAGGAAATGGTACCTCAACTAGTGAGAAGCTCCATTATTAGTGCTACCTTTAGGATCTTGTCCAAAGAGATGCAGAATGAAGAGATCTTGCCAATCATCAGCCACTGTACAGTCAAGGTAAATTACATTTTCATGTCATTTTTTCTTCCTTGTTCAGACGTTCATTGAATGAAGTTGTCACATTGCAGTTGCTCACCATCATGAGCTACTAGTATGATTACTTGGCCAAGTAGCAAGAAATTTGCTCTAAGATTGAGGAAAACTTGGTAAAAGCCAAGGAAGCTCTAGCCATGATACCTTTTTGGGATATGGAGATGAAGAAAAAGCACAAGGATGAGCCCATTGACCTTAGCTGCTTGGTCAATGAGGAGTTCATGATATTCACTGCGGATGCTTGGACAAAAGTGAAGGGCCTTGGTGAGAAGCTTGAGGAATAGCCACTAAGGAAATAAAGGACCTCACTTCCAAGGTTGAGGAATTAACCAAGGAGAAAAAGGGCCTTGAGCCTAACCTTGCCTAGACCAAGGAAAGCCTCTAAAAGTTGTTGGCCAAGCACAAGGATCTTTCAGATGGAAGAAAGGAAGCTAAACAAGTTACACTTAAAGGTTTCCAAGATTGGTTTTGCCTCTATTGCCTAGTTTAAGAAGAAGTTCTTGAATCCGGTAATTTCACTAGATTCAAAGGGGGAGGAAAAATAAGAAGGCAAAGATGAAAAGTATGGGGATGAAGAAGAAGTCCAAAATCCCTAGTATTAGGAATGCTTTGGCCTTTTTTTACCACTATAGATATTCTTGTTCCTTTTATGCTAGCACAAATATAAGAATTTTATTTAGTAATGAAATTTTCTTTTTTAGAAGTACTACTTTATTATACCTTATCTAGTTATTTTCATAAGTTTTATCACTTCACAATTTTTTAAATTAAGGTCACGTTTCTAATTACCATAAATAATGTTGGATTTGTATATAGTTCTCTGAATTTCTCATCCATCAATTTATTTTTCGATCTTGTCTTTACACGCGTTCACTTAGAAATTTTTAGTTGGATATTTCTAAGATCAACTATGAAGTCTTGTAATTTGAACTCTCTTCTGAAGTCTTATCCATCAGCTTTGACTTATCTCTCCTTTACGGTGGCTAAATTTTAAGCCTCATCTTGCATTTGAATTGTATAATTCACTAAGCTTCAAGGTTTGCACTTGTAAAAATAAATCATTTTGTTCATACAGAATTCAGTACATCAAAGCTTTGGGCTATTGGCATTTTAAGTACCTTATCTCCAAATAGCCAAACATTAATGATTCATCAGTTTCCTATTTTAGTTTTTCTAAGTTACCTTTCTCAACATCTGAATGCCAGGTGTTCTTATTGTTTTTGAAGTCATCTTAAAGTTCATACACTTCTGGCCTCACCTCTTTCATTAATAGGTAGGGCCCTTGCCAATTTGTTCCGAGTACCCCTAGATTGAGTCTTTTTTTTTTTTTTCTAGTTTAGCATTGCGAAGAACTATGTCTCCTTCATTTATAAATTTTGGCTTAACTTTTTTATTAGCAAACATGGCAACCCTTTGCTAGAAGGCTCACTTTCTAAGCTCAGCTTCCTCTAGATTTTCCTTTATTAGGTTGAGCTTGACCTTTTGCTTTTTCTGGTCAAAGACTTGGACTCAAATTGATAGGTGGGCAACCTCTATTGGGATCAATGCTTTAGTCCCATAAATAAAATACAAGAAGGCTTATTTGGTTGCCTTCCTCGGCATTGTGTGGTAACTCCAAAACATATTTTCAACTCTCTGGGACACTTTCCCTTAGCTTCCCTTAACCTTTTGTTAATTCCTCCTTTTAGGATTCGATTTTGAGACTTCAACTTGTCAATTACTTTAAGGGTGCACTACCAAGGCAAAGTTAGTTTTCGTCAATAAATTTCTGGAATCCTCCTTGAATTTTTGCAATCCTCTGTCAATAAATTGTGTCCATTATTTATCACCAGCACCTTGGATAGCCAAATCTACACATGATGTTCTAAATAAACTTTTAAACTTCTCTATCTGATTTACTGGCTAGTGGTTTGGCCTCAATCCATTTTGTGAAGTAGTCAACTGCTACTACACACTACTTTACCTCTCTTGGGGCTTTTGGTAGATGTCTTATCAGGTTAATTCCCCAACTAGAAAATGGCAGGAGACATTCACTAAATTTATGACCATAAAAGGGTTTACATTAGGCATGCCTTTTGCATTTGTTAGAAAATTGGACCAATTTTCAAGTGGCTTGTTTAAGGTGGCTAGAAACACCCTGGCAAAGTGTTACTCCGGCTAAGGCATCAGTGTCATGGGTCAACACATTCTTTTGTGGATCTCTTTCAAGATTCCTTTGACATCCTTCTCTCTAATGCACTTCTGTAATGTGGTGGAATGACCTTGTCTACATAGCTCTTTGCATATCAAAAAGTATCTACCTACCCCATTCTTAACTTTGACAACCTCCTTAGGATCTTTAGGGTGGCACCCTTCTATTAAGTAGTTCTTTAGTGGGGCTCTCCACCACTTCTCAATGTTCAAGATATGTTGGCAATAGATGCTTGGACTCCCCACCATCTCTGAATGCTTTGGAGATTTGGCCAATGTGTTCACTTCCACGTTCTCTTTTTAAGGTACTTTCTTAACTGGCATATGTTTGAATTTGTCCATCAACTTCTTTATGAGATCAAAATATTTCATATATGCTTAGGTTCCTTGACCTCATACTTCCCCCTCAGTTGCTGAAATAATAGTTGAGAATCGCTACAAGCTCGGGGAGACTTGTTACTTATGTTCTTGGATAATTCAAGGCTCACGATTAAAGCTTTATATTTAGGGACGTTCTTTGTCACTTGGAAACCAAATTTAGTTGACTTCGAGGTCTTCATCCTTTTAGCACCTTGGAGGACCACTCCAGCAAATTGGTGGCTCACCATAGACGCTCTATCCATAAAGAGAGTCTAATTTGGTTCATTTTTTTCAGTAGTCTATGCCTCTCCTTCGGCATATTCTAGGAGTGGAGTGATGAAGTCTGCCAAAGTTCGTGCCTTGATGGCTTTTCATGGTTTATATATGATATCATATTCTCCAAGCTTGATACACCATTGAGACAGTCATCCTAAGTGATCAATTTGTTTCATTACATCCCTCAATGATAGGTTACTTCAGATAATAATTATGTGTCCTTGGAAGTATGGTCCTAATCTCTAGTTTGTCAACACCAAGGAGTAGACAACCTTTTGCAATATCGGTGAACTAGTTTTGGCACCGTGGTAAATTGGCCTCTATCCTTCATCCTTTTCCTGGCACACCAAGGCCAAACTTATGGCCTTGCCACTTATGAAAATCTATAGCATGAAATGTTCCCTCTTCCTTCAATTGCCAAAATATGATGAGTTCAACCAAGTAAGCCTTCAAGGTTTCCCATCTTCCTCATATTTATTGTTCTAGCAGGGCTTTTCTCTCTCAACCTTGGTAGCATCCTTGCCAAATTTGGCACATTTCTTCATTTTCTTTTTGACAATTTTGAAGAAGGGTCAACATCAGTCCCTAACTCAGGATATGAATTGACTTAATGTTGTTATTCTCCCCATAAGTCTTTGAACATTTTTTTAGGGACTTTGGGGTTCAAGTGACAAGGAGTGTTCTAGCTTTTTCAGGATTGGCGTAGATTCCTTGTTACGATACCATGAAGCTGAGCAACTTACCAAATTTTACACCAAACACAGATTTACCTCATCCCACAGATAGGGCCAATTGATGTCTTTTGTCATTTCTATTGGAAGATGTCATCATGGTTAGGTTGGTACGACGGACGTTTTGTGGAAGTTACCTAGAATGGAAAATGAAATAGCTTAGAGATCCCTGAAGTGTTTTCATGAGGGAAGTCTCTGACACTCAAGTCAGATGTGTTTTTGAGTGTTTGAGAGAATAATAGAGTGCAAGAGAATAGCAAAGCTTGGTTACCTCTAGTAAAGATGTTTTTCACATATATAAGGGCAAAAGGTAAGGTGACAGCTGCATGAAATTCAAATCCGGTAGACGTGTCCAACCAGATTCAAAATATCAGAGTTTGTACTCTAGCAAACCCATTGCTAGCCAATCCTTTAACGCCTGCAACCAATGCTCCTGTCATGCCGCCTAGTGTACAAGTGTAACGGTTTAGCTGAGGTCCTTTGGAGGTCTCTCCTAGGTTGTTATGAGATATGTTCATTATTGGAGTCTCCCAATCACGGAGGTTTCCTAATTTTGGTACTCTTCAGGCTCAAGATATTTGGCCAGTTATGATGAATCAGAAGTGCGTTAGCAATTTGTCCATCATTTTCCAAAAATGAACGACTGTCTACTATTTACCGATGGAAAAAGGCATGTTGTTGTTAGTCCTATGTATGATGAAATCTGGAGGTATGTGAAATCTAAAGTTGGGGAAACTATAAAACACCAATTGACTGTGCTAAAAAGTTACATTAGAAGACTAGTAGGATTGAATTGAATAACTGTTGCAACGTTTGTCTCTTTTAGTTTATTTTTCCCCAATTGTGCCTCTTTTTGTATTCTAAACCACAATAAGATGAGGTACAACAAAGAAATCATAGTACCACCTAGTTTTTACAAAGCAATTAATTAATTGTAGATTTGGAAGAAAGATCCAAGTTCTTGAGGCATATACCATCTTAATTTGAAATCATAGAAATTGTGCCCCAAGGGCTACAACACAACTAATATTATCAACCTATTATGAGACATTTTAAGAAGGCAAAGCAATACAAAACTCCTCCTTCTTTATGCGAGGTCTTAAGTTTGAGTCTTATGAATTGAAAAGAAGATTTTGTGAGAGCTTCACCCTAAAATAGTATTTTACTTGGGCTCGACACTAAAGTAGTTGGGGCCTAATGTGGCTAAAGACTTTTGGACAAAAAAAATTCCAAATAGTTAATGTTTTAAGTTATGTTGGTGCTGGTGGCAAAATAGTAACTATCCACAAATTGGCAAATATATATATTTAAAATAAACCTCTGGAGGCAAAATAGTAACTATCCACAAATTGGCAAATATATATAGTTAAAATAAAATACAACTCCGTAAGGAAATAAAGCATAAAGAAAAATAAAATGAATAATGACTTTTTACATAAATGATTTACTTATTTCAAAATCAACTTATTTTGGTACTGACAATTCAGTTTATGATATTTACTCTAACAACAATAACCTGTTATACAAAATAAAATTTTTATTAAAAATATTTTCACATAATATGGTAAATGTCAAATATTTTCGTTTAACAATTATACGAAATAATCACTATAAAACAATAAGAACCGATCTTGGCTAAATTTTATGGTTTCTACTCTTTGGGGCCATCTACCATACCCCTAATGTCAGAGTAAAGCTCCCTAAGAACTGGCTTATTCAAGCCATTAGGAACTTTCCCCCATTTCAACATACAAGTTCCCTATATAGTTGCTGGTGGATTTATTAAATTGTTTACTTCTAAAATGAGTAATCATTATAAACCTCACTATGATTTATGCTTGGGTTTGAATTCAAAATAACTATAGCTCTAGCAACTCCATTTGGAAACCCCAATTAGAAAACATTTAGCCAAAATCAAACATTAGCATTATATGTATAAAAGCAACCGCTCACCATAAATGATAATTTATGTGAACATAAGCATAAACAAGTGTTTCTTTCCATCCTAAGTTACCACATATTATACAAGAGGCATACCAAATCCTATATACCACATATGTTCATAGTACAAAGATCAATCCATGACCCAACTTGTGTGCTCTTAAGTAGCACAGTATCATTTAATGCCCTAATCATTTAAGTGTTCCTCCTTAACCTCAACTATTCATGATTAAAATTAATCACTTAGTTAGCAATCTATGTGACCATAAACCATAGCACTTTACTTATTTAGTCAACTTAATACCTACAAAAAAATGTGTACAAACATCCACTCTAGGGGTTGCTAAGCTCTTCAACAACACCGGTATCTACACACAATCATACAAAGGTTTAGAACATAAAGAATTCCCATTATGGGGGTTCTCCCGCCTGTAAGAAAACATCATATCGGACCAATATATACATGTATAACAATTGTACACACAAAGTGGATAACACAATTAACACAGCTATGTAAATTAATCCTTAGCTAAATAACTCATTTCAATGTGATTTAGGAAGTCAAGCAGGTAAAAAAATGGTTAAATGGTTCCCTAAGTCATAAATAGTACTATTTTTATCCCACATTTTCTGCACCATTTCTATTTGGAACATAGTTTAAAAAAGCTTGTACATTTACTAATTTGCCGATGTTCTTCTTTGTACATTTACTAATTTGCCCATACTCTCCCTGAGCAATGAAGCACGATAAAAAGGGCCATCTTCATCTCCGTCCTCATTGATCCATTGCCATCGATCTGTCGCACCTGCGTCAGTTGATCTCACCATCGATCTATTGATGTGTCACCTCATCCTCATAAATCTATTGTCCCTACCAGCCTATCATCATCTCTATCCCCATCGATCTATCGCCACCGCCTTAATCGATTCATCGATTCATCATTTTGTCCTCATCAATTCATCATTGGAGTACGCTTATCGCTTTCACCTGTAGCCTCTACCTTATCCTTGTGAGATTAATCATCATGATTCCGGCAGCAAATGGTCATCGATCCTGATCAAACAATTCAGTAACGTAATCGCAGTGATTCCAATAGTAACCGCGTAAATCACCAGCATTTATCAGCTCTGTCGCATCGATTCATAACCTTGCCTCTTCCACGCATTGATGGACGATCTTTCTAGAAGCATGAACTTAGGTAACATCCCAATGTCATGCTCTGCTGGCTTGGGCATCAATGAAGTGACTGGAATATGAGATTCGGATGGGAATTGGCAAGGGAAAAAAAAAAAGGGTTAGATATCAAAAGGTTAGTGGTGTTTAGGGGAGGGTATAACAAACATTTTGGTTGCCAAAAAAAAAGAATGTTGCAAAGAATTTAGGACGCCCAAAAAGAATACGGTGCAAAGAATATAGGATGAAGGAATACTAAGAGTTAGCAAAGCATATCAATAATTTTATACACTATGATGATATGCTTGGAATTTCAGATCAAAATTGTAAAAACTGACCCAAAGAATCAATACTAAAGTTTTAAGAACATGTAAACCATATGTTAGTGTAGAAGTACCAAATTACTAAAAATAAAATTTTTAGCTAAGTGTGTTGAGACACATATGGCTTAAATGGGTCATGACTTTGCAAAGAGGGTATCCAAGTAAATGATTCTCAAGGAGTGATACA